>CM076461.1:22561563-23772813 GCA_038419695.1 Scomberomorus guttatus
GAAGTGGCTGAAGAAATCCTACCAGTGGCTGGAAAAGGCTGGACTGAAAGACAGCACAGAAGCACTAATCATGGCAGCACAAGAACAGGCACTTAGTACAAGATCAATAGAGGTGGGGATCTACCACATCAGACATGACAAAGCGTTGGTATTTGACGACCTGGGAATTAGAACAGGGTTTTTTTTCAGATAAAGTGCAGATGTGTACATGTCTGTACAGTATAACATTTTTGTAACAGATATAGGGCTGCAACTAATGATTATTTTCATTATTGTTAATAATCATTTTGTGTATGAATATGTCAGGAAATAGTTGCCTGTTTGAATTTCTTGGAGCCCAAGGTGACGTCTTTGAATGTTTTGTTTTGTCTGACCGACAGTCCAAAATCCAAAGATATTCAGTTAACTGTATGTGTGACACATACAAGCTTCAAATCTTTACATTTGAGAAGCTGCAGCAAGGAAATTTTTGGCATTTTTTCTTAAAAAAAAAAAGACTAAAACAATTATTCAATTATCTAAATAGTTGTCAATTAATTTTCTTTTGATCAACGAATCGATTAATCAACTAACTGTTGCAGCTCTGAACAGATTTAGCCTTAATGGCTACATGAATAAAAGATGTGCAGATTCAATAAAACACTGACAAAACAAAGCCATGAGAGAATTCTGCACATTAAAAGAATTCATCACTCTGAAGAAGGATTAACACTGCTCTACAGGGAGCACAGGAAGGCAGGCTACAGTTGTTGGCAGCTCACTGAAGGCAAAGTCCAGTAGTCAGTGAACTCCTTAACACTGCAGTTGTGTGATCTGCAATGAGGGACTTGAAACATTTCCGGGGCTAGATGCAATAAACCTTGTGTGAAATTTGTCTAATTTGATATCAAGTTTAAAGTTTACAGCTAGCCCATAGCCCAGAGACTGTGGCAGCCCCAGGAAAAAGTGAGCAAAGCAGCAAACTACAGCTCTGTGGCATCAACAAACAAGCAATTTACAAATGTGAGGTTTTCTGTTCATCTTCTCTTTTTGGAAATAATCTTTTTTCATAAGATGGAAATGTGCTGAAAGGATTGTAATACACAATTGTATGTTTTTTTAAGCATTTAAAACTCAATTCATTCAGAGAGATAATATGTAAATAATATGTATGTGCTGTGTTTTTATCTATCAACAATAATGCAGCGGAAAAAGTGAATTGAGCGCTGAGAAACATATTTTACTTGAGTCACTCAGCTTTAAGTGGGCAGCCTAACATGGGCAGAGTATATGGGGCAGGGCATTGCGGCAAAACAGTTTCCATGGAATCTGCTGTCATGGCCCAACTGCAGTGAATGAATACAAGCCCTGGTCATGAATGACAAACTAAGCCTCTGCCTGAATGAGTGGTAATGTAATATTTACTACTGATGGATGGTGATGCAATCGCAACGACTGATGGAGTTGTCAGCGTGGTTTAGTGAACACAGCCATTTGTCAGCCCACCGCAGCAGAGCACATTCTTCACAGACGTACAATGACAACTTTTTCTTATAAACAGGCTTTTCACAGTGTTTTACTGGGCTGCACCTGCTGGCAACCATGACCGTGACCATGTGAGTTTAACACATGAGAGTTTAGCACTTTCATAGCACTTTCATAACCAAAAGAGGACATTTTAGCAACGTCCCCAGTGTTCTGTAGAGGTTTGGGACATTCGTGACCTTTAGAGAACTTTTAGGGAACGTTACGCAAGGACCCCAAAACGTCCCTGCCTACGTGGGATTACACATTTTTGTGATGTATGAAAGGAAACACTGTTTTTAAGAGAAAGGAAAGAGCCATGAAGAGGCCAACTGTAGCCATGTTTCTGGTAAACACAGTAAACATGCAAACTCAGCAGGATGGACACAATGCCGCTGCACATATGTCTGCCACTGCCATTCCTCTGAGAAGAGCTGTGGAGGAGGACAAAACTCTCATAGAGTGGGCACGAATACTTGACAGGGGGTACATCATGTGTTGTCCACTGTCATTGTACGTCTATAGGCTACTGCCTGAATTTGCTTAATGAAAAGCAAATTTTTCTTTAAAAATACACTGAGCAAAGGACACATTTTTGATGCTCAAAATCTTGATTTCCCCATTTTCTTTTTCTAAGGATACATTGTTCTGTTGTCTTGCAGAATACACTTCAGTAAAAGTCATCTTATTGATATTTCTTTTCTTGTCTTTATTTGCATATTTGGCATTGAGGTCATCCAAAAGTAACGGAAAATAATCAAGTTACGTTACAGGTAATTAATAATTATATCGGAATACTTACTAATACTGGCAGAATACTTACTAATACAATAGAGCAGAACTTGCTCTATTGTTTACATGCACATTACAGGTTCCAGTTTTTAATCATAGTAGAAGAATGGGAGCACTACAACATGGGAAAAAACAAGTGGTGATGGTAGTGCTGCAAATGAAAAAAATGTTATTTGACCATGAGAATTAGGTTGGGCAACAGACATTTCAGATAAAAATAAACTCTATACTGAAAACATCCCTGTGTTAAGTCATGGGGTGTTAGGATTGTGAAGCATCAACCACCTACAGTGTTCTCAAAATCATAGTCACTCTTGCTTAGGATGAAGTGAAAAGGCCTGAAAGATTCAAATGATTGGTAAAGTGGTATTATGAAGCATACTTGCTTGATATTTTACTTGTCATGGGTGCCATTAATTCTGGATAAGATAATGTATTTGGGATATCTTAATCTTCTCTACAATCAACTGTGAGGATGCATGGTAACCACAGACCTTGTGGCAGAAACTACTGGGTGGTGAATGTGTAAAAGCCGAACTGAGGGTAAACATTTTTCTATCAAAGAATAAGATACTGATGATAGGGGTCTTTTAAGTCTTCAGCTTACTGCCTGGCTGGCATTACCAATATGGAACCGATTTGTCATTAAACAGCCTTTGATTTAATTACATAATATCTTGTCTACAAGAGAGTGCATACAGTAAAATTAATCAGGTTGTGTAAATGTCTGATTATGTCCTCCAAAAATATAGGTACAAGTCTGACACAATACTGAAAAGCTGGAAACTTGTCATGTCCTCATCTGATCAGGTTCATGTACTTGGCCAACAATGGAACCTTCAGGTGTGCTTGGACCCATGAGTCATGTACACTGTATTTTTCCTATAGATTTTATCAAGAGAAAGAATGATTCATTTAAATGAAATGACTCTACTCCACTCAGTAATTATTCATGAGGTAAGACTAACAACACATTTTTATTTTCTCTCTGAGCACTTTCATCTGCCAACAAAATCAAGCCTAGCTCACTGATTGTTGGCTACTTGGAGAAGCACGATAATTAAACAGGAGATAATTAAAAAAATTACGGAATTTAGAAAGATTATCCTGGCAAAACCGTTTTTTTTTTCACCTCTTCTTAAGTCATAAACACAGAAGAGTTGTGCCAGAACAATGCAGGCATGTACACAGACATTGAAACTCTGTGTCTCACATATCAACATTGAACTGCATCACATGGATTTGATCCAAGAATCACACCTGAATAAAATGTGACAATAATACACCCCTGGCCTCTGCAGTGCTTTAGTGCTGTTACAACGCAGTTTAACACTAACCACAATTGGCAGCTCTGAGAGTAAGGATGGTCAAAATTTCTACATTAAAGGAGAGTTTGACAATTTAAAACAACAGTCAGGTGTCTATATGAACAGTGAGAGGTTTTCCTCGCTGTAATCATTCCTCCTGTTCATATAGGTTATTTAAAGATCCCTTTCAAATGTGCTTTGAGTGTAAGTGATTTGGGCCAAAATCCACAGTGTGTCCACACAGTCATTTTGTACAAAAATGCATTTAAAAGTTTATTCTGAAGCTTATATGAGGCTTCATCAGTCTGAGTTAAGTCAGACTTGAAAAATTCTGAACCGGTCCTTTAAAACCCATTTTTCCTGACAGAATGTGGCTTTTCTTTGCTTGACTGAGCTTCTAGTTATTGTTGTCATTTCATGAATTGTGTCCTCATGGCGATGCAGATAATAGCTGGGTCAGGATAATCCACCAACTAACTGATCTTTGACTGTGAATTACCTTTGTCAAAGTGTGTCTGGGATGTCTGGGTTTTCTAAGATATTGTTTTGTATTTTGGAGTTGTCCTTGCAGTGTTAATATGGCACACAGAAGTCATGTCATTCCCTGAGGAGCTGTGTGACTGGAAACTTGCCCAGGTTGTTTTCCAGCTTTCGCATGAGATGCAATCTCCAGCCACACCGACAAAAACAAAAAACAAAAAAGCACAGGTATTGAAACTCGATAAATTCTTGTACATCAGCTGCTGTGTGCTCCTCCTGGTTAGTGAAGGTGAATCTAATCTTAATCAATCAAAAACCCATTTGCAGTAGATGCAGCAGTTAGTTTCACGTGCTTTGTTATTTGTTGCTTTTTAAAAGAAACATAACCACATTTTCAACGAATTGCCAGGTTTGTAAAAATGAAACTCTCATATAATTCAGTAGCCTACTTGCTACTATAGAGGGTTAATCACACAGCATTCACACAGGCGTGAAGGAGAATCCCCTGTGTTCTCTCACAGCTCTAACACCTGCTATTCTCAGGATGATTAAAAAGAACTTCATTATTTTTAATCATACAGGCATATATATAGTCAACTGTTCAAAAGGCTCTCGTTTTGCCTCTCTGGTATATTTACAATTTCTATTTCTGTACTATATTTACAATAGTGAGCCCACACTGTTTGGAATAATAATTTGTGTCTGATATTTTGTTTCCATTTACAAAGTACCATTACCTCATTAAAATCCTTAGAATGACATTTACACCTTCTCCCTCATTAAAAAAATCGAGATTCTATGAATATGCAAATACATTTCATTTCAAGAGTTGGACACAAGATGTCTCCTACTTCACTGTAAAGTGCATTCTCAGTGTGTGTGGAGACAAGTTTCACACATGTAAGTTGCATACTGGACTGGCTGGATTGGCTCTAAACTGTCACAAATCATGCTCATACAGTAGGTAGACGCTTACTCAGAGAGAAACAGCGCACAGCTTTCACAAAGCACGGCTTTCTGCAGATGAATGTGAAAAACGTGTTTTAGTGTCAAACTCTGCACATACATCATTCTTCACAGCGAAGCTCAAACATCCAACTGAAGGAACAAGGAGCAAAACACATTCTTAAGTGGAGGGGGACTTTAAGGTTAATCCAGTCTATATTTGCTACTCTGTTGATTGTGTTAGCGAGCTTGACAATTTCAAAAGCCATTTTATAAATATCTACAGTTTGGAGGACCTTTTCTAAAACAGTCTCTTTTCTTCCCATATAAAGTCTCTACAAAGTCTTTAAAGCTGCAGTAATTGATTTTTTTTTTGGCTGCTTGAGACAGTGGAATAAGATCATGTTATGTCGAATGTTGCAATCAGTTGCCTAATTATACACTCAGCTGACACAGAGCAATATTAACCATCATTTGGAGTCTGTCTCTGGTCACCTGAGGAACATATAAGTTAAGCTTTTACCTCAGCTGCTAAATGCTCCACTATGTGTGCCAGCTAGTTGCCAAAACTGAACCAAAACCTTAAAGTTGCAGACTGTAAAACCAAAACAATGAGCTGAAAAATGCTAAAACACTCCTTAGAGCTGAGATGAACTGCAGATTTGGGTGATTCTTTGTGGGTTCATCACTATAAGTGGCACTTTTCACATTACACTATGTAATTCTAGCATGAAAAATTGATAAGTTTTAAGGATTCTCTTGTACCTCTTAAACTGGGGACAAACCTGATGACTAGCTGAAACTTTCAGACTGGACAGATTACACATAAAGATTATTTCCACCAACTGGCACCTATTTTTTAGTGTTTGACAGTCAGTAAGGAGCAGGCACCTTACAACTGAGTAATCAGACAGATAGCTCACTGAATGACTGCAGTTCTGGGGGTTGGCAATCCCACAACAACACCAATTATCGCATGTTCTTGTATCAAAACAAACACTACCAGCTGCTTCTCTTTACAACCCAAACAGCTTTTCTTCTATTTCAGTCTTCCAGAGTACTCTCACCCTACAAACCTTTTTTGCTTTCATTTGTTTACTGGCACATGTCTCTCAGGTGAGAGGTTGCAAATATCAAACATATTTTAAAAAATCTTTACTAGAATAACTGGCAGGGACTGGATGTGAAGACTTCAGATCACATCTTTACACACAATATGATTTTTTTTATGATTTTTTGATCTGCAAACTGTCAACACAGACTGACCCAGACTGAAACAAACCTGCTCCAACTTGGTCTTATCAGTCGTCACACCTAAATCATATTTATAATTGGCTCAACAGTTGTCATATTAATTGAAGGTAACATAGATTAATGAATACATCAACATTTCTATCAACTCAGAGCTTCTCTCATCAGCTGAACAGTCAGAGGACACTTGAGATGAGATTTTTTCAATGCCATTCCAATGACTGTCTGGAGTGTTTAGCAAAAATAATTATACCTAATTGAACAACTTTTTCCTACTGTACTTTGTTGAGTAATAATAATAATAATTACATACAAAAAATGCAGCTCAAAGTGCTTTACAACAAGAGAAATGACATGCACCAAGTGCTTCACATGAAAAAAGACACAACATGAACATAAGAACATGTAAATGTACATAAGATGGAAAATAAGACCCAGTTGATAATAATAATAAAAATAAGAATGTGTACTTCAGTGGTGGTAATTTGTGATTTAATAAGCGGAAACTCAGAAAGTATTTCGCTATGTGTACACAATCTATAAATCGGCGTCTAGGTGTAATAGTGATTTCACCACCATCAGACTTTGGCCCATTGATGGCCAAATGTCTGGTGAATTCATTGCATGGTGTGGCCTCACCATCACCACTATTTCCACTAGAGATGATTAGTCAATTAATTGATTAGTTGATCGACAGAAAATTAATCGCCAACTATTTTGATAGCTGATTAATCATTTTGAGTCATTTTTTTAAAGAAAAAATGCAAAAATTTCTCTAGTTCCAACTTTTTAAATGTGAATATTTATTTTTTATTTAGTGTTCTATGATAGTAAACTGAATATCTTTGGGTTGTGTAGGTATGTGCATAGATAGACCTCAAAGGGGACTTGAGCACCTGCCCGTTTGGCCTCCTAGAGAGAAAGCGCACCTTTTCTGGGGAGTTTTTTTTTTTTTTGAATAAATAAATACATTCCTGTTATTCCTGCTATATCCAGCGTGATACAACATTATTCTCAGTACCTCATCTTCTTTCTGAGTGTAGCTGACAGAGAATTTATATTAGTGTTAGTGTTAATAGTTTACCATGAGGTAAAGAGGTAGTTCAGAGAGAGGCTGTGCTGCTGTACAGATTTTACAGGCCTTTGAGGCAAATTTATGATATTTGGCTATACAAATAAAGATTGACTTGACCTGATTGATTTGTTTATTTAAGTGTCCTGCACCTCTCTGGTGCCCAGCCCATATGGACTTACAAGACACTAGACAATAACCAGGATGGCCACATGACAGATCATAATACAGTCCCACAAATTCAAGAGAAGTACATTTCAAAACATTCAGTTCACATGTGTCATGACCTCATTTAAGTGGCCACATCACACCATGATAAAACTTCGACAAAAGATATTTATTTAAACAAATTATACCAAATTAAATAGATAACTGAATCATCATGTCAATCAGTGGGATTAGTGGTGTTTGTTAAGTATGGGTGGTGTGTGTGTGTGTTGGTGTGTGTGTTGAAAGGTGCATGAAAGCAAGGTAAAGAGCCAACATAACCAAAACAAAAGGGAGAGGAGCAAAGCTGCAGCAGCTGCAGCAGAGTGGAGAGTCAGCCACAGCGAGAGAGAAGCTGCTAGCTGCGGCAGGCCTTGAAACAATAATGCAATAATAATGAGATAAGGATCAGAGATGCACGAACAAACTGAAAGAAGGTCAGTTAAAGTGGATGGCGTAACACGCCTCTGTTCTTTGTCTTCCAAACCAGTTTCCAACAAGTTTCTCTTATATTTTAAGGTCAGACGGTTCTCTGGAAACTACACGTCAGATAAGCATGAGGAAATGATGTGAAGGCAGTCACTTTATGCACCTCCTGTTTGTTAAATCCAAATTATTATTATTATTTCTTTAAATAAATGATTGAAACATCTTTGTATTAATCCCAGTGAGGCGGTGCAAAATGTGAGTAATGCATATAGTATGTTCTATTGACAGATACTGTAGATACTGTAGTTTCATGCACTCAGAGTCACATTTGTGTTTTCTATTATGTGATTCACTTTCTTCAGTAATGTAGTGATTAAGCACCTATAGTACACACTTCTTTTTAATTTAAAATTTAAAGTTCTCGTAATAATAATACCTTTCCTAACTTAGCTGGTTCTGTTCTGCTACATACACTAAAAGTCTGACTTTTTTTAAAGGGATATAGTTGCTAAGATTAAACTTCTAAAGCTGACACTGTTAAAGTTTTCTTTTATTACTTTATTACAGACTGGAGAGTCTTTTTGCATGTCGCTATCTCTCTGTGTCTGTGGCATTCAGTGGATGAAACAGACTGTTGCTGTTGTTGGTGGATGTGGGCGTGAACACTGAAACTCACATGTTCTCTCATGACTACACTGAACTTTTAAAATGTACCAACAAGTCAACAAACAAGTTTAACAGGTCAAACAGATGAACTGCCTTCTGTTTGCTGCAATCAGTACTTTTTTTGTCTCTCGTGTTACAGAAGTACTGTAATGTTTTTCTAAAATATGTAGACTATTTATATGTAATAGTTGTGCTGTTATGATGGATACAGTGTCTTAGCTGCTGTGACTGTAATAGAACAGACATGCTGTTATAAAAAACAACGTTCTATTACAGTAACGCATTGTTTTAAGAACACATGAGGATGGTTATGATATTATTTTGACATATTAATTGTGGGCACACATGTAATTGAGGAGTTTGTGCTCACCATATGTAGGCTTTTTTATCACCTAACAGGTAGTTTATCTAACTGATTAAATTAAATGTTGATGTATTCACGTCACTATAAAATGCCATCTTCTTTGTCAGATCCCATGTGATAGGGATTTTGATACAATCAAAACTAACTCTTTATCATGAGGCGAACGAATACATTAAAAGCTGCAACGACTCAAACAGAAAACCTTCTGACCTCAGCGTGTTTTAGCATAAATAGAAGCCGTGTGAAGACAGTTTGATGAGTTCTTGTCTGAGAGTTGTGAGTAAAAACAATGAAAAAGGACTCCCACACACTGGACCTGATAAAGGTCAGATGGATGTTGTGATAAGCGAGACAGTATGCTGGAGTTCTTTTCACTGTTTTTAAGTTGCACCTTCCTCTGATGCACCTGTCACATATTCAGGTGTGTAGAGATTTATTTATTTTTTTGTTTGTGAATGAAACAGAGATCAGCTGTTTTTACAGTGAAGACTTCTTCAAAACAGAACTGCAACAATTAGTCGATTAAGTGATTATTTGCCAACTTTGCTATTTGCTAAATTAAGCTGACACGAGCTCAGTCAAAGTTTAGAGAGAGAGTCTGTAAGAACAGGGACTATCTGTGACTCTTTTTACATGAATTTGCAACTGGTACAGAATGCTGTGGCCCGGATTTTCGTTGGCACTAAGAGATACAAACATATTACTCCTGTACTAGCCAACTTACACTGGCTGCCTGTTACATTCTATATTGATTTTAAAATTTTACTGATCACTTTTAAAGCATTAAATGACCCTGCTCCAAATTACATAGAGGACTTATTGACTCCCTATGTGCCTGGACGTTCCCTTAGATCGGTGGATGGGGCTCGGCTGGTTATTCCCAGGTCTCAACTAGTGACCAAAGGTGACCAGGCCTTTGCTGTTAGAGCCCGCAGACTATGGAACAGTCTGTCTATTGAGATCAGACAGGCGACATCTTTAGTGTCTTTAGTGTTAAATCTCTTCTTAAAACATTCTTTTATCGAAAAGCTTTTATGAATGTTTCATATGTTGCGGTTTTATTATCCCACTTCTAACAGTTTATATTTTTGTGTAACTTCATTTTATTCCCTGGTGTTTAATGATCTCTGATTTTTTTATTTTATGTGTTTATTTCTTCTTCTTTTCTGTTAAGCACTTTGTAACTTTGTTAAGAAAATGGCTATATAAATAAAGTTTATTATTATGAAACATTTGTACTTGTGGATGCCACCAGTGTTGGGGATGACACAATACTATGTAAGAAATGATTTCAAATGACAGATGATGCATGATAATGAAAGCAAGTTATTAGGTGATTGATTTTATGTGTTTTATGTGTTTTTGCTTTCCCAGGTCCATGTGTTCCATTATGGAGCGGACAAAGATGGAAACTGGAGTCATTACTGGGAAAAAATTCAAAGACAAAAAGTTAAAAACTGGAGTTCATCTTGGAGGACATGAGTTCAGATTCAGATTCAGATTCAGACAACTTTATTCATCCGAGAAGGGCAAATCAGTTTTGCAGTCTACAAAGTTCACATAAATAAAATAAAATAAAGTAAAATAAAAAAAATTAAATTAAACTAATTTAATTTAATTTAATTTAATTTAATTTAATTTAATTTAATTTAATTTAATTTAATTTAATTTAATTTAAATACATACAACTCTGTCAAGTATAACATTATCCTACAGCCAGCTGAGCAACAAAAACTCTCTCTTTCTGTCAGTACTCAAGCCTTGATAGCAAATCATTTACAAAGCAAAAGAAGACTAAGAAGCCTTAAAACAAAGTAACATTTCTGCTTCTAACTTCTTACATTAAGGGCCATGTTATAATACAATAAATTTTGTAGCCATGCTAGCTTGGTATTGGATGGATTGTCATGAAATGTGGTACAAACATTCATGTTCCCCTCCTGATACATTGGAGCAACTTTAGTGGCCCCTTAACATGTAGCACTGTCATCAAGTCAAACTTAATACTGGTTTATGACCAAACCTGCAAAACGAATGACATTCCCATCAGCCTCAGCTGTATTTTTGTTTAGTGTTCATTAGCAAATGTTAGCATGCTATAAACCTAAACTAAGATGGTGAAAATAAGAAACATTATACCTGCTAAACATGAGCATGTTAAAGGATAAAATCAAAGTGATCAAAATGAGGACTGTTGATTTTGTCCCCCATCACTTACATTGTAATGTTTTTTTTAGGAGGGAATCTTCTCATGGTCAGGCTCAATGTTCATATGGACACCTGACTTTTGGTTTAAGACAGACTTGAAAAATTGTGAATTTATTTTCCTTTTCTGGTGTCGATGGACACAGCTGTCCCCAGTTTTGAGTGCTATTAATGACAGTCATAAATTTAAAAATAGCAACATCTCACAGTCATAGCAGTTTGATGTCTGCAGGTGCAAGAAAATAAGTACTAATAAAGTACATTAATTTATCATGTATACAACTCTATTGTACATATTAGAGCATATAGTATAGACTTGGTACACCATGGATTCCGTAGCATCAAATCATTGGTGTACATTGTACACCAGTGTAAAAAAGTATGAAAAATACTGTGAATAGACCATCCATTGTTTTTAGATTTCAGGTAAAAGATCAAAACATTAGTTAGTCGTCATTTTTCAATGGAAAAAAACTTTATCACTGTAACCATGTTTTTGCATACTCAAATACATGAAAATCACCTGCAGCGACCAGACAGGCCTCACCTCTGAAGGTATGATACATTATTTGATTGTGTCACTGACTGATAGTCAAGCTATGAAAAAGTCAGTTTTTGGTTCCAACAGTAAGTACAAAAACTGACTTATAAGAACAGGCTTTTGTATTTTATTGATAAAATAACGTGGTATATTGGACCATTTATATCAACTACAGCAAAAACTGCATATTTCATATAAGCCCATATACACCACAGGGTGTGACATATGCCTATATGATATATATGTAATGTAATATAGTCATAGTATGTAATATAAGCTAGTATATTCACTGATAATATATTCAGAAGACAAGTCAAGTGTGCTCTAGTTGCTTTTACATTCCACTTTATCCCCAAATTAAGGGTCATCTCCCATGAAAACTGCCTTAACCCATAATGTATGACCATATAAATGTTAAGTTTTTATTTAAGTAGCTTGAGGAAGGTCTGCGGTGTTAAGGTGGCCTATTTGCATGGATCAGCCACTAACCTGAGCAACAAGCCAGTCGACAGGGACATCCATTCACATAAACACAACAGATATGGTTCTCATTTGCATGTTTTCTCATGCAAACCACACATCCCCTTCCAGTGTTCCTTACCTGCCACAGCTGGCTTGTTTAAACTTCTTTTGATTTTAGAAATGTATTTTTATTGTATCTTGGGTCATACACACCTCCATACATTGTAAAGGCAGGAATTTCACATAACTTGATAGAAATACCCTGTGTGGAAAAGAAAACTGTGACAGGTACTGCTTTCTTTACTTGTGCTCAGCTGATTCCTCTGACATTATTCTTACATTTAAAAATGCATGTGAGAACTCACCGGGGAGCCTAAGTGCATGGGTACCCTGCATGCCTTTTCAGGTCAGCAAGGCCATTTATGGTCATGCCAAAATGCCTATAGGTTAGCTTGTGGTCAAGTATAGCTTCTGGTGTTAGTCCCCACCCTGCCAGAAAAAAATGTCATGGAATAATTATGTTAGGGATGATTAGCCCAAGAATTTTCTGCTGCCCCATGTTGTGTCAGCTCATACATTATAACAAGACTAAGGGCCCTATTTTTATGGCAGGGCACTGACCGACAGTTTAGTCTTTTTTTCCTGTCTGTGTGGTATTTTGGTGCCCACTGGAGAGTGCACGGTTCACAGGTGGGAGGTTAATTCTATCTTAGACATTGCACTGAGAGCAGACTAAATAACTAAATATTTTCTATAAATACACAGACATAATGGAATGATACAGAAATATTTTAATTGTCCAGTAAAGTAGGTGCATTTAAATTGGCATCAATAATGTTTAATGTGGTTAAGGCAGGGAAGTTGGTAAAGCAGTCTACATGTACAGTACCAGTCAAAAGTATGGACACACTTTCTTATTCAAGTGAAGGGAAGGTATGTCCAAACTTTTAACTGGTGTCTATAAATGAATATAAATGATTCTTACAGCATCTGTTGCCCACAGCTGCATTATATTGTATGAAAAGCTTCACCTTCAGTTAATTAAGTCCCTGCAGCATCTGAAGGCAGCAGGACAGATACAGTATATTGATTCATCTGCAGCCTACAAGCGCCACGCCAGCGCTCAGTGCCTTTACGCACGGCTGTCCACTGTGTTTACCTTCATTAAATCACCCAGACTGGTCGATCATAATTTAGTATTCTGGCTGTTTATGAAGGAGATGTCAGATTACCAGGGTTTATAAATCCTGGGCATCATTGCCTCCTTTCCGACACTCTTGTTTTTAGCAAAAGTGATGTTTCATTTTTTATACATGAAATTAATTACGGCGCAAATGCTGTTGAGTCACATCAACGAGCTAATAAATGATGAGACCATTTCCGGCAAAAGATAGCCACAGTAGAATTAAAGTAAAATTGAAAGAGGGTCGGAGAAACCCACACAGTCCATGCACCTAACACCTGTCACTATGCATTTGTTGTGTTGGGTGACTAAAATAGGGCCCTAGTGGTTTACGACCAGACGAGCAGCTCAGATTATGATTACCATCTTTAGCATGCAAACATTAGCCAGACATTAGCAAGCTAATTAGACACAAAATGCAAATACAAATTATATATTATAGCCTTGTGTCTTTCTGGTTTTTCCCTTTTGAAGGTCTGGTTTGGTATCAGGTTTATGTCTTCTTATGTAACCTATACGTGGTCGCATTGTCTCATTCTGTTTTCTTTTCTGTAGAACCAGTTTTGTCTTTGTGTCACCTGTTTTTTTTTTTTCCCAATGTGTTTGTCAGAACAGGTCTGACAATGACAGAACAGCTTTATTGGGTGGAGAACATGCAGCCTTCTCCATGTGGGGGTGCTGACTCTTGATCCGCATTTACTCACAGGGCACAGCCGCGTAACTTGATTATTTAAATCTCCCGACACGCCGACAGTATCGGTCAGGATTTAATGGTAATTAATGTTCTGTGTTCTTCATAGAGTGAAATGGTTTGGGGGAAAGTAGCCGTCTATGCTCCTACACATAAATAAGTGAGTCACAAGTCAGCTCCATGAAGTGCTTTAAATCGAAAAGTAACTATTTAGTTTAGAAAATAAATACGTTTGCAGACTCTTTAGAAACTTTTACTAAATTAAAATCATAAGAATTTGGTACATTACATTATTTGAACATTACCTTAGTGTGCCTTCCTGAACCTGACATATTTCAGTGTTTTTTCTTTTTTTTTGTTTAATTTTATAAACTATTAATCACAAAATCAAACAATGTGCTAAAATATTATACAGAATTAAAACAATACAAAGAGGTACAGTATAATAAATAGAAATCTGTGAATATGTAAATGAATGTAAAATAAATAATACGTACATATTTAATGTGTAGTTAATGTGAACGCGTGCACAGTATATTAGGTGAGACTGGACCATTCTTTATTACTTTATTTATTTTTATTCACTTTCTTCCAGTGTCAAACATTTCTTATGCAAACCTGAGAAAGAATTCCTCACTGAGAAGTCATGATGCATTGTTTTCACACCTCTATTGCCAAACCTTCAACACTTCCTTCCATTCAGAAAGACAGCTGCTCCTCAGTTGGTAACCGTGTTGACGTGCCACAGGTTACGGCAACGTTTTTTTTTTTTTGTTTTTGTTTTTGTTTTTGTTTTATTTGCATTACCAACCTGTTTTTCCATTTCATCTCTTTCCAGGTAAGTGAAAAATAAAAAAATACACCTTAACAGATTTCAACTGATGGTGGACTTTTAGCGTAAGTGACAGTGGCACATTAAAGGGAATCTGAATGTTCAGATTCAAAATATTGTTACCAATCCAATTAACTTGAATGTCTCTATATATTTGAAACAATATTTGAAAGTTTATTTTATTAATCGAGTAAAGCTAAATATCATGGCCGTAATGGACCAACTATTAAATACCCTCTCCTTCTTTGTTATGTAATCTCTTTTTTATTTATACAGTGCTTTTAAAAGCCACTCAAAGACGCTTTACGGAGATAAACGAAATGGCAAAAAGAAGTCACACACAACAGCAACAACAGAGCAGCAGGAAAGACATACTTCTAGCTGTAGACTAATTATAGAACAGACGTGTACTATTTTTCCATGCTCCTACCATCAGGAAAGTAGGTGCTGTGTGTTCACATTGTGTTCTGTTTTTATTTTCTGTTTGCAATGCAAATACATACTCATCCTCCATACTTCTTATTACAAGCACAATTCTTAATTAAAATGTAGACAAATGTGTCCTCTCTCCTCCATTGTTACTTCCATTGAAATAGGAATCGAATAGGAATTGAATAGGAAATTTGAATTTCACAAAAGTGCAGAGAGTTATCCAAGCTCCTTGTCGAAAACGCAGATCATGGTGCGCACTGCGCAAAATACCCCAGAGTCCAGAAACGGTTTTGCCCGAATATTTCCAACTATGATCCATATATAATGAAATCCATGTTGGATAATCTCCGATCACGGCATTGTAAAATGTCATATCTGGAGCGTATTTTATCTCCGGATTGGGGCCACTTCGATACTCTCAGCATATGGAGTTGAGATATTTTTGCGTTATGACTGATGACGTATTTTGAATGCCTCATGTTTTGTTCGTTACTGCCAAAATAAATCACCGGGTCTCGTCTGATTCACCCCCGACTCATTGCCGTCCTCGCAGGTTACATTAACATCCTCAGGTCTAATGACCAAGCGCTACTGACACCTCGTGGTCAGGTGTAATATCAGCTAATCATCACATTTCTGGTGTAGGCTATGTGTGGTATCCATGGCAGGAAACTTTGAGATATGACTTGTAGCCTTATGTTGGATATTCAAATCTGGTCAAAGTGACTGTGGAGACTCACCATTTATGACTTATGTCTGGATCATATCAATCTCTATTTTTCCGGTATGACTGGTGTCCTAATTTGAATACCAAACACGTGGCATTTCTGGTGTCAACATATTACATCATAGTACCAAAATGTCTCATCTCATACACGTTAATGGAAATTTGAGATATGACTAATAGCTATATTTTAAATATTTCAGGATATGATTCAAATCTGATCACAATTACTGTAAATACTCCCTGGTTTTAACTCATGTTCGGTTTATATCAATCTCTGGAGTAGGAGCACTTTGATACTATAAAAATATGGAGTAATATTGTTTGAATTGGCTTGTTGTCCTATTGTGAATGCCACACACATAACATTTCTTTTGTATAACATACCTCATATTAGGCCAGCCTGAATGTTAATATCCAGAAAGTGTTACACAAGAAGGAAACTTTATGACTAAGAGGTATATGTAAGATTCTCAGATTACTGAGGATGACCTGTAGTTCTATTTTGAAGCACACAAAAAAGTCATTTCTTGTAAATTACTTATATGTCTTGATTCATATGTCTATTAAGAGGAGGATGCTTTCATATATGACTTATAACCTTACAGTGAATATTCCATGATATGATTATATCCAACCAAATGCTTTGATATCAGTCTGGATTGAGACCACTGCTAGAATCTAGAGCCAGTTTACTCCTGAACTGTGTGACAGTAACAGTACAGAATATCTTATATATACAGATCACTGTGCTATGGTCAAAAATGTAACCCTTATAGAGGATAGACATGGTCAGGACCTGACAGGTATCATCTACTTTACATGTTGTGTCAGTTACAAGGAGACTTGACAGATGATGATCATAAAAATACTCTTTGAATTGTCTGATATGGTTTTTCCACAAAATGTTCAACTGCTAAAATCCTTTAACTTACACCTGTCCCTTCTCCCTCATTGAAATATACATAATCTATGAATATGTGAATATTTTTAATTTCAAAAGTTTTAAAGTCCAACATCAATTAATTCAAAGATCTAATTAAAGCAACAATATGTAAAACACTGAGAATAATAGAACAATAGAAGAACAATAACAACAACAAGCTGTTAAACGTCAGCTGCAGCCATCCTTTCCTCTTCCTCCTTGTTCTCTGAACAAAGTATTCCTTCTTACTCCTGGATGCAGGAGCTATTCTTTTACAATATCATCCTGACGTGATACGCTGAGTGGAGCGGGGATTCAGTCCCTTCCTCCTGTTATCATTCGGCACCTTCTGGCAGGACATTACAATCTTCGTCAGCCATGGTGCCCGCCATTTTGGTGAGGAAAATTTGTACAGAGTTTTGTCTTTGTCACTCTCCTCATCACCACTGAGACTGGCATCCGCTCCCGTCAAATATTCCAAGTCGTCACGTCTGAGAAACTTTTCCCCCACCCTAACCCTCTTCTTGAAGAGCTATAAAAAATAATGAAAGAAAAAACGACTTGTGCAGCTCAACACACGTCTATGGCCTCAAGAGTTCACTTCTCAGTATTTGAATTCTAGCTGAGCATGTTTCTCCAAGACCAATTTTTCTGGAGCCTGAAATGTGTATTTCCAGTCCTTTGGATATTCAGTGTGGAGCAGACTGAACATCAACTGAGCCCTTTATATCTACATACAGTCCTCTTCCATGGAGCCCACCATGTTGCACCACCATGTTTCTACAGTAGCCTAGAAAGGACAAACCAAACACTGGCTCTAGAGAGGGCCTTTTGTGTTTTTCGCGTGTTTGGCAGCCACCGTAGGTTCTCCTACATGCTTGGAAGAGGAGGGTGAGAGGAGGTGTGCTCATTTGTTTGTAATCTACAACCAAATGATCCCACACACTGATCCTTTAAAGGATAAGTTCACAATTTTGTGTGTTCATATGAACGGTGACAGAGGTTTTCCTCGCTGTAATCATTCCTCCTGTTCATACTGGCTATTAAAAGACCCCCTTCAAATGTGCTTTCAGTGTAAGTGATGGGGACCAAAATCCACAGTGTGTCCACACAGTTATTTAAAAGAATCTGAAGCTTTTATGAGGCTTTAGCAGTCTGAGTTATATCAAGTGGATATCTGCGTCCATCACCAGACAGTAACTGTATCTTAACAGGGAACTCAGAACGAGGCTGTTTTTTTTCAAAATAAAGCCCAGTAGAGTAACTGTATCTTAACAGGATGCTCAGGATGAGGCTTGTTTATTAAAACAAAAGCCCCTCAACGGTCACTGTATGTT
Source organism: Scomberomorus guttatus (assembly GCA_038419695.1). NCBI lineage: Eukaryota > Metazoa > Chordata > Actinopteri > Scombriformes > Scombridae > Scomberomorus > Scomberomorus guttatus. The sequence continues at coordinate 22,579,912 of CM076461.1, forward strand.
ACCAACAAACTAGGACCGTGTTCAGACCAAATTAGGCTGTGTGGCAAAAGTGGCAGTCCTCCTATTCATTTTAATGGGGATAGTGCGTTTTGGCTGCGGGTGTTTTGGCCGCAGCAGCCTGCTGCCAGAAAGTTGAGCCAAAGTGAACTTTTGGAGAAACGCAACCCGAGGTCACCGCGGAGATCAGCCTGATCAGAGCTGTAAAAACCTGCCATGAGGGAGTTCAGAGACATTACTAGGAGGAGGGGAGGACATTTCTCTTTTTTTCATAATGTTAAAAGTAAAGTTTGACTTTGCTGTTGGCTTCCTGACTCATTTTTAAAAAGAGGTGAGAAAAAAAAAGAGAGAGAGAGAGAGAGCAGTGGTGGTCGAGCGAGCTAGAGAGTGAATGAAGAGAGGTTACGTATTTAGAGCACAAACACGGCCACACCCGCCACATCCCTCCACTCAACCCCGCAGCAGTGAGCCGCACCGCCTGATTTGATCTGAATACAGCCTAATGTTGGACCTGGTTTTTCAAAACAGAAGCCACAGATGGAAATTGTATTGTTACTTGAAAAAAGGATGAGGCGGTTGTTTCAAAATAAAAGCTCTAGAAAAAGTAACTATCTTAATAGGGGGCTAGTGAGTTTTAGATCTGTGTGTGTGTGTTAGTGTTTGGGTGTGTGTGAGGGAGTTCTATTTTTGTGAGGACCGCATCCAGTCCCATCAAGCTACGTGCCAAGCAGCAGGCACACTCAAAATTTCTCTGTAATTTTCTAATTGTTATATTACCACTATTATATTACTTTACCAGAGTTTGACCAAACAGAAGTCTCTTAAATATGATTCCACTGTATAAACATCACTGTCAGATCTGAGAAATGCTATTGAATGCCAACAGCTATTAGTAAACTCAATACTCTATGAAAACACACACACGCACAAGTGGTATTCATGCAGTGCTGTAGATGGCAGATCTGGCTGGAGTTTGGAGCTCCATGTTGTTTTTCTCTCCTTTTGTTGACATTTTATTTGATTAAAACCCTAGCTGAGGGCACCCGTAAAGGCTGCCAATATCAGTCAACCATGTGACAGGTTTATGATGTAAATGACAGGTGTGGCACTGCTACAGATATGAGAGGATACTGTGAGCAGTCTTTTTTCGTGCCCTCCGGTGTATGAATTTATATCAATAAAGGGAACAAACCCGAGGTTTTAGTTCCACCATTACTGTATTAAACTTGTTCTGCTTTTGTCACGTTCATAATTCGACTCACCTGTATATTTCACCACTATTGTATCCACAGATCTCTGCTTCATTCAAGAACGTCACGCTGCCAAGATGCTTTCCAGAATAGGAAAAGCCTGGGTTGTCATTACCCTACTGTGTATCACTGCCATTGGTGTGTTTTTTAGATCTTCATGGAATTTATCTGTATATTCTCAGGAGTCAAGTCTTTGTGCCTGTCACAAATGTTTAATAGAGGGTGACCCATGGTTTGGGGAGCTTATCAAGGCATCTCCCACGCCCTTTTTGTCAAGACAATATCCAACCCCGGAAGATGCTTTCAACTGGTGGAAGGTAAATGTCAACTTACCTTTAGACACAGCACAAATGTTCTGCAGTTTCACTTCAATTATTTCAGAGACTCTGACTGGTCTGCAGCAAAATCAGCAACTTTTTGGGGTTCTGTGCATGTTTTTTCCTGTTCTCTTTCTAAAAACAGAAGCATCTGGTTTGTCCTGACCATAAGAGGAACCTATTTAGTATAAACTGTTAAGTATTCTTTGTTAGCAAGAAACAGCTTTTTAATGCATGGGAACACAAAGCAGAAGTGAACATTTATTTAAACATATAATATATAATAATAATAACAATGAATAATAATAATATAAAATTAAAAAGTGAAAAAGGCAATATCACATAACATTAAATAATCAGTGTATATGTGACAACATTGTTTAGCCACTGCGCTCACATTAAAGTTATAATCCCTAAGATTTCAGTCCTGGTTGATTTGGTGACACCCATGGTTACTGGTAGCAAAGCAACCACGTTTTAAAACTACGATTCCTGCAAATTCTGGGAGCAGCAAACACTCCATGAGCAGTCAGAAATACACACAGTATAGCAACTAGTCAGTTTAAAGTGCAGCCAAATAAACACATTGTTTTAAAGAAGTCAGTCAATAATGATTCTAACCACAAACTGACTGATCAGATGTGCACAGTGTGACTAGTTTCCCACACAACAGCACAACACAGTAAACGGAGTTGGTTACCTCTCCATGTTTCAATTACAAATGGTGACAGGGATTACATGCTGTATCGCCTCCTGAAAATCCCTTGTGTAGGCAGGCAATTTAAATTCAGTGCAGGAATGGATATTTTTACGTTATTTAAATACATTAAATTGTTTATTTATGTTTATTTAAAAATGCTGACCATAAATAGTGTCAAAAACAGGGTTTGATTTCATGAAAATCTTAAGGATTATAAATCTAAATACCGCAACTCTGGTATGTGGATATTGTATGTGATACAATTGTAAACTGATGCTGCAAATTACTTTCTTTTTTTGTTACGTGTCTCAGCACATACAGTTGGAAGGACGCCCCTTCAGTTTCTACAATACAACAGTGAACAACCTGTTTCAGATTTTTCCACCCATTCCACCTGTTATAAAGTCCAGCCCTGATCGCTGCAGGACTTGTGCTGTGGTGGGAAACTCTGGCAATTTGAAGGGATCACATTATGGAAATCTGATAGACTTTCATGATATCGTAATAAGGTAAATCATCAGACTTAAATGAAATCCCATAGTGTCTCAGCTCATCCTTACTAAAAAAAAAACACAAAAAAAACATTATTACCACTGTTACAAAATCTAGTTTGAATGACGATGTTGACACTGAGAACAATTCCCATGGAGTGTCCCAAAAATCTAAAAAAAAAAACTTTAATAGCCATATAATTGTCCTTAAACCGCATGATATTTAATATATATCCCCATGTACTACTGTATTTAGAATGAACCGTGGCCGCACCAAAGGCTACGAAAAAGATGTTGGGACCAAAACAACTCATCATGTGATGTATCCAGAAAGTTCTATTAATTTGGACAACACCACTCATCTCGTGCTGTTTCCATTCAAGATAAATGATTTACTGTGGCTCCTCAAAACCTTTAACCCAAGGTAGGTGTGTCATACAAAGCTCCTCTCTGCATCTCTATCTGTTAACATTAAAACGCATCTATCTTTGTGTTTGAATGAAAACTCGGGTAAAAGTAATTGCATTGCATATTTGTTTGTATAAAATGTCAAATTTTAAAAACTAATTAACATCTACAAGGTAGCTTTAGTTGACAGAGTGGAAAAGTGTGTGACAGTTTCTCCACTAATTTTTAAATGCTATCCAAATGAACTTTTATTACAAACCAGTGTTAGCTCAGCTGTCAAAGGGCCTATCTTTGACAGACGGGCTGAGAAAGCGAAACCATGTGGTGAAGGGGTGGTGTGTGTGAGCAGAACATTGACATATCATCCCCTTATAGTAATAAAGTTGTTATGATGAATGTGTTAACATACAACTGCTCTTTTACACATCTAGCAGAGACAGAGCAACATTAACATTCATTTCTAATCATCATCCTAAGTGTAGAAGTGTGGGAAAGCAGCTCAATCTCATTATTCACACAGTTACTAGTTATTGATTATAGGTTTTGCAATGAGCTCTATGAATTTACTATAAGAAATGCACATTTTTAATCAATTAAACTAGTGTTATATAATTATTATCAGTAATACTTGGTAATGATTTCTTTTTCTATTAAATTTGACAATTAATGTCATCTTCAACAGTCTCATGAAAAGGATAACAGGAGCTAACAAGGATTTGGTGAGTGTTCTAAATCATCTTGCATGAATCTTACTTCTTAGAAAGGATTGGTTCATAAATGTCAGTTTAAGGGCTATGTCTGATTTATAACAGGTGATGATCCTCAACCCGGCTTTCATGAAATATGTTCATGAAATTTGGCTGGAAAAGAAGGGCAGATATCCATCCACTGGTTTTCTGACTTTGGCTCTCAGCATGCACATATGTGATGAGGTAGGTTTATTTCCAATAGTTTCGGAATTTCCTTAGCTAAATGTTGGCCATGTCAATAACAAATCACTGATTTATCATTACAAATTTGTAAAATACAAAGTTTTTCCTGAGGGAAAACTTTTTTAGATGAGCTGACATGAATAACTTAAGTATTTATGATGACAAATACAAGTAAATTGTTTGAATGAGCATTAAATTACATTTATTTGGTCCATTTGTATGAGGACACATGAGCTTATGCACAAGCGATACGTTATACAATCTGCCACCAACTTCGTGCTATTCCACTAATAGCAGTCGGTGCTGTTATGCCAGCAAAGGAACAGAGAAAAAGATTGCAAACCAATGAATAAGTAATGCAGGTTTCAAAATATTAAAAAATTAATATTCGCAAATGTTTTATGAGAAATTAAATTCAAAATGTCAGGGATACATTCAGTGCAAAGTAATAGACATTTTGAAAAATCCAGTATTGAGCTTCTCATCTAACTAAGCAAAAATATTTCCAAAAATGTTTAGGCAACTAATGGGGACAACTATTTTTAAAATTGGTCCAGTATTGAGCGAAAGCACTTCAGCCGGCAGCCGTGTAACGGGCTGCAATGTAATCCTTTAGGGCAATTGTGCATGTCAAAGTACGTCCACTAAAAGTGCTTTTTTTTGCCATGGACAGGCTCAGATTTTTTTAAATAATATGTCTGACATCGAAAGTAATGTTAAACACAGGAACTAGCTGCCTGTAGCAGCATTATGGCTAACTGCAAAGGGATCTGTATCCAGGGCAGCTTGCCTGGTAACCGAACCACCCATATATTCATCCGTGCACACCGGTTTGTTTACATCTGAGGCTGTAGATAACTCAGCGTCTGTTCATGTTAGAAAAGTAAGATTAGTAACTTAATAGATAAATAAATGGCTGAAAGGTTCCAAATTGCAAGGATTAAATGACCAGATCCACACAGTGCAGTTTTCATGGAAAGTTTTCACCACTGGATGATAGAGATTTACATACTGTAATTCCTCACACAGTTACGTGTTGTAAACGCATTTTTCTTACCGTGTGGAGCTGAATGTTTAGTCCAGCCGGCTGTGTGGATGAAAATATGGGTGGTCTGGTTAGCTGGCAAGCTGCCTTGGATAAAGATCCCTATGTTAGCCATAATGTTGCTACAGGCGGCTAGTTCCTGTGTTTAACGTTACTTTCGATGTCAGACATGTCGTAACAATCTGAGCCTCAGTGGCAAAAACAAGCACTTTCAATGGATGTACTTTGACGGGCACAATTACCCTTAAAGATTCAATTGCAGCCTGTTTCGTGGCTGCCGGCTGCAGCGCTCTTGCTCCATATGGACCATAAAAACAAAATGATGATAAAATAGGGCCCAGGTTGAAAATACCGAAGTCTCCCTTTAACACGCAGGCTTCATTAGAATGAGTCAGAAACTCTACTTTTAGATATGATGATAACAATATGACAACAAAATGTTCAAAAGGCAAATTAGTAACACTGTAGAGTGCACCACCATAACACTAAATTACATAATGAAATGTATGTTAGAATATGCTCAAATATGAAGACTGAAAAATTTAAGGAGCATTTATTCAAGTTACTAGTAAAAGGTGTACACTTTAAGTTATTGTTTCTGTTTTCCCAGGTGAATGTTTTTGGGTTTGGAGCAGACAGAGATGGAAACTGGAACCACTACTTTGAAGTGCTCCAAAACAAACGGTATAAAACTGGACCTCATTCTGGAACACATGAATATGATGTTATTCAACGACTACATAAGAAGCAGAAAATTCAGTTTTTTAAAGGGTGGTAATATTTGTTTTTGGGATTTTTGGTGTGCTGGCACTGAAGGTGCAGAGCACCTGACGTGTGTAATTGTGCCTTGATAATCATTCCAAAGAGTGGAGATGAAACTGAAGCCTGAAGCCTTCAGCTGGATGTAGAGTTTAAAAGAATCATTCGTTAATCTTTAATAGGTCTTCAGAATAAAACTTTATTGTTTTTCTGTCATCACATGTGCCTGTGCCTGTCAGCTGCGTAAAGAAATAAATAATGTTAATCTAAATAATGATGGATCTACACATGCTGATGCCTGTAGCAATCAGCATGTGTAGCCCTGCCCCGACCTCCAGCTCGCAGTGAGTGGCTTCTTCTTGGATGTATGATAAGACATATTATAAGAAGTTACATCCATGGGCTTGAGCGAGCCTGTAAAACTCCACACACTGACTCGCTGTGGCACATGCTTTGGGGGTCAGTCATGCCATTTCAAGGAGTCATGAACTTCACCTCTGATTACATATCCAATTGAACAATCATCAGTATGTACTATATACTCCACAGACCATCCATTGTGGTCATAGTTTTAACAGGGTGCAATATCCATGCCATGTAGTCTGTTTACAATCTGTTAAAAAAAAAAAAAAAAATAAATTAGAATTTCTCCACAGTACCAGATGTATTTAATTTAAGTCACTGAAACTAACTAACAAACATTGAACAAACAGTAATATTAGATTATTTTAAAAACAATTACCATTATTTTCTAAACATATGGGCTGAACAACACAACATGCTGAGAAAGGCATGATTTCAAGGTATTACAAAAATTACAAAGTTCTGGTTTCACTTTGGCTCTCTGAAGTGGTGTTTGTTGTATAATACAATTTTTCTTTTCCCTGTCTGGCTTTGTGATGTTTTCATGTTATACAGTATTTGATTATGGAAAATGTAAATAAAACTCTGAATAAAACAGGAAATAGACACACACACAAACACACAAAAAGACCTGCACAGGGGTGGCTGATAATAATATTAAAGGCATCATTCCCTTTGGGTGTGCCAGTATGAGGGTTCTGGTATCACACCTGCTGGCACCATCACTGTCAGAGGAACTCTCAACCTTATCTTCTGTTGAAATTCCCCCTTTTTCTTACTATCCCTGCACTCCAGCTCAACAAGGAAACAGGGAAACAAAGAGGTTTGAACCTATCCTTTAATTTTTTGACTCCCCAAATACATGACAAGAGGTTAAGTTAGGATTCTCAGATAATTTATAACATGTTTTTTGTGTGTGTCCATCCACGCAGTGATGTATGACCTAAGCTGGTTTTATTTATTGGGTTCCTGTGACAATATTGACTTAATTATTGAGAGACTGTTGGGTATGGGGAAGTATAGGGGTAGAGGACATGGGTTTTTATCTTATCTCCTTTTATTGTATATAAGCAATAATAAAAAAAACTGATCACAAAAAAAAGTTGTGACTCTTTTTTAAGTTCTGTTTGCTCACATGCTACATGCATCTGAACACCCATTTCATTTGCATCACCCCTGTTAGAGACCGAAGAGCAAGGCACAGGATGCAGGTTTTTGTGGTTTTTATTCAACCAAGAAGAGCAAAGCAATCTTGATTAATAATTAAAATGGGTGCTAAAAGAGGTCTGAACACAACTGAATTTAAAATACAGCACTAAACTGCCCTCAACAGAGACAAAACTGACCTAACTAATGAGGGGAACATGAGGGGAACATATATACTGTCTGACCGAACCAGTTAACACACACAAGGGGTGGACAAAAGACGACTGCTAAATCAACTACAAATAAACACTGCATAGACAGTTTGCTTCTGACTCAATATTAACCAAACAAAATATAACCACAATAACTCTAAATTTGATTTACAAAATTAACTGCAAAGTACACAAACAAAAGGGTCTCTTATTTTTGTTGTGTTGGTTATTTAATTATGAAAATTGTAACTGAATGTAAACCTGAGAGAAAGCAGAATCAAAGTGACGGCGAGTTGACATGATATTACCCACGATCTTAGTCTGCTGGTGTCACAGCCATCACAACCACCCAATAAATCCTACACACAGTGGCAAAACTCCGTTCCTCCTTCAGGTAGCTTAAGTCCGGGCTGCAGCACAGCTCAGTCTCTGGCTGACTCTTTGGGCACTTGGCTGCTACGACTTTTTGATTTGGCTCTTTAGCTCTTTGTTTTTGCTTTTATGCAACGTACAACACACCCACACACATTGCCCACTCATGCACATACTGATTATACTGACATCCACACCCCATCAAAGTTAAACAAAAGATATATATATCTTTTGTTTAACTTTGACAAGGTGTATCTCCCTTTTGTTTTGGCCGCTTAAGCCAGGTTCATTAAGGTTGCTTTGTTAAAAAGTTTGTTTGGTGCCTCAGGTAGCAGTTGGGTGCATGGTGTGTTTGCACAGCTGATGAGGTGATTTGGTCAAGCTGCATGCTGGCTTTGTGCTGCATGTTTGTGGTCAGGGCAGTTTTGGTCCTTGGTTTTGCTCTGGTTTTTGGGAGATACATCATGTGCAGCTCTACTGCTGTTGCAAAGGGTATAAAATGCCCCCCAAAATAATAATAATAATGATAATAATAATTATCAGTGTTTCCCATCTAGGTAATTACCTATACAGTGGCGATTTTAGGGGGTGGCCTGGGGTGGCCATGGCCACCTCTGAAATCTCATTGGCCACCCCAGATCAGATAGGTCATTGGTCAAGTTCATCAACACAATAAGGCAGGACAAATGCAAGTCAATCAATGATGACAGCTGACCAGCTGATATAGGGCCAGTTTGCCATTTCCAACTACTATAGTAATGGTGGGACAGAGGCTATGAGCGCTGATCTCTAGTCAGTGTACGTTTGACCACAAGTCAGAAAAAAGCAGGTCTCAAAATCCAAACTGTCAGGACTCAGGACTCCGGTCACAGTGACCGCAAACTGAGCTAGCACCACAATGATATGAATAACGTGCTGACAGCTGTTTTAAATATGTTTTGCACAGGTAAGAAAAGTATAGGACTGTTATGGTGACAAAATAAATTATTTAATAGCATTTTACTGTGTCATGTAGATAGTTATTTGTGTTCAGAGTGAGATTATTGCTAGATTACAGGCAGTTAACCAGCTGAGTTAAACCTGTGAGTCTGTGATGTAGGCTGGAAAGCATGGTTTATTGTATTTCCCAGCCATTGTTAGACTGTAGTAGTGGACTGTAAGCTAAAATTGCACCTTCTAGGTTCTCCTACAATCTGCAACCTCACTGCTAGATACCACTAAATCCTACACACTGGTCCTTTAACTGATGTTTTGTCTTCAAATGTCACATTTTGTCTGAATCCAAATATATTCAGTTTACTATCATGTATGACACACAAAAAAGCTTAAAATCATCATTTGAGAGGCTGCAACCAGCACATTTTGTCATTTTTCCTTTAAAAATGATTATTTGGTTATCAAAATAGTTAATGATAATTGTCTGTCAATTGACTAATTGATTAATCCTTGAGCACTAATTTTTGTCCATATTTTCAGCAGAAACAAGTAGTGAACACAACACAATACAATGTCTTCAAATGTCATATTTTGGCCAAATATATTCAATTTACTATCATGTGACACAAAAAAACTTAAAATCCTCACATTTGCTACATTTTTGGCATTTTTCCATCAAAAATTATTTGTTTATCAAAATAGTTGACTATTTTCTGTTGACTAACTGATTAAACATTGCAGCTCTAATTTTTGTCCTCAGCAGAAATAACTAGTGAACATAAAACAATGTCAGAAAATAGTTATAATAGTTGGTTATATTTGCTGTGTCATCATCATTTATATCTATACAACCAATGTGTTTATGATTATATTATTGTAATTATTATATTTCAAATTGTAATACCTTCCACTACTCATTACTGAAAAAAGTAATACTGTAACATATAATCCATTTCTGTCCAACACTGGTCAGTGGAGCAATATCTACCTAAAGTTTGCTAACATTAGCTACCATAAGCTACTGGTCATACCAGGTAAAGTAAGGCTGCAGTGGCCAAATCCCTGAGTGTATTAAAATGAAAAAGGGTTTGTTATTGCTTGTAAACTTAACTTTTCATTTGTAAGAGGAAGAAAGTCTCCTTTCAAATGTTACATAATCTTGCTTTAACTGAGATACTTCTCGAAGTGACAAATGTTATAATGATGGACTGACAGTTAATTGTCAGTGTCGGTCTGGGTTTTTCCTGTCATGACCTGGAGCTCGCAATATCTATTACCTCCGCCCTTTTCAACCTTTGAATAGTAATGATCCATGTTTCCGTGTGAAAGGACATGGCTTCAGCATCAGGTGGCACATCCCTCTCTGTCTCTGCGGGGCCTGCAGGGACCTCTTAGGTGACAGCGTCACTCGAGCTGAGGTTAAGGGCTTCCTCCAGCCGGCTGCTTGGCTGCCTGCCTGCCCCTCTTCCTCCGTGCTCAATGGACATTGATCCCCCAGCAGTGACACCGTGTCCCAGGGAGGGGTAAGCAGATACACCTTGTGGCCTCCAACAATCATTCTGCCCCTGTAGGGACAGGTCGTGGTAAATTAATAGTGTGCTTGCAGCGACTAGATATTGTTAATGTATTTGCTATTGATGGAGTGAGATAACATGAGTAGCTTCAGCCTTACTTAACACAAAACATAAATCCTCTAAGGCCACTGAGGAGGAGCAGTATGGTCAGTGAGTTATTCCAAGCTTTTAGTCAATGATATCTTCTCAAGCACAGCCACATTAATTTAATTCATGCGAATAATTCTCACAAGTACTCTTATGACAGTGGTGAATAAATACGGCATTATTTTAGAGGATGTTTCATTTAGGATTATAGCTTCCTTGACAATAAAGTGGCAAACACTATTCATTGAAGAGGAGCGGGCAGGAGGTGCCAAGAGTAGTGGCACTTCCTGCCTTTATAATTCTCTCCTCAACATCATGATAATCTCCTGTTTAAAAGCCTTAAAGCAAAACCAAATACATGTTCATGTTTAAGAGCTTCCACTGAATGACTGAGAGCGTATTCATTGTCCACAAGATGCTTAAGACAAGTGAAACTTATTAGACCTGTTTGGAAGAACATGGTATATCTACAAGACTCATTTTTATATTGGTGGTAAAAACTGCTAGAGAATCACCTAGTCACGCAGCCCTTGAAAGGTGCACTCTACCTAAAACTTGGGGCATAATCCACTTGATCCTTCATAAAAGCTGTCACAGTGCTACAATTTCTAAGCCCACTTTGAACTTTGGGATTTGACAGGCTTTAGTGTGCTGTAACATGACTTATAAGACTGATCTACTTTTGCTTTCAGATGAAAGAATAAGAGATCTCCAGGTAAGTCCATCACTTAGAGTCCATGACTTACAAAGATTTGTCTACAGCTGGGTACATGCCCTAATGAAGCATGTGCAAACACCTGAAGGACCCAGGCTTTTGTCTTTTTTAGCCATATTTACAAATGTAAGACTTTTGTACACACTGCACGGTCTTTCACACACACTTTATAGTCCATGCATGCAATTCCACGCAATTTATGTCCAGCGCCAATTTTCAATGCAGACTCTTTATGTAGAGAGGCAGATTAAGTGTATGGAGGTCGGAGCGGTGGATAACTGACTTTCATACAGGAGATTGGAATTTCTGTCCCGTCACAGATCTACAACATTCACTTTAACCCTAACCCTAATCCTTATCAACCCTAACTTCTTCTCCAGACCTTAACCAAGTGTTTTAGTTACCTTTACCATAGTTTATTTGCCATATAACCACTATCTTTCTCTAACTTTAACTATACTGTAGCTGCCATGTGCAGATATTATAGAAAGTAAGAGTTTTGGGCATTGGGCTTGAAAAAGAAAAAAAGAGTTATTATTAAGTATGGTCCTGGGTTTTGCAAAATCGACATTCTCATCTGCCAATAGGGTTAATCAGCCTTGGTCTTCTTTTCTCAGCGAAGACACTCATGTTGGCAACGCGATATCTGCTCTATTTTATTACAGAGGTCATAGCCACTTCTCTTTCTGTGAAATAGAGGTTCCCAACCTTCCTTTGCACCATAGTCCAACCTTATATTTACAGTTTGGCAAGGTTCAAGGTGATTACCATAAAAGTTAATTATCCTAATCATATTGTTTCCTTGCAAAAAAAACCCAAAACAAAACACTGGGCTGTTTGGTATCATTTTGCAAATAGAATTTTAGTGAAGGTTGTCTGAAGCTTATGTTCCTTCAGTATGTCTTCAGTCTGGGTCAATATATCGAACTATTGAGTTTTTTGAGGTTCATGTTCATGTTTTGGAGACGTTGTGCACCTTTTAGGCAGGAGAAGGTGAGAGTTTTTTAAGTGTTGGAACAGTAAGAATGAATGTATTTGTTTCTTCATATGTGTTATACATTATGTGTTATACGTGTGATAGACTGGTGAGTATAGCGTACTCCCTTTACCTACCCAGCGAATGTGGGTTTAGGCTCTGGCCACACTTAACAAGATATAGAGGATGGCTGAATTTTTCAGATATTACTGAATATCACTTTCACTATAAGTAAAGGGGGAGCATATGGGAAATTGGAGTAGCTCAGCCATAATAGGTGGTGGATTTGTTTTATTTTTTTTATTTTTATAGTATTATTTTTTTCATTGCATTTTCCAGAGGTCAAAACAAGAGAAGTAGGTACACAATCACCTTTATGACAAAAGGGTCCCTGCTGTTTGCCAACATGCAGAAACACAATGTATCCCTGGATGGCACGTTATTGGATGTTCATAAATCTCAGGGAAGCAACTAGAACTCATGAAAATCATGAATTTTGAGTTAGGCTCAATCATTGTTGGGCCTTGTGAATTATTATAGCAAATTCTGAACCCTTTAGGGTGCTTTACACTATATGACTGATGACTGATGTTTAATAACACAACTGTACTATAATAAGTTAGTGAAAAGCCGACTGTCATAGAGAGGCAGAACACATGGTATCATTTAAATATGGAGATATTGGCGTACATTTTAAGATGATCCTCTTCTTCTGCAATCGCTTGTTCACATAAAAAGTGACAGAATAGTTGCATGGCCTCTGCAGGCCTGTCGGACAAAGATATTGTCTGTCAGACAACCCCGCCCCACTCCATTCTGACATTTGGGGGAGGGTGTTTCCAGAGCAATCCTACTGTTCGACAAGCAGTTCTTACGGAGTATGCTCCAGTCTTAGGTCTCTACTTTATCCCTACGGACAACGTTCTACAGAAACCCCTCTGTCCTTACTGGAGGAAGGAGTTCCTGCCTTTGAAGCTGAATGCTAGCCGTGATGACTTTTGTCTGCAGGTGATCACACTTACACCAACAAGTGTAAAAAAAAAATACAGCAAATCAGTCACTTTAGACAGATAGGTAGATGTGCACACTGTATCCACACCCTGCAATATGTACAGTAAACACACTCCACAACTTCTCCTCTATCTCTGAAACTAATGTTAACCCTTAAATGACCCCTTTAGTCTCTCAGTTATAAGTACAGTATATGGGGTGAAACAAAATGTGATTTAACATCAGGGGAAGATGGTGGATATTTGAATTTCAGACTGCAAAAAACATGGCTGCATTGTCTGTGTTATAACACATGACATAACAAATATGTTCCTGTAGAGACGAAAGCACAAAATTGTTTTCAAGAGCAAAAAGTTCTTCATAGATCTAGCCTCTTAATGTTGCTCTCAAAATGCACCAGATTGATGCATATAACTTTAAAATGTACAAATTTTCTTATGGGGGATCATGCCCCCAGACTCCCCTAGAGGGTCCGAGGTCCACCCACCACAGTCTCACTAAATCCTGTGGGAAACACTGATAATGATGATAATAAATGTTGGTAGAGGCAAGATGGGTCTTGAAGAAGTTAAGTTTGCCTTTGAATATTCGCAATATTCTCATTTCTGATAGGACTTCACATTCTTATGTTCACTTAACTTCCTGAGATTCAAATCATGACATTTTTACATCCTAAAATAGCTTCAGATTTAGTTTGATTACTGATTCAGCAATGCAAAGTTAGCTGAGGTTAGGAAATAGGTTTTAAAAAAAAACCCCAAAAAACACTATACCTACTGTACATAGAGTGAGGGAGGATTTTAACCAAGGTTCTAAAAATCCCCAAAATGCATTAAAGGAATTCATGCCAGATTACAAAGCTAGAAAAATTATTTCAGTAAATAGTCTTTGTAGGTTTTAAAGACGACTAACATATTGTTTTTACTATGCTTACTATACTTATTTGAAAAAAAACGTTGCCTGTGAACTTCCAGGCAGCATTTACGTTTGCCAGTGCAATGTAACAATTTAATGTATATGAACGGGCAGGGAGATCTCTGAAACAAGATGATTTAGGGTTAAGCCCCCTGCCTTGTAAAGATGATGTGCATCTATTAGACTGTTCTGGACACATCCAAAAAACACTTTAGAAAGAAGTGATCAGCTGACTTGCCGGCTGTGGCAGTATCTAAATGCAGATCCACCAATGTTTGCACTACCCTGCAAAATGAAACAGGATCTATAGTTGTTTGCCTTGGCTATCATTGCATTTTGACTGCAAATATTTAAAAGTTAAGTTTAAGACATTATGATCACTGAAAAAAACTGAGAGCTAATATTTGTTTAGATATGAGCCTGTATGTATGATGATTCAGCCACTTTGATATGAATGTGTTTGCACAAAGTAAACAGAGGTATAATTTTTTCACTTGTACACACATATGCTCAAGTTCACACTGCCGAGATACAAACAATGATCTTTTCACTTGTTCTAAGTTTTACCAGTCTGAAGAATGACAAGGCTGACATCTAGTGGTGAATATACAGTAGGTGCCGCAGTTAAATATTCAGTTGGTTGCACACACCTTAAGTGAATAAAGGTATGTTGATTTGTTTGAGTCTAAAAACGTTCCACTGCTTTCATTCTATCTCAAATGTGTTTATTCTCCCCAAATATGTGTTTGTTTTCTTAAATGCCATGTGTTGATGCTATATCATAACATAGTACAACATTAGTACCTATAGTATTTTATGGAAAACATTGAATTTATTCACATATTGTCAGTTGCTCATTATAACTTTGATAAAACACAATGTCACGTTATCATTGTTTTTTTCTATACTGTTTTATTCATTATTTTCTCCCCAGATTACCTCCATAAGTACAAAACACAAAATAAAATATTAAGGTTTCTTTGCAACAAAAACCACTCACGATGCCACAACACTGATCAAATCTGTATCCCGGACAACAATTAAGTGGAGCACTGGAGTAACACAGACCAATTATGGTAAAAATAAACTCCTCTTCTTCTCACTAACCTACCTACTCTTGGTGATTGATGCATGAATCCAGAAATTAGACTGCTCTGTTAGGCCCTAGCAGGGCCTCTATTTATAGAAGTCTATTTAAGAGGTCAACATGAAAGCAGGAACAGCTTCATGCAACAAATCTGATGGAACTGAACTGCAGCTCATTCTCTGAATCAAAGCTTTTAGGGTCTTTTATATTTTACTCCTATGCTGTTTTATAGTATTCACCAGCTATAATATAATATGATACATTGACAGGAGTGCTGTGCTTCTATCAGACGAAAGGAAATTATACAAATCTTAAAGCTGGCTTGCATAGTTTTTATGCCACCATGAACATTTAACACTATTACACAACTGGCAAACACCCCAATTTGGCAGGGCTCGCTGTATGATATCATTTCTTTTGTTTGGCCTGAAGGGAAAAATACACATCCAAAAGTGTAGTAGGCACGCACACCCAATAAACTTAAAATAGGTGCTGGACCAAAGAAACAATCTAACAAAGAAAGACTAAGGTCCGCATACTGTAGCTCCCTTAGATGCAGTTTAATGAGACATCCACCAAAAATAATAATAATAACAGCATCACACCCTGTCAAACACAGAGGAACAAGGTCATGAGCACAGTCTATACTTGTAACATTAATGTTCTTTTCATTATCATTGAACCGTTTATTAGGGCAGACTATTTTCAATATTAATTAGTATTATAGACAGTTAATTATTTAGCCTGTAAAATGTCAAACACTGAGCACCCGTGACAAGTTCTCAAAGCCCAGGTGATGTCTTCAATTTGCTTATTTTGTCTGACAAACATTTCAAAAACCTCAAAGAATTCAATTTACAGTGGTATGACATGATGAAAAGTACACAAACAGAGGTTATTTGAGAGACTGTGAGCAGCAAATGTTGGTATTTTTTACTTTTTTACTCATATCAAAGACACTGTTAAACTGGTGATGTATGACCTTGATGTGAATGCCGGCGCTCAGCTTTCTTTATGAGTGTTACTTCCAGCCAGTTCAAGTAAACAACCTTCTCTCAGCCTCTGCTGCAACTGATTCCAGCTGAGTGTAGGATGTTTACATGAACTGAGTCTGGACAACTGGATAAGAGCTACAAAAACACAATGCTATGGCTTGGACTTGACCTGCAGGGTCTTATTGATAAGATAAGGTCATATAATACAGGCTGAACAATTACATTTGGATTTTGAAGAAGCAGGTCATATAAATGGACATGGCACATTTATTCATTTCTGTGGAGCTGGAGGTAGCTGGCAGCAGCAAACATCTGACTGAAAGCTCTGTGGATAGACAGCTTCCAGTCGGGGATGTTTACAGCCCCAAACTACTTAGTGCATTTACAACCTCAGTCAGTGACAATGAAATGCACAGCCAGAGATGAAGTCACAACATTGCCAACTGATGGAAAACGACTGAGTTGAAACTTTAAACTGATCTATACTGTGGCCAACATTGTCAAGCAGGCTAAAATCTGTGCAGGCTTCAATGTGCGGATGTAACCTTAGTAGGGACAGGAAGCAGTATGGAAATGGCCATCTGACCAGAGTAACTGCCACTGTAGAAGGTGTCGAGTGAATGAAGATTCCAGCATCAAAGACATTGTTGTCTGCAGTCTTACATTTTCCTAAAAAGAAAAAGAAAATGCAGAAAAAAGAAATGTTAGCCTGACCCCATTCCCATTATACATGTCTAGCTGTGTAATCTTGCTGATGCTGAGGACGACTTTCAATGACAACTCACAAAGATTTCCCACTACAAGCTCATTGCCAAGCATCTATTTAGTCGAATGATTGATGAGCAACAACTGCTACACGTTTCTATGAATTATGAGTCAACTGACGCTATGAAAACTTTGTTTACCTGGACTCATTACACTGCTTTTCAAGGATGAACGGGCTAGCTTGCTATGTCATATTAACTTGCAGCATAGATTGAATGGCATTAGCCAAAAAACTACGAATAGGTAGATAATAATGAGACAGTGTGATGCAGTATAGCGGTGCTGTAATGTCAGTGAAGTTACACAGCTGTGAGACAGACACTGCTTCAAGGCCAGCTACTCTGTCCTATCCTGCCTGCAACACTGAAAAAAGCTAACTTAAATAGCCAGATAGCCTTAGTTAACAAGCGTCAAGTGTCGTGAGTAAAGTGCTTTCGCTGGCGAACACGCTAAAGTAACTTTGTTTTGTGAGGCAGCCTGCCAGAGCAAACAGTACAATGTGGTAACTGTTAGCACTAGCTCATATTAGCCGACGACCTAGGCTAGCTGGCTCGCTGACATAGCTAGCTCCTGTTAGCTTGTCTGTGACCCTAACCTTCTGCTGTCTGACGTTTTCCTTACCGGCGAACAACACGATTCATCCCAAACAACACTGAGTCAACATCCACCGCAATGAATATGTTTGAAGTTTACGCTGATTTGGTCGTGTTGTGTCCTATTCTGGGCAGCCTGTTAAGTTTCCTTCCGTTTTCATTCACTTGTCTTTATTTTGACCTTTGGTTACTCGACACCAACATTGACGTCATTGTCATGGCAACAGAGTCCCGCCTACCGTGAGCCGGACAGAAAGAGAGTAATTGCATTTACATTTTACACTTGACATTTAGCCGTTCATTTACGCTCTACTGAGCAGCGCTTTACTCTGAATGCAGTGCTTTTATAAAGTTAAAATAAAGGGGCAATGCTGTGGCTGCTCCCTGCATTTACCAAATAGGCCTCAACTTGAAACCCGTTTAAAGATCCGCATCAGACATGTTTTAAAATGTATATAAAACACTACTTTGAATAATAATATGTCTGATGTGGTTTTTCCACAAAACCTTCTCCTCCTTCTTCCTTAATTAAAAATCCAGAATCTATAAATATGTAATTATTTTTCATTGAAAAAGTTTTGTGACATGTTGTGTCTGCCAGGCTTCGAGTTTTCACATCACTCTTGTTTAAGCTGAAAATTAGACCAGGATCAGCTTCCAAAATAGTTGTGATGTCACAAATAATGCTTGTAGGCCCACCTCTTAAACTCAATGAGCACAGAGAAACTTTCCCCCTTCAGCACACATATGTGAAAAATTGCCTTTAAGTATTAAACTCTGCACATACTTCATTCTGCACAGTGAAGCTCAAACATCCAACTGAAGGAACAAGAAAAACATATTTTTGAATGGACATTAAGTAATTTCACTTCTGCAGACAGAGTGGAATAACTCCAGTTGGCTATTAACAGTGTTGGAAGAAGTATTTAGATCCTTTACTTAAGAAAAGTAGAAATACAACAATGTAAAAATAGTCTGTTTCAATTAAAGTATACTGCATCAAAATGTTACTTAGTCAAAAGTATCAGGGAAATGTACAAGTAAGTAAAAGTACTCAATAGAGAGAAGACCTCCTGTGATGTGATTGGATTATTATTGATGATGTATTATCATCATGTTTAACTATATAGGCTTGTTTAATCCATTAGGCATACAATGCATATATATTCTATTTACTTTATTGTTGCAAATTTTACATTTAATATAACTGCAGAATTAACAAATTCTGCAGTTTTCCAATTGGAAGCAATGGCGATAAAGCTCTTAATGTTTTATATATCTCTTGTTTGTACTGTATAATCTTGACCTACAAAGTATCCAGTAACTCCAGTTGTCAGATAAATGTAATGGAGTAAATAAACAATATTTGTAAGTATTAAATCACAGAAAATGGAAATATTCAAGTAAAATAAATAATTACCTTCAAATTATACTTAAGTACAGTACTGCAGTAAATGTATATTGAATCACTGCCTATTATTTTGTCAGTGTATGCTATATGTTTAAGGAATTGGTCAGCATTCTATGTGTTTAAAGGAAATATTGGCACAGACTCATTTTAATTCATCTACAGAGGCTTAGAGGGCACTCAACAAAATTTGCTGTCCCCTCTTTTCAACATGTCAGATAGTCTGTTATTACACAAATGTACCTAAATGTGTAATAAAATAAGACACAGTTTTTACCTGACACAATTATCATATACAGTCAGGTATAATGTCATGAATACCTGAACAATTTGTCTATTCATCAATGATCAAAAGAAAATGAATCAATGGCAATTTTAATAATAAACAGTATAACTCATGTATGAATTAAAATATCAAACATATGCTAATAAAAGTTCCTAAAGCTAAAATATTTGTCTTTATTTTAGCTTTGTGAATTGAGTCCCTTTGGCTTTTTTGACAGCCAGACAAAGTTAGCGATTTGAAGTTGTCACTTTAGGCTCTGAGTGCTTGGCTGTACTCATTATTTCTGTCATTTTTTATAGAAAAAAAAATTGCTGAAAATGAAAATTGAATGACTGGAACATTCAGTAATAATAAAAATAACTGTTACTTGCAGCCCTGATTCACATCTCACTATGGTGTGAGATATAAGGTAGCTGAAGGTGTACAGTGATATGTATTTGTGCAGATTACCGGCCTTCACTCTCCTTTTGCTTCTTACCTAACAGAGTCCACTGTTTGGGTCAATCAGTGCTTGGGGATAATGTTCAGTCCAGAACAGTTATGTGGTCTGTCAATAACCAGCTGGCAATTACTAAACATTAGCATCACTCTGACATGTCACATTTCACATGGGTGAAATGTACTTAGGTATGTGTACTAGGTGAAAATACCTTCTAGCTTTGAGCCTTCGCCAGCTGATATGCCTACATTTATGGCTCTGGCATAATGTCTCCTTGATGTTTTCAGGCATGGAGTTTTATCCTATCCCATGTATGTTAAATGATGACAAGTATGTTGACATATTTGATAAGTAGTGCATTCATTAGCCTAATTAATGGCTTCATTAGAACATATTGTTATATTTAATGCATCATGATGATCAGTTTGGACAATCTGAGCCTCTTCTTTACCTTGCTTGTGTCTTTGCAAGCACATTCACTACACACTGTTAATAGTGTGTATTGTTCTGAGGTTTTCAGTAGTAACAACAATTGAGCACGTTGCCTTGCACAAGGACACATTGACAAAGTTGTTGCAGGGCTAGGGGGGAATGTAACCTTCTGACATGATCAGAGAAATAATCAAGCCCTTATTTGAACTGTGCTGTAGTTTTTGTTAACTGCTATGTGCAGTATCCTCCACATGAGGTCAGGCTTGATCCATCTATTCACAATGTCTTCATTATGCAATTGAACCAAGTTCACTGTGAACTCGATGATGGATTACAGGACATTTATACAGCCATTTAGTATTCAGTGCACATGAATGTGTGCTAGATTACTCTCTAAGCAACCAATTTTTGGTCAGAAATATAAAGCAAGATCAGCAAATGCAAATTTCTAAAATTCTCTTTGAATGTATAATAATAACAATATTCATTAGGTTTCCGAAAAGTGGTGTAGCCCTCGGTATCTAACACTGCTCAGGATTTCTTAATAATTCATATAACATATCTCAGTTATTTCTTATGAAAAGACCAGGCGAAGAAAATCCATCTATAACCTAACCAGGGAAATTGATTCCCTTGTCATTCTGTGTGGTCTGAAATTGCCCAGAGCTATTATGAGAGAGACTGATTTTCTCTGTGCAGCGGACTGGAACATTCTCTCCTTGTAGAGCTTTTTGCAAGATGTGAACAGATTCATAAGCAACAGCATTGCTAAAGAGATATGTTGTCATGTGCTTTCAGCCAAAAACACAAAACATGTTCAAATCTAGGGACTTTTTAACAAGATGTTGTCTCTGGAAATTCATACATTAATGGATTATTTATTTTCATACATCTTCTATATGTTTCACTGAAACCTGCACAGCTGAGGCACATTCCGTTTAAGATTCCTTACAAAATTATGAAATAAAATAAAATGCTTTTTAAATGATCTAGTAATCTCATAAAATATTATAAAGTATGGCAGGTAGTCTATCGTAAGTTGAACTTTTAACTTTTATTTAAGCAAAAATACAGATACAGGAGAATGCACAGGAAATTAATGTACGTAGTTACTAATATACAATAACAGTCAATATAAAAACTTTTTATTAGTGATCTTTGGAATGATCAAATATATAATTGTATTATTAGCATAAGATATAATATCAACATTTTTAAAAATTGGTGTCTCTTGCATTTTGCTGTAATGAAATTCATAAAACATGACAATGATATTGATGATGATTATTGACAGAAAGAATGTTGGTAAATCACAGATTTCATGGGACCTCGGTATTACTACAACATTTTTGTAAAGTGATAAATATAACTGTAATAAGACTTAGGATATACAGCCATGCTAGCAGCTTTACTTATGGACAGCAGTGCTTAGAGCTACATGCTAACATTAGCATGCTACTCACGATGACAATGCCAATGAGCGCATGTTTAGCAGGTATATATCTTGAAATACTAGCATTCAGATTTTTTTTTCCACAAGCCTACCAATGTCAGGGTGGTACTGTAATTTTGTAAATTACTTTAAGAGGATATCATGGCTTAAAAATATACAGTATGTTTGCTTGACTGACAGGTCTCTCAGGCTTAAACTCTCAGCTGCAGTGGTTGCTGCTTGTTTGCCCCACCTCAGGATGAGGTGACATTTTCCCTGAGGCAAAGTGTCAGTGGTAAATCCAAAAACCAAAACATCTCTACAGGAACATATATGTTACAACACAGACAATGCAGCCATGTTTTATGCAATCTGAAATTCAAATATCCACCATCTTCCCCTGATGTTAAATCACATTTTGTTTCACCCCATATACTGTACTTATAACTGAGAGACTAAAGGGGTCATTTAAGGGTTAACATTAGTTTCAGAGATAGAGGAGAAGTTGTGGAGTGTGTTTACTGTACATATTGCAGGGTGTGGATACAGTGTGCACATTTACCTATCTGTCTAAAGGATTTGCTGTATTTTTTTTTTACACTTGTTGGTGTAAGTGTGATCACCTGCAGGCAAAAGTCATCACGGCTAGCATTCAGCTTCAAAGGCAGGAACTCCTTCCTCCAGTAAGGACAGAGGGGTTTCTGTAGAACGTTGTCCGTAGGGATAAAGTAGAGACCTAAGACTGGAGCATACTCCGTAAGAACTGCTTGTCAAACGGTAGGATTGCTCTGGAAACACCCTCCCCCAAAATTCAGAATGGAGGGGGGGTTGTCTGACAGACAATATCTTTGTCCAACAGGCTTGCAGAGGTGACAAAAGAGCCCTCTTTTTTTCATTCTTTACACAACTATTTTGTCACTTTTTATGTGAACAAGCGATTGCAACACCATGAATGCCTTCCAGAAGAAGATCATCTTAAAACGTACGCCAATATCTCCATATTTAAATGATACCATGTGTTCTGCCTCTCTATGACAGTCGGCTTTTCACTAACTTATTATAGTACAGTTGTGTTATTAAACATCAGTCATCAGTCATATAGTGTAAAGCACCCTAAAGGGTTCAGAATTTGCTATAATAATTCACAAGGCCCAACAATGATTGAGCCTAACTCAAAATTCATGATTTTCATGAGTTCTAGTTGCTTCCCTGAGATTCATGAACACCCAATAACGTGCCATCCAGGGATACATTGTGTTTCTGCATGTTGGCAAACAGCAGGGACCCTTTTGTCATAAAGGTGATTGTGTACCTACTTCTCTTGTTTTGACCTCTGGAAAATGCAATGAAAAAAATAATACTATAAAAATAAAAAAAATAAAACAAATCCACCACCTATTATGGCTGAGCTACTCCAATTTCCCATATGCTCCCCCTTTACTTATAGTGAAAGTGATATTCAGTAATATCTGAAAAATTAATAACCGTTCACCCATCCTCTATATCATGTTAAGTGTGGCCAGAGCCTAAACCCACATTCACTGTGTAGGTAAAGGTAGTAGGGTATACTCACCAGTCTATCACACGTATAACACATAATGTATAACACATATGAAGAAACAAATACAATCATTCTTACTGTCCGACCTCCATGTCAAAGGACTTTGGGAGGAAACCGGAGCACCCACAGGAAACCAATGCAGACATGTGGCGAACCAGAACTTTCTTGCTGTGAGGGGATAATGCTGACCACTGAGGCACTGTGCTGCCTGAAACACAATGCTATTGAACTCATCTGTTAAATACTGTTGTACATATAATGCAAACATTTCCATGTTTGCCTTAAAATCAAAGTTATCTTGGCAACAGCACTGACATTTCAAATTCTCCGTATGCCATGGTGGTTGAACGCTGTCCTGCAGTGCTAAACACTGTGGCACTTTTCAGGCCAAAGCGTGAATACGACATGAACACAATGTTTTTAGGCAGTCCATGGAGTTCTACAATCATACCCAAAGGACTATGGGAGCTTTTTATACAATGGGTAGTTTCAGCCAGTATATTTGATTGGTCAACATACATACCAGCTGTGATGTACATTCTCTTAGCTTTGTGTCCCCTTCACTCTCCTTCAAAGAAAGTGGGTTACTTGGAGGCTGAATAGGGAGCGAGATGGGGTGGGTGATATTCAGGGAACATGGAGCTATATATTCACTCCCAATAGAGCCATAGAATGGTGCACAGAGACCCGTCATATCTAGACAATAAGACCTCATGTAGAGTAGTTGTTTGGGGAAGCAGTTGGTTGCATGTAGTACTGGAAAATGAACTGACAAATCTTTTATACAGTGTCTCTTTTGAGTTTCTCGGGAGTAGTGCAGATCCAACGCTTAAAAAACTCTCACCTTCTCCTGCCTAAAAGGTGTGCACCTTTTCGTCTCCAAAACATGAACCTCAAAAAACTCAGTAGTTTGATATATTGACCCAGACTGAAGACATACTGAAGGAACATAAGCTTCAGACAACCTTCACTAAAATTCTACTTGCAAAATGATACCAAACAGCCCAGTGTTGTTTTTTATAACAGACCCTCGGGTTGCAAGGAAACAATATGATTTAGCAAAATAGGATAATTAACTTTTATGGTAATCACCTTGAACCTTGCCAAACTGTAAATATAAGGTTGATCTATGGTGCAAAGGAAGGTTGGGAACCTCTATTTCACAGAAAGAGAAGTGGCTATGACCTCTGTAATAAAATAGAGCAGATATCACATTGCCAACATGAGTGTCTTCGCTGAGAAAAGAAGACCAAGATTAACCCTATTGGCAGATGAGAATGTCGATATTGGACGATTTTGCAAAAACCAGGACCATACTTAATGATAACACTTTTTTTTTTTAATATCTGCACATGGCAGCTACAGTATAGTTAAAGTTAGAGAAAGATAGTGGTTATATGGCAAATAAACTACGGTAAAGGTAACTAAAACACTCGGTTAAGGTCTGGAGAAGAAGTTAGGGTTGATAAGGATTAGGGTTAGGGTTAAAGTGAATGTTGTAGATCTGTGACGGGACAGAAATTCCAATCTCCTGTATGAAAGTCAGTCATCCACCGCTCCGACCTCCATACACTTAATCTGCCTCTCTACATAAAGAGTCTGCATTGAAAATTGGCGCTGGACATAAATTGCGTGGAATTGCATGCATGGACTATAAAGTGTGTGTGAAAGACCGTGCAGTGTGTACAAAAGTCTTACATTTGTAAATATGGCTAAAAAAGACAAAAGCCTGGGTCCTTCAGGTGTTTGCACATGCTTCATTAGGGCATGTACCCAGCTGTAGACAAATCTTTGTAAGTCATGGACTCTAAGTGATGGACTTACCTGGAGATCTCTTATTCTTTCATCTGAAAGCAAAAGTAGATCAGTCTTATAAGTCATGTTACAGCACACTAAAGCCTGTCAAATCCCAAAGTTCAAAGTGGGCTTAGAAATTGTAGCACTGTGACAGCTTTTATGAAGGATCAAGTGGATTATGCCCCAAGTTTTAGGTAGAGTGCACCTTTCAAGGGCTGCGTGACTAGGTGATTCTCTAGCAGTTTTTACCACCAATATAAAAATGAGTCTTGTAGATATGCCATGTTCTTCCAAACAGGTCTAATAAGTTTCACTTGTCTTAAGCATCTTGTGGACAATGAATACGCTCTCAGTCATTCAGTGGAGGCCCTTAAACATGAACATGTATTTGGTTTTGCTTTAAGGCTTTTTTCATTCACCTAAACAGGAGATTATCATGATGTTGAGGAGAGAATTATAAAGGCAGGAAGTGCCACTACTCTTGGCACCTCCTGCCCGCTCCTCTTCAATGAATAGTGTTTGCCACTTTATTGTCAAGGAAGCTATAATCCTAAATGAAACATCCTCTAAAATAATGCTGTATTTATTCACCACTGTCATAACAGTGCTTGTGAGAATTATTCGCATGAATTAAATTAATGTGGCTGTGCTTGAGAAGATATCATTGACTAAAACTCACTGACCATACTGCTCCTCCTCAGTGGCCTTAGAGGATTTATGTTTTGTGTTAAGTAAGGCTGAAGCTACTCATGTTATCTCACTCCATCAATAGCAAATACATTAACAATATCTAGTCGCTGCAAGCACACTATTAATTTACCACGACCTGTCCCTACAGGGGCAGAATGATTGTTGGAGGCCACGAGGTATATCTGCTTACCCCTCCCTGGGACACGGTGTCGCTGCTGGGGGATCAATGTCCATTGAGCACGGAGGAAGAGGGGCAGGCAGGCAGCCAAGCAGCCGGCTGGAGGAAGCCCTTAACCTCAGCTCGAGTGACGCTGTCACCTAAGAGGTCCCTGCAGGCCCCGCAGAGACAGAGAGGGATGTGCCGCCTGATGCTGGAGCCATGTCCTTTCACACGGAAACATGGGTCATTGCTCCTCAAAGGTTGAAGAGGACGGAGGTAATAGATATTGCGAGCTCCGGTTCATGACAGGAAAAACCCAGACTGACACTGACAGTTAACTGTCAGTCCATCATTATGACATTCTTCATTCGAGAAGCGAGACTATGTAACATTTGAAAGGAGAAATGACACTTTCTTCCTCTTACAACTGAGAAATTAAATTAAAGCAATAACAAACCCTTTTTCATTTCAATACACTCAGGGATTTGGCCACTGCAGCCTTACTTTACCTGGTATGACCAGTAGCTTATGGTAGCTAATGTTAGCAAACTTCAGGTAGATATTGCTCCACTGACCAATGTTGGACAGAAATGGATTATATGTTACAGTATTACTTTTTCAGTAATGAGTAGTGAAAGGTATTACAATTTGAAATATAATAATTACAATACAGTTACTAATCTCAGTAATGCTCCATCACTGTAACTATGTGGGGATCAGCTTGTTCATGTTCTTACCGGGAGTTTGACGGGTTGATATCTGTTTGCTCTCTGTGTGTTCAGCGGATAGAGTGGTCTGGGATGTGTTAGCTTGCTGCAGGGGCTGGAGGTGGTTAACCTCTACAAAAGGAGTAGACTCCCTGTAATTACAAAATTGCCATATTTACATATTAGCTAATTGCTAACTTTCACCATTGGTAAGCCTTCAGTTGGGGATTCAGGAAACAGGTTTTGTTCAGTGTTGGAGGGTGTGTGAGCTTCGTTTTCTGGAGTACTACAGCGTGCGGTCAGCATTGCTAACATTAAGCTAGCTGTTGATGGTCAGTACATACCAAAAACTCCAAAATGTAGGCTGGTTGCTTCTTAAACCATTGCATGTTCCATTAAATACAGAAGATGTAGAAGAAGAAATAAGAACTTTTATGGTAATCACCTTGAACCTTGCCAAACTGTAAATATAAGGTTGATCTATGGTGCAAAGGAAGGTTGGGAACCTCTATTTCACAGAAAGAGAAGTGGCTATGACCTCTGTAATAAAATAGAGCAGATATCACATTGCCAACATGAGTGTCTTCGCTGAGAAAAGAAGACCAAGATTAACCCTATTGGCAGATGAGAATGTCGATATTGGACGATTTTGCAAAAACCAGGACCATACTTAATGATAACTCTTTTTTTCTTTTTCAAGCCCAATGCCAACATTTTCAAAACTCTTACTTTCTATAATATCTGCACATGGCAGCTACAGTATAGTTAAAGTTAGAGAAAGATAGTGGTTATATGGCAAATAAACTACGGTACATATTAGCTAATTGCTAACTTTCACCATTGGTAAGCCTTCAGTTGGGGATTCAGGAAACAGGTTTTGTTCAGTGTTGGAGGGTGTGTGAGCTTCGTTTTCTGGAGTACTACAGCGTGCGGTCAGCATTGCTAACATTAAGCTAGCTGTTGATGGTCAGTACATACCAAAAACTCCAAAATGTAGGCTGGTTGCTTCTTAAACCATTGCATGTTCTATTAAATACAGAAGATGTAGAAGAAGAAATAAGAAGAAATAATTACTTTAGAATTGAGCAATATATAAGTGCAGTTGATCAAATTTTTTTTCAAGCAACTTGCCCAAACACAAGAGTTTATGACTCTACCTACAGTATGCTACATTTTAGCATCTACCATATAATTGCCAGTAGCAAAAGTTACATAGTCCCACCTTAATGCTGGGTTCATTTACATTCACATTTATTCATGCAGACGCTTTTGTCCAAACGGACATACAAATGAAGTACAATCCAGCCACAGTAGACCAAAAGGAAGCCAGGTTTTAGTTTCCTCAACCTGACCAAGTTAGATTAGTTATTGGCTAACATCTAAATAAATAACAGGAAAAATAAGCTTTCACCCACAAAGTAATAACATAAAGAATAAAAGAGAGCATAACAAGGGCTCTTATGATGTCAGTGAGTCAATGTTTTGTGTGTAAAGCCACTGTTCAATTTGAAAAAGAAAATCCATATTCAAAAAGGAAAAACAGGATTACTGATGTAATCTAACACTCAACAGCCGCCAACAGCTTCCTGGCTCCTCTACGCATGAACCTCTCTTGTGACCTCTCCGATTCAAAAAACGACCAGTGCAAGTTTTTCCACCCTGCTGCTGTATAAATAAGAGAGTGTATGTCGGAGCTGATACCCCCTGGAGAAAAGCTACTGCATCAGCGAGTTTCTCAACCTCATGGCTGTTGCCCTCAGTGAGGGTTAAAGGTCGATGATAGAGCAATCGCAAGCAGAACATGTAACACTAGGGTTTGTGGTAGTGTCTGGTTTGGAATTCACTTTGTGGAAGTGTGTAAATACAGGATAGAGTATAATACAAATCCTAGGAATAAGATACCAGGATTTATAGAAACTGTTCCTCTGCAGCAAACCTCAGTGTGGGCAGATAGTTATTCCGGTGGGTGGTCAGCCTGCAAGAACGTTGAAACAAAGCTTCCCAGCAAATAGTTTCGACATTGAAATGTCAGACAAGCAGAAAATTGAGTCTTTGATCTATTCCATCATGAGGGATCACTTGGTCATATCAAAATCATGGCTCAAAGGATGTGTTATGCATGCAAGAGCACATCATGAATCAAAGGAGGGATACTTGCACTGTGTTGATGGGAGTAATCAAATTCAGTGTGATTTTGCGGTAATAAATTCTGATTCTTTTATCTTTTCTCATTTAGCTGTTTCACACCAAAACAGTCTCACACGTTTTTCTCTGAAAAGCCACAATTCCATGCTCATGACATTCGCGGCTGCCAGCCTGCAAATGCTCTTGCAAAGGCCTCACTTGATGTGCCTTTGTCTTCGCTGTTGCTCTGGAGGGGATTGAAATTCCTTGTGTGAAATGATATTTGAAGTGATTAAAGAGAGTCATTCAGTGGAGCTGACAGTTCTAATGGAGAGCAGAAACTGCTCGTCCACCCCAAATAGCCAGACAGGCCTCCTGACAGCTGCTGGAGGAGCTCAGTAAGACTCTGCTGCGGGACAAAGTGCCAAGAGGGGTATGTTCTCTATGATCTGACTTACAAAGATGCTATTTGTTTTGTTGCTAATGCTGGATGAGGGCCAGAAAGACAGAGACAGTGAATACACAGCTTTATAGTCCTATTTGGCACCACAAACCCATGAAATATTGGTAGTTTACCAACACACTGCAGGTGGTCACACACTTAGAAATCATTTTTGAATGAAATGTATCCCTGAAATGTAGTGCAGTCTTCATTCTTCTACACTTCATTATCACTGAAGTCCTATAAAATGTCAAATGTCAATGTAGAGTGCAAGTAGGTTTTAACTTTTAAATCAAACAAAGAAGACACTACAAGTAGCACCACTTCAGTACCGATTAGGAGTGTTTTTCATATTTCATTCATATTTATCATCCTGACACTCCATATAAAGGTGGAAAACTTTAAAAGGGATTATGAGATGAGATTTTACAACAACAGATTTTAAAACAACAAACAAGCCCCAGGAAAGCTGACCAAAAAAACCCCAAAAAAACTAAAGGCTCAAAAAAACTTAACACTTAAAGCAAAAACTAAACAAGCTGCCATCTTCTCTCATACTAGACAAGTGACTGGTATTTTTACCATCTCAGCCTCATCTACACTGGAATGTATCTGCCACGCAGGTAAGCACAGGGGTGAGATAAACTGGTGCAAATGTACAAAGACTACGCAATAACAAACAAAATGTAGATATTTATGGTCGAAAACAAGTATGCATGAGCACACGAGTACACTAATTGTAATACAAAGGTCCTGTGCACCACACAGGTGTTTTCTCTTTTGCTATTTAGACCTCTGCTCAGATTAAAGTTGCAAACTCTCTGCACTAATAATGTGTAAATTGTCCTGCACCAACAGGTGCAACAAAGCTAACAGGAGAGTATAGTCTGTCCACGCCACACAGCACGGAGAAAAGGTCTAATTAGGCAACACAAGTGGAAACACCTGTGTGGGTGTACCATGCTGCGGCGGTGCTTTAGTTGGTAAATGGGTCAAAATTAAAAATTAAACACTAAAACTAGACAATGTTGTTGGTTAATCTTGTTTCCAGTGAAAAGGAAAAAAAGCTGCATTTTCACAATATTGTTTCATGTTCCTGAGTTTCCTGCAGTTAAGACTCAAGGCTGAAGATCACCCTTCCAAAAGTAAACACGACTGCTCAGACTTTGGTGCTAAGTGTTTAAGAAGTGACGGAAATCTTGAAAAGATGATGCAGAAAATACACGTTTAGACAATAGCAGCAGTTTGACACTAAAATACACAATGAAACAAAGGGTAAATTAGCAATTGTAATCCATTTTTATTATGAATAACTGTTTTAAATTATCAGTTTCATGAGTGATCAAGGTTTATGCCAAACCTTTCCTCTGATGAGTCTATTTTTTCTATATCACGCTTGTACCATGGCCATTTATTAAAAGAAAAATACAGTATATATATGCATATTCTTTCTCTCACCCTTACCTTAATCGAAGAGTTTCTAACCTTCACAAAATCACATTTGTGGTGGAGAAATACCATCTACACATACCGTCTACATTTGTAGCCAGACTGCTGAATAGATCTTGTCAAAGCAGATATTTTTGACTTGTCAAACACAGGCCTAAATAATAACCAACTAATTAATGATGGCTGCAGTCCATTCAGATATGCCTGAGCAGTCCTGTTGTGCATGTTGACTCACTGGCACAGATCAATATAACAGAGCCATCATTAATGTTATTAGTTACACCTGTGCTTTTCATACTGAGAAAAGATACTGTACTGTGTCCAAATTCCTCACTGCAATGCAAATGCAATGCATTTTGTACAACAGGAAATGATATGATATGTGTGTTGATAGAAAGCTGCTGCCAATTAAACTAATGTTTTTTACCAAAAATGTAATGTTCTTTACAGTCGTCTCACCACCACCTGCATTTTAAAAGTGTTTTCCAACTGTGTATAACACTTTGAGGGTGTTTCAATGTAGTGTTTTTGTGAACACATGCTCAAAATCTACTAAGAATCAGTGCGTAGTTTGAAATTGTATTTTTAGTTGATTGATTTTTGATTTATGTAATACATTTGCTTTAGGCACTGTCATTTTTTAATCTTCCAAAGTTTTTGGATTTTTTTAATCTCATTATTTATTTATTTTATGTTTATTCTTCCTTTTAACCTTTTTCATCTCCCATTTCTTCAAATTACTTTTTAATCTTGTTTTTTTTTTTACACCCTCCTTTAAAACACCCTGTAAATTCTGCGTTCCTAATGCTCAGTAAATAATGACTGTAGTGATAATTGGGAGGATTCTCACATCAAAATAATCAAAACTTGAGATCTCTTTGGACACCTATCTGTGAGAAATGTCGGCACTTGTCAATTCAAAATGCTTGTCACTGAGCAACAGTTTTTTAATATAAGAAATGTACAAATAAGATGCATTTCAATAGTAAATCACCTTTCCAGTGTAATTTTCAGGTTGAGATCATCTTGCAGGTGTAAAAAGAATGTGATTCCTCGCTGCCAGAATGTTGTGTCCAGACTGTCGAGCCGTTACCCCGGGGCCTCAGAGGTTATTTCTAACATTCCCGCTTTAAAACATAATTATGCTGGTTGGGAAAGAGAGCCACCCCACAACACACACACACACACACACACACACACACCCAACCACTCCCATCTTTTCTTTCTGTAGTTAACAAGGGCTAATGGAGGTTTGCTGTAAAAGAACATTTGTCCAGGTTACTGTACATCTTGTTTCCCCCCCGACTCCTCAACAGTTTTGGGTAAATTCATCTCTTTAATTTAAGGATTGACAATGCTTAAATATCCAACTAAGTCTGGAATCTGTGTAATGTTATATTCCACTATTTTATTTGATATTTTGAAAATGAATTTCCCTTTAAGAATTTTGCTTTATTCCAGAAATAGAATGACTACAATATGTGTCCTTTTTTTTTTTATTTTTTTTTTACATGTTCTGTATTTTAGGTTTGCCAGATGAAAGCTCTTTCTCACCATCTGTAATTGCCCCTGGACATGAAACATGTTCATTATTTGAGAAAAAGACATAGAACAGTGAAAAAGAGAAGCCTTGTGTGCACAGTGTGATTTTCCCTCCTATTAAAAGTGCTTGGAGATATTTCATTTTCAATGGTTATTCTATAAATTGTTCCCCTTTCTCTTCACTGTCTACAACTGTAAAAGTGTTTGATCTCCTGTTCAGAAATCCCCCCTCGTGTTTAACATCATAACTCCTGAGGCGATGGATGAAACGTTGCATTGACTCATTATACGCTGCATATGGACGAAGACAAACCTTTACATGCACATTCATTTCTCGATGCAACAATGCTTTTTTTTTTACACCAAATAAATAATGTTTGAGAATGCATTCAAGCCATTAATATACAGCACAAGCTATGACTGGTTGATTTACAGCATTACTCATTATTCACTTCACACCCAGCTTCTCAATTAACTCATTCATTCACGATGTGGAAACAGCGAAAAAGAATAACAGTCTGACTGCAGTTGTTAAGTCGATAATTACATTGCGGTTGAAAATAACTCCTGGATAAAAAAAAAGACATCAGATTTTGAGAGACACTAGTGTTTCTAATAAATGACAGTTTCCTAAATTATAAGTTAGTTTAAAACTTGAGCTGCAAAGGGCGCATCGCAAGGGGTAAAAATGGCATGACCTCTAACTACAGCTGATGTCTCAGTTGTCTCAGCTGATTATTCTCTTCCAGTGATGCCGAAGAAATAAGTTCACATCATTTTGCGACAACCTTAAGCAAGAAGTAAAGCATTAGTAAATCTGAGCTTTCATTCATGATATTTTTTTTATTTTCATATTACTACTTTGAAAATATGTAAATGTATATCTTATTTATCATCATCATTCAATCATGTCAATGAAAAATATATCTGTTGTAATAAAAACATCACTGCTACATTACTACTGTTGAAACACACTGTATATAAACTTCATTAACTTTTTAAACCTTTCCTGACATACCGATGGGTCCATCATTATGACATTAGTTGTTCTAAAAAGAATGATACAAACCACATTTTAATGCTTGTGGATGCCAAATATATATGAAAAATATCTATAAAATGATACACAAGACATGTAGAATATTTGCATTTGATGGGATTGTTCAGCCATAAAAAAAAAAACACAGTGTCTTGAATATATCAGATATTTGTCATGTGTGTCATATGTACAGCTTCATGTGTTGGAACAAGCAGATACATAATATATCATTAATTTTGTCATACAGTTAAACGTATGTGTCTTCAAAAGAAGAGCGGCAGAGGTTAAAGCTGCACCTTTTTTGTTTGTTTGCTCGTTATCCAAGGAGGGTTGAATTGCAACTGGACTTCTGGGTTGTAGATACTCCAAGTATCTACAACAGTTGCCCTCAGTTCAACCCTCCTTGGCTAACTCCCCTTGGCTTTTTTTTTGACTTTTTTGATTATGTTTTGTATGCTTAACATATTTTAAAAACAGAATAAATACACTGGTAAAAAAAAAAAAAATACAAACCTTCCAGCAGTGAGTAGCTGCTTTGTGTAAAAAAGATAAACCCACTGTAGATCTGCTACTGCACAGTATGACAGACAGAAATTTAACAAATAGCTGGTAAAAATAGTGTAGCATTAGCAGCTAAAGAGCCAGATATTTTTTCTTAGGAGTTTGTGGAGACTAAAACAGAGCTAAAAAGGCAGTGAATATTGGATTTAAAGGTGTAGTCAGTGATTCTAATCCAATACACTTTTTGTCAAATTCAATGAACATCTCCTCACACGGCTCTGTAAATGGGCTCATGCACAGGACAGGGGGAAATCATCAGAGCAGCTTCCTGTGTGAGGACATGACAGTCTCCCGTCTCCAGCACCCGTTGAATGGTGGGGGAGGGCTGACGAACTGGAGAGAGAGAGGCTGAGGCCAATTCACATAGAAAGTGTTCTTATGGAACAGATACGCTTCCATTTTATTAAATGTATCAATCCACACTGAATGCTAGACGGTCTGATGGAGACCCCCCGCATTTTTTTATGCTCTGAGTCTGTTTCTGTTGCGTTTAGGGAATCTGAGCAGGCAGCTGTTTAAATCACACAAATATCCCGCTGTATATGTGTTTTGACTTGAACTGTATTAATGAATCAATAAATACAAACACTGTCAATTTCTTCCTGTGGAGCCGACATGCAAACTATTTTGGTTCAGTAAATTTCTGCTGTCAGTCAGCCTGGTGAGGGCCGTTTGTCCGGCCGCTGTCCTCTCAGCTCTCCAGGAGCTGCAGCTGACAGACGGCCGCTTCTGTGGACAGAGATGCTGGATGCAGGTCAAGTGAGAAGTGAGGAGGCTACAGAGAGGCGGAGAGTGTGGATGCACTGTTGTGCTCACATGAGAAGAATTTTTTTTCGGCTTGTGATAAAGTGTGAGAGGAACAGAAGTGACTCTACAGCTGATGCATCACTCTGGATTACACCATATTTCTCTTTTGCTCGTTGCCTTGACAATAAACATCTATGGGGGGGCGGAGCTTCTGAAGGAGCACGAAGGGAAGAGCGTGTTTGTTTGGGTGTTTAGTTCAAATATCAATAATCTTTCTCCAGAATGACTGACTCTACCTTTAGCATTTTTCTAAAACCTCAATGTTTTTCTCTCTCATTGCTCCAAATCAATTATTACTGCTTTAAGGTTTGTAAGAGGCTGAACTTCAACATCCTTTTACTCGATTTAATTTTTCACCATTGAATCTGTGTTGTCAATTTTATAAATTGATGTAATACATATAGATATAATAACAGACACAATAAATGTGGAAAAGATGAAACGCTGAATAAAAACAAAACATTTGAACAATGTACATTTCTACTGGATGTTCTGTAACTTGAGACACATAAACAGATGAATTCCTCTTTGCTTAAGTGCTGTTGAATAATATATTCCAGGTTATGATTTTCCTCATCCTAAAATTAATATATAACATTACAGATACAGTAACTGAATTTACAGTAACTGAAGGTTTTAGCCAGACAGACTTGCAGTGAGTGAACAGCTTAGCATTTGATGGATATTGACATTTATAGAGATCGAACTCGTGACCTTCCTGCTACCTCTCTGTTACAGGATGAACTCTTGAACCATTAGGTTGCCCTGCCACTTAAGAAAACCTTAGTTGTGAATCCTGCAGT
Source organism: Scomberomorus guttatus (assembly GCA_038419695.1). Lineage (NCBI taxonomy): Eukaryota > Metazoa > Chordata > Actinopteri > Scombriformes > Scombridae > Scomberomorus > Scomberomorus guttatus. The sequence continues at coordinate 22,615,237 of CM076461.1, forward strand.
CTTTACTTGGTCCCTTGTGAGTTTTTTCTGCCTTTACAATTAGTTTTTTCCATATATCTCAGATAGAGGAGGTGTAGCAAATTCTCTGCTAAACAGTCTTTGTTTCTTTTCAGAAATCACAGAGATAAATGTACAAAACTGGTATTGCTTTTGCATCTTGATCCCAGAATAAAGAAAAAATATGCATTTTTCTTGCTTTTCCAAGGCTGATAAGGCAGGGCAGGTATGGTATGAAGGGAGGTGGAGGATGTGGCTAACAGTAGTCTCATCCCCACAGATCAGTTGTCTAGACTGGGCAGGTAAATCCTCTTCTCAGCCCTTTGCTCCCGCTGCTTTCAGCCATATCTGTGATCCATCATCACAGCTCCTAATAGCTAACACAACTGGTTTCCTTAGCTCCTTATTTTCCTTTAGACATTGCTTTCTTCCATTAAACATGTGAAAATAAACAGAGATTTATACTGTTGATACTTTTCAGACGTGTTGGTTTTCATTCTGTACGCTGACAACTTTCACACTTTTTTCCACATGTTGTGACCTGCCACTATATGTGATGGTGTTTGTTCAACAGTGAAAAATGAATTTCGCGTGTGGTCAAGACGTGCTTTGATTTGACATCAGTGTAAGTGTATTTAAATATCCCTCTCAAATGCTCTAGGGCAGTTTGTCCCTTAATTTAGGATGTCACAAGCATGTAATGCTCCATTAATAGCTGGCTTGATCATTTAAAATGGATGACTGTGCGAGCACACGTTAGAGTTTTAGGCATATGGGTGCTGCTTTAATAAATCACTTTAAGTCAGTCTGAGAGATCCTCTTTCTTCAGAGGTGTTTTCAGATGACTGGATGTTGACCGTGTTTTTAGAAATGTCATGGCAAAAGATTCTACTGTTATCAGTCAGTGATAAAGTAAAATAAAACTGATATTCATCTTAGTGAAATTATCAGAAATGTGTCAAAATAAATGCAAGAGGAAATTATTATGTTGCAAAAAAGAAAACTTGCACATTGCAAATTTTGGTTATTATTTCTAAGGTCAATAATGAACCTTCAAGCTCAATACTTCTGCTGTTGATGGCAGTTTTGTCTTTTACCTTTCCCTGATAGACACTATTCAGCTTTAAATGTGCCAAACTAGTTTAGTGAAAAAAGATGACATTTCTCAATTACACTGTACTAAGAGCATCATGCAGTAAACTGTAGAAAACGTATCTGTTTTTAACTCAGTAAGTAACATATAGTAACACTGATAATACATTAAAAACCAACATGGAACAAACCAAATATCAAATTACCAAAAAAGGTCATAAATCTAAATATTACAAGTTACAGCCAAACATGGCAAAATGGCTTTAAAACGTAGCCTGTAATTTTCTCATGAACAAATGTGAAAAAAATATGATATTTAAAGCTGCACTAATAAATATTTTTAGATTTACAATAGAAATAATTGTTAATATGAAAGGGCTCGCTCACACTCACTATGGAACATTTTAGCACCTTTCAGCTCATAGTTTTGGTTTCATGGCCCACAGCTTTACTGTTTTAGCTCAGTCGTACAGCTCTCAGTGCTGTTTTTAGCATCAGCAGGCAGCTGTTTGCAGCTAAAAAGTATTAAAAACCCACTGTACGCTAGATGTCAGCACCAACGGCAACAGTGGCAGACATACAAAGTTCCAGGGCCAGATATTTCTCTCAGGAGTTGGTGGAGACCAAAACAGAGCTAAAAGGAGAGAAAACACTGAACTTTGGGCAGCCAAAAATACAATGTTACATTGATGGTAATGCTGCTCTGTATCTTCCAGATGTGTACTGTGAATAGACAACTAGTTGCTTATACATCAACCATATCTCAACTTTATAAGGTGATAATGTGTCTATGTTGCCCTCAAATGGCCAAAATAATCTATTAATGCAGGTTCAAAGACTTCTGTGTCTGTTTGTATCACTGATAGAGATATTACACTATCATGGGAAGTATCTAATTCAGGGTTAAACAGATTTGGGCCTAATGTTTCACATTTGTACTCTTTTTTTAGCATCAATCCTGACATAAAAAGACAAAAACCACCCTCTCTTGTAAAACAAAACAAACAAAAACACTGCACTGTGATCATTTTGCTAGTTATTACAAGCAGAGAAGGGCTTAAAGAATCAGGTTACTTGAGCAACAACAGGAGGGTTAACCTATGCAAAGTGACATTTAGAGAATATTGGAGAATACTGAGAACACCCTGGGGCTGTGTGGTGGTTGCTGATGCTATCACAGTATCATTGTTCTCGTGCTTAATCGCTGTGGCTAATGACAGGAAATGAAATCACCCACTGAAGACCAACACGCTTCCCACAGTATAATTATTGCTGTTGACCTTGTGCCTCGCTCTGGTATGTAAGTGCACTATGATACCACCAAGCACACACTTGCAGGTTAGTCACTGTATATCACTGACTACCTCAGGCTGCTGTATTAAGCTCTTGCTCATTAAAGACAAACAGAAAGATGCCAACTGAGTCACTGAACTCATTTTGTAGTTGTAGTCACTGTTAGGAATGAAAGCATTTGTCTGATAAAACCCTGATGACATCATGAGGAACTGTCTGCACTTTGGCTATTTTCAGCTCTGCAAAGTTAGTTTAAAAGAGTTTGTGCAGGCAGTGTGATCGTCTGCCATAGTTTGTGCTAATGGAACATGTCAGCCTGCTAATATTTCTTGCATTTACTCAGTTATTGAAGTTATTGATTGCACTTTTATACTACTTATCATTGTTTTCCATGTTACAAAGCAGCATGTAGAGTAGCTTTGCATTCCAAGTTCACTTCAGTCTTTTTGTAGTTTTATATCTAATTGCCTTTTTTAAGACAATAATTTAAAAAAAATATATAGCATGATGTTGGCTGATGTTAGCTGTGTTCTGTGAAGATTTACATGCAATACATGATATTTGCTTTTAAGAATCAACCTATAATCTGCATAGAGATACTGTACATATTGAGGCATTTAAAGGATTAGTTTGACATTTTGGGAAATACACTTATTTGCTAATATGGGGGAAATAGCTAGCCTGGCTCTGTCCAAAGGTCACAAAATCTAAATACCAGCAAAGCTCCCTAATCTACATGTTATATCTGTAAGTGTAAAAATGACTAAGCTTGCTGTCTGTGTCCTTATATTTATTTATATTTAAATGATGACAATTTGGACAAATATGAGAGTGATATTGGTCTTCTCATGTAATTCTCTCTGTAAAGCCAATTAGCGTATTTCCCAAGATGTTGAACTACTTCTTTAACCCATACACACAGTGTTCACGTCATATTTGACCTGTTTTACCATTTGAGAGTAGTAAAAACACCCTAAACACCTTTCTTTTAGTCTGAAATGCAATTCTTTTGTGTGCCCCAGAGTACACATTTTTTTATTCTATTTTTTTTGTGAAGATGATACACATTTCTGTACATAGGGGGGTAAATTTGACCCATATTTATTCAAAAATTACCATTCAAAAATGTTGTTGCCATTCTTCACATTCAATAAAATGAATTGAAGTCATTATTACTGTTTTAGGTAACACAGGATCATAATATAATGTGTTTTTTATCCATATACAAATAACATAAAACCTAAAGAATACACTCTCTGCTCTCTGAAAGCTTCATTAAGGATTAATTACCCATTTACTAATGACCGATGAGGTGTTTATGAATGAAAAAAAGCTTTGTGGTTCAGAAATTTGGTATACAGACTAATTATGTGAGGATACTGTGAAGGGTCAGAATACAAACATTATCTCAGGATTAAAAGTAAACTAATGATCCAAACCAGTGTTTACTAACCCCATTAGAGCTCTGTTTATCTCCTAAAAGTCAAATCTTGACAGCGGCCTCTACACCATAGAAGCTTTGGCTGTGGCTGCAACCCCAGGTTTGTTAGTGGGGTGATGCTGTGTGTGTGTGTGTGTGTGTGTGTGTGTGTGTGTGTGTGTGTGTGTGTGGCTCGACCTTGGAAACACTGCTGGGTGCCATTGATTTGTTTACCTGTGTGCTGCTGACAGTTTCTCATTACGTTTCTTTTGCACAACACTTCCAGGAGAGGAGACCGGAGTCTGCACTTCACAGCCGACGATGCATGATCAATGTACCTGATAGATTGGCACTGGCAATATAATTCTGTTGAATGGCTGTTTAATGGATGTGAGCGCTCCATTTAGTAGCCACAAAGAGGTGCCTTTTGTGACTAAGGCAGCATTGTGGGACTGTATGAGGAGGAAAACAACATCTTGCGGAGCTCTGTTAGAATTAGCTTGGAAGACTAAAGAGTGTGGGAGAAATTGTGGTTTATTATTCTGATATTCAGAGAATATTGAAACTATTTGCAAGTATAAAGAGAAAATGCAATTTAGACTTTTTTATATTACGTATTATTCTTTTAGATGGTGGGCATGCAGTTTGTAGAACATTTTAAACACTAGAGGATAAATAAAGAAAAAGGGCAGCATAATGACATAAAAACGATTTCCTTTGTATATGTGGGCCTCTTATAATTTTGTTCCCATTTTGTAGATACCCATTAAAACTATTTTCTCCAAATACCTCCTATTTTAGATTTAAATACAGGACCTCTGGATCTCTATAATGATGCTTTTTCAAACAAAGCTGCACAGTGTACACTGGGGCTGTAGATAAATTAAACACATTGCATCATTTCCAAAAAGGCTTTATAGCAAATCTCTGAGCATGGACACAAGTTTCTAACTCCAACAGTGTTTTATTTTCAACCCCATCTTCCAAAATCCCCACAAATGCTTTCTTTTCTCATGTCTCCTTAAATGATGTGACATGATCACAAGGAGGCAGTGTTGTCACTCTCCTGGCAGTCTCTCTGCCACCACCAAAATGTGGCGATAGAATTAATCCACTTATTCAAGGTGTTAAAAGTGCTCCTGATTTGCCACTGTAATCCTGTCCATTTCACAGGGCCAAAACAAAGTGGGAACACCCTGGAGCCTCCTCGCTTCGGGAATCCCAGTTCATGTTCCTTCTGTGACACGAAGTGAGACAGCATCCGACTTGCGGACACGTCAAGGTCTAATTACTCCTCAGGTGACAAGACCGTCATGACATCCTTTCGCTGAAATGGGATTTTATGAAGATTGAAAGCTGACAAGACAAGTGCTTCCATTTAAATCAGTTAGGATTTGCGTCAAGTCAGTGGGAAGAAGTCAGGAGTGCTGATTAGATCCCTGGCTCTTGTTAAGAGAGGGAGGAACATTGATTCTGAATGCAGAAGTGTGCAGATATAACAGTAAGAATGAATATACCATAGATGATACCCTGGGGCACAACACAGGCTGTCAAGTTCTAGGTGTTGTCAACATCATATTTAGTGGGCTGGGACAGGCTGTGGGGCGAGGAAGGGGCAACAATTCTCTAATGATCAAAATAACACTTTGTCAATGTAATAACCTACTGTTCTTCATTCTTTACACCCATCTGACAGAACATTTCTCATAGCTTTGTTTACACCAATGCTGCTGCCCTTGTGATCCTCTGTGACTTATATAAAAATGTTGCCTCGTAAACCATGATTATTTTCATTGCAACTGATGTATTGCGATCACTTAGAGAAGTCCCTTTGAAAACAGGCGTCTTGAGAAAGACGTATAGGCCCGCAACTTTGATTCAAACATCAATGACAATGTGAGGCTTTGTTTATGAAGACAGGGAGCAACAGATGGCAAGCATATCTATAAATAAGTCGCTCCTCTGAATAGGAGATTAGTGCATTTGAGCTGGTTTTTAATGGTCTCTGGAAGAGATTAAAAGTAAGCTGATTCATAATGCGTTTCTGTTTGCAGTGAATCACTCGTAAACAAGAGTCTGGGAAGAATCAGTGGAAAAAAAAAAATCTCAAACATGCTTAAGACAAGAAGTTATATGAATAAGAAGGCAAACATGACACATGTCTTCTCTGCATGGTTGCAATTTCATGCATCTTACAATGTTACCAGGTGCATCACTGGAAATTATTAATGAAAGCATTTTACACCCTCACAAATGACATATTGCCTTCATTTTCCTCTTGCATCTAGATTGCTGCAGACCTTTCAACCCCGCAGACCTCACTGAGCAATACATGCATATTTCCATCCATTTATTTTCCATACACACTATATATGCTAACACTAACACTGGAGCGGTTATTCCAGAGTACAAATCAAGCCATAAAAGCATAATAACCAATAGCACATTCCAAAGTTCTTGGAGGATATAATGTTGATAAATATAAATAAACCATCTTGGTTTTAGCCTCAGGGTCACATTTTCTCCAAGTTATTGAAATAGAATTGAGAAAAAAGTCTCAATTATATAACCAGTGCTCATCAGCCTACAGATAGCCGCCCACCTGAGGCTACCTCAGCATCCTACACAAATATTGACAGAATTTTTATCTTCTCTCCACATTTTCTAACAAATATGAAGCTTGTATACAAATCCTGTTTTTCCTGGCCCTTGCACAGCCTGAATTCCCAACAAAGGCACTTGTGCATTCATTGTATGTTTCCAGGAACTGCAAGGCTGAGGATGTCTTCTAAAGTAGATTTGCCATTGTATCTTTTGATATCTGCTGTCTGGATAAACTCAATATCCGTCCTTTAATGACACTGTCCTTTGTCTTTTACAAAACTGGAGACTCACCAAGTATTTTTTGGCTCTAATAATGACCAGGGCTTTATGTGGCTGTTTTCTAAACAACAGGGTTTTCTTATTTAATGAATTCATAAACACGCCCAGGAGAAAAGCATGCTTGACCTATGAGAAGGTGAATGGATTTCCTGAGAACTATTGACAGGTTGTCCTAACAATTAAAAGCAATCAATGGCTTAAATGAGTAAAGAGGACAATTACAGTATGTAGGCTCCTGAGATGTTCTTGTAACGGGTCCAACTGATTTAAAATATGACAGGTCAGCTGTGTCTCAACATACATCATCTGAACATCTTTTTAATACCATACATACAAGCGATGATTTGTATGCTGAAGCCATGCAGATGTGGAAAATAATTTGTACAGTCACTTCTCAACCAATCCAGCCCAAAACGTACCGCATGTCTTACTCATATGCAAACATGCTATTTTCACATTGGTATCTGCTAGGTGGATCTGTCAGCAGCTGTCAGAGGTCATTTGTATGCCTACACCGTTCTACTTCAATATAATAGTGTGTGAATCAAACCTAGAAAAATAACTGTAGAAATGTGTTTGGCTTAAAATAATATCTGTCTAGTGACTCATTTTGTGTCTGACTTGCTCATCAGTGAGTTCAGATATCATAGTAGATGATATGTTTTTATTTCCTATCATAGTATATAGACAGTATTTCTAAAGCTTTTCTACCATAGTAGTATTTCTATTTTGTCTTTTTAAATCGTTTCTGTAAGGATGAGAACAGAGATCTCTGATGGAGAAAAATCTGATCAAATAATAGGATAGTAAAGTACTTTAAAGGTATATGTTGAATAAATGTCCTTATCTCACCCAATAAAATACATGCTTGTTATTTTGTATAGCAAAGATCAAGCAACTTTCATCAGATATTTGGAGGCCAACATATTCCCTCAGTGGAGATTCAGGGCTGATGGTCCCTGTAAAGCTGATAATAATTTATAAGTCTTAATCACCATGGTTGGATTACCAGCCTGGAAAAGCCAGCAACTGCCCCCAAAACCCCAGATTCAGTTGCTTTTTGGTAATTTGATTACATGAAAAAGTACAATATCAACTGGATCTAGCATCACTACCTAATCTTGTGGTCTTGTCTTGTAGAGAGCTATCTCAAAAAAGTAGTTCTTACATCAGTATTATTTTAGTTTATATTGTGTTCATCTGGTGAATTTTCCTACGTAAAGTTGTGTTTACTCAAATGACCACAAACTAGCTGACATACACAAAAAAAACACGATTAGGTAGTATTCCAGTATAGCAGTACTGGTTTGTTTCTGGGTCTCAAAATACACATATACATAATTAAGAATGTGCTGTAGCCTATTTGAAAGGAGTTAAATATGTTTATGTAAGTTAATACTTTGCCCTGGCGCCCGCAAACAGGCATGTTAATCACACTTATCACAACTATTCTATCAGTGATCACTGAATCAGTGTGTCCCCAGATCTGTACACATGAGCAGGTGTGACGGTTTTAGTGAATGACAATGGGGAACCTTCATATGAAAAGGTTCCACCTTCCGCAAAGCTTTATTTTACTGCACATCTTCAAAAAGGCAGCGATCTACAGTGAGATGAGCTGCTGTACATATATGGATATTTTGTATAATTAACATTACATACAAGCAAACAGGCTTTGTCTTGACAGAGGCTATCAGATGGAGGAACTCTGCCCTTTAGCTCTGTGTTTCTGGATTACCGCGTGGTGAGTATATGATAATGATATGGTAATAGCGGGATTCAGCACCGCGGACAGCTCCTGCGTGTCGCTCCGCCTCCTCCACCGGCTGCGTGTGGCGGGCGGCGACCAATAGCTGCGGCTGCCTCAGTTTACCACTGGATACATCAGACGGAGCTTCAAAGAGCTTGGAACCTCACTCCTGCTGTGATGCGTAGCGGGGCTCTGCGGGCTGAGCAACACTTCGATGGGATAAAACCTCCCGGTCACATCTAACCGCTCAGTGTGTGTGTGTGTGTGTGTATGTATGTGTGTGACGAGAGGACAGAGGACATTACCGCCCGCGTTTTTCGCTTCACAGAAATATCTGGTTGTGCCCTAACTTGGAGCTGGTTGGACGTTGAGCAAGTTTTGTATTTTTAATTGCTTGAATTACATTTGAGTCGTTTGCTTGGAGTCAAAGCCAGAGATGGGGAGCGAAAAGTACTTGCCGGAGCTTATGGCAGAGAAGGACACGCTGGATCCGTCTTTTCAGCACTCCATGCGGCTACTGGATCAAGGTAAATGTCCGTGTTTGAGTCTTACAATTCACAGAGTCTCTCTGAAAGTCCTTTATCCACACTGCAGGTCCTCTGTAGAGTTACAGCAAATATGGGTAATTTCCAAAATTCAAATGACAATAATAGAATACTTGGTGTATGAGCCAGGACAGTTTGAGTCTATAACACAGTGTCCACGTTTAAAGTTAACGCTCAATAAAGGGGGCTGCAGGCTACATGACACCATCTACTTCAAGTTATAAATAAAAGGTTTGTGGGTCTACTTACAGTTTCCTGTTTGGTCACACTTAAATAGCGAGGTCCTCTTAGCATCATGGCTGTTTTGCCAAGTTGTTATGCAGCAAAGGTGCCATAGCCGCTCTTCTGTAGTGTAGAAATGAGTGTAACAGGGCACAGGCTTAACAAAAGACACACCTGCTTCATTACTCAGACCAGAGGTTTACAAACTTTTTCATGTGACATAGACCCTAAAGGGTAAAATTCATGCTTTTGGAGCCTCTAAATTAAGATTAGCTGGTTGTTATGTGATATCAACCTGGAAAAATGTGCATGAAGGTAGCCTATCTGAAGGCAAAGTGAATAGCTTCATATATTTGAAGAGAAAATCCCACTGGGTTATTTCAAATAGCATAGCATGAAATTATAGTCCACAGTTTATGGATGGAAGCAACAATGAGACCTTTAAACACTAAAACCACTTGACATACCAGTTTGCAGGCTGCAGTTATCTTTATCCCATGCAGACATGTGTAAGCTGTGGTGGAATAATCACAGTCTCATTCAAATGTACATGTGTTTCCTCCTTTGAAGAAGTGGACGTGACTGAAATGGAACTTTGAATGGATGGAGCAGCAGCAAGCAGCAGCGTTCGCAGACCCCTTAATTAATCCGTTGCACAGCCTTCTGCTTTGAAGCTGTCGGAATTTTGCAAACACTCTTTAAACGCAACCCATGGAGCTCCTCATGTGGGAAGTGCAAGTGCTGTAGCATCCCAAGTGCATCCTTCAAGTGCCACTCGTGGGCTTTGTCTAGAGTGTAGCAGAATGTTGTTGGCTTTTAAGGTAACAGAAAAGGAGCACTAGTCCACTGTAAACAGTCCTGCTGCACTGTAACTAATTCCATTGAACCCCCAGATGCAGCTCCTGCACCAAGCTGTTTTTATTCTATCTGGCTGGCTGACAGTCCTAGTCGCTGCTTCCCAAAGCTGGGACCTCTTTAAAAAGGTTCCAAAGGGACCCCAAGCAAAGTGAAGCATGATTAAATTTTAATGTTGTTTACTTGCTGGAGTTAACCAAAACAACAAACAGAATGACTTTCTGATTAAACTGTAACCTTCAGAACCTACAGTATGAGTATACATTTACTTTAGGGCAGCAATTATTGTAATTTCATTTTCCATTAATCTCCATTAATCGACTAACCATTTACTCTATAACATGCCAGAAATTAGTGGAAAATGTCCCTCGGAAAAAGTTCCCTAAAGTGCAAAGTGATGTCTTCACATTGCTTGTTTGGTCCGACTAACAAAGCCCAAAGATATTTAGTTTACAATGATATATAAAGAGTAAAGTAGCAAATAAATATGTGGGATTTTTGCTTAAAACATAACTGAAATGAACTGATTCAAATCGATTAATCGTTTCAGCTCAAAGTAACTTTATGACATCATTACAAAATACAAAAATCATCATTTCTGATATAACCAGATTTAATCAGATTAAATTGGATTTTGTGGTCAAATTAATTGCATTTTGGAAATGCTGGGAGTCTTGCTGTTAGTTGCTGATATAAATGATGCTCCTGCTATGTCTCCAGATAGCTTACTGATAAAAGTTAAAAAGAAATGTGGCACATGCTTCACTGTGGAATATCTGTGTAAAACTCATGGATTCTTTATTATTAACCTCCAAACAGTATTTCATCACCTTTTGTGATGTATTAAATGAAATCCCTCATAAAACCTTCTATTCATTCAGTGTATATTGGAGTAATGGATGTAATGGCCTCAGTTATATCAGTGGCAGATTTAAGTCTTGTTTGAAAGAACAGAGTTGGGTTAATGCAGAGGCAGGAGAGCATCTCTGGATATTTCTCAGTGGGCTGATTCATGTACTGTAAGGTAAATTCACTCCAGTCTGCGAGGAAGATCAGGCTTTGTTTTACTCAGCACTTTTTGTTATCAGCTGGTTTCGTTATTCAAATCTGGGTTAGCCTCTTTATTTTCCTATGAAGGAATATTCCCCTCACCGGAAAAAAGATTGGTGCAATGAATACTTAATGCCAGTTGAAAGACACTTAACAACCACTTCCTTGACAGAGACTTTCTGAAAGTCCTTTATCCACACTGCAGGTCCTCTGTAGAGTTACAGGAATGCTTGGTGTATGAGCCAGGACAAGCTAAAGACTTTTAGAGTAAAATTCCCTGTGTTTTACATCCAAATAGCCCTACCTAACACAAGTTCTTGATAGAACACTTCCAATAAAGTTAGTTTGTGATATGTATGGTGAGGGCAAAGATTGTAGTTGAAAACCATTGCGAGCGGCAGAATTAATCCGTGACATTTTATGAAGTAAGCGGAACTCTGCGGTGCACAAAATTTGGCCGAAACAGTCTGCCACAACTCCAAAACTGTAAATACTGTTATCTCTCTCTTACACAACAGATGGAACACGATGCAGCTTAATAGAGCACTTCTTCTGCCATCTTGCTGATGAGTTCTGGAGTTGATTATGCAATTGGCAGGGGAGGCAGGGAACAGAGAAAGAGTAACTAGAGTTACTGCATGCAAACAGAGAATATGAGATTACTCCAGGTCTGGAGAGACTTCCATTCAGTAGAAATTAGGGAAGCATTGTGTTCGAAGCTCGGGGACTGGGAGGGCTGCTTTGATAAGTTTGGGCCATTCGCAGAGCTCCTTTCCCACAAGGACCGTATCTCTGCCCTTGTGACGAGCCTCATACAGTCAGCAGCAGACACTTGGAGCTGGAGAAGTATCTTAAGCCAAAATAAGAGACATGCAGGACCAGCAGCCTACATGAAATAAAAAATCCTCAGCAGCATACTAATGAGTGGCTTTAGGTGTAGAAATACCTCGGGTGGCATGAAGTGCATCTGTTATTTACATGAAATCAGTGCAACCCTAAGGTACACAGGGGCATGTGGACTGCAAGTAACACTTATTTCCAATATTTAACTTTTTTTGAGAGTTAAAGGTGCAGTGTGTAGAATTTAGTGGCATCTAACTGAATGGTCTTGGCAGAAATTGAATATAATATTCATAAGTATGTTTTAATTAGTGTATAATCACCTGAAAATATGAATCGTTGTGTTGTGTAGCCACTAAATCCTACACACTGGTCCTTTAAAGTTCATTTTTGACCTTGGAAACAGTAGTTTGACAGAAAACAAATCTTAAGCTTTGGGGTTGTCACTTTTTATTCAAAATTTGGATTTTAATTTGAACATGGGAAAAAATAAAATATTCAGTCTGACCCATTGCGTGCCTTGTTGTCCTGTGTAAACCAGGCTATTGTTCTGCTTGCTAACGCAAAATGTAGAAAGAATGCTGAATTAGAAACGTCAAACCATCTGAGAAGTAATGTGTTGATAAAGGTGATGTTGTTTGCTGGCTTTGTAAAATACACCTGCCTCACAGTAATGTTAGCTTGTCAGGCAGGGGAGGTACCGCCAAGTAACAGAACATCAATTCTGCATCAGAGTTTAGGATTAAGCCATGTAGGTTGTCATCAAATGAATCTGAATGAATTTCCTGCTAGTTTGAATTCTTTTGAACTTGATTTTTTGAAAAAGGGACAGCCATAGCCTACTTACTCGCTTTATCTAGTCATCAAGATAATTGTGAGATGATGAGTTGAAGTCTCCAGAACAATCTAGTACTGTAAGTGTATCTTCAGTTAAAATTTTTGGTTAATTAATTTAATCTTTGAAATGCCAGAAAACAGTGAACATGCCCAAGGCTACAAAAATCTTGTTTTGTCTGACAAACAGCCCAAAATACAAATTTGTAATGATATAGAACTGAGAAAAACATGCTTGATAAATGACATAAACGATTAAGGGATTGACAAAAAAGTTGACAATTTAATTTTTTTCTGAAAAGAGTAACGCCTGCACACTGACTCCAAACCACAAAGTCATTTAAATGGGCACGTTTTTGATCCCAGTCTGATCTTTTGTCAGGTCAAAATATTTAAAAATGCTCACCACATCCTTACATATACTGGACACCAGCAGGCTGATTCTAACCCATCCGGGGTGATAAACCTCTCAAAACAATTCAATGAAAATACACCAAATATATCAAGAATATCAAAAAAATCTCAAATATGTCAAAAATCTACAGTTGTAAGTTACATGAAGGGAAACATTAAAATATTGTATGTGATAAAAAGCATTAAAATGTATTTCACCAGAAAATCTCCACTCATATCATATTTTTTTATACACTAATGTACATGTATGTTACTGTGGAGACTATGAGTGGTTAGTTGACAGTCTGGACAATAATTTTGTCATGTTCATTTTTTATATGCTTGATATATTTGATGTATTATTGTCTCCATTCTTCCACTTTTTTGGACTGAAGCGGACTGGATGTGAAAAACACGATTTATGCGTAACTGTAATATATTGTGACTATCACAGTTATGCTGTATAGGCTGTTGTTTAACAGTGTGCTAAATATTATCTTTGTGTGATTTTACTAGAAAGGTTGTTGTAAACAATGATAGTTTAAAAATGTAAAGTCACTCCTAGTTGTATTCTGATTGTTCAGCATGTGGATACAGAGCAGCGTGCAGCCCAGTCTGAATGTTTCATGACCTCTGGCCCACTTTGGATGTTTTAACCTCAGTGCTGCACATAAGCTTCCATATCTAGTGCTTTTTAATTGGATATTCCTCAGCGGGAGCCCAGCACAATGTGTACATTACATTAACAGTCTCAGCTAGCTTGCCCATAAAGAAAAAACAACAAAAAAAGTATCTGCATGGACTGAGCAGGTGTGGGAAAGTATCCTTATTGCAGACATGATGCCCCATCGTTAATTCATACATTTCCATCTCATCAACAGAATAGAGGAGTATTTTTAGCTGTGCTTCAGTTTTGCCCCAAGTGAGAGCAGTTCCTGGGTTAGAATGCCCAGAAGTGAACAAAAATAAGCTTTGGCATACGATCAAAGGCAGAGATATCGTTTTGTTGGGGAAACAGTGCTTGATAGCGATAATGATCTGTGCATCTGTGGCTGGCCGACAGGCTGAGCCACACAGTGAGGTGGAGGCGCAGCCACAGCGCTGAACTTGTCTGAGTCTGAGAGCTGACTGGTGATTTGACCCGCAGATGTAGTGAACTTGCAAGTGAACTGTAAGAGGGCAGACGGGGAGCTCCAGCAACCCGCTTTGCATTCAGACAAGTAGTGGAAGGCTGCTGAACGGCGCTGTGGCTAAGAGGTGTTTGCAGAGCTCTGTCTCCGCTTTGCAGCAGCTCCCGCTGGAATCCAGGGGTGAAATGTAGGCCAGGACAGATTCCAGCTATAAAACCTAACAGCACCTCGTTTACAGACGCGACGAGTCACATGCCTGCATTGATTTCACTGCTAATGTGGGATGCATGTTCTTACTCGTTACAGCAGCAATAAGGAGCCAATGATGCTGTGGTTTAGCTCCTTTCTTGCTCAGATAGCCTGCAGCATTTGATAGGTTTTTACAGTTCAAATATCAAATCTGGAATACTACAGAGACGTGAATCATCCATGTATCCATGCATGTAAACAGACATAATACAGTACAGTAATGACCAATGAGAAGTGATTGAATAATAGTGCTGGAAGAAAGCCATGTGCAGTCATTTCCAGCTTTACCTAAAAGAAAATAAATAAAATAACTGACCAAGTCTGACAACTGGAAAGTAACCAGAAATACAAAAAACAATTAAAAGCTTGACATGTGTTGTATATACTTAAAGCTGCACTAATCAGTATTTTAATATGAACAATGGAGTATATACTATTGGCCCGAATATATGACCATACTTTATTCTGGAAATTACGTTTGAAAAAGGGGTTTTCTTGTACATATTCACAACATCAGATATTCTTTTTGAATGGAGAGTGTACCACTGTAACACCTACAGAAATGTGCATTATGGGTTGTTTGTAGCCTTAATGTTGCTAGGCTAGCGCGTGTGTTAAAGTCTGATATTGAGGCTTGTGTAACTTGTTTTTCTGCCACAGAGGAAATAAATTCAGAGAGAAAATGAGTCCAGAGCGTCTTCCGTCGTCGACTGCAGACTGAATCTGTCAAGCTCCCAATTACCACTGTCACAGATGATGAGGAGCGCAAAAAGACAGACAATGTGAAAAATGCTAACTGTCAGAGAAAATAATTTTGACCGCTTCCAAGAGCCTGACAGGAGAGTGTGTGAGTGTGTCACTATACTGTGGTGTATCTTCAAAAAGTCTTCTTTCAAAAACAGGTTGGAAACGGGGCATTGCCTTATATTCGGGCCAATACTGTACTATGTGTAATGAGAAAGAGGTTGCTCAGAGTTTAAACCCACAGAGATATCACCTGACTCTGCTTTAGGCAGCATTTTAGCGTCTTTCAGCTCATTGTCTTGATTTTACCCATTTGGTTCTCTCTCTCCGCTCTCCTAAACCTTATTTACAGCCGCAGCAGGCAGCTGTTTTAAGAAAAAGGCTGTGATAAACTGACTGTATGTCGCCTGCCCAGCACAAAAGAGCATGCAGACAAAGTTAGCAACTAGCTGTTAGCTAAAGAGACAGATAGTTCTCTCAGCACTGTATGTGTTGGAGACCAAAACAGAGCTAGAAGGAGAGTGAATGTCTCCAGAATGTGCAAACAGGCACTAACTTGATAACTTTGCGTTAGTTTACAAGGTCGTAACATTTCAAACATGTGATTTATTTGCTTTTTGAGGAGTTCTGCCCCCAAGTGTCCAGAAAAGCTTAACTAGCTTCCTGGCTGGGTAGTACTTTTTAGTACTGACTGAAAGTGCTGAAAAGATTTTTCTCTTTTTTTCTGGACCCGTTTCCTGCTCTAATAATGCCAGTAAACGGTAATTAATGTTTGCGTTACTCCTCTCCAGCTGTTGTCTCATTGCTCTTTTTCTTGCATCTCCATCATTGTCCATGTGATCCCATCACTGTATTGCATGGGATACAGGCTCCACCTGGCGCAAAGCTTGCCTTAGGCTCAGCTTGTTGATTTAATGTGGAGACCGTCAAATGTCCATGTTGAACATGCTCTCCGGTATGAATGCTGCATTCATATTTCAAATGCCATGAAGATGTGCATTTTCCTCCTCCACCTACATGCATCCATTGCTGAGGGCCTGCCTTGAGCTGTCTGCTAGAGGAGACTCTCAATTAAAGCGGCCAGCCAAGGCAGCTTAAATAATGCAAAGTGCACTTGTTTAGGTAAGAGTATGCTGGAAGCTGATATTACACATCCCAGGTAAGGAGATCATTTAGAAGCGTGTTGCTGGATCTTTGGTGTAGCTGGGTATCCTTTGAAATGTTTTAATACTAGTACTGCTGATATGATACTTTAGTTTCTGTACCAATACCCAAACTATACTTTTTTTGATACCTCACTTTGAGTTTTTGTAACAAAATGTTCTTTTTCATTTAACAAAAGAAGCCAGAGTTCTCTAATGTTAAACATTTAAACACAAGCAGTTGTACTGGAATACTTCCTAAATAAAATTGAATCTAAAATTCACACGAGCAAGACTACAACAGCATTAAATGCCAACTTTGGGTATGTGACAGTTTTCCAGCAGGCAGGAAAGACCTTTAATTGCAAGACCTTGAATTCTGAGAAGAGCACATGTCCTCACCTTAGCAATATAGCCTCTGATTTAGGCCTCCCTGCATCACTTACAGATTCATCAATCATCATTTTAATGATGGTGATAATGTGCTCTGCAGTGGTGCCCAAGACAGGACGCAGACAGACTGGGATTACACTGGATTAGTTTGAAAAGCAGAAGAAACCCCCAGACTGTATCAATCTGTTTACTGTGCCTGGGGCCTAGAGACAAAGGGAGATGGGGACAGAAAAGAAAGAGAGGGTAGGAGTGGGTTGGCAGTGCTGTAGAGAAAGTAAGAGTCTTTTCCCCGAGGGAAAGGTTATTTGTAAGGGGATTGTACCAAAGTCAGTTACAAAAGGGAAAATGCAATCAGAGGGAAAGGACGAAAAATGGAGGAGCAGAATGGAATGGGAGTTGAAATCGAAAAAAAAAAAAGTGGTTATGGGAGTGCTTTCGTAGATGAGTTAGTGATAAACAAAAAAGTTCAGATGTCTTAAAAGAAAATACAGAAACTCCCAGGCTACTGTTGACCACTGCTTTTATGCCGTATACCTCAATCTCATCATTTATAACTAAAACACATTTTCAGCGTGCATATACTGTACTTACAGGTGATGAGTTGGGAGGAGTGGTGCGTTTCATAAATGACTAAATCACTGTTATTACTGCTGTGATGAAAGACAAATGTGATTTTCCACTTAAGGATATGAGAGGTGTAAATTCATTACTTGTTCAATTTTGACACCATGGAAGCTTTCCAAATACTGCATGCGTACAGTAACATCCTTTTGTGATAACAGTGTTTTATTTGTGTTTCAGCTTCAGTAGAAAATGAGAAATATTGTCTGCACTAAACTGCACTATTACAGTTAATATTTGACTTTGGAGCTTGTTTTTACTTGAAGGGGTCCTTCCTGTGCCCCTGCCTTGATCTCCCCTGTGACAGCCATAGCTTCCCTTTCCCTCTTCTTTATTTATGTCGTTTTGTGTGGTTGGCACCTCTATAGAGAGGATTGCACTGGATTAGCTTCTCCGCCTTCCCAACTGATCCGATCCATTTTGTGTAATCCAACTCAATTTAATTATGTTTATCGTTCCACCTCGCTGGTGCCGAGGAGCAGCAGCACACCTCTACCAAGATAAGCCCGGGGACCTTGTGCCTTTTTGCTGGCAGAGCGTCTGCCTGAGCCTGTTGCTTTATAAACAGATGGTGTAAGTCACCTACACTCTCAGTAAATAATGTGTTTGGTGCAATATTATGTTTCAGAGCTCTCCTCAAACATCAGTGCGACATGGACAAAAATATCCAAGGTTGTAGATCATAACCTCAGTTTTTTTTTTTGTAGTTATGTGAATTTGTACAGTTTAACAGGCTCTCCATCCCTTGCTCCCTCTGATGTTGGGAGAATTAATTGTGCCCGCTATGTATACTTATACTTATCCAGGCTCAGAAAACACTGGTGAGACGGCCTATATATGAACTGTTTTTTAAATTGAATGATGAATTGTTGTGGTTTTATCTTGTATGTCTTGTTTTTGTTTTTTCTCTTTTTATATGCTGTGGACCCTCTTGTGAGTCCGAAATAAAGTTTGATTATACAGCCTTCTCTATTACTTCTGTGAGTCTAATCCTTCGCATGTGATATCAGAAGCGCACAATAAAAGCCAGAAATACTTTTTCAAGCACTATGTAGTCAGTCGGCGCAGTTCAAGAGCTCACAGATAGCCTGACCGTGTTGAAAATTGGACTTATTCTTCCCTCTGAATGTAGCAATTGTGCAGCAAACGGCGTTAAATTTTGTTGCGAGATTAAATGTATTCAGGCCTTTCGGCTACTGATCTCACAATTACTATATGTGTGAGGAATGCCTCCAATCCGGTCTCAGACACAGCCCGTGTCGGTGTAGTCGACTGCACTGAGCGGCTGATGTTACAGTCTAACAAGTAGTGAGGATGAGAGGAAAGAATAGGGCCTGCTCTGTTTTCTGTCTTCAGTGCTCCTCTGTCATCTGCACTGCCTCCATTAAAAACTCCGGTTTAATACACCAGGGCAAGTCTTGTTTTATATTGTTTATTATTTTTATTCAGTTTTTTAATAGGGGTTGTGCCGAGATATACAGCACTCTTCTCCTAAGGAGCCCTGTCATAGCACTGCACACAAAGAACCTAACAAAGGATAGTTTAACATGCTGTTTGTCATGTAGAAAATGGATATTGCAAATCCCATTAGAAAAAAATAAAAATAAAACAGGACCAGATTACATTCTTTTGTCATCGTGTATATAAAATAATCATTTTGATGTAATAGAAAGAAACAAAAAAAAAATCCCTGAATGTCACCATTCTTTCATAAGCAACCATTAACAGCATTAATCTTCTTTGGTGTGTTAAGTATTAAATGTCCTGCTCACCTTTAGAAAACAGAAAAAGAAGCACAGGCTTTGGTGGTGGTGGGCATGAATCTTTAATGAGCGAGGGCAGTGGGATATCAGTAAATGAAAGTTAAGTGCATTTTCTGGGTTTTTAGAGCAGGAAAAGTTATCCTGTAATGTACTGAGAGAGGAGGAGAGATGGATGCTCATTTACCACCAGTGCCAAGAGACTTTTCCTCGTGTCCTGCTGGGCTGCTTGCTTCGCTGTGTCTCCCGTCTCTATTTTAAGAGCCTGATATTAAAGCCTAATTGTGTTCAGACTTTTTAGGGACATCTCCCTCTGTTTCTTGTGTCCTTTTTTTCCTCTCTCTCTCTCTCTCATATGACATGCCAACAACATCATCAAATATAAAATAGCACTGTATGTAATTTTTATGTGTTGGAATGGCTGCTTTTAAAATACTTAGTAAATGATCTCATCCCCTCATTTCCATTAATACAACATAGCTACCAGATGTAACATGTATATTGTTTTTTTTTTTTTTTGTCACCCTGTTAACAGGTGCCTACTGTTGCAGCTGGCTGTAAACATTCATTACTGTAAGTCTTAAAGGCAAACCATAAACAAGGGGTCTGATCAGGATATACAACCCTCATAACAAGCACAGTTATCCACTCTCTCCTCGGTAATAAAATTGCTCTGTCGACGCTGTCTGCTTGACACTCCAGCTGATGGCTCATATAGAATATGCTCCTTCACTGTGCCATTTGTCAGCACTTCTTGTTAAGGTTTGACCTAGGGTTTGCCCAATAAGAGGCTTGTTAAAGTTTGACCTGGAAGTGGATCTCTGTCTGTCTGCTTGTTAAATCTCTCTCTGCGGCCATCATTAGTCTGCAGAAAATGTTTGGAGTTTCTATAGAGTTTTTTTTTTTGTATATCCTTAGAAAAAACAGAGGCCTTGCAGCATACTGTTAGCAGTGCATGGCTCTCACAAAAGCAACAGACTGGAGTTTTAATTATACAAACCTTTATTTAAAAGGCACAGCTGTTCTGCAAGCAGAAATTATCTGGGCAGAGCAAAAGAACTAGTGTTATCTGTATGTTGCTTAATACTGATAAAATCACTTTTAATATAACAACTTAACAATACTTTAGGAACTATAATTATCCCAAAATAATTACACTAGTTCCCGGTGCAGTTTTTCTTGTTTCGGGACATTTCCATAATGATTGTCAGTATGTTGAAACAGAACTGAATGATGCATTTGAATCCAGAAAATGACAATTCTGGAAATTCTTGAGGCCTGTTGATTTGTATCGTAACCTAATAAAGCATAAGGCTGGCATTGTTTTATATTTTTCTCATTGCCAACAAATTGCATTAAGAGACTAAAACCAACAATATCTCTTACACCAGAACCGCCCCTGTGGTAGTTTTTCAGTTGTATGTTTCTATGTTTTAATAAAATATTCATGTCCCCCAGTCTTTGACTTTTCCCAAAATAATGTTGTGTAGCACCACCTATTGTTAAAAATAGTGAAGATGAATCCAGATTAAAAATACGGGCAAGCGCCACCGGGTAAAATTTGCCCGTATATGAAATGCATTTATTTCCACGTTGTTCCATGTTTAAACATTCTAAGTTGCTAGGCAACGGTGTTGGAGTGTGTGATCTGACAACTACGTCAAGTCATAATTAAATGATAAAAAGAGCAGAGGAGAATGACCTGAAAAAAATCCTTCGCTAAGTGCCTGAAGTGCAGGAAAGCTGTGTGTGGAAAATTGACAGTCAAGGTGCTGAATGTCTGCTCAAAGTGTGTTTGAGGGACGCATATTGTTCAACTGAGGATGATTTAGCCGACTCACAAACGTTCATTGTGTGTAAAACTTATTTTAAGTTCATTAATAATTCATTCATTCTTATTTTGCCATGTTACCGTTTATTGTTTATAGGCTATTTAGCCTAATTTGCCCCTTGCCTTGCTCTGTTTTCATGAATAGAACATCAAAAGAGAAATATACAGGCTATTTGCATTATGATGTGATGTTATAAATAAAAAAAAAAGCTTTAATGGTTACCTCAAGTTTCTTGGCGATGTTCTCTTATTCACACATTGTTGAAATGTGTAAATTAATAATTGATTAGGTGAAATTGTGCGCTTGACTTTGTCATGTTGTTGCAACATTAAATCACCCAGTGCAGTGGTTGTTTATTGTTATTATTATGGCTCATTATTGTCCATTTGGGGTTTTTAGGCTACTTTGGTCATTTAAATAACGTGGGTCATCTCATTATGTGATGAATGTCGTTTTATAATAATATCACACCACCCAAATATGCAAATATTTCCTTGTAATACTCATTTTCACTGTCATTTGGATGAATTATACTGACAGCCATGTAAAGTGATTAGTGCTCTGGATGGAGTGATTAGGACCAAAACACAGGTGATGATTAATCAAATTCATTTTGTGACTTTAGACATTATTTTGTGAAGACAATGCCTTAATACAATGATGGAGTGCATTTTTTAGTATTAGAAAAATGGTAGCCAGGTGCATGGGTAAATTTGACCTGTTAGTGGTTTTATGTACATAGTGACCCCTGGCAGTTCTAGTGTTAATACTTTACAACTTCCCTCCCCTGTCTGTAGCACTCAAAAAAAAAAGAAAAACTGTTTTCTAAAACAGCTGGGTACTACACTTTTTATAAAACATTACAGGAGTAAATAGTACACATTTGGCAGTGACTAATTGCAAGGTTGGCTGGTGAACCACTGTAGCTGGTGAGCTAACCACTAACCCGCCAGTGATAGTCAGTCACAATACCTCCTGGAGCTTCTCTCTACTGCACACCATTTCATTCAATGAAAAGTTACTGAAGAGAGGAAATAAAGCTCTCAGACCTAATGAGCCTTCTAACGATCAGTCAGCAAACTCATTTGCTCGTTAGCTTAGCTCGGTCACTAACAGGACAATAACTTCACACATCTTATTCAAAAGACATACAGTGTTTGTATGATCAACTCCTGTCTCATGACTGTCTGCAAACCATTTCTTTTTTTGTGGAACAGTTTTAATCCAATAAAGGAAGTTGAATAATGTGAATGTTGCAACACAGCTAATAAGCTGTGGCTCTCCGTCCCCTCAGAGGTCAGCACTGTCAAGGCTGCTTGCTATTGGTCAACGGCGCAAAGCCATGGGTCACATTTCACCAGAATTGGGCTCGATGTGAACAGATTTACTTCACCCCTGTGAGTGATTCCACTAATCGCAGCAATTCTATTGGAATTAATTGAATTTGTCTCATAATTTTGCTGTTTTAAATCCTTTTGTGTTCTGGCCCTTATTCACTAATTATTGGAACAGGATGATGCATCTGGGACTGACTCAAAATAAATGTAATGTAGGAACATGTCATCCAGTGCAACAGTGTGGCTCACTGATGTGTTTGCAATGGTATTTGGACAACAGTGGAGCTCTACGGCACATAGGAACAGGATATGTCAGGTTTTGGATACGCAGACAATACTTGTTAGTCGGATTAATTCTTTGTTGCTTTTGGTCTTTTCATGGAATTTAATGTCAATAAGAAAATAGAATATCAGCAGCCTTTTCCTTAAAGTATCTTAAATGAATGACTCTATATTCTGTGTAAAGAAAATAAGGTTTTAGGACTTAATAAAAAGCAAAACATGTTAAGATGGATTTTTTGCAGTGCACAGCAGCTGTGTCACTGAGAGATATTTATAAAACTAAAACTCCAATTGCTGCAGCTGCAGCTATTTATTAGGTAGCTCATTCATTAGTGACAGGATCACAAGTATCACAACTCAATTCTTCTCTGTCATATGTAATGCATCTTTGGCAGAGATGACTGTAATTACAGCGAGCATGCAGTCCACACAGTCAACGCCTCCTGAGCTGGCGTGTCGATGGGAGGCTGCAAGAGGTGAATGGATAGAAATCAAGTTTATAGATCTGTGGTTCGCACGCGCTCACCCTTCCACCGTAGGGCCGGGGTTTTAATTGCTGTCTGACCAGGGCTGGTTCTGTGTGAAGATGGGCCACGTTGATATGAGAAGTAGGGGGAAGGAATGGTTTTCTTTCTTTGTGGTTGTTGTATTGACAGCTTCTCATCCTGGAGGAGCTGATAAGAACACAAGACCCAGGGAGACACACAGAGGAGTGGATTGCATTTCAGGGCCAGGAATCAGAGCTGTTTTCGGGGTCTAGTGAGCCTTAGAGGTCCTGCGCTGGCAGTCATATCCAGCATCTGAGGACACAAAAGCGGGTTGAAATCTCACAGAAGGTAACAGTATTACTGCAGGTTCACAGCTGAGGGAGAAAATGCCAGAGCAGGTGGCATGCATGAGCAAAGAGCTTGTAACCTTGTAACATAAGTGAAACAGCTGCATGCGCGAGGAGCATCGTATTCAAAATCAATGAGGGAAAGTGCATTGATTTACAAAACAAAACACAAACACGAGGGACCTTGCTGCTAGCTTTATGTTAGGTCAGTGTTTCATCACTTCTTTGTATCCTGGAGCATCTGCTCAGACACATTTATACAGAAACAAAGGAATGTTAATGTCAGCTCCCTATTGGTTTACTGAGTTGGTCTACTGTCATTAACTTCTCAAATTATCAGGCTTAATTAAGTTTGTGTTTTATTAATGATTGTAATGATAGAAAGGTGTCTTAGCTTAGGTATAATTGTGTGATAGTATGACATAATATGATTTAACAACTGTAACTGATAACGGTGTTGAAGGCCGATCTCAGTATTTTTGTATTGTTGCTGCTCATAGTTGAAATGTTTTGTCATTATTACATCTGTCATTATGTAACACATCTTATACATATTCAGTGTTCAGTTTTATTCTTTGTGTGGAAAGTTTAGTCTTTTTGTAGAGACGTCTCTGAAAACAGCCTTTAGAACATCATAAGACACAAGTTACTAACAGAATAATTAATTTACTGAACAGTTTTGATTAAAAGTATATGACGCAAAGAAAACTAAATTTGACTGCAGACTTTTTCAGACCAATTTAGTTGAGCTTTAGTCAGAGATGAATCTCCACATATCAGAGCAAGATCACATCACCGATCAATAAATGATGTGTAACAAAAGCCAAATATCGGGGGACACTGATACACGTATCTAACCCTCCTGTCAAGTGACATCACTCCAAAGACTTGACTTATTGCTCCTTTTACTCCCTTACACAGTGCTTTTGAGGCTGGAGAATCTACAGCGCTGTAGTACAAATTGCACTATATGTGTCATAGATCTCACTGTCAGAAGTATATTACCCCCACTGAGCTACTCAGGTCGCCCGGTGAGAGATAATTGTGACCCCTGCTGAGAGGGAAGAGCCCAACTTACAGGAGCCACCTTCCATTCATCACAAGGCACTCGTTTAAAGCCTTTTCTTTCAGAGTGTAAGTGGTAATCCAAGGCTCATTCCTATGATGTTTTTTTCTTATATCCTCTCCATCTCTGGTGCTTGTTACAGTTTAGCAGCGGTATCCCTCGGCAGATTTCCGATGCTGTTTTCTCACAGGTTTTTTTTTTTTCATTCAGAAATGAAAGTCTGTGGTTCACATAAGAATCAAAATCATGTCACGTTTTCCTCTGACATATGTTACACTCAACAATAGCTCAACTGTCGACCTGCATGTGTATTAAATGCAAGTGTTTTGAATCTGGTAAAAAAAATAAGATTTTCTTTAACAAAATGTTTCTATATCAGAACTTATTGTGTGCAACAAAGCATATTTGCTTCATTTATAAAAAGCACAAGGCACATTTCCATTGGAAATCAGTTCTTTTTAGTCTAACTGTGTTTCTAATACGCATTATTTTTTGGTATTCATGAACAACAGTGAATTACCTGAGTGAGGCAAGGTGTATTAAGGGCCAATAAGGGCTTTTTTTTCTTAACCATTCACTTGAGTACCTGAATTGTATGTAGCCTAATTGGATTTTATCTAGCCTTACCCATGAATAGGGGTATATTTTTCATCTTTAAAGCGAGACTATTTAACTTTTGAATGAAGAAATTATACATTAAACATTAAACATTCACATTAGCACTTTTTTCAACAGTGTACTATGTTGAAACACTGTTGTGTTATATCAGACGCAGTGAGTGGCTAATCAAATATTTCTCATACAAAAATGTTGCTTGAAAAACCATGAGGGAACTTATAATATTTCACATTTTTCAGTTTTTCAGCAATCACATCATGTGAACACATTTAAGCATTTGGATACTGACACAAATCTCATTCACACATTATACAGGCTACAGTAAAGCACATGCCATCTTCACTGCCGTGTGCTGCTGTGGACCAGAATCGCTTCCACTTTCACTGTAGCAGTATTATTCATTTCCAGTCTACCTACTGTTCTCTTCACATAACACAAATAACCCCCCTGGCAATCGGTAGTGTCTGCCTTATTATCATATTTATTTAAAGTATCATATGACCCATTTCATTCCAACATAGATTCCTCTCGTCATGATTGAGTAGTCCCATATTTAAGGGTAGTCTCTAGAGATGCTGCTGTGCATAATGGGAACATTACTATTAAGCATAGTCACAGGCTTGTCCTTGTCATTAAAATGAAAAGAGAAACACTTCTGCTCTTCCTAACTAAGCATTGTTTCAGGTTACAATGACTAAATTATTACAGATACATTCAAAAACTGCAGACTGTAAAAATGGAATCCTTGATCTTTCTGTGGAGGGAATGTTGGAAATCCAACTCACACGATCAATGATCTGTCATGTAAGCAATATGAGATGAAATACTGAATATGTTGGCCCGGTGGCTAGTGATATAGTATATAGAGTCATGTTGGTGAAGGGGAAGGGCTGCGGTGCCGCCCTTTGTAACGTGACCACTCTAATGGACCACATCTGATGAACGGTCATGATTGCACCAATAATACAAGGAGAAGTCTGTCTGATTGCCAGGTATACACATCAGTGCATGCTTTAATGGCCGAATCTGTCACTAAATGTCTCGAGCAATGGCCATTGGCCTGTGGCTGGTAATGGAAGATTAATAGCAGGTTACCGGTCCATCTCTGAGCGGAGTTA
The DNA here is from genome assembly GCA_038419695.1 of Scomberomorus guttatus. Taxonomy (NCBI): domain Eukaryota; kingdom Metazoa; phylum Chordata; class Actinopteri; order Scombriformes; family Scombridae; genus Scomberomorus; species Scomberomorus guttatus. The sequence goes on from CM076461.1 coordinate 22,641,538, forward strand.
TCGAATGGTTTCCCTTGGATACGTTTCTCAGGACTTGGCCATGTCTGGGCTATATTGATCTGCTGCTTGCAAATTTATGGTTATGTTTCTTCAATTTGCACAAAGGCAAAAACATTGTTGTCTCTGCTGGCATCAGTCATTGACTTCCTGCAGATGTGGCTGCGGCAGTAGGTCTCAACTCTATCTGTCCCTCGGTCCCAGAGGGCCGGACCCTCTCCTTTTGTGACAACGTGAATGTCATCGCTGTTATTTTATCCACCTAATTGACTGTGACCTTCTCAGTGCTTTACATTTAGGAAACGTTTATTGCTAAGCACTGCTGCTTTAAATACTGTACATGCTGATATGATATGGCTGTCTGCATGGGGGGGAGCAGACCATTGGTTTGTTTTTTTTGACTATTCAGCTGATTTCAAGCACATAATGTCCAGACTGTCATGTTCTACTTGAGTTGGGGTCATGACTTTCTTATAGGAGTGTCTTATAGGCTTTTGGATACTAAAGCCTAACCTAACCCAACCAGCCTTATAGCCCTAAACTTTAGCCAAATTGATTTAAACTCAGCTACGGCTTTAGCCTCAGATTTAGCTCCATCTGAGCCTAGCAACCCCGGCCCGCCCTCCATCCCAGAGCTGTCTCGTTTAGCTTCAATGCACGGGGTTTCATTACCTCTGCCTTAGTCAAATGGCTGGGAGCTCTGGACTAATATTTCAACTGAGACATAATTAATGAGATGTGCATGTCTGGTTCTCTCTCCTCTGAGCAAAGCACTGTACGACGTCTGCTGGGACTAAGTATAGGAGCTAAGAGCAGCGAGAAAAGGAGCGGACTGTTACTGCAGCTACTGAGGTGTAGCAATGGTGGAACCACGATAACAAGCCATTTCATGTTTGTTCTACCGGAGGAAAAAAAAAAAACATGCTGACTGCATTGACTTTGAATTTGGCTGCACTTTGACTCTGTATTACTTAACACAGAAGTTCTAGAAGTTAGTCCAACACTCTCAACACTGAATTGATCGAGAACATACAGTGCCTTGTATAAGATTGCCTTAAGCACATCATAGGTTTCTAAGCATACACTGTGTGTAGTGCTAGCCTGTTTATAAATGCAGGATAGATTTCAAATAGTAAAAAGTACTGTCCATGGAGACGTTCTTTAGGCAGAGCAAGAAGGAAGGGTACTGTATTTTAAAAGCCTTTATTTAGTCAGGGAAAATGGTTTAAAATGCCAACTTTGACCTCACAGTGTCTTCCTCAGGGTGGAAATAATAGAAACTGATTACACCAGATAGTCTGTAGGCAACACACCAATGAATGACCAATGAATACAAGAAAACCACAATGATATGAAAATGTTAATATCATGAAAATAAAATAAAATAATAATAGCCGTAAAAATCATATCATGGAGTATAAAGCCATCCCATATGTTATTAAGAATTGTGTCTATTGAAAGAGTTCATTCGACCCAGATCTATTAAGGCATCACATTTGAAAGTGGTATTTACTATATAGTGCACTGTATTTACTGTCCACTGTCCACCGAGTGTGAAATAGATGCACTATATAGTGCCCTCACAAATCCCTATATTGTAAAGACAAAGTAGTGTCCATGGTATGTACACTAGTTTCTGCTTACAATCCCATAATGCAATGTGCGATATATGCAAAAATTACAGTCATTACTGTCAGTGAGGATGCAAAATGACAGTTATTAATGTGTCTCAGTTGTGTGATCTCCTGTAAAGTGTCTTGTCATTGAATAATCTCGAGTTTTTTTCTGATGGTGTATTCATTTCTAAGTGTTTAATATACCTTTTGTCCTTGTTCTGACTAAGAGTACCTCAAGAACTATTTTTCTGTGATCACTCGTTTCATCTTCTAGGTTCCCTGTATGTGAAACTGAATGAGCACTTGGCTTCTACAAGTCTTATCACATATTAAATGTTTCACAGTCACAGTTCTGAATGTGTTAAAAGCAGAATTAAGTCCAAATTTCTCTCAGATATTCAGAGCCAGAAATGTAAGTGATGAGACTTGGCATTGTGTTTCTTGAATTCAAAGCCAGACAGAGTTTTTAAAGGTGGAGAGGGAGAGCACTAACAGTCAAATGCATGTTTTGACAATATTTTATGCAATATAGGCTTTTCTAACATTCTTCCACAGTGTTACAGTTGTTTTGCTCATGTAGTTTATTCACTGAAAACTCTAGAAAGCAAGGTAGTAAACACAACAGTTACAGCAAAGCTACTTTATCACAATGAATACAGTCCTTCAGCAACACTAAAATCATTAACAGGATATGCTATGTTTTTGCATAACAATGTTAACGACGGCTTTGCCACTGCATAATGACAATGAAGCAGTTTCCTGGCCCTTGATCAACACTATTTTCATTTGACATAGTGTCTTCAAATTAGTAACTCCAATACAGATACTTAAAAATAACTTATTTGTTAGCTCTGAGATGACCTTCCACTCTGTTTCACACTTCTTTAGTCTACTGCTATTAAGATGAGTTCATTATTTTTTGAATAAATTAGAGGACTTGAATTTAAGATAGGGCATTGATCTTTATAAAGCATAGTTTAGAGTGTGTTTTAGTCATTTAAGAGTTTTATTGGTACATTTTTTTATTTCACACTTTGAAATGAACATGATTGGAAGATATTCTCTACCAGCAGCACAGTGAACAACACATAATGTGTGTATGACCTTTAGCTGCTGAGATGCATATATATGCTTTAAAGGTGTGTTTCACACCCATATTTTCACCGTGATCATTTAATGGAGACTTTTCCCCGCCAAGTCTCATGCAAACACATTTTCCATTATCTGTCATTGCCACAGCACAATAACAGTGTCGATTTTTTTTGTGTAGATTTAAATAACCCATTAATCCTGTAACGTGCAATTTAATTCTGACCGCTCTAAGCGTCAACTCAGACCTGAACCGGGAGAACTTGACGACAGCAGTGGACAGCTGCCTCCTATATTTTTCCACTTGGAGCTGCCATGCTAATGATGTGCAGTGGGTGGTGATGCACTGAGGCATTACACATGCCTCTGCCATGGTGTGAGAACGGATTCTCACTTTCAGATGACATAAAGCCACGTCTTCAATGTGTTACACTGTGAACTGTCATCCTGAAGAGTATGCATACCCTTCACAGTCCCTTGTTTTTTTTTTTTTCTCATTTTGACAGCCTTATTTGCTCATATGTCTCAGGTCGCAGGTCTGACATTGACAACGCTGTCAAAGATTACTGTCTAACAATATACCCAGAGCTTGAGTGCCGGCCTACATCTCTAAGATAAAGGACAGTGGAGGGAACATTGTCTTTAAGAGCGATGTCTTACCTTACGGTTAAGATGCTCAGTAATTGGAAAACAATCCCTGTTTTTTTAGCTTATCCTCCCCTTGAACTTTTATTCTTGTTGTTGTTGTTCTCTCTGCTCTGTTTGCTTAACTGAAGCATCGTACCAGTGGGTGACAACATGCAGCAAAATATGGTTAACATGTTTCATGTGACACTTCAATTTCCTCACTGTCAATCAGTGCAGTTGCTGTATCTCTCTTATTGCTCTGCTAGACTGACAGCTCATGATAGATCTAGTTCTCGGTTAGCTGTGGATATGTGTGATTACACAGATGCACATGCAAATACATGCATATACTGTATGTAAGTGAGACCTACATACACCTGCTCATACTGTGTATTAGGGATACAGTGATTAACTGATTTCACTATTAACCACGCTTTAAAACGTCATGGTTTTGTAACCGTAATGGTGTGTTTCTGTTGTCACTCTCTAAAAAGGGACTTTATGGTATGTTATTTTTCTATAAATCGTTTCACTGTGAGGAAAATTAGACAAAACTAGACAGTTGTGTTGAAAAAAATGTCCATAGGTGCAACTACCAGACTGCAGGCAGTTCTGCCACAGATCCAAAACAAACCTGGTGCACCAGCTTAAAATGCCGTGTTGCAACAAGTTCAAGTTACACATGCTGTCACAAGAGCGACTCCCGTCATTTGCATTTGAGGGGGGGTTGCATTAGCTAAATAACACGGGAAGAGTTCTGCCAATGGCTGAGGGACTCAACATTGAAGGGTTGTATCCACCAAAAAATGCCTTAAATTGTCAGTGTGAGTATTTTGGATGTGTAATGAACGGCCAGGGGGTTGTTCAAGAAGACGGACCTCCAATTTGTAAAACTTGCTGAAGAAAAGTCACTGCTAAAGGATCCAACACCTCGAACTTAATATCTTAATATCAAAATATCTTCAAGATCACCATCCATCTATACATACTCAAGTGAAGGTAAATACACTAAGTAATAACTAAGAAAAGAAATCATTACTTTAGTGGCAAGTTCCTCAATTAAACACTGAGTCAGTAGGGAATTAAAAGTGTCACAATAAATGAAGTAGCGGCGTGTTAAGAGTTGGTCTTTTTCAGTGCAACGTAAACTAACAGCAACAAAGCAGGAAAAGGAGCATGGCACCATTTATGTTATCCTCTCAAGGGCTTCAGTGCGACCATTTACATCCTGTTGCTTCCTCCCATCTGTGTTGAGTAAACGCTGGTATGGTAGGTAAATATGCCAGGTGTAAAATAACTTAACATTAGGATCCTGTAGACTTCCAGCACTATACCACAGGATCTAATTAATTGCATTTCAGTGATTAGTAACACCTGCATAAGAGAGATGAATGATTTCTTTCTTTCATTTTTACTAAAATGGCAAAAAGAACAAAAACAATAATAGACAGAATTTTACCAGGTCACATATAAAATTAGATTAATTATTAAAATTAATTAAAAAGTAGGCATTGATGACAGCTGATAATAAAAACACTTCAGTTTATTACCTACATTAGTATTTTCCCTTATCTTCTATTAATAATAATAATTAAAAATACTATATTTTAAATATTAGAAATCAATTAAAGTCATTACTGCAATGTCCAATCGAAGTTCATCTTGGTATGGATTTTTTTCTTATTCACTGTCAGCCTCTGCAATTCAACCCTCTGTTGCAGAATCCTTGGTGAAGTGTGTGTCTTACGCTCCCTCTTCAAAACAAAACATGCTCTTGTGATTTCATCCATCCGTAGTATTGTGAAATAAATCAATGCATAATAATCATGAAACCCACTATAATCGTACCATCAAAATCTATGATCATTGCATCCCTACTGCGTATGGGCACACACACTGTAAAAACTCCATCTTAACAAGCCATGTAAAAATACATAAATAAATAAATACTTTTTTTTCTTGCATTTTTACACTTTTTACCCGGGAATACCATGCCTTAAATAAAGCAAAATACTACATGAAGACTTGAATCAGAAAACCTTGCAGTGAGAGTATTTTAATCCTGGACTAAATTACTTGTTATTTTTCACAGTGTTATAAAAAAGAGCAGGCCCTATGATTTATGGTTCTAAAATAATCTGACATTCCTTGCAAATAGATTTTATTTACTGTAAATCCTGAACAATCTGGGCATGGAGGTGATAGCTCCTGGGCGATCGTATGTACTGCTGTGGCCTCGGAGAGATTGTCATAAAAATGGTGCGTCCTGCAGAGACAGCCGGCGGCGTTGCTGAGTCGACAGCCCCGCTGCGTCTTAGAGTAGTCCATTAGCTCTACCTGCCCCTTTTCTCCACAGGATCCCAACAGCACTAAATGAAGCCAGGCATATTTTCATCTTCCTGACAGCCTGGCTGCGGCTGCAACCAGGGGAGATGGAGGTCCGTGTCAGCCTGCACATTCTGCTGCATTTCTGTTGGCTGGATTGGCCCAGATGCTGATGCACAGACCACTATATCATTCATGCAGGGCTTACTTTTTTTGTTGCTTTTTTATAGGAACAGATTTCATTACAATGAGGAAGAGGGAAGCTGTCGTAACCATATAGCTGAATGTGAATTTCATTATACAGTCAGAATATAGCCTATACTTTAGAGAAAAATTAGATTCTTGAACACCTTGACTATTTTATTTTTCAGGGGCTATTTTTCAGGGGAACTGCTCTGGAGGCAGAAATTATTTCATTTGTTAAGTTAAAATTCAGTGGGTGGAGCCAAAGAACCACATTTTGTTTGGCTGAGTGCCATTATGAAGGCCCAATAAAAAGGCAATCTCATTTTTTAAGCTCCCCACTTGCTAAAAAAAACTAAAAAGAAAGAAAGCCATCTGACTGTGCTGAGCTGTCCAAGTTAGCTAGTTAACCTCCAAGTTCAAATGAGCCATGCAAGCCTTCAGCTGCAGTACTGTATCTAGGCAACATCAGAAATGCAGTGGTGTGGTGGTAGCTGAGGAAGTTGCCATACAAATCTACTGTAGGGCACATGTTCACAAACCACCTACAGTGTGTCTGGTGAAGTGCTCTACTGCAGAAGCAGCACACTTTTTTATAAAACACAAAGCAGCTGCAGCAAATCCATCCTCAGTCATTACCTAACTTTATGTGTCACATAGGTGAGTCACTTTAGTTAATTGCTAATCATTAATAGGGTTGAATTGTTGTTGTTATAGAGTTCAACCCATTATAAAGATAGTAAATGGAACTTGAGTAATTATTATTTTATCAAATATTATGAAAGTCTTAGTAGACAGAGCTGATTGGTTGTTGCTGCCTTCAGCTCAAACTTCACAGCAGGTCTCCACAGAGGTGGGTGTTATGGGTAACTATAGGTCGAGCTGACGCCCACCACCCAAATCTCAACACTTGCAGCCCTGTGTGCCAAGCATGCTGATTAGTTGGATCCATCTTCCTATTGTGAGGCAAATTTGAATGACATGCTAAATGTATCACCTTATTATGTTTTTAACATGTTTGCAAACAGCCCCAGGAGTCGTGTTTCTGGCCACCTGGCAAATGTCAGTTTACTTTCCTTCTAGCTCTGTTTTGGTCTCCACCAACTCTAGAAATAGCTAGAAATCTCTAGCTCTTTAGCAGCTAAATGCTCCAGACCTAAAGTTAGCCGCTGTAAAGCCAAAATAATCAGCTGAAAGACACCGCAGCACTCCATAGTGCTTAGTAGAACTGCAGAGATAGAGCGAAATCTCTGTGGGTCCATAGGCATTAGGCATAGTCATTTGATCCACTGTTAATATAAAATTCAGATTGCTACAGCTTTAATGTATAAGAAAAAGTATAAAATAAAAAGCCTTGCAAACATCTGTGAATGACACCTTTTCATGTTCACTTATGTGCAGCTGGGATGTATGTTCAAGCCTTTACACTTCAGAAGACATAGATTACCAAAACTAAGGGTAGTCTGTGCACTATTTCTTTGAATGACATGGTGTTGGAGCAGATAAACATATGTGTGACATTTCATAATTTTACTCAATGCTGTACAGGTAATTGTATTTTATTTATAGTCTAACAGAGGTTTTCTTACTGCTATATTATTTTGCTGTTCACAAAACTCCACAAAGCGTATTTTTTTTCTTAGCTTTTCACATCGAGTGTTAACTGAACCATCGGCCTGAGTCGCTGTGCCTCTGAAAAATGTTTGTAGAACAAAAACTCCAATCTGCAGAATGAATGTTACCCATAACAGAGGCTATACCTGGAGTATTTATGTGCATTTTGTAGCTGTAGATGCTAAGGGAGAAAGCTTTCAGCAGTGTGGAGGAGTTGGTGCTGCAGCTCAATCTTAAACCATGGTGACCTATACAAAGCTAACCACCTACTCAAGTTAGAGATACATTTAAATGTGTCTGTTTGCCAAACTGACAGAGTGAGAAGGTGAAAAGAAAAGAATGTGCACAGTCAAGAACCATACATTTAGTCTGAACCAACAGAGACAATGTACTCCAGTGTTCTTGCTAATAATTTACTGTTACTTCTCTCAGAGAGCCCTTGTGAAAATGTGTTATTATTCCAATGTTGCATCTCCATCTACTCATTACCCGTTAAGTTTTGTGCAGTTGTGAATACAATCAAAAGAACCTTTCAGACGTATAAAGGCTACATACACACACATCCACTGTGGGTTTCCTCACGACATTCAAGCTGTCAGTCAATAGAGCGAAAGAGCTTTCTCCTCCTGCCACTACTCTCCTGCCTCGTTCAGTCACAGCTTTAATTTTCTCCGTCCTGATATTGTTTGGAGTCATGGCAAAGTTAGCGCGGCTCTGAGGACGCAGGTGCTGAGAGCCAAAGTGTCATCCCCTCTGGTGTGTGGTCGATAATGAGACTGGGAGAGCGGCATGAATAACTCCATGAACTCTTTTTCATTTCCTTAATCTCTGCCCACAGGCTAGTCCAGTAACACTGAGTCATTATTTTCCATCAGTTTGCTTGCTACTTGATCACACATATCGCCTCCTATGGGATAGGATAAAGAAGGGAAGAAAAAGCCACTGCACAAATGAAAAAAAAGCTCTGTAATTCAATATCTTTAATAAAGATGGTGAACAAATCTCATTGTTAAGCTCCATGTAGGATGATTAATTGCAGACTTCCTTGCAACTTTAAGCTCACAAGCAACTTGTGACCTCAGGCTACCAGACCATAGAGGTACTGTAGAAGTGGCCGCAGGACAAGCGCTCCCTCTGTTTCAGGCTTTAGCCAAGCACAATGAGCCTCACAAAAGCGTATATTCTTTATGTCGCTTCTTCTCATTTTTTTCCCGTTGATCTTGTCACCAAGCCGGTTTCCCATTGAGGTCCTCTGCAGTATCCTCTTTCATAGAATCCCAGGTTTGATGTGCTTCCCGGGGATCTGGTAAGTGCTTGGCAGTGCACGCCGGGTGAGTCAGCGAACATGGAATCAGCAGGCCGACACTATCGTTGCTACAGCAAGGGCCTGAAGCGAGGCTAAGCACTCACAATTGATTTAATCACTTAGAATAGGAGCAGAATATAGGGAGGCTCTGTTCATGTCTCCCCCTGCTTTTAAAAGCTTGGCCACGTACAAAAGGTTAATCAGATATGGTGACCTACTGGAGACTGTGCTATCAAAGAAGGAAGGGTTATTTTCAAAAAGGACTGCGGATTAATCAATCAATAATGCCATCCACTGGGTCAGCCCAACACAGTAACATACTTGTTTTACCTTTAAATTTCATTTCAAAATGGGTTCCCAGCAAAAACAGGGAGAAAGTGAATTATGAAATATAAGTGACAAAGTGACAAAGCATGATGAGGTTTACTGATATCAGAATATAATCGGCATATAACATATAATATAACATAGATGCATAGATCATAACATCTATTATTTCCTATACTGGGAATAGTGCTGAAACGGTAAGCTGATAAACCACTTAGGTCATCTTCAGAAAATCTTTTGACAACAACTTACTGCTGGTAATTGGTTAAATGTTCAAGTAATTTACCAAACACAAACATTTGCTTCACGGATTTTCAGATTCTTTTGAAGTCTTTTTCTTTGGGTTTTGGACTGTTTGTTGGACAAAAGAAGACATTTGTAGATGTCCCTTTTTAGGCTATGGAAATTTTGATGGGCCTGTTTTTCACAAGTTTTTGAAGTTTATAGACAAAACAATTAATTAATCATACAAATAATAAATAGATTATTCGATAACAGAGCTTAATTGACCTTCATCAATTAAAAATGCCAAACATTTGTTGGTTCCAGCTTCTCTGTTCTTAAATATGACCATCTGCTACTTTTCTTTGTTTTATATAATTAAACAGAATATCTTTAGATAGATAGTTTTAGACTATTGGTTGGGTAGACATTTGAAGACTTCACATTGGGCTCTCGGAACTTGTTTGAACTACTTTTTCTAAATATATTAGGTGTTTCAACTTTTTGTGCAATAACCATCATCTGTATAATAACGTTCTAAACTAACTTTAAATTCACTGATTCTGTTTGTCTGTTTATATATAATGTATATATTTTAAAAACCTTTTTTTTCCAAAATATATATTTATACATTTTTATTGATTTTTATGTTGTAATTATATTTAAATTTCTTTTTATATATATTGATTTACTGTTTTTACTGTAATAGAGCCTCACAGCCAAAGTATTTCACATAATTGTGCAATAAAGATCTTGAATCTTCAATCTTGTTCAGTTTAACCATTAGTGAGTCTAATAATTAACACAGAATCAATACTGTTGCTATGGTTACTTGTAGTATTGAGGTATTATTTAGAATTAGCAATAATTATTATACAGTTGTCTGTATAAAATCATATACTGGTGTCCCAGTATATGATTTTAATCTGCACTTACTTTTCATGAAAATGGTATATTACAGTTACCCGGCTGTTATAGTTATGGTGGTACAATTATTTACAGCCATAATTGTTTCATCTATAATTTTACAGCTCTTTCACCTCAAGGCACAGTTTTTTTACAATTAGATGTGCTTTTTTTCCTCAAATTTATTTTATGTTTTAATATCTCTCTGAAGAAGTCTTTCTATAATGAAAGTGTTTTACACTGTAAAATGGGTTACTGTTCCTGTGATTGAATTGCTGTTACTGTAATTTGTTACTCTGGAACTCTAAATACAGAAGCTTCAGACAGGGGCATGGCTTCAAAGCTTGATGGAGTAGTTGAGAAAATGTCAAGGGCTTTACTGAGGACTTTGAGTTTAGCTGTGAAACACGATGACAGCCCCTCTAGACACTATGGGAGGAAACGTGAAAGTACATGTGTGGTTTAGGGGAGGGGGTTAATTTGCATTGCTTTGCTCTTTCTCATTATTTATTTAGCCAGAGTACACTCTTAAGCAGTGTGACCTTTTAGCACAGACCTGATTGAAGTGACTTGTATAGCTACCAGCAAGGCCTAAAATGATTTATCCATACCAGGAGAGGCAATGATGATCCCTGGTGTCATAACCTGTAAAACCACATGCCAAGCCACGGCCAAGGAGTCACTCCACTCATAGATGCACTGCAAATGACAATGAGATAGGAAATATGTATGAAAACAATATGGGCTTCTTTCCCGGCAATTAGTCTTGACTGAATCGATGAGCGGCTGGATTGTCTTGTTTTTCAGCATTGCTCTTGGCTCGCAGATGATATTGGTATTGGTAGACAAGTCATTTCTGCGAAAATGATATCAGATTTGTTTAGAAAAGATCTTTTGCAGGGGTCTCTCAAATCCACTGCTTGTGGTAGAAATGTAGCCTCTCAGATTAAGTGGCTCAGCTGCATGTTCACCTCCATCTTTGGAGACATTTCAATGACGATACAGGCTGAGACATTGTTAAAAGGGGAGGGGTGGCGGTGTCCGTTTACCCAGGAGAGAGCCGGTGTAATCCATCAGCCTGGCTGCTGCCCGTTCAGCACAGCCGGGCCCAGCTGCCTACTGCTAACCACCCCTCCACCTCGCTCCCTGACTTCCCTCCCCCACCCTCCCACCCCCCCACCCCCCTCTATCAACATCTCTCTTTCTGTCATTCTCTCCTCCCCATTCGCACTGTCTAGCTATACTGTACACTAAAAGCTTCCCCATATTTTATAATTTATCATACCTGATCATCTGCACCTGACCTGACCACCAGCAACGTCAGATAGAGAAACCATACAAATATTTAATGTTAAGTAATGAATTATAAACCACAGGCTGACTTGCAGTAACCCCACACACAGTAACAAGAAGGTGTGAGGAGAGTACCAGTATGTTCTACACAAACAGAAATTTCATTTTATTCTTATTGTCAACAAATCCCATAGAAAGATCAAAACCAACAATGTGTGTCTGTCTCTTGTCTGTGGCACTCAGCCAAAAGCCCATTTTTTCCTACTGAGGATGTACATTTTTAAAATAGGCTAAACAAATTATAGTTTCATTTTTAAAAGAGGCTCAGTAATTTCCTAAAACAGCTGGGCACTGTAGTTTTTAGCAAACAGAAAAACTAGTAAATAGTGCCTTTGTTGGAGACTATTTTCAGTGGTGGATTAATAATCATTTGGGGCCCTGTTTTCATGGTAGCATGACGAGCAGCACTCCAGTAGTTTAGTATTTTTTATTTGAGATTTGTTTTTCCCATCATTGTATTTTGGTGACCAGCGCTGAGCGCACAGTACACAAGTGGGAGGAGAGACACACACGGGTGGGAGTCTCATTCAAATGAGGCAGTGCAAAGTGAACTGTTGGTATTTTGGTGAAAATTGAGTCTGTTGTTTGTTTCCTACCACTTTTGTTGATTTCATTAACAAGAGCAAACTAAATATCTGAAGCAAATGTGCAGCAATACCAGAATAACGCTTAAAATGTAAATAAACAATTTTAAATGCTCTCCAACCTGTAGATGCAGTTAAATCTGCATCAAAAATGAATGTCAGTAAAGCAGTCTGCATTGATCTATGAATTAATGTGGATGATTCTTACAGTATCTGTTCTCCACAGCTGCTTTATATTATGAAAAGCTTCTCCTTCAATTCATTAAATCCCTGCAGCATGTGAAGGCAGCAGGATAGATATGTTGAAAAATCTGCAGCCTCTGATTTGAGAAGGGCCATGTCAGAGCGCATTGCCATTACGCACGGCCGTTCACTGTGTTTACCTTGATGAACTCATGTGTAAATGACACCAGGCTGCTACAAAATAGCCACACACACCTCTACACACATCAGACTGACGATGTAGGATTACCAAGGCTCATCAATCCTGTTCATCATTGCCTCCTTTCCAACTTCCTTTTTTTTCCAATATTATGTGACCATTCACAACATGATTTACAGTACAATCATATATGTGATCATTTTAACGACTTCGCCAAACTGTCCTTTCTAATAAATTATTTTTTCTTTTATCATTGTACTAATTAACTGGCTCCCCCCACACCCGCTGCCTCTGGCTGCAGATGTGTGGTGCTGTGTGTTTATGTCGTGCTGCTCTGCATGTCACACAACAATATGATTTCCTGGAGCATTTTTTTTCTATTTGTTGTGCTGTTATCATGCTTCACTGTGATTGGCTCAGCTGTTTCAGAGCTATGGGACATGTGATGTGCTAAGAGTGTATTTATTAATCACCTCACCCACTGATCTATATTCCACTTCACCCTTTGCATTTTGTGCTGCTGCTGCTTTGTGATTGTATTGCTTGCCTAAACCTTTAAAGAAATTGACATTTTTAACTTACTTAAAAACATTTGTTCACGCAATCTCTCCCATAACTAGCTAAAAAAAGACATGAGCTCAATACGTTGTATTTATATGAATCATAGACTCATGTCTATACATCTTAGGTCATTATTTCATTTATGATCCATGGCAAAAATATCTGTTTTTATTATATTCAATAATGTTTAAGTAGTGTTTCTTTTGTTAATAGCTACCAATGCTAGCTATCTGCACAAGAACCATGCTAACATAATGTAAAATAAAGCAAAAGTAAAATAAATGAAGCTATCAAACTACAGTAATTATTGTTAATGTAATTCCACTCTTGAATTAATGATTCATAGGCTAATGTTTAGCATCGTAATTTGCTGCTGCAGATTAAACATGTGTTCCTCCACCTTGGATGTAATATCTTCAGTTTTCTGTCCTGGTGATAGCTCACCACCCCGGTTCTTTCTGCTAAAATTAGCACCCGTGTCCCATTCTCAGTAGCCTTATAGTTTCAAAGTGAAAGGTGCACAGAAAAAGTAAAAGTGAACAATGCTTTCAGTGTGCTTGCCTGGAAATAAGAGAGCTGTGTGTATCCATTTCTTGTCCATTCAAGGATATCACTTACCGTAACTCTATATGCCATCATGGGACACTGAATAGGTATGCTGGAGTACTTTTCATTGTTGTCCAAACTGTGTCCACGGCAGTGAGGAGTACATATAAAGAGCAATGTTCCTGTTCACAAAATCCCTCAGTTGATACATTTGTCTTCGTAAAATCAGATTACAAATTAAGAGATGATCATAAACATAAAAAACTCAGATGATTTGAAACTTCAGACAAAAGCTTAATCTCGAGTAATTTGTCCGTGGCTTTTTATTGAGGTCAAGTCTCCTGCAGACAAATGATATAGGAGTAAAAATATCCCATACAAGTGAAGTTATTATTAAGAAATATGAGGGCCAAGAGGAATGATCACACTAGCTGTATTAATATTTGATCATTGTGAAATCATTTTAATCTCCTTTTGTAATTAAACTTTTGACAGTCATGTAATAGAGGTTTGGCAAAAGAAATGTGGAAAATATCATGTAACTATTTAATTAGTTCCTGAACTCATTAGAAATTTCTGCATATACATTGCTTAAAAATCTGATGATTCATATGGAAATGACATGGTGGGTTATTTCAAACAGGGAAATGAAAACTATTCTGTTTTGCCATCATTTATGTGTCAAACATGAATAAATAATTACTTGTATATCAATTTATTGAGAAGAGGATGACATAAAGATGCATGTACATTAAGCAGCTTAATGAGCTTCTTTTCCTCTTCTTCATCTCAGTCTTATAGCAGTCTCAGTAGGGGCAACCTGTCACAGGGCAACAGGAAAAGAAATGGACTGTATTCAACAAACAGAATAGAGTTGTTGGTTTTCCCTCCCCTGCAGAGCTGGGCTCATGGTCAAAACATTTTCTTTCGCTGAGCATCTATAAAGTGTAAGTCTGAGCTTTGTGCCACTGTGTATCTAGAATCTCAGATCATGACATCTTCCACATCACAGTTATAACATTTTACATTTTAGCCGTTCAGCTGATGCCTGACTTTGCTTTGAGTAGAATGAGCTTTGGTTCCCTGGATTGCAAAAAAAAATCAAAATAAGGAGTGCAAAGGTTTTGGGGCCTTAGAGGCCTTAAAATATTCATGTGACTATAGAAGGATCATGTAAGTGCAAAGTGGAAGAGGAAGGAAAAGAAAATAAGAGCTAAGGAGGGATAGAAGGGATTTCTCCCCTCATAGGAGGCATATCATCCGTGCAGCTGGCCTAAGCAACTCTGTTAAGGCAGTATGGAGTCACTCTTCCCTTTTCAGATCCTTCTGAGACTCATTAGGACCTCCCTCATAACTGTAAAACTTGTCATGGTCTACTCCCTGAGCAGCAAGACTGGAATCTTTTTAGGCATCTGGCTATGCCTCAAAATGTCTGACCCCAGCTTAATGAAGACATTTTATTTTAGATCTTATTTTACTTTGCTTACATGTTACCTACTCCCCAGCAGCTATTCTCTGCACTTGATTAGTCAAATACATAACAGGGTTAAGTAGTATTTTGTTTGGTGCAATTATGAATTCTTCACAACCTATTACGTAAAAGATGCTCTTATCTGTAATTGTACTCTGGTGTTAATGTTGTAAGGTACCGTGAGAATGTGAGCATTAAAGTAGTGTTCACTGTGTCATTGAGAGTAAGTGGTGATTATTATTTTAGGGTTAGTTTTCTAATATCAGCAATTTCTGACAGACATTCATTTGAAAAGCCCTGACTGATGAAGACATCTGCAGTTTTTTGGGATCATAATGAGCATGTAGTACGACATTTAATGTAAATGTTTTTATTCCATTGTTTATAGGAAGATAAGAAATCAACACAAGTCAAATCTCTCCGACTTTCTCCGTGCCTCAGAATGTAATTTCACAATTTACTTTAATGAAAAACAGTTCATATTTTGCATGTTTCTGACAGTTATTTGTACACTTTAAAATGCAGACTTTTTTCATTCATAAAAAAGATTTGTCACTACAGCGTGACTATAGTACAGCCAGGTCTTCACAAGATATAATCTTACTTGGCTCCTTTCCCATGTATTTACTCACAGTTTTACACAGGAAATGATGTTAAGATAAAAAAAGAGTATAACAAGTTTCCCTGGTTATTCCAACAAAAGATGTTGCACAGTTGCCTTCCATATCATTTAAATCACTTAAAAAAATTGTGTTCCTTCTTATCTATCTGTATGTTTGAGCCAGCAACTTAAAGCCCCTGGAAAGTATGAGAACATAGCCTTTGACGTAGCTATGTAATTCTTTCGAAAGTCTCTCTCTTCCCTTGTGACTGGGTTGCAGTTAGGTGTGGCTAAGTTAGGACATTAATTATTGAATAAATGTCGGCCCAATCATATTTAGGAAAAAGATGATTGACGTGGCTATCTCGCCAAGATGAGTGCACTGCACTTTTTGCTTTTAGCTAGATTGAGAATTCAAATTACCCTGACATGGTTTGAAAGCTACGGTGTTAAGCTAACTAGCAGACTGGGATACACCACCCAAATCTGTATTAATCACAGAGTTGATAAGTAGCTTAAAAGTGGAGCATAGCAAAACACTTAGCTTCTTAGTTAGGGAGGTATAGTTCAATAAAAACACGAATATGTTTGGTCTACCCTAGTCTGCTAGTTAGCTGATTAGTCAAGGTAACTAGCATACTACTGGGGTAGTTGATAATAAGCTCGGTTGCGCATAGAAAAGACAATGCTAACCATTTCTTGTAAGTGAATGGAAAATGCTAAAATGATTAGCGCCATACTCCAGGAGGTATAGTTAAATAGAAACACAGATTCGGGTGGTCTAATCTAGTTTGATAACAGATTATTTAAGCTTTCTAACCAAGTAGGGTCCATTTGATATATTTGGTGGTTTATTCTATGGCAGCAAAATGTTTTAGTGATTGAATAGAAAATAAAATGGTACTTGAGCTGAAAGGGAGCCAAGTGTGATCTGATCACACCCCCACAATCCTGAGAAATGGTTTGAGCAGCCAAATGAGCTGTTTTTGAACTAGGTTTTCATATAGTTATGAACGTTTATTTTCACTCAGATTTTTGTAGATACTTAATGAGACACTCAACTTTGATATTGTATATGCATTTTTACTATTTCAAGCAGGTTCCAGTGGCTTTAAATTAAGTTGTTTTTTAGTATAGTCAAAGAGAGCTTGGCATGTACAGTAACATGTTATAAGTATAACAGTGTGTTCCTAACCACTTCTCTATATGCCTAACTCTGCTTCATGAGCTTGTTATATCTTTATAGCAGCCAGTCACTGCTTGCTAGCTACAGGCTACACACAGTATCAATCACCATTTGTTTTCCACTTGGTGAAAGTAAATTCTAGTCATATTTTAAAGTCTATTGGCGTTGACTTTGTGAATGAGCCAGCTGTATTCTGTTCATCAAAAAACAAGCAAGTTTACATTTGTGGCATAAGCAGTTGGAGTCAGCATGTTGTCCTGCAGTACATCATACTTTATGTGTGCACCAGCCACAGCTTATTTCTGATGCTGCAGTAGTGGGAGAGAGAACACGAGTGTAACACCTCAAGAGCAGGAATTGATTTACCATTTATGTGGTACACTCTTCCTTTGTGAAATCTAATAACCTTTCTCACTAAGCTTTTTGTTCCACAGGGTCCTTACAGCTAACAATTTACTAAAGCTGGTAATATACTGTAATGTTTGAACTTGTTCATATTACTGTATAATGTATGTGTTTAATAATTAATACTAATTAAGATTTCATTTTTCTAATTTACATAATTAATGTGTTACCAAAGAGTAGCAACAGTGCTTACTTTTGCCTTTCACAGTGTTTCAATTATTGCTAAGGGAATATTCCAGTGATTTAGTTTTGCACTTCCATAAAGTTAGGGTCAAAATCAAAGCAGCAGAGGCCTAAATATCCTGACTTTTGGTTCCTAGTGTGGGTGAAACTCCAAAAATGAGATGGATCCTACTTCTCAACGGAACTCAATAGCATCTCTCATTAGACCCTCCCTGACTGGTACATGCCCATGTTTTTCAAACTCCACACCCCTAGTTTGTAACGCAGGATTAAAAATAACCTTTATGCTGTCGCCGGGGTTATTTTCTTAGACTTTCAAAAGCTCCTTTCAGAGCCACACAAGAGATTTTACAACTATCACCACATGCTGAGTAGTACTCTTCGTGTCTAGGAAACTGAACCTTGTTATTTTCTTTGCCAGAAAAACACTGGATGCTGGGTTCTGCCCACTGAAATGTATTCAATCTACCTTAAAGAAATTTTTAAATACCAGAAACTCCAGTCTGTCTTCTTTTTTTAGAGTGAGTTCACCTGCAATGAATAATCTGTGCCTCTTTGAGGAACTAAGACATTGATCCACATTCATGTCTTGTAAGAAAATACAATGAAAAACATTTATAACAGGCACCTTTCTGCCTGGTACTAACAGTCAGTGTAATGGGTTTAAATGAATAGGATAGATGGACAGATTTAGACTTGTATATCTACTGTGTGATCATGTACTCAGCGGCATTGACTATTAATCCAAAATACAAAACTGTCAGATAATCTGTGGTAATAAAACAACAGAGGATGTGTTTGTAGAGCTGATCTGCTCAGTCTTTGCCAACCCTCGCAGCTGATGCCAGACACCGTCTCTATCTCTGTGTAGAAATTAGTGTATCTCCGCTGGAGAACAGCAAGTGCCTTATTTCATTTGCACTATTGATCTTTTTCGTTTTCGTATTGTTTGATGCTCACTACCATGAAAAGGCGACGAACTGCAATGTAATTGATTTTGCTCAGTTAGGAACAGGGTTTGACTGAGCTTGTTGCGATCAGAGGACAAGCGATGCTGAGACACTGTGTATTAGCTCAACACCATGTTGGAAAATGTTAGAAAATAATATGCATCTGATAATATCATAACCAATCACGCACCCTTTAATGCTTTCCTAATGCTTGGTGTGGAAATGAATTTCTCCATTTACCAGAATCTGAGACGCAGTGTGTGTAGATCCAAACCAGCGCAGAATGCTTTTATGAGGCACTTACATGCTTTCAAGGATTTGTCTGCAGTTTTAATTGTCACGCAATGAGTAATTGAAATAAAAAATGAAGGTGGTCTGGTCATTATGAGTTATGATGATTCTGTGTATTTTGATAATGCAGCCTGAGATGAGTCATGGATAATGATGTACATTAAGCTGCACAGTTTTCATTTTCATCCTCAAATCCCCCTCCCCGGCCCACCACCCTTTCACAGCCTAATGACAGTTTTATGGGAAACTTCATTAGGCGAAGGGATGTTGAACCGATAAACATCAGCTCATGTTAATTGTGGGAAAAGTGGCCATGCTGTGATCCTTTCATGTTGAGTTCCACCAAAAAGAAAAAAAAAAAAAAAAAAAACAGGTTTAATGTTGAGGTTAGGGTGTGACCAGACAGGTGATTTATTGTTAATTAATTCATGTTTCATATGATTTATCTTTGCAGCTCCATCCTTTTCTTTCCTCTCTATTCATTCAGGACATACATTCATAGGGGTTTGGTGTTTTGTTGTACACAGTGGTCTGCAGATAGTCTAATGAAGAAAAAGCATTACAGGCTTGCTAGTAGTGTGGATTGCTAAACAAAGACAGTGATTAATCTAAGCTGTAATCTGAGCAGAGAACAGTAAATGGGTGTCTTCGAGTGTTAGACCAATATATTGGGATCATACAGGCCTTTTATTAAGTATCAGATCTCAGCCAGTCATGTGGTCCACCTCTGATATAATGGAGGAGCCAAGTGCATAGGTTTGGTTTTAACTTTGGTAGGGACATTTTTTGTCAGATGGCCATAATAATTGTGTAAGTTTACTTGCTCTCTATCACTCTTTTCTCTTTCATTGGCACATAAAGAGCCTCTGTAGAAATTAATGTTCGGATTGATTACAGAACATTAACTTCTTATTATTAACTAAACTCAACTGTTACTGACACTTTGGTTCTTCTTTAAAAAGGACCAGATGTCTTAATTTGCTTTTGGGAGGAATTTTCACCAGCAGTAATAAAGTTGTTTAATTAAACAGCATGTCTGAGCAACAATCACAAATTAGCAAACAACACCTAACGCCTGAAATTAAATATAATATCACATGATCTTAGTTTTGTTCACAGAAGTCGTTTTCAATTCTGTGAAGTTTGGAATGTTTAAACTATAAATACTAACCGCTGCAGATTCTCCATCTCACTGACTCCACTATTGCTGCTGCTGCTAGTCAATAATGCGTACAGCTTGAGGGTCACCAAATCATCAGGTCGAGAATCCCCCATATCCTGCTCTTTCATTCTTCATCATAATAGTGCACTTTTTTTGCAGAAAACACACAAACCTGGCAACTCTGCAGAGATCTTACCGTTAACATCACGTGGCATTAAAGTGACCCCGCGATATTTGTTGTACTCTACACAATGTTTCTACACATTATTTATTCACTGTATTATTTGTTGCAAAGGCATTCCTCATTTGTCAGCCTTACAGTATTTATCCCCACCAATAAATACGGGCAGTGGGTCACTCTGCAGTAGGCTTATGATATACTTGCTTTATATGAACTTATACACATAGTTCATCACATACTTGCCTGCATACTTTGTGTGTTCTGGAAAATTAAAAACTACAAGTCAAGTACATTAAAAAGTACTTCCCAGTACAGTAAATCAAGCCCCCCCTTATGACAGGGAAAACTTCCGGTTTATCAAGTCTTTTTGTAGCGTTTCTCCTTTTGCAGATTTTTCTTGTTTTGAGGGCATTTTATTTGTGTTTTCACTTTTGGACAGTATGTGTTTTACTATTTGTAGAATTTTGAAGGACAATTGGAGGACATTTTTCTTAAACCTGCAGTAACTGATTTTTTGGCCACTTGGGGGCAACGGAAACAAGTTAACAACACTAACATATCATATCATATTTGATATTTACACATCCAGCAATTACGGAGCAACTTTATCATTCATTTGGAGTCATGTGTCTGTCCACCTGGTGAATGTAAGTCCAATATTCACTCTGCTTTAGCTCTGTTTTTGAGGTTCTTGAGGGAAATATCTGGCTCTTTAGCTGCTTAAAGCTCCACTATGTTCACCAGCTAGTTGCTAACTGTGTCTGTTTGGTGCTGAGCAGGTAGTGTACAATGGCTTTTTAGGGCTTTTTCTCAGCTGCCTGCTGGGGCTGAAAATAACACTATGAGAGCAGTGAGAGTCAACCAAAACAGTTGTTGCCGGACAGCTAAACAATGAGCTGAAACCCATTATAAAGCAGCATAAAGCTGAGGGGAGCTGCAGAGTCACTGATAATTCTCTGTAGGTTCATCACTATGTGCAACACCTCTCACATCAATGTCAATTTCATACATTGTTATTATGAATATAATATGAATATAATATATAATATTATATATACTTATATTTTGAATTATAGCCACTTAATGTTTGTGTTTTTTATATGTGTTTTACTATTTGTTGCATTTTCTTAATGTTTGTGCTTTTTCTTTTGTATGTGTTTTGTCCTTAGGGGCCACCGTACCAAAGGCATGCAAATGCTTAGTTAAAAGCAAGTACTGTATAGCAAGCGTTTTAAAATGCTGCTGGAAAACTGCTTCACTGCCTTTGAGTAAAAACTCACTATGTTCAGACCCAGCTGTCTTCTGCAGGATGTTTCTTGTCCACTTGTGTTTTATCACTGAACTGTCATGCTTCTGTAAAGCTACCATGGATGTGTAAAGAGAATTGGATACAATGGACTAAATTCTGATAGTGAAAAGTCTTTTTCGTGGGGGTTGTGATGCTCAAAAAAAATGTATCCACTGTTTTACAGCCACTCCTTTTCCCATGATTGTGTGTGGGAAAAATGCTTTTTGGGCCCCTGTCGGACCTGGAAGTTGTAATTCCATAGTTTGGCCACTATGTCAACTTGGCTTCAAAGCCTGGCGCTCTGCCTGGGAGCTTGAAAGCCACACACAAAACATTTTGTCCTTACAGGAACCTTTGCCCATGTGCTGCCTGGCTAGCATAAAATGTAGCCATTGTGTTCACTCCCATTCCTGGCTCGCGTGGCTATATCCTTTCAAACAGTTTCAAATTTCAATATTTTTGTTCACAATTTCACCAAAGTTGAGCCAATATCGATGCTTGATTTTCTGTCTGTGTAGGATTTCATAGCTGTTGGTACAACATCTATAGTCTCTATTTTTACTGTACATGTAGCAGCACCTGTATCTATTTTTTACTGTATCAGATCATTTGGGGATTTGGGAAGTCTAGTTTGCCTTTTTACAGTCCAGCTCCAACATTAGTAACTTTTGGTGACAACTACCTATATGCTACCTTGGCAGATGTGTACTTTAAGAGGCCTTTATGTTTTGGCCATGTGACAGAGACGCATAATTAGTCTGCCTTGGCTGATTCATAATGGAAAGACCTTATTCATGAAAATCTATCTTCTGTAGTGTTTTACTGTGTCTTTAACTTCTTTTAAGGATCTAAAACCCCTCAACTGTAAAACATGAGTTTGTTTCAGTAGAAACTTCAGAGCAGTTTGCTGTTTTCTCATCTATTGTGAGAAAACAGAATATTTATGATGAGAAATATTTTGAATTATGTATGGTGGAATAATGTTAACCTATATAAGATGTTTTAGAGAACTCAAACTCATTTCATATTCAGCATTTTTTAGGCTACGGTTCTGAATGTTTGTTGAAACTTACATCCACTTTACAGTATATATAGTATAATCAGCTAGTTATACAATATGTCTTATTATAAGATTCATAAATGCACTTAACATTTTTGTAGTAAGGGGCTGAGGCAGCTCAATGAATTTATGATCAGTATTATTTGTTTCCACTCAAACATGTTTCATGTTATGTTTAGTAACAGCTCAGAAAAAGCCATCAACCAAAAAGTCTACTTTATCAAATTGTAATATGGTAACTTTACCAAATCATAGAGTTAGTTTCCAATGTTTGCATTGCACCACTGACATCTTTATCATCTGAGGAGCAGGAGGTGGGTCTTGATGTTTAGTCGGGTTATGGCTAAAAAGTGATGCCCACACAGACGCGTGCATGTTCTTTCATGTGTCTCGGATTCTTCTGAACCTCACAGCAATCTGCCTCTCTGACCTGCTCGCTGGAAATGTGGATGTTAATGTGTTTAAAAAAAAACTGTATAAGAGAATAAACTTAGTTTCTTCTTTTCTCTTCTTTTTTTCTCTCTCAGTTGTCATGCAGGCAGGGGAACTCTGGCAACTTATTAGTGGGAAAAAAACCTTTTTAAGGACACAAAATATGTTTATTTTGCATGTTTATGTTTAATAAGTCCTGCTAATACAATTTTATTTAAAACTTCTAGGAAACAAGTAAAACTGCTGGATACCTGCAGGACACTAACAGTTGATGTCTTATCCTAGAAAACCTCCAACTACATATTACACCTTGCCGTTTAATACAGCTGCTCATGATTTCATGGATGAGGACAAATTTGTAAAGCAGAATCCTGGCAGGTTGAGAACACTTTGATAATCCTCTTGTAAGTACACCTTTAAATGAACAGGTGCCAAGATAAATGCACCCTGCAACTATCGCAATGATAATCAAACAGCACAATATGGAATGATGTCACACAAGGTAGAAGCCCCTGGCGGTCCTGGAATCTTTAAGGGGAGTTTGAATTCTTAAAGGTACTAAAAAACAAGCTTGTGCACTTTGAACAACCCTGCCACCCAAGGGCATTTTTCGGGGAACTTTAATGTTCTTATTCAACCATTTTAAATTCGTGACTCACCCCGAGGGTGACAAGAGCATCCCAAAAGATCCCTACATTTTTGCAGTGAAAGTGTTCTTTTGTATTTGTCTAATGCTATATCCAATACCACTGAGTTTGGCGGATTAAAATCACATGCTACCATATACTTCCATAAGAGGACAGAGTTTGACTTCCACAGAGATCCACAGAATGGAGTCCCCGACTGGCTGGATGTATTTATGATGCTTCGCAGGCTGGATACTGAAATGAAAGAGGCACCACTCGAGGGGCTCTCTGTCTTAATCCGTGGACATTATCTCTACACTGTAAGCGGGTCTTGGCTCGTTACCTCGCAGTTGAGAGCCAGGCTGGCAGGGTTGCAGGGAGAAAGGCAGAAAGGGAAGGGAAGGAGGGAGGGCCTTGCCCGGCCGCCGAGAATGTAATCTCCAGATTAGGGGGCGAGACGAATTCATGCTGCCAGCCTGACCTTGTCAAGGCAATGGAGGAGCCAGAGTGAAATTGAGATTTCAGCAGGACAGGAGCAAGTTGAGGCGTGTGTTTTTTTTTTTTTTTTTTTTTTTTTTTTTGAGCGTTAGCGTTTCTCTTTCAAGGGTCACAGCCTTGACACCATGATTCACGCTAAATGTGTGTGGTCACACTGGTAGCACACATGAAATGTGTGTGGGGCAAACTGTTTCTGGCACTGACCATACTGCCTAAAACCCTCGGCAGTCAGTCAGTCTAGTCTTTATAGCATGAAGAAAACAACATTTTGTTTGTCCTTATTTATTGAACTGGGGAATGGTAGTATTCTGAATTTCATTTTCCTATGCAAATGCAATTTGGATTTGAGTTTTTAGACACAGATGAGGACTAGACTAAGGATTTAACTGTTGACATTGTCATTTAGACAGCAGTAATAAGGTTATTTATGTTCAGAATAATTGCTGTATTTCAGCTACAATACAATCACTTAAAATGAATTGGCAGTGTATTTGAGATGCATTCAAAGCCCCCAAAAAACGTGGTTATCTTGGAAGAGACCTCCATATTTATTATATTTTTAATAAGTTGTAACTATGGAGTTCTCTCCATATTATTTTTTGTTTTGTTATTATTTTTTAAGAGTTTAACACTCAAAAACTCAGTTAAAGGTACATTGTTTTCTTATGAAGAAAAACTTTTTTTACATTCAGTATTTCTTTCCAAAATGCACCGTGTGTATGTATCCTTGAGGTTTGACAAACATGTTTAATGCGTTTTTACTTCATCACAAAACATTTTCAAAGCTG
Organism: Scomberomorus guttatus; assembly: GCA_038419695.1. Taxonomy (NCBI): domain Eukaryota; kingdom Metazoa; phylum Chordata; class Actinopteri; order Scombriformes; family Scombridae; genus Scomberomorus; species Scomberomorus guttatus. The sequence continues at coordinate 22,666,298 of CM076461.1, forward strand.
ATTTTTAAATCTTGCATGTTTACATCCATATGTACTAACTAGGAGTTTTCCTTTTCACTACCTTTGTCGGCATCTTACTGCCAATCAGCAGAACAAGGGAAACCCATGGCAGGATGTGAATGGCGCCACCTAAAACAAACAAAACAGAGAGCAACTGATGAAAACATTGCTTCATAGTAGGGCTGCAGCTAACGAGCTAATTTTTATTATTCATTAATCTGCCGATTATTTTCTCATTTAATCGATGCGTTGTTTGGTCCATGAAATATCAGAAAAAGTTGAAAAATCTCTGTCAGTGTTTCCTAAAGCCCAAGGGGACGTCCTTGAATGTCTTCGTTTGTCCCGACTAACAGTCCACAACCCAGAGATATTCAGTTTACTATAGAAGACTAAATAAACCAGCAAATATTTACAGTTGAGAAGCTTGAACCAGAGAATTTGGACATAACTCCAAACAATGAATTGATTATCAAAATAGTTGGTAATTAATTCAGTAATTGGCAACTAATCGATTAATCAACTAATCGTTGCAGCTCTACTTCATAGCGCTATTAGCGGTCAAATACCCCACAGAGTACCTGTGAATCTGCTTCATTAAGACTTTGTGGGTGTGGTTTGATCAGATTTGACTGACAGCTGGCAGCATAAGCCTACAACCCCACAGCTGTCACCTGATTTTGATTCAAATGTTGCTAAACTTCAACTGGTGCACAGAAATCCATGACATCACACTTTGGTTATTTCACACCTCATGTGAAATAACTAAAACTGTGTCTATTTGGGATCCCATTGCTCAGGGCCTTTAGGTGTACACAGGAAGTTTTATTAACAAGCTCCTGTCTCAATTTTTTTAAACATTTAGTTTGAATATTTCTACTTCTGAGTAACCTCAATGTCCTTTTATTGTGTTTATATAAGTATGTTCTGGTGGATAGAAACTGGAAAATGAGAATAATGATGCAACATTCCTGTTTGAGCATTTCATTCATTTGATCCGTAATTGCAAAACAACAAAATAATGAGTTGTCTGCAGCAGACAACAACATCCAGCATCAGTTGCATAAAAGAAGCGACGGAAAGCTGCCGATAAAAACTACCATTGTGCTATTTAGACAAGATATGTTTTTATTGCCACAGACGCTTGCTGGAGCAGAAGAGAAACTCACTGTCTTCCAATTTCCAATTCAATTATTTACGCAAGGAAGCACACTGAGAGCTAAGCTTTTCTATGCAGGTGCATCCAGTATGTGTCGTGGTGAAATGAAGACTGGTGCAAATAAATAATAATATTCATAAAATACAAATGAAGAACAAAAATGTAATGATTAGGAATGCAGGCAACATCGCCTAGAGATAATAAATGCAACTCAACATATAACACTTTATATCAAAGATTATTATTATTTTAGACAAAAGGGACATCTATTAATACTACATAAAGGCTGATATAACTCCTGACAGCCTGTCTTTACTGCAGTTAAAAGGTTTTTGTGAGAAGCATACGTTGCCAGGGGGCACCACAGTTAGATAAATACCAAAGCTAGATAAATACCTTTTGGTTGAGCCACTAACAAAAACTTTTGGCATGAAACACTTTTTACGTACAATTAATTTCAAAGTGCCAGCCAGTTCTGCTAAATTGAACCAAGATATGGGCTTATATGGCTCTCCTCGCTCTGTTAAAGAAAACACAGGTTGGGTTTTCATCCATTTCCATGCTACCTTCACAGCTTTCGATCACAGCATAAAAGGTGTCATAAGATCTATAATTCAAAGTCTGTGTCGAGTTAATTCAAAGTTTGAGACACAAACTGGTGTTAGAACTCCCTGGAACATCCAAAGACACTGTGAGCTCTGGGATAATTAGTGTTTGAATCAGTGCATACACCGGGGAGAATGTAGTTCTCATTATATTTGTTAGCTGTGAACTTTTGCTTCACACATATTGTTTACCAAAGTGGCACCACTGAGGGCACCCAGACTGCCTTATTAGGGAACTGCTGACCCAATGCTATTTTTCACATTTAAATTAAAGCAATGCTGGCTTGTTCCATTTTGATATTATTGGCAATCCGTTAGGGGAAATGAAACTAAGATAGTTCAAAAAGTGAAAAGAAAACATTCCTTATATTGTAATGAAAAGCATGTTTTCTAGATCTACAGTGATTAGTCAATTAATCCTTTAGTCAATCGCTATGTTTACATGTGTTTTTCTCACCAAAATTCTGTTAGCAGTCTTCTTCTTTCTTGCCTGCTACATTTCTTGGCACATTACCGCCACCAACTGTAGATTTGAAAACCATCGACAGGACTGTGTACACTGTGTACTATATGCATGTGTACTACTTGTACACATGCATATAGGTGAATATAGGTGCATGGGGGGGTTGGGGTATTCTCTGTGTGTCACCCACTGCGTTCTGGGATATTGTACAGTATGCACTGGGTGAATGAAAGAACATGACCATCCCTCTTTCTGGATCTGTTTCATTGACATTAAATTGGAAGTCAGTTATGTGTTCAGTGGATTTGTTTTACACAAAAAAGTCAGTTGTGGGTCAGTTTTTATTTATTTATTTTGGCTAATTTAGAATCAATTTAGTTACCACAGATTACTTTCATTATCATCAACTGGTGTTTAGCATCAGGAAGCAGTTATTGAACATCATAAAAGTCATAAAAACACAACATAGCAAGAATGGTTAATATGGTAGTTGGATTTTCTCTTTAAAGAGGCCCAACGAGAATTACTTTACTTTACTTTTGACAATAGAGAGATTACAGGAAACAAAGGTTCCCTGCCAAAATCAAACAGGGATGTGTAGCGGTTCATGGTGGGCACCTCAACCTTTCAGCCACAGGGGTGCCTCAAACCCTTTTACCTTCAAAGTCAGGATCTGGAATAAGTTTCAAAATGTCAGCAAAAGAGTTTCTATAAGGGTCTTGCTCATAGAAGTTTAGGAAACAGTTCATGTTTCAGTTTCAGGTTTCAATTCATCACTTGCTGACAATTTGCAGTAAATGTAGAGAAGTTGATTTGGGAAAACGGGGTGAAGCCTCTAAACGATGGAGAAGAGATTTTCGTTGTTGCAACCTTGCTTCCTGGTTTAGACAGATGAAACATGTAATTTTATTTTCAGAGAAATCTTATGCAGCTTTAAAGACATGCATTAATAAACTGAAAAAGAGAAAAGGTGTATTCTGTTTGCATTGCAAATCAGAATGAGGTTCATTGCATTTACTACATGTATAACACAGTGACACATGATCCTATTAGTTGTGAATCTCCCCTCTGTCTTGTCCAGTAACAAGATGGGTACACAGGTGTCCAGATACTGTATTTATGATGTAGCTCACCTCTCAACATGAAATTGGTAGACTTAATGACCCAATTGCTTCCGTCACCAACTCGACTCTCCAGCACGGAGCTGAAGCCATGCATAATCCTGGAAAATCTACCCATTTTATGAATTTTAAATAGGAGGGCCTAAATCACAGAGCTGCTTTTAAGTGAATACATTTCTAACAGACAGCAGACAGCAGACAGCAGGGATGGTGTCCCGTTGTGGGGTGTCGTCACCTGAGCGGATGCATTTTATAGACTGTAAATATATTTTTAATGTGTGCAAAGGTTGTAAAGTTTCATTCAGGGGAATCCCTAAACAACCTCAAACTAGAAGAGCGCAGGGAAAACCAGATTCTGGTGTTAAAGGTGGAGTGCTGCTGGAGTTCTCTGCTTTAAGGATTATATTTTCTCACAGCATGGGTTCTACCTTCATATTTTCACTCCAATCTGTAATAATGACGTACTGTAGTGATTGCTGACATCTGGGAACTCACCAACATCCCCAACAAAAAGTACAACTAAGCAAGACACATAAACAGTCTGACTATCAGACAGGTTTTAAACTTCAACCTTTAAAACTTTAACCTTCAAAAGTGTTTGGAAGCACTTTAAAACCCTAAGCCTAATTGAGAAGTATCACCAAAGCTACAGAGTCTCATTTGCATTTGTTATGGTTTCTGTGCTTTATTCTAATACTCATCTGCCATTCACCAACAATGTCGACTTGTGGAGTTACGTGAAGAATGAAAAGAATTCAGCTATTAAAGCCAATACGTCTCAGCTGCTCTGAGACCTAAATGGAATGAATGAACAAAATATTGAATTTTGAAGATTTCCTTAAGTTATGCTTCACTCTGTTTGACTCTCTGATCTATGGGCTCCAGAGGAGACACTTGGCCTATATATTGCTGAATATGTATGTACATCTTGTTCCCCTGATGAGGGCTGTTGCTGCAGAAACATGTTGATTTTTTCTTTTTACTGAAGAGCCGCTGGATTCTTTTCATTCCTTCAATTTTTTAATGCTCCTTAGAGGAGCTGTAAATGTGCAACATATACAGTGTCGTTTTTAAATAATTTTATATATAATTTATGAGGTGCCAAAATGTTTGTTACTATAACCAAGATTAAAGGATAATAGTGGTTTCTCACAATGTGGGTTGTACTTAGTCACAGTGGTGCATTGACCTACATGCTAGCATGCTCACATGCTAACATACTAACGTTGATTTTTTTGTAGGTAAGAAGGTTCACCATCTTAGTTTAGCATGTTAGCATGCTAACATTTGCTGATTAGCACCCAGTGTAAAGTACAAGTATGGGCAAATTTAAAATTCGACCCGATGGTGTTGCTAGATGAAAAGTTATTACAATTCATCCCAATGGAAACAAAATTTCATGGCCATTTATACAATAGTTGTCGAGACACACTCAAAACCACAAATGTCAACCTCATAGTAGAGCTACAAGAAAAGTCAGGAGATCATCAAAAGTCATTAGCATTTATCCTTTGTGAACAACAGATGTCCAAACCATCTATCCATCTATCTATGTACTAAATTTCATGGCAATCCATTCAATAGTATTGGAGATATATCAGTCTGAACAAAAGTGATGGACAGGTAAAACCATTTTGGAAGCTCAAAAATCAAAAGGATAGAATAAGATATGTTGCAAGTTTGCAGCTCCTCCAAGGCTTGAATAGAAACAAAAAGGAACGCTCTGCTCTTTAGGAGTAAGAAAAACCAACATGTTTCAGCAGCATCAGGGATGTACATAGATATTCAGCACAATATAGCCCATGTTGCTCCTCCAGACCCATAGGTCAAACAGTACAGTATCTTCAGGAAATCTTTCAAGTTCAATATTTATTTATTCATTCCATTTGGTTCTCTGAGCAGCTGAGACACATTGGCTTTAAAAGCTGTATTAACCAACTGAATTCCTTTTGTTCTTTACATAACTTCACAACATTGTTGCTGAGTGGTAGATGAGTATTTGCATAAAAGACATCAACTGTAACAATCGAGGAAGAGACTTTGTATCCCTGGTGATATTTCTCAATGAGTCTCAGAATTCCCAGGCTCTGATTCACCAAAGGTTTGTTTTGTGCCTCTCAAAACGACCAGATTATAATATCACGCTATTCACTATCCATTTGCAGTCGGAGAAGAATTTCATAGAGCTGGCAGGAAAGAAAAAAGAAAACAGCAGGCCTATTGTGCTTGTGACAGTGATGCATGTTTAAATCTCCTTCTTTTGAACACTTGTTAATGACTCGGAGATGGAGGTGGTTCTCAGTTCACGTTGCCACATTTTCTCCCTCATAAACTGCGGCACAAACAAGATGTGTTGAGAGAACTGTGGATAGTAAATTCTCACTAGCTGATTCTGTGTTACAGATGTTCAGAGAGTGAGCTCATTTGAAGCTGCAGTTTGGCTGCTTATTACACCTGCTGATTGATTGCCGTGCCCTGTTGGGCTCTATTTGGACTTGAAATGCTAGATGTTCTTTGTGAGCAAACCGGAAAAATTGCGCCGCAAGCTTGAGAAGAAAAAAAAAAAAAAAAAAAAATTGACGATTTGCAGTTGAAACACAATCTCAGTCACAATCTCCCAATACATCAGAGCCTGAATGTTTTGAGGACAACGCCTCGTGGAGGGTGGAAACTCTGTCTTGGCATGTTGCTAGGCGATGCATTAATATTAATGTTGTCTTTTCTCAGAACGTGTGCACTCTCTGCCCCCCTTGGGATAAACTGAAGCTTAAAGATATCTCCATCTTACTGATACTTCTTTTATCCTTGTTAAAACTCACATCAAAGGTTTAATTACTTTCAGCAAATGTAATGCTGCAGAGCTTTGTTGAAAAATCACAATTGCCTTTTTAGTTGCTAGTTTGTAATGCTGATATGCTTGGCTCATTTCTGACCTAGTGTAATTGAAAAAATGGGTATATAGTATATCTGGTTGTGTGGGGTTTGAGCATGTGAACATGTTTGAGTTCATCATGCTGTCAGATTGAAACAGAGCTTATTTGCTTGAATCTAATCATCATCACATCTGATTCTGAACCGATCGTCCACAATCTGTATTAAAACATGATCTGAAAAGCTAAAGCGCCATGATTGCTCCGCTGTAATCTTCCTTTTTTTCCCCCCCATTCAAAAATCATTTTGCACATGAGAAATAAATCTGTGATGGAGTTCGCCCTCTGCCTCACCCTTTCCCCTGCTGGGCTTTTAGCCGCGAGTCTTTGTCATAGCCTCCCCGCACTTCTCAGCTGCCTTCTCTGCAAATTTCATTTTCCTGGCACTGAAACACAGATGTTATCCATCTGATTAAACGTTCAAGGTTACATATCCAAATACATCAAAGTCTACCTCTCCCAAAAGAAGAAGTGTGACAGCCAATATTTTTAATAGCCGGAGGTGTGAGCTCCAGTGTCCTCCCCATCATTTTTTAAAAAAGGTACATGAAAGGGACTCTGATATATGTAGTGTCTGTGCAAGTAAATTGGTATATCTGCTTTAATTACTAAGTATTATGGTGGAGGAGCCTCAGCCAACAGATGAGATGAATGACGCTGACCTAATATTTATTGTCAATAAAAAAAAATAGTGTTGTTAGGGTGTGTTTACTATGTCCATGAAAATGACAGTTTGATTGACAGAAAATTAATCAACAATTATGATAATTCATGAACTGTTTGTCATTTATCAAGCAAAAATCCAAACATTTGCTGGTTCCAGGTCATCAAATATAATGTATTTCTTTATTTTATATCATTGTAAATTGGATATCTTTGGGTTTTGGACTATTGGTTGGAAAAAACTGGCACTCTGAAAATAGTCTCCTGTGGAAAATTGAATGAAAATTGTAGGTCAGGAATTTGTTCCTGACATTCTATGGATTAGCAAATTAAAAAACAACAACAACAAAACAACAATAACAACAACAAGATTCATATTTGCTTTCTTTCTGAAAGTGAGAAGATTAATACCAATCTCATCTGTGCGTTCAGTATAGGGCTATAACTAATAATTTTCATTATTAATTAATCCGTTAATTATTTTCTTAGCTCATTGATTATTTGTCCAGTTTTTAAAATATATATATACATATATATTTATGTCGAAAAAATGCCCAGCACAATTGAGCCCAAGGTTGTGTCTTTGATGTGCTTGTTTTGTCCAACCAAAAGTAAGAAACCTCTGAAGATATTCAATTTACAATGATCGAACACAGAGACAAGCAGAACATCCTCCCATTTGAGAAGCTGCAACCAAAGAATGTCTTTGCTTGAAAAATGTCTGAAACAACTGACTTTTAATTCAATTAAAATTGCCATTTATTTTCTATCGCTCGACTAATCCATTAATCAACTGATCGTTTAAGCTCTAATTTAGTATGGAGCTGGAGATGGCATCTGGTTAGCCTAGCCTAGCATAAAGACTCAGTACCCTGGCTCTCTACAAGGTTCTAAATCATAGCTACCAACACCTGAAAATCAAAGTAGCTGAATGGAATTCAGCCATCATTATTTTTATTATTCATACTGTGCTTTTCACACTGTGACATGTTAAAATATCCTCTGTGGTAAAGCCTATCGATAATGAGGATAAACATCAGTTTCAGTCCCACAGAGGACAAAAATGTTTGGCCTTTGAACATTTTCCTTCACAGCTAGCCCTGAATATCTCCTGTTTGTCAACACTGACTCATTGCTTTTCTTCTTCCCTATTTGCAGAGATTGAAAAAATACAGAAAGACGAGGGGAAGGAAGAGGAGAAGTTCATCGACGTCGTCATCAACAAGAACATGAAACTGGGCCAGAAAGTTTTAATACCAGTCAAGCAGTTTCCTAAAGTAAGTGCTATAGTATCACCACCAGAGACTTCTCCAAGAATGTGATGTGCACAGATAGAGAATTTTAGATTGTGTTATTTATAGATAATGAAGCCAACTACAGTAGCTCTGGTTTTGATTTAAATTCCTTACAACAGCCACTTGACAGTTTTTGTTGATGCTTTATGTTATTAGATGTAGCATATCTGCAAGATGGTGTACCGGCAGAGTGTTGGCTGACAGAACTGGGGTAGAACTATATTAGGGATGTTACTTCCTGTCTGAAGAATTGTTTAAGCTTTTGAAATGTTACAACTGTAATTTTCACTCCTCCTCCCTCATACACACACCTCTCTATTGTACTGACCTTGGTCAATGACGCTTTGATGTCTCGGTATATTAATTTGTCAATGAATATTTATGAATATATGATTCAAAAGAATTATCTTAGTGGATTTCATTTTCTTGTGTGTGCAGTGGATTTCTTATGATACATGGTGGATACATGTACTTTTAGGTCCATGCCAATGAGCTAAAAGTGACACACACAGACCTTATAAGAAGAAATTGATATCTTGGAGGGTGAGAGTTCAATTGCAATGCATCACATGTACAGAGTTCTAGACAGTCAGCTTCACAATGACCTCCACTTGAGGCCATTTTGAGCGATAACACTGTTGCCACATTTGAGAGCTCTTCAGCTTCGCCTGCCACAAGGAGCCGTCACCGGCAGCAGCGTTTATTGGTGCCGTGTGCTCGGTGCATGACAAGGATTTCCCGCTGGGAACACAATGGGGAGGCTGGTGTAAAAGTGAGAGGGCCGCTCTTAGACGGGGACATCACTCAAGTTTTCTCACCTCAGCCCTCCAGGGGGAAGGACAGTGGTAACCTGCAGTGAGTGGCTGGAGAGGACATTGGGGAGGAAACACAGCACAGGAGTCAAACACTGAAATCTCTGGGGATGCATATGGGTTTAGTGTCCCCAAAGCCATACTTTTCTGCTCAATATCACTCTGATTCAAACCTTAATGACATGCACAGTAAAATAATCTCAGTGTCAGTTTAACTTGCAGGGTGTAAAAATCAGCAATATGCCAGGTTTTATATTAGTGCACACCAAGCATTTAATTTGACATTTATAGTAGCTTTGAAGACCCACTGGAGCCATATCAGCTCCTTGACAAACACTCTTTAATTTAAAATAATTGTAACTTAAAAATCTAAACTTCTGAGCACAGGGAATTTATCTGGGTGCAGAAAAAAATCTTTATACACCTCTGAATTTAGCCTTGTTTTGCCTTCTCTACATCCATGATTATACCTAGTAAGCATTGATTTGGTGATCAGCAGGTCCTTGACCTTATGATGCCGCTAGATGAAATGTCAGGGGATCACCAAGTTATTCAAATAGTTCCTTAGGGGACTATTGAAGTCTGTACCAAATTCCATGGCAATCCATCCATTTGTTGAGATATTTCAGTCTGGACCAAAGTGAACAAACTGACCGACCATCCATAGAGCCACGCTGCTAACATGGCTAAAAACGTGTAGACGTCTACTGTAGGTTAGCTGTTTTTGATTGTTAGATGCTTGCAATGAATTTGTACATCAAATGTTTAAGAATATATTACATCATTGCAGTCAGACTGTATAGCGAGACACCATATTTCAAGATTGTATACTCTGTCTGCTTTGTAGCTGGATTATTTTTACAACAGGGCTTTCTTTTTGAAAATAACCACAATGACTAACAAGTCTAATCTACTGATACAGATGGGTAACAAATTAAAGGAAAAACTAGGTCTGAAAATACAGGTCTGAATGCTTGACCCCTACAGTGAGGGGATCTGGTGGCTCTGTTATGCTGTGGGGGGCATTTTGCTGGCATGGTTTGGGTTCCCTTAGAGGGAAGGGCCACTGCAAATCAATACAAAGTTGTTCTGAGTGATCACTTTTACCCTCTGAAGCATTTCTATTCTGATGGGAGTGGTCTCTTCCAGGATGACAATGACCCCATCCGTAGGGCACGAGGGGTCACTGAATGGTTTGATGAGTATGAAAATGATGTGAATCATATGCTCTCAACCCAATTGAACACCTATGGGAGATTTTGGGCCAACACCAAATGAGGGAATATATTTTGGAAGAATGGTGTTCATCCCTCCAGTAGAGTTCAGAGGCGCACTGAAGCTGTTCTGGCAGCATGTGGTGGCCCAACACCTTACTAAGATACTTTATCTTATCTTACTAAGATATTGGTTTTTCCTTTAATTTGTAATCCATCTGTACGTTATATTTGTATTCATGTTTGTCATCATGGTACTCGCAGTATCTGAAAGTTATACTGTATGTAGTGCTAGCATCTTGCTAGCTTAAGATTGTTTAGATGCTAGCTTACACAACTATAGTTTCAATAATATTTCAGTGACTATATGTTAACCTGTGGTTAGGACTTGCTTCAAAATTTAAATTTGAATATAGTCCTCAAAAAGCTGTTGAAACAACAGGTCCATGCTCCCTGGATGTCTAAAGAACTTATTTAAAACCAAATTTACCATAGTTTTAACATAGATGTCTAAATGTCTTTAAACCCGATTAGCTGCAATGATTAATCGATTAGTTGTCAACTATTAAATTAATCACCAACTATTTTGATAATTGGAGTCATTTCTTAAGAAAAAAAATGTCTAAATTCTCTTGTTCCAGCATCTCAAATGCAAATATTTTCTGGTTTCTTTAATTGTTTCTATGATAGTAAAGTGAATATATTTGGGTTGTGGACTGTTGGTTGGGACAAAACAAAACATTTGAGGACATAATCTTGGGCTTTGGGAAACAGTGATGTTTCACCATTTTTTGACATTTTATAGACCAAACAAATAATTGATTAATCAATTAAATAATTGACTGATTAATCAATAATGAAGATAATTATTAATGACAGCCCTAAACCTGATAATCACCAAATCAAAGCTTACTTTGTGGTTTTGCTTGAACTTTGGGAAAGAGAGTCATTACTTTCATCACGTATGGGCATGCACTCCAATTTAGAGCTGAAATCAATTCTACAATATAATGTTGGTGAGCACTGAGGGCTGTGTACTGTATGTAGTGTCATCTGGAGGCTGATCTGAGTCTCCTAGGTTCACAGCTAAACAGATAGGCTTTGACAGCTTTGATAAGTAGAGCCACTAATATGCTGTTTAGAGCTCCAACAAGCCACTGAAGGAAGACAAATTCAATTTGTTCTATATGGCAGGTAGCAATGGCAAGAGTGATCGGTTTGACTTGAATGGGTTTTCTCCTGAGCTGCAAGCATTACCTTTTGGCTTCTGGCATTGAAGTGGCACTGCCATTTTCCAAATAGCCATTTAGGAGCACATGTGGAGAGGTTAAATCCATCCTCTGCAAACATAGCTTTTTATCAAAATGAACTGGGCAAGGACACCACGCGGCAGGCTTCAGGCTCCAGGCTGCTGATTCTCTGTGATAAAATGCAGCTGTTCCTCAGCAATGATTTTTAATGCCCAACACTGATGAATTTTGAGACTTTCTGAGATATTGGCTAGAGTGATGATATTATAGTGTTGCATGCTGTGGCTCTGTTGTGTAACAGACATTGTAATTGAGAAAGCTCTGCAGCACGCAAATCTTGGATTTGTTTTTTCTTTTTTTGGATTTTTTTTCTTATAGATGCTCACCCAAGTATAACTTTTTTTTTTTTTTTTTTAGATTTAATTGAAACCTTATTTACAGAAATAGAGAGCCTAAGATTTTAAATCATGATTTAACCAGTATGACACATAATCTCACACCTACTCAGGAACTAAAAATATCCCACCTTTTGAACAAGGATGCACTATCAGTGCTCATCTGTACCTTTTCTGGATCTGTGGGCCCTCTCACAGAAAGCATCTTTTGACAGAAAGCACTGCAGGCCATTAGCGAGGCATAAGGAGTCCCACTGGTTTATTTCCAGTTCAGATTGTGGCGTTTCTCTTTGCCGGGAGCAGTGATTTATCCTCCTGCTGTCGTTCCTGTCCTGCTGTCCTCAGCACAATCACTCTGCGCTGGCTCTCTGTGAGCACACCTTTCGCCAAGCTTGCAGTAATACATTCAGCAAATGATGAAAAGATCTCAAATGTACCCCCCCCCACCATCCCTCCCTCTGCCACCCTTTTCTCCTGCACCCCCTTGAAGTTAAGTGTGATAAATCATACATCCTTTCCCTGCTTGTGTCTGCTGTCTTTCTTATCATCAACATGACTTTGTTTTTCTTCAGCTTCCAACCAGGATATGGCGCAACAATTCAAATTCTGTTTTTGTATATTTTCAGTCATCACATATATTTTCATTTTATTTGTTTTTTTTTTTTTTTAAACCACAACAGAGCAGCAGGTGGCAACCTGTGATTAAACACATCAGCTTTACAGACAGCAGCAGCACAATACTCCACACTGTCTAATGACATAAGCCAGCACAGGAGCCCAGGCAGGTTTTTGTAAGTCACATAATCCCTTGTGATAACTAAAGCATTAGCAAAACCCCAAAGCATCAATCACAGTAGGAGTCAGGCGGATTTTGATATCTGATAAACAGCAGGGATTGCATGTATGTGTTTAGTAAGACTCATATATTTGGAGGATGGTCCATATGAGGAGATGTGGGTTTCCCTCTTCAAGCGTATCGACTGGCTGCTGATGTGTTTAAATGTCCAGATTAAGGAGTCTCGCTGACATTTACAGGCATTAGTCAAACCAACATAAAGCAAATCTACACGTTTTCTTTTTAAATGAGCCTGTCCTCCCAAGAAAAACGACAACATTGGTCATAAATTCAGTTGCCAAAAACTTGACTTATTCAATGTGTACACAAAGAATTTATTGTATTATTTCACACTTACATTGAAAGAATAACAACAGGTGTAAAACACATGTAAGTCAAGAAGCTGTGAGTTTATACAGTGGAAATCCTCCATATTCTAAATGAAAAAAAGACAATAAGAAAAAAAGAAAATATCTCATACTTTCTGTTTTTCTTTCTCCTTACTTCTGCTGATGAACTTGACATCTTTACTGTTCTGTGTGCCTTTAATTCAGCTTTGTTTAGAATGACAGAATGATTAAATTAGAAACCAGCCCACAGGACATTCTTTGGATTAACACCGAAATTAATAAAGTAATCTTTAATTAAAAGTTTTCAGAGTATGAGTCTCTCCAGGTGTTATGGTGGATAAAATATAGTGGATTTTATTCAGCCCATTCTTGTGGCATAAACTGTTCTCATTCAACAAAGCCTGTCTGTGTTTGAAATTGCCCAATAAAACCCATAATGTATCTTTTTCAAAGAGCACTTGCTACTTCTTCTCTACTCCGCTCACCAACAAGCCAATCTCTTACTGTGTCCCTGATTTCACTGAAGCTCAGATAAGCTGAAAACAACATGAATTCATGTCTGCATCAATTTCTATTTCACAGCCTGTCTGATATTTCTGTTCACATAAATTCGCTGCTAGGGCTAATTTTGCTGTGCTCACTTCCCAATTCCCCATGTATGAACAGTTGATATGGCATCTACACTAAGAGATAGGGAGGAACCTAGTTGCGTTTTGTTTTTGGATCCTTTTCCATTTGCTAGACACAAGACTGAGATATCCTCACAAACATCCTGGACACCATGTCCAATACCCAACCTGTCAGAAGGATGCAAGGGTGCGCAATATCTGTAGTAACACGGAGAGATGTTGGCTGTGTGATGTGGCTCTGCAAATCATTGTTCAAGAGACGGCACAGCTCAGTGATCAAGGCTCTATTCAGGTGGAAATGATGGATGCGCAGGACATCGGTTAAACTCAGCACATTTAAAACATTTCCTGACACCCTCTGTTCGCCCCGGTAGTGCTGTCTCCTTTGATGATCCTTTTGTAAACTTGAATACATTAGAGGCAGGACTTAGATAAGTTTAAATTGAATTTTCTTAACCCAGCAATTCATGTCCTTGTCAATATATTGACAAATTTCACCAGAGGCATTGCGAGGTTAGGTGAGGTTAGGAGCGTACAAATTTTAGCATCAAAGTCCTCACCCTCTAATGTAAAGGTAGTCTTACATATTCATCAGTCTAAGGCCATAACTTTACAGGAGGCCACTTATTCACAGGGTTGGAATTAGCACAGTGGGGCATGGTATTTACTTAAAGGAAAAAGCTGAATAGGGCCCAGTATGACCACATCCAGTCACAGGACTTGGTTTAATTATAAAAGTTGAAGGAACATACAGTAGCGGAGAACTGCCGGAGTTCAGCCCGGCCAGGATAAAAACCCAACTGCATTAGAGCGAATCACTAAAGCTGGCCTCTCAAATCCCTCACCCAGGAATTGGCAGGAGCCTCCTAATAAGCACTCACTCTCTGAACAAAAGGAAGGAGAGATATAGGTGAGGTGTAGAACAAAACTGGATGTTTTTTTTTTTTTTTTTTTTTTTTACCTCCTGCTAGCTAATTGATGACCTAGATAGTTGAGGGAGACAGCTGTATAACTCACTGTTAAAGGAAAACATGGAGAGGGGGAGAAAAGCATCGCTCTCCTTTTGCCTGCCTGACCATCTCCAGCTGCTGGTGGAATTGTATTTAGCCCGTGTTAAGGTTGTATGACTTTGATGGGTGTCTGTGCACAACATCCCTCGACATAGTAATGCATAACATTTGGGTTTTTATGGCAAAAAGCGGTGACCTTGTGAAGTAATCTAAGCCTGTAAGCCTTTGATGGACGGCGACATGCCAGAGGTGGTAAGTTAGATGTTAGCTCAAACAAGCACATTATGTTATTGTGGCACACTGGAAATTTATCTTCAAATGTTCAAACATATTTGGGAAATGTGTTGAATTGATATTAGAGTGTAAAGCTGTGATGCAGGCAGCATAGACAATCATACTACTGTATAGGCTGGTTGATATGACCTAAAATACTGTATATATTACATAAAATATTCACATTTACCTTCATCATGATAAATGTCATGATGTTTTTCATGTTTTTCATCAGGTAGTTTCTTTTTTCATGTTGGCTAATTTCTGATTTGTTTATGCTAATTAATTATAATCTGACCAGCTAAAGATTCTGGGCATCTGGACTGGGCTGTGGGCTAAATCTTACTGGTTGAAAAACCAGTAAGATGTTGGCTTTTGTCGTTGTCCTCATTGTAAAACAGCGCTCCACCAATTTTACAGTCTAAAGTCAATATTCTTTCTAGCTTTGCCACGTCTGACAAAATGACTCAAGTAGCATCATTTGAGTAACTGTTGCATTGTGGGAAGTGTACAGTAGGAACTTTGGGTGTATAAGACAGGATATCTCAGCCTCTGCTGCATCAGTTTTGATCCTACTGTTTGTGTCTCTGTAATAATATAGGACTCGGATCATTATAGAAAAAATGTGATATGAGTAAATTAAGATTCATAACACATTTCCAATATAGTCAATTTGATAAATTGGGCTTATTTCCCATGGCCCCCTAACTTTTCAAAATCCTACCTCACTTTTACACTTTGATCTATTCATAAACAACCTGCTGATACAGTCACCTGAGTGTCAGTTGTTACTGTGTGTAGCGGGTGCTTTGCACACTTGGCGCTGCCCTTTTAAGCAACATAGAGACCTACCTTACTGGTGAAGGCTGTCAGGGCTGTATGCCATCTCAGAGGGAGACTGCCGGCACTACTAACCCACCCTGCATGTTTTTTGGATTTTTAAAAAAGTAATTCAATTTGTGCTTTTATTTACAGTTTATATTCTCCTAAAATACACTAGAATTATGGCAGTGAAGAACTCGACCCTTTGCAGGAAAGATGGAAATACATTTAATAACATAATATATACTTGCATATAAATACATGAGTATCAGGTAGAAACTATGATGTGATTAGAGGGTTAGTTCATTAATAATGCAGCAATTTATGGAGGATTTATTTCCATTATTATGGAAAGCAATAATTTAATCATAATTTGTTATTGCAAGACTGATTTGAATTTATAAAAATGCACAAAATACTTATCACTTATACTCACGTATCACTTTTTGGTTGAAGAACCTCTGACTTTATTGTGTCCCCGTCACCTGTGAAACCAAACCTACACCCCTGCTACTGAATATACTTGTGAATTTTATGCTAAGATTTTCAGACAAAGTGTACATTGCAGAACATCTTTATGTAATATAAGATCAAGGTGACAAATTGGTCATCTCAGAAAAGCTTCCATACTGATCCTATCGACATACGGATGGGAAGAAATTGCTGATAATTTTTTTAATATCTTCAGTCAAGGACTAACGCCGTTTGAGCCACGTGTGATTAAACTAAGAAATGTACTTGCTCTTTATCTCAAACACACAGATTCTGATTGATCCGTGCTCTCTCGCTCTCTGTTGCAGTTTAACTTTGTCGGCAAGCTCCTCGGGCCACGTGGGAACTCGTTAAAGAGACTACAAGAGGACACACTCACAAAGATGTCAATTCTCGGAAAAGGATCCATGAGAGACAAAGAAAAGGTAACACTCCAGTCTGTTATTTAATTTTTTTCCCTGCTCTTCTCAATCCTTTTCACTCTTTTACTTCTCAGCCTCCTTCGGTCTCCCTCCTCCCTCAGTCTGCTGCAGTAACTCTTTCACAAGGTTTGAATGGTAGGAGGGCTGGACTGAATATAGGAGTTAAGGGACCCCCGTAACAGATTTTAATGGGAGAAAGTCCAGTGCTTTTTCATGATATAAAACTGGGTTTTTTAATGTGCTGACATGAGGTGACTTTGTGCTTTTGCCCCAGTTTTTTCCTCAATGCTCCAAAAAATGTTTTTTTCCAGAAAAGTTATAAGCTCTCCAAATAGGGAAAATGCACATTTTTGTACATGACTCACTGTAGACGATAGTGAAGCCTGAACCAATTAATCTGATGATTATTTTCTTTAATCAAATAATCAATTCTTTGGTCTGTATAGTGAATCACACCCATCACAAGTTGGTTTTGTATGAGTCCAAAATTATATACATAAAGGTACTGAGTTAACAGTCATAGAAAACCAAAAATATCCACATTTAGATGATGGAACCAGTGTTTTTTTTTTTTTTTTTTTGTCATTTTTGCTTTAAAAACCCATCAAAGATTGCTCACTCCTAAAAATATGATCACATGGAGCTGATTTCCTTACTCTAAACTATTCTCATTTGTATTTCTCTTCAGTATAATTGAGAAGAGATGATCTGAGTAGCTTTATGTTAAAATTCTGTCTCATATTAAATCAGTGTGAGCAGATCACCCCAGTAACTCAGACTTCATTTGATTGACAACTCAAGGGTCACATGGAGCGCATGCAGTTTTGAAAAACAGCTTCATCGTGAAAACAAATTTCAAAAGTTTATGTAAATTCCAATGATCTTGGGAGCAGCAGACACGTCTGACATCTTCCTCAGAAGACAAAACACACACAGGCAAATCAAATGCAGACTGTAACACGGGGCAACACTCTATCTAGATTTATGATTTTGTTGTCAATATAAACTCTGTCACAGGATAGGAAAAATGCTCCTCATGATGATTTGGACAATAAATATACATAAATAGAAACTTTGTGGTAAGAATGAATGGATTTTATGAAGAGGCTGTAACTTGAAATTTCAAACACAATCCAGTTTAACGCCTGTTTATCAATGAGCATGTCAGTATATAAAGAGAGGATATAAATGGCTCTAGCAGCGGCTCTTTAGCAGCAGAATTGATTGCAGACTTGGTTAACTGGGAATAAATCGACTTCACTTGGCTCGTCTGCGTCTCCCCTCTCTGTCTGTTTGTCGGGGGGTGATTTGTTGGCAGTGATGAGTCTCGCCATCATACAGCACATTCTTTTTGATTACTGTGATCAATAGTCTTTGATGGTCCACTTCTGTCGAGTACCTGAAGAAAAGATCTGTCATGGAGATGTGCTGACCTCGGCAGCCCTTACCTGTCTGCACGAACCTACTGCAGGATTTATGACTGACAGCTTTCTGTCGGAGACGCTCTGTATATCGCTGCTTCCTCTATTTTTCTTTTTTTTTTTTTTTTAGGGGGACGAGGGATACACCCTCGCCACTATTTTATCTTCAGCTGGTTGCTGACTTTTTGTTTTGTGCTGCACAGCATGTGTCATTGTAGTTTCTGGCAATTGATATTCCTCGTGTACGTCAGGGAGCCACTGCAAAGCAAAAAGATGGGTCTACTTTCACCCAGAGGTTTTCTCAAACAAACAAAAACAAAGCTGTCTTGTTTTCATGGAAGCCCCGAGTGAGGCACTGTTGCCTTTCAGGACATGTTTCTATTTATATTGATAAAATACATACTGTGCTGTACTTCTGGGTTGCTCCTGACTGACAGGAAAGGAGATAATGTACAGTTTCAACCCTGCTAGAATTACATTTACCCATCAGATGTAGATGTAATTGTAGCCTTGCTACTCAGAAAATACAGTGTACAGTAATACATGTGCTGGAAGATGAAACTGTACAATGTTCAGTACATTACCCTTTAAGCTCTTAGACACTGCAAAGAGCTGGGATAATTGCTCAAATGCTACTGCGGGACCTTGATCTAGTGTTGACAGGAGTGTGAGTGCAGAGAGGTTGAAAGGCACCGAGCTGTCGGAATCGCAGTCTCCCCGCCTGGTTATGGCACCTCGGTTGTCCTGCCGCTGTCAGAGCAGGATGATGTAAAGGCATCCGTGTTCCGCGCCCCCTCCTCGTTAGCGCTGTGATTAACTCATCTATTTTCCTCCTTGGGACTTGTAGTCCCTCTTTAATTTCCCTGATAGACAAAACAATCACATTTTCTTTGTTCACCTTCAGTAAGTCGTGCGTTGATTTAATTGTGAGCTGATGCAGAGAAATACCTTCGTTGTTCACAAGAGTGGTCCATATCAACTGTCCCCCACCCAAAAAAATCTCCCTCTCTGTGTGTGGTCCTCGCAAATAATTTATAAGCCCATCTTCATTCGCAGATCTAGGGGATGATATAATTGAAATCACATTAACAAGATGAATTGTGGGAGATCAAGTTCAGAGTTTTTTGCAACATTTTGCACATTTTATTGTACTTACCAGCTTACAGGCTTACAAAATAATAATCTATTGACACTGTCATATGAATCAATGTATATTTAGCTGTTCCTGCTGATTGTGCAGTCGCTGTAGAATATAAACAAAGTTGGAAAAAGTTTTCTGCCTCATTGTTTTATCTTATTGTCAAATGCCATATCTTAATCTTTTTTATTGATCTGTTTCAGCCCTGATTGCAAACTCAGGGGATCCCCTTGTTTTTTTGTTTGTTTTCCTTGTGAGTTTGTGCTTATCTTCACTGAAGTTATTGGTGGTGTTCGGTAGATTTGGCACAGTAGGCTATTTAGTCTTTTTGAGTGTTTTGCTTTCTGGAACACATTCTGTGGCGCACAGGAAGTGATGTATTTAATTTGAATTGATGGTATAACCACTTCAGTTGTGTCACCAGCAGAAGCAAAAATACAGTAGCTGAACAGACAATGAAAAGAACACTGCTGAGTGGCGTCTACCAAACTTTCTCAACAGAAAATGCAACCAGGTTTAAAAACATCTGCATGATGAGCCTTTAGCAAGTTTAGCAAGCTGAGACAAAATTTAAAAAAAAAAAAAAATTGAAATCTTTAGGACTGCAAAAAATGACTATTTTCATCTTGATTAATCCAACGATCATTTGATCATTTCATGGATTAGGCTGAAACCAGAACATGATAACCGATTCAAACAATCAATCAGTAAGCATGATTATTCCCAATATATTTTCAGTTCATCAAGTAATTGATTAATTGTCTAATTGTCTCAGCTCTAGAAATGTTATCAAACCATACTGCAATTTTGGTACTGACTCACTGGTTTTGTTAGTAGTTTGAAGACACAGTTCACTCCTCAAACTGTGCAGCCAAGAATAATTTTATTTATTCAAAATTCTAGTGGAGACCCCCAAATTTGCAAAGAGACTTTGCACAAGACATTTAGAATATTGGTGTTTTGGGTTTGAATTTTTTTACTCAGACATTACAAAGCTTCAACGAAGACTTGGAACAAGCCAATACAGAATTTAGGGGAGAGTCGCCTTAAATGTAATGCGTTACAGTTGTAACGTGCACGTTTTCTCTTGCTACGTAAATGCCCTCATGACTTCTTTACGTCGGCATGTGGCCAGTGCAGTACTAAACATCCCTGAAATATATCAGCAGGATTGGGCCACTCTGCAGGGAATGGTGGCTGGAAAACCGGTTTAGCACAAAGTAAGTAAAAATTAAGATCCAGAGGTATTTTTCAAATATAAAGTTGTGTTTGAATGGGGTGGAGCTAAAATCCACACGGTTGTCTGCATGTATCTGTTCTTCGTCAGTTAGCATAGTTTTCTCATGTCATGCATGCTAGTTCTATCTCACACAGCCTCCACCCTATACTGGATTCTATGGGTAATACTCCTCCAATCACACGCACGCAATCGGCCACTAAAGAAAAGAGGAAGGGTCCATAGGTAGAGGGAGGAGCCTGTGCTCACAGAACTAGGGTTACAATATCGTAACCTTCGTTCTGGTGTGTAAGGAATGCCAAAGCAGAGGTACAACCAGCAGCTCATTTGTAACACGTTACATTTGTAACTGCCTAGATTTGCGAGCACAGCCTGATTGTTTTTCCCAAATGCCACCAAATAGGCAGAGGAAGAAAGGTTTAGTCCACAGGGATGTGCTAGAAAAAGCATCAGAAGAAGTCAACAGACAGGGTCTCTCTGTAAGTGTGGCAAAAGCATACTGCACCTGCCATGTCACTCTGTACAGGTACTGTAAGGCAAGGACGAGCCTGGAAGAGAAGGGAAGCCAGGAGCTTTCAAAGTCAGGGTTTAAGAGCCACTTTAGAGTCTTTTCAGAGGAGCAGGAGAAGAAACTTATGACTAATTTGATGAGGGCAGCTGAACTTTACTTTGGATTATGCCCCAGGGAGGTGAGAATAGATTGAAACATCAGTAGCTTGGTTATCAAATAAAAGGCTGTTGTTGCGTTTCATAATTTTAAATTCATAGTTACATAACTGGTAAGTAACATAAGAAGGTCTTAAATTCATAATTTAAATAAATCAGAAACTTGATAAGATAAAATGTTATGTGAAAAGTCATGTGGAAAAAGAACAGTACAATTAAATATGATGAAAGAAATACAAATAAATATGAATGCCATTTACAATACATATAATGTAACCATACATTTTTCAGGACCGCAGACTTGCTTACCAGCTGGAAAACTAATACAGCTGTAAATACCCAGAAGCATGGTGAGAGAAAGAAATGGCAGTTAAGGATTGGTTTGTCGGATTCATGAAGAGGCACCAACATTTGTCAATATGGTGTCCGCAGACTGTTAGCCTTTCCCGTGCCACCAACTTCAACCAAGTCAACGTCCGAGCCCTCTTCAACAACCTGGCTGATGTCTTGGAACACCATCACTTTGAAGCCAAGGATATATGAAACATGGACAAGACTAGTATTACAACACTCCAGACACCAAACAAAATAGTGTCCACCAAGGGGGTGAAACAAATAGGGGCAATGACCTCAGCAGAGAGGGCCACCCTCATCACTGTAGCCTTTGCAGTTAATTTACTGCATACCTCCACAATTCATCTTTCCCAAAGGAAGTTCCAGCCCTTCATGATTAATGCCGGACCTGCTGGCTGCATTGGCATAGCCAATGTGTCAGGCTGGATGCAGCAGGACGATTTCATTGTGTTTCTCCAGCACTTTGTGAGACACACACTTATGTCACCACAGGCCAAGGAGATCCCTCTTGTCGACAACCATGCATCACTCTTGTCCATCTGACTTCTGACTTCTGCAAATTAATAGAATTAATTCCTAAGCAATAGAAAAATAGAATATATTTTGTATATATATAATATATTATATAAAATATTTCTCAACTGAAAAACTTGCTCTGAATCTTTTGTTTTGGAGGTAAGACTATGGGGCTCTATGACGTCCCAGCTGTTATGGCAACAGCTCTGCCATATGCCGCCACACCAGCCAACATAATGGCTGGGTTCAGATGTACCGGATTTTATCCCTTCAACCAGCAAATTGCTCCATATCAGGGGCAGCTGAAGGACCATTCATAGCAGCTGGAAGTACGGGGTGTTTCAATCCTTTTGCTGTTTGCTCTTACCCAGAGGCTTGACCCAGAGAAGCCACCACCAAGGGAAGAAAGAGGGGGACAACTACACACCAACAAAACAGACACACCAACAACACAGGCCTTGGAAGAGGAGAGAGAAAAGTGAGTTGCACCATGCAGTTCCAAGCTCCAGAAGAAAAAGCTAACAACAGCTACCTGGGAAAAGAGAAACACTGAATGCCAGGTTTGTGGGGAGGACTTGGTTTCATCGAAGCCTGGAGCAGTGCGGATGCAATGCTGGAGCTGTAAAGAGTGGGCCCATGAGGTGTGCACAGAAGGAGGGAAAATCTACATGTCACAATTGTTAACTTGGTAAACCCACAGCAGGCAATGGGGTCCCTGGAAAACATCCCAATCAAATTAAAATGGCACAAATTTTAATGTATTTTTGTATTCTTTAAGCCACTGAAAGTTGTAGTCTTACCTTACAAAAAAGTAAGTGACCAGCTCACAACAGCAGCTTCATTTCTGGATGAAATGCTGTTTATGCACTGTATGCATCCATTTTCGTACTGTTTAATGTAATGTTTAAATGCTGGCAGAAAGGTTTTTGAAGTTTTTTTCATACCATGGCCTTGTATGTCTGTCTTTTGTCAATAAAACTTGCAAATATAAATGGACTGTGTGGCTATAGCATATTGTGTAAAGCTTATTGACTTGGGGTGTTGCTATATTTTTGACCCTCCAGGGCTCAGTGTGCAATTACACATGGGCCTCCCCAAACAGCATGCGCCGCATTGGCCAATACTCAGTGTTCAGTTAGATGTCATTCAATTACTTTCTAAATCAGATTTAGGGTTGTATAATATTTTTACAACTTCCATCAATCAACTATGTAGCTGTAATCAACATACCTTCCAATAAGGAAGGACACGAATGCACCAACTGGTACATCCGGTAAGTTTTAATAATATTATTATGTTTTATACATTATCTGATCACATCCTCGGTATGAAATCAACGTAAAAACAATATTATTTTTGCCATGAAAACTATTTAATGCTGTTTTTTAACCATGTTACAACCTCAACAAGAAAAATACAACAAGATAAATATAAAAAATAATTACATTACAAAGAAATCGCACAGAAAACCATAACATTCAAAAAGCTAAGTAAAAAGATGTGTTTGAGTGTGGAATAAAGAGCAGTGATTGGTCAGTATATCTGAGGAGTCTAAAGGTAGAATGGGAACTAAGGATTTCTCAACTGGTGCCAGTCTATGCAGTGCATTAAAACTAAATAACATAATCTTTATATCAATCCCTTATTTTACTGACAACCAGTGAAGGAAGACCAGTACAGGAGAGATACAGTAGGGTCTCTCTTCTTGGTATCCATGTGGAGTCTTGCTGCTGCAAGCCATATTAAAGAGGAACTCTGGCCTGTGGTCTGTGAGCCACTTTGTATGTCAGAAGTGCAGATGAACAATGCTGATAGAGCTGTGCAGTTCATCATTGTAGTAGATGGCCGTACAGCATGTGATGCGTCACCTGTCATTGAGATTCAGATTCATCTGTCCTTAAATATTTCATTTGAAATTTGGAATGCTCGGAGCTTGACAGTATTCTTTACCTCTAAGCTCCGTCTGCAGGAGCTCCTGCGTCCAGAGTGCTGTGGCTCTCTGTTTCCAGGGTGAACGGCTTTTCATAAGCAGATTTACGGAGAAAAAAAATGTAAACAGGAGGAAGATGCTGCCAACAGATATGAGAAACAGACAGCTGTAATCTCCCGCCGTGGGCTGCTTAGCTGCTATAGGACGCTGCTGGATCACGGATACCTCTTATCAGTGCTGGGAGCGGAGCCCCCGTGTATGAAAACTGGTATAATATCATATGCAAATAATGTGGTCACACATACAAAGTGGTTCATACCAAATGAGATATCTAGTAGGTATAACAATGACAGTTTGCGCATGTTGAATAGACTGTATAGATGGGAAGTATGGAGTAAAAGAATTGAATAGTTTTTAAAGAAAAAGAAGCCCCTAAATGACATATGCTAACATTAGACTGGGCCGTCTGTCGTTTGCTGATGATAGTTAAAGCACAAGATAATGATTGTTTTTCATATCTTTTTTTCATGCAAATATACCGAGGAACACATGAAAGGGAATTGGAGAGACAGATCTGCAAGCAGTCGTCTCTCTGCTCGACACCGGCAGCTCTGTCGGCGCCGCTGCTATGCGCAAAGGAGCCCTCTGCTCGTAAAGCACAGATTTATGGGGGAAATTAACATATCATTAACATACCACAGGCACTGTTATTTATAATTAGGTGACATCAGAGACACTGGCATGCATGGTGCTGGAGAGGGAGAAGGGAAAAAGGAAGTTGCCGCCATTGGAAGGCCCCGGAGAAGCCTTTTTTTTTGTTGTTTTAAAGAAGAAACTGGGACGCCAAACCTGTTGTTTCCTTTGTGTAATGTGGTGGGAGACATTTGGGGGTTTCGGTGTCCTATTTCTCACCATCAATAACATTATACTGGCCTGCTTCTGTCAGGACTGAATGGCCTGCGAAGCCCCTCACTGTTTACGTGGTAGACTTGTCCATTGCAGTCTAAATTAACTGTGCTTCTGTAGGTGGAGGTGGAGAAGAACGAGTTACATCTGCTCTACTGTCAGGGGTTTCAGTAGGACTAAATAACAAATTCATGCTCTTTTAGGCCTGCACTTCTACTTACACCTCTTTAAAGCTCAAATATGTAACTTTCCACATGTTGACGCCCTCTGTGTTGGCAACAAGTGATCGAACTGATGTTGGAACTTTAGCAAAGATGGTGGAGTTGTTGTGGAAGCCTGCTGCTTGTTTGAATCAGCCACTGAAAAACTTATATATTATAATATCAGTATATCAGTATCAGTATATTATATACTGATATAT
Organism: Scomberomorus guttatus; assembly: GCA_038419695.1. NCBI lineage: Eukaryota > Metazoa > Chordata > Actinopteri > Scombriformes > Scombridae > Scomberomorus > Scomberomorus guttatus. Next base: position 22,691,624 of record CM076461.1, read on the forward strand.
ATTATATACTTGTATATTCTCTAGCTAGTAAAGTGCGATACTACTGGGTTTATGTTGTCGAGTGCTATGTATGGAAATAAAGATGTCATGTGAAAGTCTATTGGAGCATATGTTATCAACAGACTTTATTGGCAGTGTCAACCAGACCTGTCTGTCCTGACAGGCTGATCAACATCTTGCCATTGCAAAATGTTTTATGATACTCCAGCATACAGATGGATAGATCAATAAAAACACTATTTGGAAACATGGACACCATGGATCAGCTGTGTATCTTAAAAGCTCATGTTCATACTGTATTTATCCTAGTTTTGAGCGGCAAGTACATTTTGTAGGAATCACCATCCGATACTTTTTGCCACTCTAGCGCCGTGGCTTCAGGAATAGTATTGCTGGTCAGTCATTTCACTTCTTTGGTCTAGACTGAAGTATCTCAACAAGTGTTGGATGGGTTGCCAGACAGACATTTGTGTTCCCCATTGCATATATCCTAATGACTGTGGTGATCCCCTGATTTCCTCTAGTGTCACCATGAGTTTGATATTCGCAATTTTGATGAAATCTTTCCATTTTTCCTGTTCTTTTGTAATGTCGTTATTCTTTATATCCTTATGTTTAATCTTTCTACACTTCACTCCCCATGAATCACCTGTCCAATAGCATGTGCAGTACTTTGGTATCTTTTTCTGTTCATTTTCTGTTATGAAGATGAATTCTTGTACTGTTGTAGATAATTAAATAAGATGTGTCATTTGTTGCAAAAATGCTCTGTCTGGAGCAAATTTTATGTTTATAACTGCTGTGAAATATAAATAAATGAACTACTCCACAGGGGCGCCTTAACATTACCCGGGGCAATGGACGTTTAGGGACCCATGTGCACGCCTCCCTTCACAATATGCCAAGGCAACATTATTTCAGCATGCTGCATCAATGGACAGCGACAAATAGTAAATGGAGTGCCCTCCTATCAGTAAACAGAATATGAAACTCACCAAAATAAGACAAAACGTCAAAAAAAAGTCAAGACCAAGCTAGGTTATCAGCCAAGTAGGTTGGTTTTTCGGATCTACTAGTGACTGTGTTAACTGGCAGCTTTTGGCTGAGTGCGTTGTGGTTGCTCGTAGTGACAGCAGCTGTTGAAAACACCAAGAAAACATGTAGTGTCCTTGTGAATACCTTTATTTTCTTTAGTGTTTTAGTTAATGATTTGCATAAGTGAAACTGTGTGCTGAGTAAGAAGCATTCATCTCTCTTTTTTTTTTAATGTGGGACACAAAACATAGATTAGCAGTGCAGATTTTATAGCATTATTTTCAGTCAGAAAAATGACCCACATGCAGGAATGTATATTGTGTACAAACTGTGTGGTGGTTGCACTTCCAGTAGCCACCAGATTTGACCTGTTTAACCTGTGACCATCAGTGGTACTCCATAGTGGAATAAGGTTAAATGCCTACATGTTTTTACACTGGCCATGTAATCTGTGAACAACTCAAACAACATTTGATTCTCCACATCCATAATCAAATCAGGTTAGTGGTTGGGCAACATTTTCTACTGACAGTATGTCAAATCCTTCATGAAACACACTCAAACCAACTTTCAGAAAGGTGAATGCTTCTTGCTGGTGACACAGTTTCAATTACAAAGTTAGTAAGACAAAAAAAACTGACAAATATTTATTAAACTTGTAATTATAGTAAAATTAATAAGGAATTCACAAGGACACCTATGTGTTCTCTTGGTGTTTTCAACAGCTGCTGTCACTACAAGCAACCACGATGCACTCGGCTAAAAGTCGCCAGTTAATATGGTCACAACTGCCGATGTGTTCAACTGATTGCGCACAAACTCCTGAAATTGAATCACTTTTGCCACAAAGTCCTCTTTCAAGTCCATGTAATATTTTTGTTGTCCTTTTCAATGTCTTTACTTTGACAAGCAAGCGCAGCTAGCCATTGAGCTGGATGAAAACTTTTGCTGCTGCACTGCCCTGTCATATTCAAACACAACATAACGTCACAACGTAATGATGTAAATCATGTTTTTACAGCCCATTCTCGTTCCCAGGGTGTCAAATACCGATGCTTTGTCACGCCCCTCGCCGCCTGATACAGACGCACAAGGCATCCTTTAGTGTCATTATGAGATGCACCGGGCTTTCAGCTAACTCCAATGTAAACCCATCCGTGTCATCATTATACACCATGAGACTGATGATGTCTATATAAGGTGACATTTTTCTTCTTAGGAGGAGGTGGGTTGGGTTGGATAGCTAGATAGTTAGGCCCTTTGCTGCAGGAGACCACTGTTCACTTCCTACTTCCAACTGCGAGTGGCATGTTTCCAACTGCGTTTCGGGACAGTTTTTTATCATGGTGTTTACTGTTGCCATGATGATGTTTCCAGTGATCATTTTAACCCAAACCATGATCTTTCCCTAAACGTAACCGAGTGGTTTTTTGAGCCTAAACCTAACCAGACCACACCAGTTGCTCTGAGTGTGTCATATTGCCACGGATGGGTCTACATTGGATTTAGTTGAGAGCCCTTGTGTGTCTGCATGAGATGCCAGAGGGGCGTGACAAAGCCTCGGTATTTGACACCTTGGGATGAGAACGTGTTGGTTTTTACAAAGAGTGTTGAAGCATAGCGAGAGGATTCCCTCCTCATCACGTCCACCCCCGCATCACAGGTAGCTTACTCTCTTACATTGTGTTGACTCTTTTTTTTTTTTTTTTTTCTTTTTTTTTAAGCTCATGTCTTGGCAGGCCCCTGGAGGCCCGAGGCCCGGGGCTTAAACCCCAGTAAGCCCGCGCATTAAAGCGCCATTGCTACTCCGTGTCTGCATTAAAGACGATTTCAAACGAGTACTCATTTTCGACTTGAGGCAATAAATTGTATTAACATAAGATTTTAATATTTTACCCTATCTGTATTCTTTTTTCTACCAGAGTGGCTGACTTTACTTTGAACGAGCCACACTGATCACATAGATGAGAAGCAACAAGCAGAGCAGATAATGTGATGAGGTGTAAGAGAGCACATACATCTGTACATTTGTTATGAGGAAAGGCAGCTGTGAGAGGACAAAAGCAATCAGTCATATGTGACAGCTGCAGTGGAAAGGATTGTAAGGATTGTCTGTTCGCAGAAATATACAAGAGCCCGCATAAATATTTTCTGTCTGTCTTTTTGTAACTCTGCAGCAGCAAAGCATCAGACATCATTATGTAACAGTTATGGAAAAACCTCAAAAGATAAATGTTCCTGACTGTGACAGCTAACTGGCGCCCATTTCTCAGACAGATGATATATGATACCAAACTGTTTTTTTGTACCATCAGGAAGAAGAGCTACGGCAGAGCGGCGAAGCCAAATATCACCACCTGAACGAAGACCTGCACGTCCTCATCGAGGTGTTCGCCCCGCCGGCTGAGGCCTACGCCAGGATGGGTCACGCTCTGGAGGAGATCAAGAAGTTTCTCATACCAGTATGTTCTCTTCCGTCTCTCTCGCTTCAGACACACACAGACACACACACACACACTCTCAGACTTTTCTTTTTCTTCTCTCGAATCTCTCTTCAGCTGCTCTTTGGCTCCAGCCAACTCATTTTCAGCCCGTCCACAGTGATGCGAGTGAGTAACAGCAGAGTCGACCCGCTCTTTCCCTCACACTCTAACTTGCAGTGTAATTCTGTCAGGGCCGTTGGAGTGTGTGTGTGTGGAAGCCGTCTGATTCAGTGTGTGATCCTGGGCGGGAAGTCGTGGGTATAACAGGAATAAAGGAGTACGGGAGGGAGTCTCTCTGCATGGGCCAAACCCTCCTTGGCAGTAACACGCAGCATGGAGCTTATTTACTCTTCCTCCATTCATTATGGATGATCTCGCCGATGCTCTGAGCTATGACGATTTACATCTCATCCTTAATTATCAGCAGACCCCTCCCCCTCCCTGGTACCTCTTTCCACTGTTGCCATGAAACATATTTATTGATAGAGCGGCAACATGACGATACACATGTCAATCGTTTTATGATTAAAGTCCTATTTCCATGTTAATTATGTATTTTAATTAAATAGCAAAAAAACAACAGTGTGAAAAGATGAAGGAAAATGGGGTCCTGAGGATTTAACGGGAGATCTGAAATGTTTTGCTGCCTCAGGAACAGCAGTCATGGCAGTACTGTAAGGTGCTGTAAACTGTACTGTAAACATAAATCCTCATTTTCATATATGTATATAGTGTTATATTTAATTTATATCTCATCCCATATTTTTTAAATTTTTTATCTTATATTCTACATTTTATGACTAGTGCTCTTATTGCTGAGCTGAGCTGTTTTCTCGTCCAACACATTTCATTGTATCGTTGACCCTGTGTTAACCTACATATGACTAATAAAACTAAAACTGAACTGAAACTGAAGTACATTAATTAGATATTCCCGGGCTGTAGCCCTGGAGATAAAGGACGTAATTTAATACAGTGTAATTGAAAGCGAGTCTATTGCCATGTGTGTGCGTGTGTGTGTGAACATCCTGCCTCTCTGTGTGCAGGATTACAATGATGAGATCAGACAGGCTCAGCTGCAAGAGCTCACATACCTGAATGGCGGCTCGGAGGATGCCAAGGTGCCATCGGTGAGGGGCAAGTCAGCCGCCCGTGGAAGAGGGACACCTGTTCCAGGTCCTCCCAGGTAACCCGCTTCCAAGTGTGTGTGTGTGTGTGTGTGTGAGTGCAAATCATTGCGTATACGTGCACTTCAGTGCATCTGGGGAATGGGTATTATTTACAGTTAAGGAGCTAATGGGAAGGCATTTTTTTTCTGTAAATGGATGTGTACAGTATTCTGTACTTTCAGAGTCAACGGTGTCATTTAGAGTTACAGTACATATACGACTGCCAAAGTCACATTAAAAGTTTTATTTCTCGATGGAGGCTTCCATTTCCTCTCTGTCGAGTCAGCGAGACTGTCCTCACCAGAAAAAACATTAATACTTGTCATTTGTTCGAATGGCGAAAAAAAAAAAAATCTGGGTCAGATTTAACAAGAAAATGGGGCAACGCAAATGTGCTCTGTGGTTCTCACTGCACTTGCGGCCGTAACGTACATGTACTAAGCTCCTGATTTACTAATGCAGCAGTTCATTAAGCTGCATGTATTCAGCTACTGAAGGACAGCTCACAGGGATTTCTATGAGTTTGCTAAGTTTAAAAAAAACATGTGATCTTGACTAATTGATAACAGAGTCCTCTTGACTCCACGTTTATTTTAACCATACTTAAAGTCCACATAACAAAAAAAAACATTTATTACTCATAAAATTATAATATTACAATCTTTATGACTACTTTTATTATTAATGCAAAGGGAAACAAAAAAAAATGATGGGAAATAAAAAAGAAATGAAACAAGATGTATAAATAATACACAAGCCTCCGCAACTGGTGGAGAGAGCAAGACAGTGTGGACAGAGCAGCAGGTGGAAGTGTAGATGGTGTCAATACAGCTAATATAGTGTCACTACATAGTGAGGTAAATGCAGTCAAATCCATTCAATAACTTTCTTATCAAAAACAGATGATTTTATAATGCAATCATTGTGAAATTCCAGTTTAATTAACACAACCCACCGCTCCCTGCCCCCTGTTAGTTTGGTAAAAAATAATGACATACATTCATTAATAATTATTGCAAGAATCAGACTTAGTTATAGGTCTATTTTTATTTTTGGATATTTTTGTGGTGCAACTCCTCTACATGTCTCCATATAACTATATCTGAAAGTTTTGTAGAATAAATGTAAAGTCACAGTTCCTTTATCACCACAGCTTTCTCCGTGGCTCCTTGAAATCCCATCTGTGCTATGTTTACACCTGAACTGCATGACCTGAAAAATCCAGAGGAATACATAACCAACATGTTAACATGTCTCCACCTGTTACTTGTACAATCATCCCATATATGCGTATGCAGTAAGGAGGGTGATGCACCTCGCAGACACTCACTAAACTGACGTGCAAACTGCGTCTGTTCGATGAATAGACGACATGTGTTTTGGGCAGAATGCACCAAATCATGGCCCAGAAAAAACCCTAAATCTGGCCTTCTATGTTTTCCTGACAAGCAACCTCTTGTGTTCATGCAAATGATGACTCCTCTCTCAAAAGCAAAGGCAAAAGTAGCAAAAGCAGCCTGATGTTGTTACAGCGCAGCACTGCACAAACGAAGACTGCACTTCACATATTATTCGCCTAAACAAACTATCACAGAGATGCTCAAACAAATAGCTTATTTTGTCATTTAGACCTGAGGATTTGTTGGTGTCAGCTGAGCAGCAGGAAACAAAGCATATCATAACATAATGGTACATATTGATATAAAATGATTCCATAGGACACACTGAAATACAACTTACAGCAAACCAAACCTAGGCTTCCTGTTTAATGTGATGGGTTATCTCGCTCTGTGAAAGCTGTTTCTCGTATTCTACAAAAATAAGTGGCAACAAATAGCTTCTTCTTAAGGCAGGAAAAAGAGCCCTGCTATCTCTAACAATGCTGTGTGCAGACCTCAGCAGGAATTACAAAGAAAAGAGAGAAACCATAGATGATTGGCACATCCCGAGAAACTAAAGCACTGCTTTATCTTTTTGAAAGTTCTAATGTGCAACTTTTGCACATGGCTGGTTTCAAATGGCATCAAAACGTGACTGCTGGGAGACCATTTGAATGCCTGTAAACCTCCAATGTTTCCTCACCTGTTCATATGTATGTCAGGATATTTTCTGTACAGCAGAGGAAACTAAATGGACAAGAGAGGCAAAAAGACCTAATACTGGTGAGTTCAGCTTTTTTTTGTACAGAGCTGTCAATAAAGCTTAGTGAAAGTTCAATCAGGGAGACTATTTCACTCACCCCATCTCCCCCCTTCTCCCTCCCAGCCACACCTCTTGGCTTCTATCCATTCAAACATTTTACTAAAATCTGAAGGGCAACTTCTTTCTGATTCACTGTAACCATTGTAGTGACTCGGGAGCACTCACACATTATTCCAAGGCTGGTACCCCCCACCCGCCCCCTGGTAATCCTGTAGTTACTCTAGATTCATGAAAGTGTTGGCTGAAGTGGCTACTGCTTACATGTATAAACAAACTGTGTAGGCGGTATATCTCCATATTGAAAATGTGTGTTTATTGTATTCTTGGTAATATAAACTGAAGAACTTTAAAGTCTTCTTCAAACATTCCTGTTTCCACATCCAAAGAACTGTGAAGATTTGACAAACCCCATATTTTATTTTTTACCAAATATGGAGCATCTCAATTAGGAGGCAAGGGGGGTCTCTTCTCCGTCCTTCTTAGCCACACTTTGTTATTTAGGCTGATCATTGTAAATTTGGCAAACAGCGGCTTTTGTACTGTGTTTTTTTGTTGTTGTTTTTCACAACCAGGAAGCCTCTAGAGATATCTTATTTACAAGGGAGACCTGGTCAAAGAGGCAGCGTACAATAGGTGTCACAAAGGTACATAAAAACACATTCATTTACAACAATCACATCCAACACAACAAAACAGGATCTGAGAGTCACATTCCTCATGAAACATTTTGTGAATGTGATGTGATGCTTGAATGTCTGATATGAAGGCAGCATTTCCAGATGAAGTTGTAAATGTTTCCATGCTCAGGGTGCATAGTATGAAAATGCATTTAAGCCCAGTTCAGAGCAGACTGTAGGGACACTGAAGATTATCCATCTAGATGATCTGATCGGATAGCTATTAGAAACAGGAGAAAGCATTTCACAAAGATAACCAGGACCTTTAAACAAATTGCTTTAAAACAAATAAACAGATTGCTTTAAAAATGAAAAGGTACATATGAAGCTCATGAGTTTCCCTCGATGAACATAAATTACAGGGATGAGTTCTTGTTTCAGTGTTCAATGTAAAACACAGAGATGAATGATAGACAGTGTCAAGCCTACAAAGTCTGATGCATGCATATACAGGGTGTCACCATAATCTAAAAATGTGGACTGAACAAGATTTTTTCTTGCAGCCAAGAGAAAACATTTCTTAAGTTTCAGTTTTCTTTTGTATCATACAGTATGATGCCATATAAAAACTGACCATTAAGTGAGCAAGCGTCTGTAATAGGAACACAGAATTGATAGTAAATAGTGTCTAATAGTGTAATGTCTGGTGTCTATAAACATTAGCAAAGTAAAGCCAAATTTGCATAAAAGCCTTTGTATGCAAATTATTTTCAGTACATGCTTGTCTCTGTACTATCCCTGTGAACCCACGCTAATTCCAGCTCCTCTGAGACCTCACAAGACTACAAATAAAAATACTCATGGCCATTAGAAGACTTTAACACGCTCTGCGTCGATGCTGTGCTGTAAAGGAGAAGAAAAAAAAAACCTGCACAGGGTTGTGTTGTTTGTTCTTTGTGTTTATAAAAGAAAACACTCTTCTTTCATCAGATTTTGAGATAAACAAGGTCGCCCATATGGGGTGTTTGTATTGCTCTGAGTCAGAATATAATTGGCTGTGTTTTAAATTACACTGTAATTAGCATTTACCATGCCTAATTTGAGTGTGATAAGACTGTAGTCCCACAGGCTCCTGAAAAGGAAGTTGCATGCTATTTTCTACATATTCACACTAAAGTGTGCTTACTTTGGATCAGTATCACTGCTCTTGATGTAGAGTTTGTGACTGTCACATATTCCTCTTTGCTTTGACTTTGATTGAGGCTCTTGCTGGAAGAGAAAGGGGGAATCGACTGTCAGAACTCAACTGTTTTTTTTTTTTTTTTGTTGTTGTTTTTCTCAGCTCCAGGGCGGTCCAATTTCTATCAAATAAACATCCACTGCTGTCCCCATTAGTCAGAAAATTAGAGGGGTTTTTTTCCTCCTCCCGCCCCAAATCTGTGATGTTTCACCAATATGCTACACAGCTGAAATGGAAAGCACAGAAAGAAAATGAACTGGAGAGAAACCTTTGTGGTTTCCTGCCGCTGCTTCGTATCAGTTAACGGCTTTTAAAGAAAGCCCAGTCAAAAGCTCAAGCAAACATTTTACCAAACCACAAGGTCAGCCCGCCTTTGATTTCCAACAAAGCAGCTTGACTTTGCTTCCATCTTGATTACAGTGCAGGTTAGACTGAGTTCTGTGTTAATTCATCTAGATGACTGTCAGATCACTATCTCACAGTAGCTATTTTGGTGCCCAGTCTCATGAGAGACAAGCTTGTTTACCTAAATATGAAAGGTTAAATCAAACCTATAATACCTAAAATGTTATAAGGGAACATTAGAGTTTTGTGCCAGTTTCCACAGAGTCCAAATGCAAAGGTTCATTTCAAGATTGAACATTAAAAATCAACAATTGCAGGGGGAAACATCTATCATGGAAACAGGTAGAAATACCAGTTCTTTCATCTGCGTCTTCCTTAATAGACAGGAAAGCCATTCAGCCACAAGACATGCTGTGTTTTGAGTAATGGATGTGACTCACTTTTTCTCGGCTGGAGGAACTTGCCCTCCACCCTCGCTGTTCCTCTCTCTCCACCTACACATATAAACTAACACTGAATGCATCAGATTCATCCCTACGGTTGTACCATTCTGCCATTGTGGCCGATGTAGGAAATCATTAACTGGAGTGGAAGTAGATGAGGCAGCTTGACTCCAAACATAATAAATTACAGTACCTCATCATAAAGACCACATATTGATGATATATAATTGTATCCTTGTAATAGTATCTTTTAATGCTTAAGATCATGATTACATGTTGTGTAGAGAGAGGATGTGTGCTACTTGATCCAGGCAAACTCACCCAACAATGCATACATATCCATTTCTTCCAACAATAATTTTTAATTTATTACATTAAAAAAAGGCTTAACTAATGTATAAAATATATCTGATTTTCTGCTCTTTCATCTAAAACTTGTTTATGCCTGTTTGTGTCTTGTGTCAGGAGTCGAGGAGGAGTCCCTCCCCTGCACGCAGCGGTGCCTAGAGGAGCAGCACCCAGAGGAGCCCCGCCCAGCCGCGCCCCATCTTCCAGAGGGAGGGGGGTGCAGAGAGCCAGAGGCGCCCCCCCAACCGCCGGATACCGGCCGGCTCCTCCCATAGTCCAGGACACATACGGCGAATATGTAAGTACAGTATATTAAAACTCAAACAAAGAGTCAAACCACAAGTCAGCATTATACAATATAGAATTATTCCAGCTTCTCAAATATGAGGATTTGCTGCTTTTCTCATTTCAGTTTGTCATCACTGAACATTGAATATCTTTGCACTTTGCAGCTTGCACTTTTCTTTAGGCTAAACAAGCATTTCAAAGACGTCACCTTGGGATCTGGGAACTTGTGACGGGCGTTTTTCAGTCTTTTCTGGCAATTTTCGTAGACTAAACGACCAAACAGATCAGTTTGAAAAAAAAAAACACTAATCAATAATGAAAGTATTTGTTATTTGCATCTCTACTTGTCATACAACATGTAAAGATAATGAGTTTGGAGTATCACCAGTGTTGTAGATCAATGTGCAGGAGCTTTACGTGTGTATGTTTCTCAGTATCAAGGTGAGACACACAATTTAGATTCAAACGTGCATATAAGTTTGAGGACCAATACATCCAATAAAGTGTTTCCTGAAGTTGTTTGTATTTCATGAATATGAATATGAACATGAATCAAAGGGAGGAAAATATATCTGAAATACGAAAGAATATAGTCACTTTGTAATGACCGGGATCTCTAGGAATTACATTTCAGATTTTACACTTCAGGATTTATATTCAATGCCAACCTTTAATGCCAAACAGGAAGTAGTGTAAGGTGAAAAGTAAGGGTGTGGAGGTCAGAGTGTTGGGTGGGTGTGTAGTGTATCAGCCTTTGTTACAGGAGACCAGAGTAGTCCCGTCACGGACCTACAATTTACATTTCTCTTTTTATTAATAATAGTAATTTATTTGCCAAAACCAAAATCTGACCCTAACCTTTATACATCCATATTTTGTAATAATTTTAGAGATTGGGTTTTGCATATTTATCAAATAGCACCATTCTTGTCTGGTGATATGGTTGTTGTGGTAGATACCATGGATTCTTGAAGATTTGGGTTGGTTTTTATATCAAACATCAAGTTTAAAGGAGCGGTTCACCCAAATTACAAAACAAACATATTTTCTCACTTACCTCTAGTGTTATCTAGCCATGCAGATAGATTTGGTTTTATTAATTCAGGTTTTGAGATATCTGTCTTTGGGATTCTCTGCCTTCACCCCAATGCTGTGGAATTCTACACAGGGTGAATGGACACTAAAGATGTCCATTTCAGTCCAGGTGTGGGTTTGAATATCAGCCTGTATGAGTTGAACCCCAACATGCATGCAGCACTGAAAAGACCAACGTACTTAGTTTTTTTGTCTTGCTGCATGAGGTGTTAACATAAAGAGTGTGAATTTGTTTTTGTAGCTGTTTTTGTGATTTGGTCTTGTAGCTTACCTGCACAGTCTTAGGGGAGCCTGTCTGTAATATCAACAGCTGCCAGAGATGAATATATTAGGCTTAGAGTCAGAGCCTTTGTGCATTTGCCAAGAGAGTCTCCTGCCGCACTGTCAAGGCAAGTTCCCTAGAGACTCCGGCATCAACATATTTAGCAGATAGACGGAGAGAGGAGGTGGCCCGCGTTGGAAAATTGCCCCAGCAGCCCATACCTAACCACATCTGACAGGTTTATTCAGAGGTTGCAATTCAAATGCGTGGAGGTCGTAGAGAATGACTCCTGGACCAGCTGTTTCCCATCATTGTCACAGTTGTAAACTGTATCCCCCGACACCTGCACCTGTGTATCTGGATGGGAAAAAAAGACCTCCAACATCTGCCAGATGATAAATCTAACCACATCGCTGCAAATTAGAGGCTGAATGAGTTGCTCTGTATTATCTGAATACATCACCATGCCAGGACAAGTGTTCTCCATCGGGCGCTGACAAATAAGCTCTTGTATTCATCAATGAAATGACAAAGAGATGTTTCGTGTTCACATTTGTTGCCTTCATTTATCACTGCTTAGTATTCACTCATATGCATGTTCCCATCGTTTTCTTTTTGCTGTGCGGCATTGCCACGGGCCAAAACATTTGTTCAGCTGAAGGCGTTGTCTTTTCTCTTGTTCAGACAAAAAGCACCAGACCTAGGTTACCTCCTGGTGATTTTGTTATGATGACACATGAACGTACAGTGTTTTTTTTTTATGGTTTTTGGCTTACATAACCACCTCCACCTCTATTAAAGCTTCTGTTTGTACTGGAAGTATCAGTATCAAATTACTCAGAATCCAATTGTTACCAAACAAAATCACAGAAACGTTATTATCCCATGATCCAGTCTTGGCAGCCCCATCAGTCTTGAGTGGTTACTATGATTGCAGCCAAATCTCATTTAATGAAATTCATTAGGCGCATTGAGATCTGTTTTACCTGCTACTAATCCCATTGGAGAAGAATAAAACATGATGTAATTCTCAATTCAGAAATGAGACTGCATGTCATCTTTTCTTTTGCAAGTTCAACATTGCCAATATGGAGTCAGAGGAGGCTAATCAAAGTACAAGCAGAACTTCACGGTCATGCTAAATCTAGAGGTGCAATATCAAGGCGTAATTGTGTTACTGTCTGTTCACACACAAGCTTAATTGAGAAGACCAAGAAGTGCAATGCATGTGGGTTGGTATTATTTATGTTAAATCCTCCAGATACAATAATCCATTCTGAGCATTGTGGATCCTTGCTGACTGTTTTGGCATAAAAAAAAATTAATTAATTTAATATATACATATATATATATATATATATATATATATATATATATATATATATATATATATATATATATATGTGTGTGTGTTTGTGTGTGTGTGTGTGTGTGTATATATATATATGTACATACCAGTGTCATCCCCCTCAGGCCCTCCACATGTCCAGCCCTGTTGAGAGCCAAGCATTGTTGAATCATGTTCTCTGTGATGCTGTCCTTGTAGCCGTTTTAATCTAAATTGAGTGTAATGTGAACCATCTGTAATTTCCACTGCACAGTAAACATTGCAATATTTCTCTTTTAATCTTGGTTAAATTCAGCTGTAATTTGTTTGTACAAATAATTTTTCTTCTTCTACTTTCATTCGCAATGCTACTGGCAAGGCTATAGGGATGGAAATTTCAGTTAGTTCAGTTCAGTCCACCACTTAGGTCCAGAGTGAAATATCTCAACAACTCTTAGATGGATCACCATGAAATTTGGTACAGATATTCATGGTCCCGTGAGGATGAATCCTTATGGCTTTGATGATCCTCTGACTTTTAATCTAGCTCCATTTTTCAATTATCCAGTGAAATACCTCTACATCTCCATGATAGATTGGCACAAATTTTGCTACAGACATTCATGGTCCCCAGAGAATGAATACTATTGACTTTGGCAATCCTCTGATTTTTCCTTACCTTGCGAGGCAGCTGGATTCACGAGATCACAACATCACGCAAGAATCCATGTTCGGACCAATCAGCGTCCTACGAGGATTCTTGCATAATCTTGTGAATACAGCTGTCTGGCAAGGTAAGACAGTGATAGTCAGTGATAGACAGTGATGGCTCATCCAATCACCTGCCAAGTATTTTTTGAAAGTGCCTGCCCTTTTCCAAACAGTTTCCAAGGACGACTTGTCAGATGGTTCTATGTAACAAACCATCTGGTGCGTCAGGTTAGATTTTTCCACCATGAGGTTGACATTTACGTTTTATAGTGAAATGTCTTGACAACTATTGGTACTGGTGGTAAAATTTGGTACAGATATCCGTGGTGACCAGAAGATGTAGGTTACCCTCATGGCTTTAGTGATCATCTGACTTTTCCAGTAGCACCACCAGCAGGTCAAACTTTGACTCTGTCCAATATTTTTGTTAATGACCAAATACCTGCATAGCTAATGACATTCCCTGCAGCCTCAGCTGTACTTGGTGTTTACTCCATGTTGGTAAACATTAGCATGCTAACATGCTACACGGAAGACATTAAACCTGCTAAACATCAGCATGTTAGCATTGTCATGTGAGCATGTTAACATGTTGATGTTAGCATTTAGCTCAAAGTACAGTCTCACAAAACTGCTAGGATGGCTGTAGACTCTTTATTTTACGTGGGTCTTAAAAATGGGAGGCATCAGTGAAATCCATGACAGTCAGTTAATAATAACTATTAGAAATAACAGATTAACATTTGATATACTGTATGGTAAATTCCCTTATAATTTGCCTTACAGCAAGATCGTCCTTAGTTCCAGTTCTCAGTTTCTTTCCATAGTCAAAATGTACAGATTGGGTATGTTGGTCACTGTACATTGCCTGCAGGTGTAAATGTGAGTGTGAATGGTTGTCTGTATATTGACTGGTATATGCAGACCAGAAATAAATTCTTGTATGCATTCAGTCAAACCTGTCCTTGGTGTACCATGGCTCCTGCCCAGAGGAGAGCTTGGATAGGCCCCAGCTCCTCATGATTCTGCACAGGATGAGCAAGTGTAGTCGAGTACAGCTAGTTGGATCAGAGACAGTGATATCGAATTTCATTTTCCATGGCAGATGTATTTCTGCAGGGCTAAGTCATTAATGACACGAATTCCCCAGATAATACTTGGCAGATGTGAGTAAGCTTTATTCAAAACTTAGCCAGAATCAAAACCAAAGGTGGCAAAATAACATAAGGAAAGCCAAGACATTTGTCAAGTGTAACACAGGGTAGTTAACCTATACTTGATGCATGGGGCAGTTTTTTGGCATCCTCAATCTGATAGCATGAGTAGTATTTCTATCCCTGGAACAGAAAAGCCTCAGCAACTTCCAGCCTGTTCAGCTATCTGCAGGAAGTGCTGAATAAATGACACATAGCTACTTGGAGAAATTTTAGACTGATGACAGAGGGGTACAAATACTCGATTATCTTTACTTGTTTTCTTAAAGACTTGTTTTCTTATCCTTAGGAAGCTAAGAGAAGTGTGGCACAGCTGCATCGAGGCGAGACATTTTTCTTTGAACATATGGTATTGTAATGTAGTCGTCTGGGAAGAACAAGGCTTTTCTTCATCTTTTGATTTGCTTAATTTTCTTGCTTTGTTGTTTGCATTTGTGACACCTTTTGTGTTTTTTGCACAGGCCATTCAGCATGTGCAGTTCTCTATAAAGTTCATAATGTGAGGACAATGTGTTGTTGAACTCATTTGGATTTAGTACAGTGTGCAGGGCACAAATCCATTGCCTGAAAAAGCCTGCTCTGGGCGTCAGTGGCATCCTATCTGTTACAGTGGTATTGTAGAGCACAGTGGAGCGGCTGTGATACTGCTGTTGTAACATGCAGTGCCAGGCCCTCTGTTAGTCTTCAGTGGCCTCAGAGGCCAGTCCTTATCTTTTAACAACACGCCTCTCAGCCATCCACTGGCATACAAATGAAAGACTCACTTAGGGGCTCCTCTCTCTCTCTCCCTTCGCTGTCTCTGCCCTCACCCCCACCCTCTCAACCTCTCACTGTCACACTAATCCTGTTTAGTGTTGGAAACACAGCAATGTTGCAGTTATATTGTGCTATTGTGCTCTCCAAGATATTTTGAGTAAATGGCATATCAATACAAACACATCAGATATTATAATAGCTTCACTCACACAATCATCACAGGCTGCTTCCCATTTTAAAGCTGTTTTTCCACATATCAGACACCAAAGAAAAGAATCTTTTTCAATGTGCCAACATGATTTATAAACCAAGCATGTTTCTCCTCTCAGCTTGCTTGTAACTCAATTATAGAGTAGATGGTCTAATAAATGGCAATAACATGCCATTGTTAAAGTTTAATGTGGTCCTTAAAACCAGGCAGTGTTATCTAATGTGAGTGGACAACACGAGTCAGGTGGAGGACTTATAATGGCATATGGCCTGTGCTGAAAACTAAATAGGGTATCTACGTGCTAACACTGTGTATGGTCTGCATCAGCTATGGTTACAGTGCATTGTGTATTATGACACAGCACTGTATATGAGAAGAAACAATACTTTTGGTTTGTAGTAGAGTGAAGAGGTTAAGCGGGTTTGTTAAGTTTGTCTTAAAACAATACTGACGTGCCAATATGAACGTGGAAATGGTTGTTAGTCACTGTAACAATTCCTACTCTCCATACTGGCCTACAGTGACCTCAACCCATTTCCACGTACATAATGGCATGTCAGTATTGTATTAACAAAGTTGAAAAAAACCCAAAGCTATCCTTTAAATAGAATTATTTGGTTTTGTATGTGACAACCATAACAGGATCGTAAGAATAAAGCCTCTTTCACACACAGTTCCTGGTAAATTACTGGGATAACCTTTCAGGCGCCACTAGTGATTTTCACTATTCACACCTGCAGCTACATTCAAGAACATTTCTGTCTTGCACCTTTTCACACATGCCTTGGCAATGCCGGAATAGATGAGGCAAGGGACAAGGGATGCCAACCTCCATAAAACTCAACAGAAGAAGAAGATGTTATCAAATCACCCGCAAAAAGTGTTGGCAAAGCAACCGCAAACAAGTCGCTGATTCAAATACGGCATCAGTGGAGTCTTGTGATTGGTTTGCTCATTCCATGTGAAAGCATCTTTCGCCAGACAGACATAAGCCTTTACGTGCTTGTTCCTGCAATGTTACTGTTTTCATTCACAACACAGCCGTACCGACATTTTCCCTGAAATGTTACTAGGTCTTGAGGTGGGAAATTGGCGTTAAAGCTTTCCCTGAATATCGATCCCTGCTCTCATTCGTGCATGACCCCATGCAGGAAATGTTCCTGAATATTTCAGGGATAGACTGCATGTGTGAAAGGGGCTTAAGAATAAAAGATTGGTGTCTGTCACAGACACATGGATACTTTTAGATTTTTTCCAGTAGCCCGGGTTGGTCTGCTTTAGCCGCACTTATTTTACTATTTCCTGATTGCTTTTAGTTGTATCGGAGCTGTGTTAAGTTACTGCTGATGTAAACACAACTTTTTCTGCTATTGCTGCTTCAAATTAAAAGCTTTTAAATGACAAAATAATTGGGAGACTTTTATTGATAAGAATTTATAGGAAGTAAATGTGTTTATCACAGAATTAGCGGGCTCTTACTGCATTTTTTGCAAACAGCACACCTCCAACAGGTAAACAACTCATTCTACATCGCTGTGCTGTGCTGTGGAAAAACACAGCATGCCAGCTCAACTTGAGTGCTCCCGGCATGGCTTGGCGCAACTACCCTAAAAACAATCAAAAACGCCTTTTGTCCCACATATTTCATTCTCACCAACGTGACTTTGGTGAGCCCTGACCTTTTTTGCAGTTCAAACAAAATCAAGTAAATTTTTATCTGGAAAACTAATAAAATAATAAAATAAAATACAGTACATTTGTGGACATTTATGGTTCCCTGATGATGAATCCCAATGTTTTACCAACCTGCTGACTTTTCCTCCAGTGCCAACTTCTTGCCAGAATTTCCACTCATACATAAAAACAATCCACAAGCCCACTGATGCTCCCCAGAGGATGAACCCTCCATTTTGGGAACTGTATGATTTTTCCTATAGCGCCACCCTCAGGCCAAAATGTCAACTTTGCCTGAAACATGTCCCCAAATCTAATTAAAAGCTTATCAGGGAGTTCATTCTCCAGGGGGGATGAACACTTGATTTTAATAATCCAATGGTTTTTCTTCTGGCAAAATCATCAGTATGGTGTTCATTTGGTTCAACACTTTAGTACTGAGGGGTGTACAGTAATGAGATGTCATTTCAGCCTCTAGGGGCTGCTGGCAGGCCTTGTAATTTAAACCTGCTAGGTTGACAGTGGTAAATTGGTGAAGTCAGCCTGTAATGTTTTCACTCACATGGTGACATGATTTTGTATAAATGCCTGACATGGGTGGATGTGGCAATCCCCATGTGGGTATGTTTTAAATATTCAACTGATATTGTTAAACATACAGTAGGCTAGTGCATTATCAGCTCTAGGAACAAACTGGAAAACAAAATCCTACCTTTATTTAGGACAGCCTCTGGACAAGATGCACAGACTGAGCTGGCAAAATAAAATGCAATTAAAGGCATGAGGAAACGCTAAATCACAAAGTGGCTGTGGCTCAGCAGGTATGGGTTCAACCCTGAGCTCCTGTCCACATGTCAAAAGGCCCTTGAGCAGGACACTAAACCACAATTGATCCTGATGGTTTGCCCAGTGCCTTACACGGTAGCTTGCCACCATTGAAGTGTGAGTGTATGTGTAAATGTGTCAATGAAAAACAAATTGGAAAGGGCTTTGGATAAAAGCCCTATATACAAAAGCAATCAATTTACCAAATCAAAGACTCTTTCTCCTAATATTATACTTATTCCATATGAGAAAACAGCATAATTTCCCTGTTGAATATCTACAGTACAGTACATGATAATACTATAGGAAGGAATATTATAGAAGCATTTTATAAAGAGCTTGAAATGAGAAGCCAAGTCAACATAGTGCTATGTAATTTTTTTTCTTGTTAACATTAATAACATTTCCTCCCAGCATAATGCTTACCACTGACAAACAAATTGAACCAGCACATTTATTCATCACATGTAGCCTATTTATTTAGTTACAAGAACTTTTGCTGATATCACTGAGGACAGTACAGTCACTCTAACACTAACCATCAGTCACTGCAGGTGACTGATGGTTAGGAGAACTTCATTTTTAATTTAGACCTGTTTTATTACAGAACACACCCCCTGCTGCCTTTACAAATATAATTATGTATGTGTAAAATGCATTTCACACTTAATATTTCTTATACAAGTGGAAAATAAATTCATTAAGTCAGTTTAAAAACAAATACAAGCAGACAGTTGAAGGTGTAGGAAATACATAGATAAATACAGTAGATAGATAGATAGACGGACAGACAGATAGATAGATACTTTATTACAGCAACTACATTAAAAAATTGCCCCTTTTTGTACAGTGCCTCCATGTGGATGGTCCAGTCCAGCTTGCTGTCCAGCTGTACTCAAGGTATCTGTAGCTGGAAACAAGTTCCACCTCAGTACCCTGATCAGTAACTGGAACTGGCTTGGGCCTCTTCCTCCTAAAATCCACAACTATCTCCTTAGTCTTTGAGATGTTGAGCTGTAGACGGTTGTGGTTGCACAAATTCACAAAGTCCCCAATAATTCCCCTGTACTCCTCCTCACATCCTCCCTCGATACATCCAACTACCGCTGAGTCATCTGAAAATTTCTGAAACAGTTGTCTGAGTTATATTGGAAGTGTGACATGTACAGGGTAAACAGGAATGGGGACAGGACAGTTGCTTGTGGGGCCCCCCGTAGGTGTAGGCGCACATACTGTGGTCTGCAGGTTAGACAGTCCATGACCCAAGAGACGAGTGCTGTCTCCACCTGCATCCTCCTCATCTTCTCACCTAGCAGCCCTGGCTAGATTGTACTGAACGTGCTTGAAAAGTCAAAGAACATAATCCTCACAGTTGCACCAGAGGTGTCCACACTGATGTTAGGCTAGTATGCAAACTGTAGAGGATCCATGTACGTACTCACCCTGGGCCTGATTTAGGAGAGGACCAGTCTCTCCAGGGTCTTCATGATATGTGAGGTGAGGGCTACAGGCCTGTAGTCATTGGAGTCAGTGGGGTGTCTCTTTTTGGGAACAGGGACCAAGCAGGATGTTTTCCACAGTGTGGGGATCCTCTGCAGACGCAGGCTCAGGTTGAATAAATGTGTGAGAATTTCACACACATTTCCTTGTTTTTAAGATCTCTGCTGGCTCTCATTGGTAAACTGAAACTTGTACCAGTGATCTGAAATAACATTGCATTAAACTGTGTAGCCCCACCTTTTCAGTACATTACTTCCAGCTTTTCATGATACTGCTGCTCTGTGTAACAGTTTGTTACATGGCTTTCCTGAATACTCAGCCCAGACAGCAATCAGATGTCTGTTATTTCTAATCATCAGTGTTTTTCACAACCTAATTATACATGTATATACAGCCAAGAGGTGCAGTATCTGGAGGTTGTTCATTTCTGATGTTCACAGGTTCACTTCCCATATATATAGTCCTGCTGAACTAGAAGCTTCTTTTTTATTATTATTAATTTAGTTTCAGATAATTATCAGTTCACTGAATATTTTTCATTACATGGTGTATACAGAGTTTTCACATACTTGTCTTTTGAGTTACCATGGCAAATGGTTTCCCTGTAAGAAGTTAAGGAGAAAGTTATGGAACACTGGTGCCCTTGAACAAAGTAGAAATTAAATGAAAACAATAATCTTATGAGTTTATTATCATGAGGCCATATGGAGAATCATTTGGGGTGAATACATTAATTTTGTATTGGCAAAGCCTCCTCTGTTTCCTCTTGAGAAATGAAATGATTTCTTTCATGTTTCAATGATGAGTTTTTGAAACTAGTATGAATGAGAATTCAGTGATTTACTGCGTTATTTCATTTTCTGGAGTCACCTGTTGTGACGAAGTGTAAAACTAAAGTGTTGCCTTTAAAAGTCAAATAATAGCCTTGTTGTTAAATATCATGTGGTCAATGTGGACAGACCATATTTATAATGTAAAAATATCTGTGGTCAGTTTGGAGCCAGTGATATCAGCTGACGTTGTCATCTAGGACAGGTTTTGACTGTCTTCATGTTTTTAAACTCAAAGAAACAATTTTGTTTACCTGCTCAGGCTGCTTTCACAACCATGCTACATGATTTTACTTTCTGTCCTCCTGCCGAGATTCCTATCATTCAATATTCATGACCACACTTGTTTATTCCAGCCTGCAATAGGAACTGTACAATATAGAACTTTCAAATAGATTGAAATAGATTGAACTTAGGGTTCTGATACAAAAACAGGTGTGTTTCTAACAAAAACATGTATTATCTCAATTCCAAATGGCTTTTCTAGCAATGCACAAACTTAAATCGGTTTCAATCTCAAACACTTGTTTGAGCAAATAGTGTATGTTGCATTTTCTTTCTTTTTTTCATCACTCTGAATTGCAGAAGTAGAAGGATAAAATACAGCTCATTTTGACTTGACGCCCATTTTTGCTTTTGTTCTGAATTTGGCGACTGTAGCTCAAGTGTCTGCCAATTTGTTGTACGGTAATACCTTTGTAATGTAATAAATGATGAGCTAAGACCAGCTAAGACTACCTAAGAGCCACCGCTAGAATACAATTATTTGCAAAGACCAAGGTGTTTGAACAATATATGAGAACATACAGTTAGTTGACTTAGTCTGCATAGTACAGCATCGTCAGTCTATTTGGTGTGATGATCTGATGATAATCTCATCAAATCTCATCTTCTTCTGTCAGATCTGTCCTCAGAATAAAACTGATGATTATAAACATTGATGGGGAAAATCCCAAATATGAATTGTTGTGTATACTGTATGTTCGTTGGAAAAATGCAAAACCTGTATATATTAGTACAATATGACATGAACTTCATCTTAAAATCACCATAGTATTGAATAATTCCTTCTAAGTGGATTGCATTATATTGTGCAGTAACATGGATTACCTTCATAAGCCTTTTCCCTTCAAAAAACACTAATATTTTTTAAAAACCACAATTCCCTAGAGCCACACCATACAGCTCATTACAAATCAGCACCATAGTTGTAGTATTTACTGAATATACCAAATATCTAGTACAGCCGAACTAGTAACACTGCATTACACTGCATCTATGTTAAGAAAAAGTAAAGATGTTGGTTTATTTCAGATATAACTTTATTTCTCAGAATCAAAGGAGAAATAATTTAACCTGATGGCCTTAACATTAACCTATCATATTGTTGCGTTATCAAGGACAGTTTCATGTTTTTGTGTTGAGAAATGTTAAAGATATTATTAAAAGTAAACTTTAACACATTGACAGTGAATACTTCTGGACGGGTCCTCCAGTCAGCCAATTGCAATGCTTCAAATTCTGGATTTCAAATTCAATTCATCCCCGGCGCTCTAAAATCTACGTTTTTTTATTGAACGAACATCATCAAATAGTTACGTAAAACAACACAAACACATAACAGCTCAGATAACTGCACAATGCAAAGACAATGATTCAAACAACATGCAACTACGTGATTTCAGCGATAGCAGCATCCATAGCAACCACCATAACAACGATAGAAAGCCTAAAAAAATCTTCATAATAACTGACAAACTAAACACCATATACATTCACTGAATGAAGATTATGAAAAAATAAAATTCACAATTCTCGCTAGAAATGTTATCAAAACTCATTTTAATGCCGAAACTAAAAATATTGCATTTTCCACTAAGAATAAAAGGAATGTCAGCCATTTTTGTTTTGTTTTCGCAGACAGAAACTTGACAGTCACATGACAGACGCAGGCCAATAGAAAAGAATAGGCCAAAAAATGTAGGCATCTCACAATTTTAGAGCCATTATTGTGAAACTAATACATTTTGTGCTGTGGACCAACGTAGCCATTACACATTTTGATGTGAGACTGGGTTGAAAAAACATGTTCACTGCTCCCCCTTCCCCCATCCATCACTTAGAAATATTGGCATTGTTTGTGCTATTGTCAGTGTTGTGATGATTATCTTTGACAAAAACTGTCCCAAAATTGCAAGAGTAACTCTTTTTTATGTTTCAGTAGGCAGGAAGAGGTTTGACAGGAAATTACAAATCAAAGTCTACAGTTTCATCTGCCTGTTGAGAAGTGCCTTTAATTACATTCCTTTTGACAAAATTGCACTGCTTTTTGAAAACTGCTGCTTTTGTTTTTAAAGGGCTTCAAGGGGTTTACTATTGTCAAAAGTACAGTTGCTGACTGAACTTTGTCCTTGCATTAGCATGGGAAATTGTTGACTTTGCCAAAGCTCTAGTAATGGCAGAATTACAAATGCCGGGTGGGACTTCAATTCCCTTCAAGCTACCTTTAGACAAATAGAAGAGAACTGACAAAGACCTCCACAAAAACCAACAGACCTCCCAGTCACACACAAACAGCAAAGGAATCGCAAACAAGTCTTGAAAGCACCCCAGTGGGATGACCACAGAGAGGTTTCAGCATATAAAAATTATCCTAAAATGCACCTGCCAGGTTCCCCCACAGTGTAAGAAAACGTAGCCCTCAGATAAAAGAAATGCCTAGAAGCAACTGTTGGAGTTACCAAAGCTTAAGTAACCATTTGAATAATATTTTACCCAGAAACAAGCAAGTGTTACATCTGGGGCTCTTTGTTGAGAGTCATATGTAGTTCCTTCACACATACTTCGTTTCTGGAGGATTAAAGATAAAAGAGTGAATTCAAATACTGTCATTTGGCAAATGCACATTTCTAATCAGGAATTAGGGCCTTAATAATAATATGGATGTGATGAGCATTTTCTTCTGGTGCTAAATCTTACAGACATTCATTTCAAGCATGCAAATCAGGGGCAGATGGAATTAGCCAAGAAGTGTGTGGGGGATGAGAGATGTGTCGCTAGGGGTCGACGCCTTTTGTGGAACAAAGTCCCATTTATCCCAAATTAGGACGGGTGCGGCACTGGTTCGCTTTGATGTTCCTCTTGGCGGGGGCCTGGGTGGAGTGCAGAAGGGGGGGACGGGGCAGATTGCTGGAGCACAAACAGATGTTCAAGGCTCATCCTTTGAGGTGGTGATGAAACGTAGCCACAGCAAGAGACTTTACATCCCACTGTCACTCAGTTGACACAGAGACAAGGGCAGGGCTGCAGTTGCCACTCTAATGGTGCAGCATACAGGCTGCAGATCAAGCAGTTTGGCCTAGTACTGGTCCTTTAACTCTGTTTAAGTTGAAGGCTTTGGTGCATTGCAAGTTTATGAAAAAACTACCCTGTAAGCATTTGATGGATAGGTTATTACGGTTTGGTAAAAGTTCCTATTTCAGCTCCAGGCATTGTTGTAAACCCATATCAGAAAGGTATTTAGGTCACAATTTTGAAAAAAAAGAACGTGTCCAACACAGCAGTTCTTATCCTACATATGTTTTCTCAACCTCATTTCAACGGGGTTATAATGTTGCACAGGTTGTCATATCAACACCTCTTCAAAGTCAAAATGTTTGCTGGCAATTTTCCCTTTTTTGCAACTCATGTAACTGGTTGCATTTTCTCTGTTATTTCAGGAATATGATGACGGCTACGGAACAGCTTATGATGACCAAGGATATGAGTCATATGACAACAACTACAGTAATCAAGGACAAAAGTAAGTTCTCCCTCTTTCTCTATGAGGAATTTACCAGCCCAGTATTTCTAGGATTTATGTTCATAATGGCCAATGCATGTCCAATCTCACAATTCCGTGCCGATGCAGGAAACAGTGTGGCTTTTGTGCAGTGAGACAGAAAATGTGCAGTTTGGTAAGGTGGACAGGTGTCCAGCACATCTAGCTTTCATGTAAAAAAACAAAACAAATACAAACAAAAAAAAACAGTTAAGTGAAACAGTATAGTTAAAGCTGCAATTATCAATATTTTTATGCATATTATTATGCATAATGGAAAAGATGTTGCTGGTAGTGATGAACCCACATGGAAGTAAGTATCCCTCAGCCCTCAGAGCATTTTAATATCCTTCAGCTCATTGTTTTGGTTTTACAGCCCACAATTTCACTGTTTTGGTTCATTCTCTCTGCTCTCATCAGCCTCATATCCAGCCCCGCAGTAGCCAGCTGTTTACAGTGAAAAAGCTCTGACAAACCCAAGTTAGCAACTAGCTTGTGAACAAAGTGAAGAATTTAGCAGCTAAAATTGGTCGAGACCAAAACAGAGCTAAAAGCAGAGCGAATATTGGACTTAAATTCGCCAGGTAGACAGAAACACGACCCCGAATGAATGCTAATGTTGATCCATGTTGGCTGAATGTGTAAATAGGCAAATGTTTGCTAAAACCACAGCAGCTTTATGGAGCAAAACTATGTCAACGTTGTGTTTACAGCTTGTTGCGCTGCCCCCCAGTGGCCAAAAGAATCAATTATTGCTGCTTTAATGTTGGCTTTTTTATTACCTTAACCATAATATATTCCTGACACTACCCATACTTTAACCATTATAGTTTCCATGCATTGAGTACTATAGAAGTAAATAATTTTAAAAAAAAAAAGTCCAATAATAACATTGTTTCTAGCAATAAAACTGGAATTAGGAGGAATTACCAACTCAGAAATTGAAACTAGGTTATGATGTCATCATGCACTTTAGAATTCCTACCAGGGCAAAAAACATGACAATGGCCGTATTCCAAACAACTTGAGCAAGTGCACTGAATTAAAAAGGACTCTTGAATATGGGGTGTGTTGTATTTATGACTCTCAAAGTCTAAAACACATGTTTATGAGCTGCATCTGATGGCAGCGAGTGAGCTGCAGTCTGAGCCATTTTGGCTAGAAAGAATCTGGCAGAATATGAGGTAAAATTGAACTTTTGATGTCTTTTAAGTTCAGTGCAGCTGGTTTATGGTCCATGGGCTCTTATGAGTCATTTATGCTCATTTTCTGCTCTGTTTGAAACTCACACACACACACTTCCTGTTAATAAAATATTTTGTGATGTGTGAAATGTTTTGACTGACTGAGCTGTCCATTTAACATTAAATTCTTACTCATTAAAGTCCGACAAATTCCACTTTAAATATACCTGATGCAATCCAATCAGGTATCCCAGTTATTAAGAACCAAATCTTTCAATCTGGAATTTCAAAATAAACCATGGTAATCACCAGCCCTTTATTAAGCGTATTATCTTTGTTTTAATCACCCTTTAGAATATCTGGCCAAAGGTGCATTTTGCTCAATGTGTTTCCCATGTCAATACAAAATGAACAGTCTTATGTTGCTCCATTTAATAAAAGGTCCTGCAAAGCTAAATGCAGAATATTGATTTTTTTATATCCAGGGAGCTATCACACACTCCAAGCCACACAAGGTCAAAAGGCTTTCACTTTGGTTTGTTGGTACCCCACTGTATTTTATCAGCGCACAGTGTGCTGCATTTATGTATGCCTGCCTGTGCCATTTCAAAGAAAGAATGATTGTTGCCACATTTAGAGTGTCAAAAATTGGATTGTATTGGCAGCAGCTGGGAAAAAAGGAAAACAGACATAGGGAAGAAGAAAAAAAAACATTATTCTGTCCCCTGGCTTTTGTGAGCAGGGTGGTCGATGTTTTCTTTTGTGGAGGTGTCAGGATGTATGTCACCCAGGCTTCATCCATCTTTTGTGCTATCTCTTTTTTTGGGGGGCAGATCACACACTCCACACGCACACGCACACACACACACACTCCTCTCCCTCTCTAACACACCGAGGTTTGTATCTTGAAGTGTCGGCAATAAGGTGTAGACATGCTTGCTAGGGAGGGATGTAGGTCCGCCTCAGAAATCTGCAGCTATTTGTTTTAAAAGCAGCCTCATGAATAATGGTGGGGGTGTTTTGGTGAAGGTGGTGGTAGTGGGGGGCAGCAAAGAAGAAGAATGGAAAGGCTGGAGGCTGGGTCGACTCAAAGACGTTTTCATGTCTGTTATCTGATGTGGATGAAGCAAGTAATAGGGCCCAGACATTGAAGCTTGCGCCTCCAGAGACAGCTGATTCACTTACTTCTTTTCTTATTTGTGTGTCCTGGTTTTGGTTGTAAAGTTACTTTTACTGCTGGCTTACATTGTGCATCGACACAACATTACCATTAGACAGCATTTTTTGTGATATGACAGGCCTTAGATTGATTCAATTGTGACCATTTGTCCAGAGACACAGGATATATTGTGTTGTGCGCCATATTATCTGTGTTTATCTGTTGTTTACTCTACAATGCTATTAAACAATGACAATGCAAGATTTTTCATTTCTTGCTTCAGTGTTTGATTTGTGAAACAGTTCATTACAACTTCATGAAAAAAAAGAAATAAAAAATCACTTCAATACTTTATTCCAGACCGCAGCTCCATATATCACATTATGGCTCCACAGTAATTAATTTATTTCCTTTAATGATTGCATTTTATCAGGTGTAATTAAGTGAATATAATACTGTGAATATAATACATAGCTTCTCTTTATCCTATTAAGCTTTGTGATAGACAAAGGTGCATTATTTTCACCCTGAGCCTAAGGAAAGTCATCAGGTCCCAGCTGTAGCAGGGCCTTGAGCAGTGTGTGTGTGTATGTGTGTGTGTGTGTGTGTGTGTGTGTGTGTGTGTGCGTGTGTGTGTGTACGTGTTTATGTGGACAAGATGGACAAGAAGTCTCCTAACAATGTTTCTCACAGCCTAAGGAGCTCCCAGTCACCAATCTGAGCTCTGACTGCGTGGCAGGATTTCAGTTGCCGGAGGATAACAAGCAGAACAATTTACAGTCTCTCTGTCATGGCATTACCCCAATGGCTTACGCTAGAAACAGACCTTCCATTTGTGAACAGGAAGGGAAAGGAAGAGGATGGTTTTAAAAGGCTGCTGCTCTTAAACAGATTGTAAAGCTGCATCACTGGATTTGCTGATATCTTAATTTCCTTGAAATATATTTCCACATTACATGCGATTCATTTAGCTGTAGGTGGTGATTAGTCTTTGGCTTGCCGCTCAAAACTACCAGTATAATATCGTACTATATTACAGTAGATGATATCTTATTCCCATATACTGCTTCCTCAGAATATAAATTCATTATATTGCTTTATCATTACACCCACAAAACATGGCAGTGGAGTCCTATTTTACCTTTGAAAACCAGTCACCAGCAACTGTTTATACCCAATGGTCCAATGACTTTATATTAATGCTGAAGCTGATCAGCAGAAAATGAATCAACAGTAGAATTTTAGAAGCAAAAAAGTGAACATTTGGAATTACAGCATTCCAGCAGTTTAAATGTGAGGATTTGCTGCTCTTTTTTTATTTGATATCATTGTAAATTGAATATTGAATTTAACCTACGATATCACAGTGGGCAGAACAGTTTTTACTATTTTCCGACATTTTACTAGATTAAAAAAAAAATAATAATAATTGGCTCATTAATCAACAACAAAAATAATCGTTACTTGCAGCCCTACTCTTTATGCATAAGTGACTAAAGTGACTAAGGCAGGAAAGCAGCCCATCCTCACAAGAAAAACAGTATAGGTTTAAAATTCAGGCCGGCAAAAACAACCTATAGTTACATTTATACCATCTAGCGGCCGTAGAAATTATGACCCAGGGAAGTGCCGTAGTTCAGATGATGTCAGTATGAGGTGACTTGATAAGATGACTTATTAGGAAGAGGCAGGTTGGATGGATGGCTGGTTAGTTAGATGGCAAAATGTGGACTTTGCTGCAGGAGACCACTGTTCGCTTCCTGTTTTGCAACCACGAGTGTCATGTTTCCAACCGTGAGTCGGGACACTTTTTTAAAAAAACGTAATGTTGTGGTGTTTACTGTTGCCATGACAACGAAAATTGCGTAACTTTAAGGAATTATAAACCACGTTTCAAGTGATCATTTTAACCCAACTCTGCTCTATTTACGTACCTGTACGTTTTTTAATGTTGGTCTAACTGCTTCATACAGTATACAGTTGGCATTATTAAAAGTCCATCACATTTACACTTTGTACTGTTCTACAAAGCAACTTAAATGACATACAATAAAAAGTACAATATACCAATCCTGTCTGAATTACAGTTGTGTAATAATATAAAGTCTCACAAAATGGAGATACTCAAGTAAAATCCACAAAAAAATGTATGCCAACAGAATAGTTAAAAAAAAACGCCATAATTACAAAAGAAAACTACAGCTACTGGCTTTAATACTGTACTTTAGTGCAGCACTTGAGTACATATACTCAATAAATTTACATATGTGTCACTGACCAGCAGTGATAGTGACAAACTCTTAATGGATTTTTGCTGGGTTACTGGTACAAAATGTTATACAGCACATAATTGTCCACAAAAGCAAAAAGACAGAAACAGCTGACAAATGAGACAAGACAACCTGTGTAACTACACTGTACACATTCTGTCACACACAGCAACTAAAATTGAGTAATTTAGGCACAATTAAATTTGAAAGGCAAATAAGGCACTCACAGCCTTTAGACATGAGACTTAAGCTAAGAAGCTGTTTTTAGACGCCCTGAAGACATTTTTGAGACATTTACATCTTTCAGTAGAGAGCTGACGCCTGGAGGAACCTCATGGAACGCCACCTCAGCATGACAGCCATGGCAGTCAGTCCGCAGATCACAGCCTCCCTTACCGTGTTTATACAACACAGAGCACCAGGGGTTTACTGGGAAAGAAATTCAGCCCTGGACTTGTCCAGTGAGGGTTGATTACATATGTACAGTATATAATCTAATCTAACCCTAACCTGGTTGTGATTGGCCAGTGAGCCCAGTCCCAGAACACGCGTGCAACATGCTCTCATGCTATCAACTATCAGCTATCAGCTATCATCTTTTTCGGAGAGGCAGCAGAGGGCTTTATCTCTGGAGAGTTATCAGAAACTGCAGTTCTTAGGTACCAATCAAGTGCTAAGGTCAAGGAAGCTGGAGGAGGCTGCTTGTGAGGAGATCGTCTTTAATTTTATTAGCAGAGAGAAGGCGATGTCTCTGTAGGGAAATGAGAAGGATGACAGCTGTGGCACAGCCCTGGCTGGACACTTGGAGAGGTCACGGCTAGGTCGTCTCTCACAGCTCGGGTGCGATCAAAGCATTATTTCATACTTGACACCTTAGAGACTGCTGGCTGCTGACACCTCGCACCTTCCCTTGCACCTTGCTTTGGTACGCTACATCGTAGGCTGGATCCCGGAGGCCCGCAGGTACAAGGATAGCTGTGTGACAGTGTTTTAAAGGGCAGCCGCATCCCTGAGGAACAACTGTAAATCTTAGTACAAGAGACGGGCACGGAGGAGATCAGAGGACTGGAGTGGCTGGATTTCTAAGTTTTGTGGTGTAGCAGTTTAGAATCGATTGCTTTAAAGAGCCCCAAAAGTACTCAAAACAATCCTCATCACCAACACACACGCACACAAACCTCCAGACTTTGTGTTATTCAGTTAATAACTTACGTGCAGCTAGTTAGTCATTCTTAGTCTGCCAAATATTACAAAAAGACTGCAATACATACCTGTCTATCAAGGATATTAAATCATAGCAACTTCATGACGGTTTTGTTGATGTAGAATATTTCTGCACACACACCCAAACAAAGACACTCTATATATATAAGATATAGGGGCGGTATGAGGTGGTGGTTACATTAAGCTACTTTCACAAGTATGTTTTCAGCCGCCTGTTTATCATTTTTGCTACATACAACACATAGAAAATTGC
Organism: Scomberomorus guttatus; assembly: GCA_038419695.1. Lineage (NCBI taxonomy): Eukaryota > Metazoa > Chordata > Actinopteri > Scombriformes > Scombridae > Scomberomorus > Scomberomorus guttatus. Next base: position 22,722,109 of record CM076461.1, read on the forward strand.
CATAAAGATGCTAAGTGGCATAGGTGTAAATATGGAAGTATTGTGAGGGAGTTTATTACCTACAGTATCTTCCATTTTATATCTACGGTGTTGCCTAATGAGTGCTACGTTGTGGCCACTGAGGGAACTCAGCAGGGAAATCAGAGCTGCAACAGTCAAGCAGGTTCCCCTTAAACCTTAGGTGACACACCAAGCAAACAGTCAGCTGCCTGGCACAGTAAGGCTGTCATTGAGCATTCTGAATTGGTAGCGTAGACAGTTGATGACAGACAGCTGTCTGACTGTCTGTTCAGCCTATTTAATAAGTGACCCATTTAGTGAGGTTCCTACTTATTTTTAGCCATGCTGGCAGCATGCCTCCAGGGAGGGCAAAGTCGGCCGGTCGGTCAGTCGGTCAGTCATTCGTTCGGTCAACCACTTTGGTCCAGGCTGAAATATTGCAACAATTCTTGGACTACAGACTGAGATTAAATTTTATACAGATATTTATGGTCCCCAGAGAATGAACTCTACTGACGGTGCTCCCTTATCTTTTCCTCTAGTACCACCATGAGGTTCACATTTGTGGTTTGGAGTAAAGTCTCTCAACAGCTATTGGATGGCTTACAATGAAATTTGGTACAGACATTCATGTTCCCCTCAGGGTGAACTGTAATCACTTTGGTGATCCCCTGACTTTTTATCTAGTGCCATCATTAGGGCAACATTGTTATTTGACTAATACTTTGGTTTATGGCCAAATACATGCAAAATTCATTTCATTCCCACCAGCCTCAGCTGTACTTTTTCTTGTTTATTGCTAATTAGAAAGTACAGCCTTATAGAGCACTAGCATGGTTGTAGGCTCTTAGTCTTGTTCACTTCCACATCTTCTTTCCCTTATTGACAAGCTAAGGACACAGGCTGACAATCCCAGCAAAGTAAAGCACAGAATTCATATTCTGAACATCAAGATCATTTACATAGATGCTCAGTGGCATGAAAAATGGAAGGCTAGATTGTTTTATTTGTCCTTCCATGCTGGTCTTTTACATAAAATTTACAGAATACTGATTTATTCTGTTCTCTCATCCAGGCAGAAAATGTACATATACTGTATATGTTGGTTGACTATTGTCTGGACACAACGTCGATGTTCAAATGTTGGATCAGGCTTTGTCAGCTGAAGTTCTTTGAGGTCTGCTTGGTTTGTCAGGGCCCTAAGGCAGACAACACCCATTTAGTACAATGTGAATATCAGCATTGTTTTTTTTTTTTTTTTTTTGGTGTGTTTTTAGTTTTAGTAGGGATTGGCTGTGTTAGCTGTCTGCTTCTGAAATGCCTGAGGTGGCTTCACAGATGCAGGTTTCCTAGATGCTGTTTTCAAGGTAGACAGCTTGTCAAGATGAATGACAGGTGCTGCGGCGGGAATTAGACCATCTGTGGGGAAGAAGGGCGGGATTTACAGCAATCTCTCTGTCTCAAGACAAAAAAAAGAAGTTGCATATTGTAAATTTATTGCCCCTTCAATGAGACATAACAAAGTTTTTCACATATGCCAGATAGTCACATTGTAACAACCCAAGCATGTTTCCAGATGATGGATTTTGAAGAATACTGTAGACTGACTTGAAGAGGCCATGTTTTCCCTGAAAGGATTTTATGTACTCTCCAAAAAAGAAACAGGAAAGGAGCACAAATGATCCGCTCAAAGCCAGAAGACTCATTTGTAAAGTCAAATCTTTGCCGTAGGCCATTTTGTCCCTCTTTGTGACTCTTCAGCAGGGGGTCAGCATTGGAGATAGCTTCGCAATCAGCCACCACATAGAGCAATCACCAGTGTATCTATAAGGAGGGTTTCCATTTGAAATGATGTGAGCTTTATTTCATACTAAATGGTGAAAAAAAGGTAGTGCTGCTTTTTTTCCCCATCCATTTTCATTGTATTGTGGTCTGTGGAAATCACCACTGAGCTGGTATAATCAGAGCATTCAGTGTGGGATATTTTTAGCCAGCATTTTACTTTTCAACCTTGTACCAAGAATGAATGAAAAACGAATGATTACACTAGGAGCATCGAGGAAGTATTTTTACTTAAGGACTCACAGTCATGATCAGTTGAAGTACGCAATATGCAAGAAATAGGCTAAGACAAGAAAAGCAGCTTCTCAACTCCACATCAGACCGGCACTGTATTACCTCTGTAGCCCCTCGTAATGTCCTACTAGATTTCTTCAAATTTATCACAGAGGACTGGAAGAGTAATGGCGATGTAAGAAAACAAAGTCCACTAGGGACGTGTACTACATCATTCAGATTTAACACCACCATCTGTTTCCCGGTGCCCAGGAACAGCAGCATCAGTGCTTAAGATGAAGCATTTACAGAGATGACAGATGCATTGGAGAGGCAGGGTCTTTACCTGTGGAAAAGTAGGCCTGGAATCAGATTCCTGATGAAAGAGACACACTTATCTAATAGGTGTTGTCTTTGCCTCACATGGTCCATGCCAGAGCTTTAGACAGATGTGTTCTCCTTTTTTTTTTTTTTTTTCTTGGCCAGTGAAGTTTGGGGAGACACAAAGCAGCGGACGCCTTCTGCTAATGAATGTCAAATCAAAAGCTGACCTATTTAGAAAGTCAAAGCACTTCTACACCTATGACAGGGCGATATCTCGAGTGAGATTTAACCACCCCAGGCACCTCATCTCATGCTTGTGTTCATGCTGCCAGCTGTGCACTTTTGACTAGGCGAAGCTGTGATTTGGGATCAATGATGATAAATGTGGAACGTATGAGGATATGATACTGAGGCAGTCGAGAGGTTTTTCAGGCTGAAATTTTCTAAGTTCTTTCCTTTCTTTTTCACTTGCAGGAAACTAAGGGGGCTTAAAAGGAAACGTCTGTATTTTTCAACCTGGACCCTATTTTCCTATCACTTTGTGTCTAAGTGACTAATGGGGACAACCATTTTTGAAATTAGTACTGAGCGAGATCGCTTCAGCTGGCAAGCGCTAAGTAGGCTGCACTGTAATCCAATGGGGCAATAGCGCCCCGTCAATGTACATCTACTAACAGTGCTTGTTTTTGCCACTGACAGGCTCAGATTGTTAGTGTGTCTGACAACATTATGGAAAGGACCATACAGAGAAATAAAATGTTTTTTCTTTACCTTTCAATTGATCCGGTCTGTTTGTTATTGTGTCTAACCAAGTTTCACTCAAGGAGTCTCATTCTGAAATCTCACAAGAGTTGAGTTGTTGAAATCAGCTAAATATTCAGCCATGACTTTGAAAATCTTTTAGATAACACTAAGCTACACTTTCTGTACTCCAACACAACAAACTCCTCCCGGCACTCCTCTCACCAACTCTGCCATGGCTGAATATTTAGCTGATGTAAAAAACAACTCAACTCTCATGAGATTTCAGAATGAGACTTCTCCTTGAGTGAAACTTGGTTAGACAAAATAACAAACAGACCGGATCAAGCAAAACGTAAAGAAAAACCTTTTTATTTCTCTGTAGGGTCCTTTCCATAATGTTGTCAGACACTTATAATAACAATTTGAGCCGGTCAGTGGAAAAAACAAGCACTTTTAGTGGACGTACATTGACAGGGCGCTATTGCCCCATCGGATTACATTGCAGCCAGTTTAGTGGTTGCAGGCTGAAGATCTCTCACTCAATACTGGACCAATTTCAAAAATTATTGTCCCCATTAGTCACATAGACACTAAAAGATGGAAAAATAGGGTCCAGGTTGAAAAATCCCGAAGTTTCCCTTTGTATGGCAAATAACACCTACACAGATTTTCTTTATCTATTAGAGACTGTTTACAGCCTTTTCTTGGAGCATACTTTACTGTAAACTCCAAAAGTTCACTGTAAAGAATTATTTGAAAAACATCATTTTCAGAGCGAATGTTTAAATATTAGATGCATACACTACAGAGTGCTGACTGATGTCAAATGTGCACTAGATGGTGCCGAACTTTAGGCCAAACGAAGCAGAATTTTACCAGAATCTTTGACCTTCAGGATGTGTCTCAAGACTCGCCGGTCTCTGTAATTGAGAAGAGAAAGTAACTACGGAGAGACGTTGTGTAGCAATATTGATAAAATGTCACCTCAGAAATTAGAGGCGCCCAACAGCTTTTGTTGCCCTCATCTCCTTTGTGCAAAGAGCAGGTCCGCACTGGCAGCTATCAGCACAGCAGACTGCTATTATTGGTCCTTTCTGCCTTTGGCAACAGAGAAACTTCAAGAATTGAGTGAAAAAATGTATCTTGCCTCCCAGTTTTTGTGAGATAAACATAGTGAAAATAAATTAAGGGAAAAATGCTGACAGCCTACAGAATGTAAGAAAGCCTCTGAAATAGTGTTAGCAGTGCTGTGTAGCATCCCGGTTTGTATTATTTGGATGTTTTTTATTGTTGAATATGACAGAGCTGTACAGGAAAGCCGAAGATTACCCAGTATTTCACATACTTCACAATATGTCTGCAAGCACCTGTGAATTGTGGCAAATTGATTTTCTGACATTCATGAAAATTGATGTTTATTTCGAGGGCGACCACTCTGGAATACACCCCAGCATTTTAGCATGGTGTGAAATCTAATTATTTAGCATCCTGTCAGGCCTTGTCTCGGGGTACACAACATGACAAGCCAAAACATGCATTCAGTTGTCACGTGTCTCTCCGTCGCCCTCTCTTCTCTCGCTCTCTCTGTCTCTGTCGGCCAATGAGTGGTGTCAAGGATATTCCAGTGACTTGACATCCATGGCAGATGCATGGTGGCACCTCTGCTGCAAGGGCTGATTGGAAACCTCAGAGCAACAACAGCTGGCCTTGCTTCTTGGAGGGAGAGTACATTAGCACAGGGGAAAAGCCTTGTTTGCTTCTGCTGGCTTGGCATTGTTTGTGGTTGAATTATGAACTGTGTCAAATTTATGCTAAGCCTGACTTAAGGCACAAGCCTCTTTAGGGAGCTGTCTCATGTCTCATTGAGCCACCAAAGTATTCTTAAAGCGATTCCTCATACTGTCCTCAATTGGTCCTATTCATCTGTCCCAATAAATTGTTTCAGAAAAACAATAAAACAGCCATGTTGTTGCTGTTGTTGCATTATCAGTGGCGGGGAGGCTGCCAAAGTAAGGATCAGTTCACACAAATTACACACAAAAAAACATATTTTCTCACTTACCTCTAGTGGTACCCAGTCATGTAGAAAGTTTTGGGTTTACTTGCCCGGTTTTTGATATCTGTTTCTGAGATTTCTACCTCCACCCCAGCAAAATGGAGGTGAATGAAATTTTAAGTGGACTGAAGAGGATTGAAAAATTGAACACAATATAAAAATTCAAAAGCAATGTGTCTTTGAAGAAACAATGTCCCAATAATCTACAAACCTTGCTTCCCTCATTTTTACTGGAACTACTTTCTACCAAAGAAATAGTCCCTAAGAAAATGGTTGACAGCCTGTGGATTATCCAGAGAAACAGGGATGGATTTCAATTACATTTTTTAAATGTAATTCTGTGAGCACTATAAACAAAATTCCATTCACTTCCATTGTATTGCCGTGGAGTGGCAGCAGAAATCTTAGATATGGATGTATCAAAACCAGGGGAAAAAATAATATAATATAATATCATTTGGGTGAACCGACCCTTTAAGTAGTAGCAGAGAGCATCATTTGAGTTTTAAATTTTTGGTTACAAAAAGTGAGGGGATCCTTCTGCATACTAAAATGTTCAATAAAGGTTCAAATTGATGTTCAGTATGATATTGCACATTTCATTTACTTTGCTGCAAGCAATCCAGTTTGCTAGCTAAACCAGCAAACTATCTGCTGTAGACAACAGCTGTGCTAACATAAAGCAACTGAACAATTTAGTGTTACCATTCAACAAGATTGTAGCATTTAGCATGATGTAAACATGTCCTTTAGCAGCATTAATGGTGACTTTTTACCACTGGGAAATGGCAAATGTTTAATGGAATATGTGTTGTATAATCACAAAATCATTAAGTTTGATAGCTGCTGTATCTCCACACAAATCTTAATTCAAAGTAACAGAAGAAAGACAGTGAGGTATATCTTCACTTTGTCAGTGAATTTATTTACATATACAGGAAGGAAAGATTAATTTAAATGAATGTGAGCTTTAACACTTCTTTTTATGAAATAAATACTGCTTAGCAGACTTAACAGCATACTGAACTGGAAATTGATTTCCTGGAGTGCTGCAAACTGTAGTGTAATTTGATAGAGAAGCAGAGTGTCTCAACAGTAACAAGAGTAAAATGTAATCCGTTACTTCCACTCTGTCACCTCTTTGCCCTCAGCAGTCGGGCGGTGTTGATGTGGTGTGTTGGGGTTTCGGATGGTGCCTTCAGCTAATCCGGGGAGCAGAGAGGTGCTGTCGTCCCTGACAGACTGACTGACAGGCAGGCAGAGAGGACCCAGCTGTGATGGCTGGTGTCGGCTCAGTGGCAGCCTTATGATGAATTGCCTCTCTTGAATGATAGCGCTGTTACTGAATGATACTGACGCAGGATTGTTCTGTCAGCATCTCACAGTGACCGCAAATAAATAAATAAATAAATAAATAAATAAAAAAATAAGCAAGAAATGAACCACTATGCAACTTGCTTCCCTTATGTTTTTATTTTTCATTAAAGTTGCCACCTCTCATAGATCTCCATATGCAGCGATATGGAACTGGAAGTTTGTGCAGAAACAGGAGAGGAAATTGCCTTGTAAAACCACAAATATGGCTGAACTTTTGAGTGATTGAAAGCTGCTTCTTGATTCTTTTTTACTTTTATGTCCAACTGAGTACAGAGTTTTTCTTTACTGGCACTGCATAAATTATATGCGATTGCATTGTGGTAAAAAATGATTTTGATGCTCTACAAGAATCCTGAAAATGAGTTACATTCCACTTATGCTGAATGTATTATTTTTTCTTTTATTATTCTGATATTCACCTTGTTGTTCTGTCTGTTTACAGCTCAGATGACTACTATGAATATGGACACAGTGGGGAATCATATGATTCGTATGGTGAGTTGCAGACTTCTTTTACCCCCGTATATGTTGTGTTAATTGTCAGAATATCAACTTCCAATTCCTGACTCTGCACTGCTGGCTTTATCTCAGTTGCCATAGCATCTGGGTAATTGTTTAATGTCTTTGACACATTCAAAATAAACATGTTTAAATAGATTTATTCACAATCCAGACCTTTTATTTATTTAGTTCATTTGGCTCATTGGGTTAGAACAATGCCACTCAAAATAAACAGTGATAAAAAAAAGAATAATATATAATATTTTTGAAGAAGTTATAGTGCTATCTAAACTACCCCCAACTTTATTGTTACATCAAATCAGAATTTTCTTGTTATTTACCCATCATACAAAAGATTGCTACAAACAGAAGCTTGTACACTGACTTCAATGATTTTTTTTTTTTTTTTTTGATTTTCCACTGCAAAAAATTCCAAACCAAATGCTGCCCTCAAGCAGTAATGATTCCCTCACTTCTGAGAAAAAAAGAAAAAAAAGCAGGGAGACTTTAACAAACTGATTTGGGAGCTGCAGTATCACTCCAAGATCTACTTTACTCCTACTTCACAAAAACTGCTGGAATCACACATCAGAAAAGAACAGGCACTGTAGTCTACTTGATCCTAAGAAGCAGTTTAAAAATACTCAGTTTCTGACAACTAAAGTTCACTCATAATGACGGGTTCACCTCTGCTGAGTCTTTTGGCGGGTGAAAATCAGAACTGCTCTGTTTCCGAGTTTGTGTGTAAACATAACGGATTAAATGTGAGTTACTACAGTATGTAATTTTGAATATGCAATATTATCAGACAAAATCAATCAGAATTGGAGTGTGTTGTGTGTAGGTTGTTTTAATGACCAACAAAATCTGTAATCAGGCAGTGTAACTAACCAAATAACCAAATTTTTACCAGTTAACAACTTCCCATGTGACTTCTTTATTCAAGCACCTTTTTCAAACCAAATAAATGTTGGTGAGTTTTAGGTTTAGCTTCAGGTGTAAGTTTAAGGCCTTTTTCAATGACTGGTCTCCTGTTTGGATTTTGCTTATTGTGTCTACGAAAAGAGCTGCGAATAGCTCCAGTTGAGACAAAGTTCAGACAAAGTTAACAGCACTGAGATAATGTTCAACAATACTGTGTCAGCTTTTGACAAGATACAGTAAAAAAAGTGGGCCAAGGTCAAATCTGCTGCAGTCTTCTAAAACAGAGTGCACTTAGATGATGCTAGAGCTAATGTACAGTACATCACAGTGGACTGTACCATGCTGCTGTACAGCTGAAGATTCAGCTGTCTCTAATAATGTATGTGTAGCATTTGTGTGAATGGGAAAATACTGAATAATAATTACATGATAAACTCTTAATTTAGCAGAGACTGTGGTTTCATGTCTGTATCATTTAACTCCTTAAACCTTTTCTGACAAGGCTGCTGCATATTTAAGAATACATGTTGAAACTGTGATGGATTAGTGTGCGCATTTTTGTTTGCTGAGCTCAGCTACAAGCTTGAACTTTTAATTCAGCTCTTAGACAAGATTACTTAAATATATCATGTATTATATGTAAATGTTTTCAAATATTTTTAGTTAGTGACTGACAGATAACATAATTAGATCGTTTTTAATTCCTGCGCTGCATAATTTATAATAATTAAGTGTTACAGAGATTTATGTTGCATATTTTCTTAAAGTAGAATGAAAGTGACTGCTGGCACTTTTTTTCTGCAGTGTTTTTTCCTTTTAAAATGTACATATGACTACTTATTTGTCAAAACAAGATGAGAAAGGACTATTATATCCATTGCATCATTAACCTTATTTGCAACCTATGTGCTTTTTTTTTCATCCTTTAACGATTTGAATGTGTTTGTGGAAGTAAGTCAAAGATAATAAAATAAAAACTTTCCCAACTTTCTTGACCACACAAGTGGAAGAACCAAGTGCCTTCAACTCATTAATAGTGTTGCGTAGCTGCACATAAAATAAAAACTGCAGAGCACATAACTGCCGCATGGGTCGCACAGAAAAGAGGTGACAGTTCAAAGGAAACAGATAAACAGCGTTGATGTGCTTCCTTGTTCTCAAAACACAAGGTTACCTTGGTCTGTTTCTTCAAAGTGAAGTGAAGTGAAAGGGTGACAGGTTTAATTAAGGGGTATTGGCTATGTGCTGCCAACAGAGAGCCTCTACACGGGGGAAAAGAACAACCTTTGTGAGCCTCAGCTCAAGGGAAGTCTCAGTGCTGGCTGAAGATCAGACAAAGGGTGCCATCGATACTGGCACTTTAACATTGACAGTACCAGGGGGTGAACAGGGGCTGATTTGGGCTAATGGTAATTGTGACCTTTTTGCTGGGAGCCACTAAACAGGTCCTTTTCAAGTAGCTGTTTGATCCTCTCATTCAATTATCTGAGATGCATCCTTCCAGGTGGATGTCAAGCTTCTTGGTGCGAGTCGCTGTTTGTATTCCTGGCTTGAAACTGTGCTTTTGTCATTGCATCGATACCAGGCATTCAAAGCGCTCGCACCTTTCTGCTGTATTATTTCCATAAAAGAGAGCATATTTACAATATTTCCATAGAGCTTGAGAGACTTACATGGCCTGTTGTGAATGAATGATTTAAAGTATAACGCCTCTGTAATTACTCCCCATCTGTTTCTTTTCTTTTCTTCTTAATCAGGTCAGGAAGAGTGGGCAAACAATCGCGGCAAGGCACCGTCAGCACGAACAACCAAGGGAGTGTACAGAGAGCAGCCATACACCAGATATTGAACTGTTTATACAACCCGCACCTGAGTCCTCATGGCTGTTTCAACCCAAGTAATGGATTTTTTATGGACGCTCCCACCTTTTTAGAAATGAAAACTAAACCGCAAAATAATACAAATGTAACGGTGATAGCGTGACAATGAATGAGTAAAAAATGGTTTTCAAAAATGGAATCGCCCTGATTTTAAAAACATACTCCCACTGGGTAAAATGTGTAAAGCAATTTAGGTAATCTATCCTTTCCTCTAGGAGAAAACGACTGGACGTTGAGATTAAGAAAGACTCCATAGTACATTAAGTTCCTCTCTCAGCTATGTGATTGTGAAGAATGACATTGTATCAAGCTATTTTACTTGGTAATGATTAGTGAATCACTATAAGCTGTCGATACAATGGTTCTACACAGCTGCCAGTGAAACTTAATTCATCACCCTCTATTCTTTAAACCTTGAACTGCGTGGTTGATCACTTTAAAATGTAGTAGTTTAGTTCTAGGAAAGTGCAGTACTGTAGATATTTTTTCTGAGGGGTAATTGGTGAAGTTGTGTCCCTTGTAAAATATACATTTACAAACTGAAAAAGAGAAAAGTCATACTGTATACATATTGTATTGATGTTTCCTCCTTTTTTGTAAAATAATAGTTCTTTAGTGTTAAAGGGCTTATAAAAGCATGGTGTGCAACTGTGGATATTGTCAGCTGTTTTATTCTGAGAAGCCTATGTACTGTAGTTGTGTTCATGATTATGCCCACAAAACATTCACTTTAATCCATCTATAAATAGCTGCTCATACTTTATGTATACCAAACAACCAGAGCTGCAAAACAGTCCAGGAGCTTTTTTCATTTTTGTGATTTTTTTAGATGCTCTAAATAAGTAATTTTGATGTCATTTTTTGATTTAAAACAAGATACTTTTCTGACTTTGTAGGCCTAATATTCGATTTTAAGATACTAAATCACATGCTGGTGAATTGGTAATTATTTTCATCTAGAGATTTGTTCAACTATATTGATTTTGAGCTTATGTAAGCCCTTTAATATTTTCCTCTTTGTTGATGCTGAATAAACATTTTGAAAGAAAACACTTGTGTTCGAGAGAATAATTATGGACTCATAAAAACAAACTATAATTTAAACTAACAAACCCAAATGAAAAAAAGCCAAATAAATCTGGAATATTTAATGAACAGATAGAAGGATGTTATGAATTAAAACACAATGGAAATCACCTCACCTAAGTGAAAAACAAAATCAAAAGTCATATTTTCTAGCATAAAATCCAAAGTGTTAGCAAGATGACATTACCAAAAATACTTACAAAGAGTGCAAACAGCAAATGGCTGTGACTTTGCAGATGACCTTGGTAATCTGATAAGAATTTGTATTTGAACGACGTGTGATGCATTTTGTCGGAAATCTCTCCGACTGAGATTTAGAGGATTTAGCGATAACAACATTGCCACTCTTGAAACTCTATCGACTCTGTTTGTTCATATAATTCGATGTGAAGCGAGCGCTGATCACGTCAGGCATCATCAGTAAACACACATTAACTTTCTGAGTGTTTACCCTGACAGAAATGGCTCGTAGCACCGCATGAAAGCCTCCTTGACCTCTAGGGCCATGTTCAGTTCAGTTCAGAACAGGGGGTGGGGGGGGAGGGGGGTGGTGGGGATTTCTCTCTCTTCTTGTTTTGCTCTTTCTGTTCTCCTCCGGTCATGTGACCCTCTCCCAGTCATTTAAAGAGCCTGCCTTTGCCCTGTCCATTAAAGAGACTCTAAATGACCCCCAGCTGACCTCCGCAGAGAGAGGATGGCAGTAGCTGTTTAAAAAGACCTCCGTCCCACAAGGTAAACAACCTGACCCAGTTTAACCTCTCCCCTAACGTAGTTGGACATAAACCCTCTCTAAACTTAAATGTAATATGTTTTCCTGTCTCTGTTAAGTCCATAATCTAGCCACAAAGCTGGGAATAATTAGATATCTGTAACAAAAAAACAAAAATATGATAAATAGCAGTAACATTTCAACGAACTGTATAATGAAATAACTTTATCCTAAGACTTTGATAAAATATATCCTCTGTTACAATAATGAACCATAAAATATAATATGTCTTGTCACAGTTTTGATATTATCAGTGGTAAAATGCAGTGAACTGGCATGGTTATAGTGTTGTTTTTATTCCTTTCTAGGTCGATGTCCTGACTTCCACCAGGCCATCCATCAAGTGATCTCTGTGGTGCTAAAGGTATGTTGTTTCTGCATTATGTCCCTGATTTTTTACATGTAAATGTTGAATATATTGAACTGAGTTAAGGTTAGGGTTGAATGTTCAAATAAGAGTGAAAAATATTTCAAGCTTCAATGTTGGATCTGGCAAACCTTTGGGATTTTTGAAAAGGTTCTAAGAAATCCACAGAAAAATGTAGAACAGGTTAATTTCACTGTTCTTTAAATTATGAAATTCATTTTATCGCTGGTGTCTACGACCATTTTTTTGTATGTAAATATGATAATGTACTGAAATTATGGGGTCAAATAAGGGTAAAAAATATTTAGACCTTGAAGGTTGGATCGACCAAAAATTTGAGACTAGGTTAACTTCACTTTCTTCAATTATTGAGAGGCGTGTTATTTCTCTAATGTCTATGATGATTTAAAAAAAAATTTTTTTGCATGTAAACATTATGATATACTGATATATAAAAGCGACCCTTGGGGATCCTTGAAAAGGTTCCAAGTCTGCATAAAAATAGGCAATAGCTTAATTTCACAGTTCTTTCAATTATTCAGAAATGCGTGTTATGTCTGTGATGCCTATGATGACACAACTAAATTGAAGTTTAATTTCAGTGTTCCTTCAGCTGTCAAAAGATGTATCATCATACGTATTGTTGTAGACAATACAGTATCCACGGTTAAAGAAGGGTTAGGTTTATGGGTTTATGGTTAGGGTTAGGATTAGCAACAGTCTAACAACAAATATCCTCTCAGATGAAGGGATAACCCTCAGAAAAAAATCAGAAATGGTGGCCTTATATGTGTTGATATGAAAATCCTCAGGTAGGACAAAATGAAATATTCCACAGAGGACACAACCCTATCATGCCATATCAAATATTAACGTGACTTTGAGGCAACTTGATGTTCTCTTGACGGGTGTTTAATGCTGAAAATATTTTTCTGGGGCTTGTAAAATCCTTGAAAATTGCCCGTAGTTTTGAAGCTCGACCCTCAGCTCTCCTTTTTTACCCTTCCACAATCCCCTCAGGGGAATTCCTATCCACCCGGACTCTCTGCCTCGCTTTGTACCTATGCATTTAGTGTATAAGAGAACTCTGTGTCATCTGAACCACATCGGGGCCCCTGTTACTGCAGTTTGAAAATGACACCCTGTGCTTGCATTAAGCTAGAAACGTAATGCCTGATTGATTGCATTACCAAAAAAGTCCAACCTTAAAGTGCAGATACCAGAATGTGACAAAAGACAGTCTTAAAAAATGCTCTTTTGCTTTTTTGGTGTTGATGAAGCTCATATCAGTTTTCTTCCTCTACTTTCTTTCCTTAATAGACTTGACGAACCACACACAAGCTTTCTTCCAAAAATCTCACACAATGTCAAACCGAATTCCGAAAAGGCCATCCAACCTCATAGATGATCTCCCTTTGGCCGAACGGTGGACTTTTAAAAATTTCACAGTCTGAACTGAGGTGAATCCTGCGGGGGAAGAGATGGAGTGACCCGTTGAGATGCAGAAAAGGAGGAAAAAGATAATGCATGTATCACACATCGTCATTCTCCGGAGAAAGGGAGGGAGAGAGGAAACCCGTGAGGCAAATGGAGTTCCTCATCCTCTGGGACGATCTGTCGGAGAATATTTCCTTCAGAGCTTCACCGGCTCTGTATACATTTTACATACACACAGGAGTGCTCTGAACTGACTGTGAACCTGCCCTGTTTGATTCAGACTGTTGTTAGAGGGGATGTGTCTACCTCTTACATTAGACATTAACTGTCGCCTACTAGGGAAGAAGAGTAAATAAATAATGCAGTATGCTAAGGGATTGACATCATATTTCAAGCAAGGACACTTCTAATCTCATATTGTTGTGCTCATTAACCTATATTCAATCCACTCAAATGAATAAATAATTCACCAAGTGCCTTATTGTTGCATTGTTATGACAGTTTTAGATGTTTAGTTTCATTGTCGGAGTTAAAATATGGGGCACTACACTAGAAAGGTAGCTATTTTTTCTTCTATTATGCTGTTTTTTGGTTGTTTTTTTTTTTTTTTTTTGGTTTTCTGTATGCATTACCGTGATGCTGAAAAACATCACCCATCCACACACAAGAGTACAGTCTATTCCAGATGTATTGCTTAATCAGAATCGACTTCAGTGGATATTACAATTCCAAAATAGCTTTCTATTGGACAGAGAGCTTCATTCTGTCTTGTGCATAAGTCCAGATAGGCTGATCCGTATTCTGCACAGTTGTATGTCCTCAGTGGCAGACAATAGTTTTCCATTAGAGGAAGTGATTCTCTCCGGAGCCTTGGGCCAAACTCAGACAATAACACAGCGACCTAAAGCTTGCATCTCAGGCTCCCGGACTCAACTCTCATCACCTCCAGGGGCTGAATCCCCATCTGAAGTGGCTTAAAATGACAGGCTTATCTGAAGTAAGCTTGTCCAAGTTAATAAAGTAAGAGCAGCTTATTTGATTAAGAATGCATACAAAGGAGGATGTAGTGATCTGTCACTGGGAGACAAGTCCATTTCAACACTAGAATACAGATCGATTGGGCCGAAAGTTGGGTGCAGGGACCACTGGAGGTGCTTTTATAAGGTTTCTGAAGGATATGGAGTAAAATTAGATGTAGCTTAAAGGCCCTAAAAAAAAATCTATTTTCTTTATCAGCCTCTTACCATGAGTGATGAGGCCCTACATACACACACCATGATCTGCCAAAGTTTAAACCATTTTGCTTATTTTAAATGGGAGATTTCCGTATTTGTCTATTTGTCCTTTCCTTTCTTACTGAAGTGGGCAGGTGGAGAAACATTATGTCATGTATTTCTGTGCACCAGTCAGAGTGTAGCAACATTGGATCTAACTGTGATGACAGTTGTGGTGTTGTTTGCTAGTGTTGCCAGCAATGTCAAACAAATCTGATCAAACCATACTCGGACAGTCCTGAAAAAGCCAATTAGCTTAGTTTTTGAGTAGGAAACTCTTAAATAATACCTAAGGATTTTTTCTGAACTTTAATTTCAATTTTTGCTTACTTAGTGATCTGATCAAAGCATCCTTTAAAATATTCTAAGGACATGTTTTTTGTTTGTAGGAAAATGACGTAGTGTATGTGTTGTTTTCTGCCCATTTATTTACAAAATCCCCTGAAATTCCATATACATGGGCTTTAATTTAAATCCCTTAAATGCAGAGTTAGTGATTCTGGAGAAAGATTGTTCAATACACTTTTTGTCAGATTGAGTGAATATCTCTCACAGTCTGCTAGCTGTCCGTTCCTGTGTGCGCTGAACAAAAATGTGGTGTTCATACACAGCACTGTCCTCTCAACTCTCCAGGAGCTGCAGCTGACAGACGGCTGCTTCTGTGGACAGAGATGCTGAAGGCAGGTCAAGTGAGAAGTGAGGAGGCCACAGAGAGGCGGAGAGTGTGGATGCACTGTTGTGCTCACATGAGATGATTTTTTTTTCTGCTTGTGATAAAGTGTGAGAGGAACAGAAGTGACTCTACAGCTGACACATCTCTCTAGATTCCACCATATTCCTCTTTTGGCCGTTGCCTTGGCAATAAGCGTCCATGAATTTGGGGGGGTGGAGCTTCTGAAGGAGCATGAAGGAAGGGGTGTATTTGTTTGGTTGTTTAGTTCAAATATCAGTAATCTTTCTCCAGAATGACTGACTCTACCTTTAAAGCAAACACAGGAAGAAACTGCACTAGGAAGATTAAGCTGACTACTATTAGCTACTCTCAGTATTACATGCCCTACATATAACTGAGTAATGGTCAATTATATTGGTCCTTTTTTGGGCTAAAAATAAAAAATAAAAAAGCAATGGCCTTTTGATTTTGTGAAGTGTGCTTATCCACTTGTATTCCTCTTAATCATGTAAGGATGTAAAGTCACCACCTCCTGCCTTTTGTTCTGTAATTAACTGGAGGGCTCTTAATCTTACTGGGATTAAAACACCCTGATCAATGTTGAAGTGCCCCTCTGTCTCCTTTGGAAGTGAGTGCTAATGTGACCACGGCTCAGTGTGTGTCGCCTGCTAAGTGGAAACTCAGATTGTGAAGGATCGATCATTACAGGGCTTTGAGTGAACAGGGGTGAATAATAGCAATAACAGAGAGAATGCTCCGCCGCCATAATGCTGGCCAATGGCAATCTTTTCAACCACTAAACATACGTTTTTTCCTTGTGTATCTGGGGAATGTAGTTATTTTTGTTCTCTTATTGCTTGTAACTAGCATTTTATTCAAATTGTAGAACATGAGGTGAAAAAAACAAGGAAATTAAAGCGAGGGTAGAATAGACATTGGGGCAAAAAAAACCCACATATATATCAGAAAGGCTTTAAAAGAAACAAAAACAGGAAGAATAAGTCACAGGTACAGACAAAAGGCTAAGACAAAAAAGAGAGGGGAATACAAGGTGAGAGCAGGTGCACATGAATACTAACAATGAAATCAAATATTCCATTAAACAATACCGAAAAATGAACCTTTAGTGTATGCAAATTCAGTATAGCTACTTGTCAACCATATGCTGTGTATAAATTGTGCATATTGTGTAAAGTCTGTCTTCCTTATGTACATTGGACATGTTACTGTCTAATTTTCATGTGCTGTACAATCACGTTCAGTTTGTAGATCATCTTGCCGATAATAAAGTTTTTCTCGTGTTGAGAAGAAAGACTGAGAAAATAATGCATTGTGATTGTGCAGCACTGAGTACAATGCAAAGCTCTTCTCTCTTTGATACCACACTTCAAAGTCAGTATATGTTCACCGCGGTGTGTCATGTTGGGGAAACAAATCATAGAGGCAATTCCACTGTCCTGACTGTTGAGGATTGACACTCTGTAATGAAGTGTGAACTAAATATAGTTTTATTAACTCCAAGGGGAAGCTCATGATGAGTTTCAGCAGTTGGCATGTTTTTCTAACTTCAAAACCCAACACTGCAGGGATATTATTTACCTTGATACGCCCTTGAATAATAGTTGCAGATCAAATAAGTTTGTGTTGCAAAGGCTGTCTCAGTCTCCAACCTTTTAAATATTGTATGTTCCCCTCCGTTGCTGCCTTGGATACATCTCTCTCCTCATGTAAATGCTGCTGTTCTTTATTCTTTCAGCTTTTTTTTTTTTTTTTTTTTGCTCTGCTTCCATCCTTCAGGCCGTTCTACTTTGAAGTTGTTTCTCAGCTGTGTGAAATTTGAGATTAAAGTCCATCTGTTTGTACCTCCCATCAATAATATAGAGATATAAACAAAAACAAAAACAGACAAAAAGCAGTTGTTGTTTTTAATAGGTCAAAGGCCGCGGTAATATGTTCAAACCAGAAATCATAAGGGGCCAGTTGAACAAGCGTTTCAGTCTCATTGGCTCAATTACCCCTGACACAGGCCATTGCAGACAATGAATTTCTTATCTAATGTTTATTTATTCATCATAGCAGAAAAAAGGGCTGTGGAGGCCGGAATCCTTTAAGAGATTTTGCCCAGCAGCACTGGACTGCAGTGCAGTCCTCTGTGCCCATAAAGGTGTGCCTGCACTTGTGAGTGAGCGCACCGCAAACAAATTTCCTTTCCTTTTTGTATCTTTTTTTCAGGTGAGAATAGCAACAATACCATATTTCCCCAATAAACCCAGTGTGAGGCTGAGGCTGCAGCAGTTTTGTTGGCTTTTCCACTGGTCAGTCTGGTTAATAAACTGATGCATTCTGATGATAACCAGTCCCACCTCTACTGTATTGTTCACTTTTCATGCCAGCAGCAGCAGCAGCAGCGGCAGCAGCAGCAAGGGAGAGCCCTCAGTGTAAATACTCTCTGTAAACCAACAGTGCTATAGCAGAGCTGCAAGATTAAAACAATTGTTTATGCTTTCAGTGCATGCGGGGAGATATATGCAATATAAGCAGACAGTGCTCGGAATGAAATAACACTGAAATTATGCTATCACACTGCAAACTCACTATGAATAGACTCGTAGGGTGAGAGGATATTGCAAAGACACCATCATGAGGAAAGTTAAAAGCCCATCACCTATACTGTTTACCCTAACACCTTTTTCCACTCATGGAACATTGGCCTTCTAAATGACATTTGCCTCCTGTTAAGCTGAGGATGTTTGGCATTTAAAATGTCCTTATTCAGCCATTTCACCTTAACTCCGGCCAGGAACATGGTAAATAAATAATGGAGGAAAGAATCAATGTGCTACCTACTTATTCTAGTGGAAAAGTCTGATTACACTTCACAGTGCTTTAATTGCAGTGTGTGAATTTGTACAGTATATTAGCCGAGGCAAAATATTGCCAGTAGGAAATTATAGTGTATGTATTCCTGGTACTTACATTAGTGTAACAACAGAGTACACATGAAAGCATCCTAAATGGCTGCTTACAATGTACAGTAAAGCTCCAGCATGAGTTGTTGACACCATGGACACCGTAGATTTGGGTATGGACAGTAGGGTCTTGTCCCTACCGATATTTTTACCAACCACAAACAATCTAGTCACTTTAACTCCATGCAATGTTAACGGTAAGATCTCTGCAGAGTTGCCAGGTTTGTGTGTTTTCTGCAAAAAAAGTGCACTATTATGATAAAGAATGAAGAAGAGCAGGATATGGGGGATTCTCGACCTGTTGATCTGGCAACCCTCAACTTCAAGCTGTACCATTGTTGAGCAGCAGCAGCCTGGCAGCAGTAGTAGTGGAGTCAGTGAGGTGGAGAATCTGAAGCAATTAGTATTTATAGTTTAAACATTCCAAACTTCACAGAATCGAAAATTACTTCACTGGACAAAACTAAGATCATGTGATATTATATTTAATTTCAGGCGTTAGGTGTTGTTGGCTAATTTGTGATTGTTGCTCAGACATGCTGTTTAATTAAACAACTTTATTACTGCTGGTGAAAATTCCTCCCAAAAGCAAATTAAGACATCTGGTCCTTTTTAAAGAAGAACCAAAGTGTCAGTAACAGTTGAGTTTAGTTAATAATAAGATGTTAATGTTCTGTAATCAATCCGAACATTAATCTTTGAAATTAGTGGGAGAAATATTTACTTTTTAATGTCATCTCTCCCCTTTTCCATGAGTGGATCAAGAGCAGTTATTATTGCATATGTGTCATTAAGACATAAACATTATTTATAAGCTAAATTAGCCACAGCTTGTCCAACTGATTTGTTTGTGCAGCAGCCTGAGCAGCACAGAGACACACAGACAGGTGAGCTCTGATGTCACAGCGAAAGATCTAGCCATAAGTTCAGGAGTTGAATGAAAATGAATACAAATAGAAGTTTTTGAGATGCTTTAAAGATAAAGAGATTTGAGCATCACTGCGGCTCTGTTGTGAAACTCTTGTGTTGTGTCGCCCAAATCCACAAACTGAAAGAAGGACAGAATCTCAGGCGATGTTTGAAAACCTTGAAGCGGCTAGTTACAGAGCAGCACATTACCTGCAGGTTTCTACACATTTATTTTACTGTAACACTTATTGTGACAGTCAATGATATGTTATTTTTAAATATAAATTTTGGTCTCAGATTTATAGTTAAGTAGTCTATCAATAAAATTCCTTAATTGGTCTCAATGGCTGAGCCAGCGCCTTGCATGGCAGTGTGTGAATGAATGAATGAATGAATGAATGAATGAATATTTAGAAGACTAAGTCACCATTTCTAAAGTCTTGATAAGTCATATTTAAAGGCTGTTAAAAATAAAAAATACTAACACTTTATGGATCAGTTATAAGCCATTACAAAAAACAACTATTGGGTTGCCAGATTGCCCAAAAAAATCACTTTGGCTGGTGTTTATCCTCCTTCAGCATGTCACTCCTCCCATGAACCGTTCAACCACTTACCCTCTGGAAATGGGCTGCAGAGCATCTGGACCAAAATCCAATTATTACCAGCATTTCTTTTTTCTCCCCTTCTTTATTTTGTCAACAGAAACAGAAAATATAACACAGGACATACTACAAATAAAACAGACACTATACAGAATGTATAGAGGAGTGTGAGTAATGGAAACACACAGAAAGCAGCATGGCTGCCAGGAACGGCTGACACCTTCTGACGCTAGTGGACAGATCCACTGAGTTGTCAGTCCAAATCCACTTTTCTGTGGAGTCCACTGATGTTGCCCAAACTGACACAGATCAGATACAATAATAGCAGATAACATATTAGTCTTATAATTACATTTATGTCAGAGTTATTTATTTATTTTTTGACATCTATTTTTGCACTCCTTTGCACAACCTGCCCATCTCTGATTGCCAGCTATCCCATCATGCTTCACTCTTTCTCATAGAAAACCAACTCCCAGCTCACCCCTTTCTGTGTCCTTCTACAAGTGTGAATATAGATATATAGGGAAGACTGAAAATGAAGTCAAAGAAGCTAGGAGAATTATAAAGTTAAGAAGAGGTTATGCGGGCTGCAAGCAGGCCCCCTAAAGGATGGCTGCCAAATGCCAAAGGGCCATTGAATCAAGTTGTAAACTGTAGCACACCAAGGTTACAGCATCCAGGACTTAACTGTACCTTCTTGTATTATACTAGCATCATGTTCTGTATAGGGCACTTCATAGACCCTCAGGGGGAAGTCTGCTCTCACCAGGGTCCAGGAAAGAAACTCTGGAGATCATTTTGATAGTAGCTCAGCCAATGGAGCCCCAGCCTGGGCCATGCCCTTTAGCAGCCTTCGGCAGAGTTGATGCTCTTGTAGGCACTTGTATAATGAAATAGTACCAGCTTCTTAACATGTACGACTTGGGTTGTTTTTAAAACCTTTCATTAATGACTAAATAGGTTCTTATTATTTCGTCTTATTAATACCTTCTAAACACATACAAAGCTTTAGCAAGTTATTTATTACCCATTAAACCATTACTTTCAATTTTTTAAACCCATTATAAGGGCTGCCTTATTAGAAAGTGGTAAAAGATGAACTCCAGACACAATGCTTTCTAAAAATGCCCGTGTCTGAGGTCAGTCATTTCTGATGCTTCAGTGCAGCCGGCACTGATTTTGTCTCAGGGTTCAGGGCAATCCCCTGGGCAGCCAGGTGAACACGTCTGAGCTATAGCGTTACATCAGTGTTGGATGAGATGATGAAACTGTCAGTGCTCCTTTCTCTCCGTTCCCTCAGAAAAAAGGTACAGAGATGGAGCTTTTGACCTCTGGGATTGTTCTTCTGTGTGCATTTTTTTCTGACAGTGCAGTAGAGGATTTCATGCACTTTCATCCTCTGCTCCAGACTGGCCTCTTCATCCTTCACCCATTCATTTTTATTTTCAGTGGTATTCCCTTTGTTACTTCAGGTCAGCCTAATATTGCTGAGTAGATCGGTCACATAGTAGCAAAAATGATGGAACCCTTTCCACACTTTGACCTGTCACGGCCTGGCAGTTTGTATGCTCTCAGTACATTTCTACAGGTTTAAATCAAGTATTAAAAGTTTTTCAGATATCTTTCTTCAGTCCATTTGTGTTGTACACTGAAAAGAGGTGTGATTAAGCAAATAGCTACTCCACTACTGGCACGGAGAACTGAAAGGTGGCCATGTGTATCCAGATACAAGGGAGGTAGAATGTATATGAACTATATTACAGTACTCAAGTACAATGTTGAGGTACTTGTAGTTGAGTATATTCATTTCATGCTTTATATACAGAATTCTGCTTCACTGGTGGTAATAGAGGAGGCTGCACTAGATAACTGTAGATGCTAGGTGGCAGCAGAGTGCTTGAATCCTGCTGACAAGATTTTAGGATAATACCCCCTCTGACCACAATGTAGTTGCGATGGCAGAGTGGTGCTCCATATTTCCGAGTCTTTCTGCTCGATAACTCCACCGGAAGTGAAGCAACAGCAGAAGAAACTGACTGACAAGAATGGTCCAGCTGCAGCGTTGCAGACCCTACAAACCACGCCCCCTTCAAACCACACCTATTATGGTATTGTAACTTGTTAGCATCAAAGTAAAGCAGCTGCAGAGTCCAAACCACGCCCACTCGTTCACAACGCTACGGTGGCTGAGGAAGACAATAGACCATAGCAGATCAAAAATAAATTTAAAATGTTATTAAAGGTAGCAATCTTAGTAACTATTAAGCAAAGATGACGATAAAGTAATCTATGTGTTTGAACCACAGCAATATATCACTTTTAGTGCAAATAATGTGGTCTAATCAAACAAAAGGTGGCTTAGGAAAACGAAATAATTTGAAAAAATAAGTATCAATATAGGTATTTTTGTGACTATTAAGCAGAAATAATGAAGATAAATGAATTGTGTTAGTCTAACTGCTAAACTATATATTAATACATAAATGTTGATATTTATGAACATCAAAATGTAGTTTCTATATGTTTTATAATGTGTATAATTAAAAAAAAATTCAAACATGTATTTACTATAACTTGAAAACATGATTTTTAGTCTCATTTCTGAATCTCACACTAGCCTATGTAGTTTGGTATGTTGTTGATATGGGCTGAACACCCCTCTACAATGATTATAATTAATAATTGTCTACTTTTTACACCACATTAGGGGGCCCACTAATGCACTATATCATCCCCTACGACTTTAATTGTCTGGTTTCCATTTGTATAGCTTACAGCGTTATTATTTCCAAGTGAAAGCTGACTTCTGGGGCAAGTGGGTATGAGGTGGTAGGCTTATCTTGGATGTTTAGCTACTTAAAATGAAAATGTCCTAACAGCTCTGGTGGAGCTCAGGATTAATCCATAAGGGCTGCTTTATTACAAACAATTCCACCATATGAATCTGGAATCTGTGTGTAACAGCTGACCTGTGTAGATGTGTAGCACCATATTTCTCCCCCTCCCTGCTCCACATTAAGTTCTGCTCTGTTACATTAAAATACCAGTTTTGCGGGGCTATGCTCAAAACATTCGGGCTGAAACAGTGGCAGCCCACAGGACCTACAGGATGGACACAAAGCTTCGGCCCAGCACTCACAGGTACTTTTCACTGTTGCTAAAAAACACGAGACGCAGCAGGTTTTCTGTGAATGATACACATCCAGTGGATTTTGGAGATAGTTTAACTCTGAATATTGAGGAGAACAAATCAGAACAAATTTCTTTCAGCTTCTGGGGGAATCTGATGTCCAGTCAATCACAAATATTGGGGGAGGGGGGCAAATTGCTGCTGCATACACTTTAACAGTGGCGTGAGACGGCCCTTTTTCCAGATATTGTAGAAAGGAGAGAACCTCTCCCACTGCACATGTCAGGGGGTCCAGTCTCCTTTCCTTGCACCAGCGTTGGAATACCAACCACTTAGCTTTGTAGTAAGCAATGGTGGATCTTGCTCTCACTGCCTGGATGGTCTGCACCACCTGTGCAGACAGTCTGACCCTATCCCTTTTAGGAGCCAAGCCTGGAGAGGTTGGCCCAATGTGGGCAGCTCACCTATTGAGCCCGCCAACTGGGACACAGCTCCCCACACTTGGGGAATGGACAAGGGCTGGGCTGCCAACATCTGGGTCATCTCTGCATACCACAGCACCGAGCGTCTCACCGTCTCAACCTCTCCAGCAGAGGGGGAATGAGATGAAGGGGAGGAAAGGCGCAAAGCAGCCTTCTTGGCCATGGCGTACTTGCAAATGTGTCCAACCCAAAGGGTGGATCATCCTGCGGCATCAGGGAGAACCAGAGCGGATAGTGGGTGTTGTTTTGACTGGCGAACAGGTCCACACACAGCTGAAAATGGTCCCACTGTTGCCGGTATTGAGTTGAAGAAAGTGCCCGGCAGTGCACGCAGGGCAGTGGCCGCATCCTTTCTGCGCAGTCCCGTCTGAGGCACCCAAAGCAGAAGAGATACCCATTGGCGGAGGCAATGAGACCCGGGCACAACAGGCTGGAACAAGTTGGAGCAGCGACTTCATCCGTGGAGAAGTAAGATCAGTGAGCTGATTTCACTGTCGCTGAAGTGAGGATAGGAACTGCAGCAAGACGCTGTCTTTTATACTGTGTGGGACACACGGAATCAGTAGGCACGTCCTGATTGGCCGGCTACGTACATTCAAAATTCAATGAGCGATTGTCTGTGAGAGTATTACCCATAGAGTGCCTGTGTGAGATAGAAATCTTTATTTATCTTATACTGGCCCTTTATGCAGCACCTCAGTTCAGCCTCTGTCTCTTAACAGGCAGTCTTAGCTCCTGTCTCTTTAAGGCCCCCGTCCCGATGAGCCCATTCTGTTCTGATTGGCCAGCTTTGTGGAAGCCTGCCGAGGGGCAACCATATCAGAGTCGTGTTAAGTTACCGCCAATGCAAACCCAACATTTCCTGCTTTACTGCTTCATATTGAAAGCTTTTAAATGACTAAGTAACAGGAGACTTTTATTGTGAAGAATTCACGGAAATTAAACATGTTCCTCGTTGAATTAGTGGAGCTTCATCAGTCTAGCTAAAAACAGGTCAACACAACAACATATAGAGATATTTGGAGCTCTTTGTTCAGTGGGTCAGTTATAAATAATGCAGGGACGAATAGTACAAGCAGAAACAGCCACAGTGAGATATTTGATGAAGAGCTGCTGACGACCAGCACACCTCCAACAGGTAAACAACTTATTTTACTTTGCCCTTCTGTATAATGGAGTCATGGCTCTGCATGACTACCCCCAAAACAATGGAAAAACAGCATAACATTAGCTGTGTGTGGAGCAGATGACCATATAAATCCGTCAAGAGCCAACGTCTGTCAGACTAAAACTAGAAAAAAATGTTGGAAATTGAGCATTCAGAGCAGTCTGAAGCTGGTGCTTTTTGCTCACAGGGATTACTTCTACATACATTTACCTCATTATTTGACACTCTGGCCATGAATATGAACATCTGACAATGTTGCATTATAAATATATGACTGAAAATAAGGAAAAGCATAATAGATCACCTTTAAGTTTATCTCTTACACAAAAAGTAGAACTTTCCCATTTCTATTTACACAGAGCTGTGAAAGTGAGTCTTGCAGATGTCTGCACAGGAGCTGAGATTTACTCACTGATTTGTGCATGTGGATACCATACAATTTTAACTGCATATTTACGAGACACACATATTCAGAAGCTTTCCCTCATGAGGGATGTATTGTAGGGAGGTGAATATTTAGTTAATGTTTTAATTAAGTGTGAATCTTGATGTCTGTATTATCTGTCAATTTAAAGAGCTTTTGGATTTCAAATCATCACAACTGCTGGTTTATGTTTCCTTTACCTTGTCATGAAATCCCTGCAGACGGGCAAATCTCATGTGGCTGCTCATCCTGAGAGATAATTTCATGTTATGGTGGGTCATATTTAGGGCAAATACAATGAGGTAATTTAGTTTAGGATTTAATTAAATGGCTCCATTTAATGTGGCTGAGAGCTGTTTGAATGGTCAGGGTGGGTGCTGTCTGTGGGAGCAGCACGATGACATAAATCAGCTATAAGGAAGCCCCCCCCTCCTCACTTCTGGAAACAAGAGGCACTTTTTAATGTTAATTTGTCACATAGCTGTGTGCACACACGTCCCCAGGGAAAATGATACCGGGCCTCCCCCCCAATCACAGCTTTCCACTGTTATACAGCCGGCCCCATTTAATAAATCACTTGGGGAAAAATAAAACATCTCTGGGGTACCTTAGACAAGAAATCCTCCCCTGGAGTTCCAGCAGGGTCACGTTCATACAAAAGCTGGTGAAATTAGCATTTTTTTGTCTTTATCCAAGCAATTCTTTACCAGGAACAAAACTGGGCTTCTTCAAATGACTTCCACTAATGATACTCAAGGGTTCTTTGTGCTTTTACTGTCATTGTTAAAGGACAACTCTATCCTGATCTCAGTTTCTGCAAGGTTGCGACATATTTCTTGCTTTTCCAAATGTCTTAGGCTTATCCACTCCTATTCAGTTCCCAACAGGATATAAAACAATTGGAAAAAGTAATCCATCACTGAATGAGAAGGCAACATAACACTGCACTTTGCAAACTGGCATCACAACATGAGTATGAGGGTCCACAATTTTACACTTTCAAAGAAACTTGCGTCATGATTCAAATACACCACAGGAAATAAGACGGAGAGGGTCATCTTACTTTTCCTTCCTGCTTCTCTGATTTCTGCATCTTTTCTCCAAAACCCTTTCATGAAATACCTAATATTCTCTGCGGTTATTTTAGTGCCCTCCTGTCAGTCATCATCTAGTCAAATCAGTAGACAAACTGACATTCACACATTCACCTTTGTTATGTAAATGTTACATGTTGGTCTAAATGTCTGAATATGAGCCAGTGTACTTTTACATAAAAGTCACAACGGCAATCTGACTAGATCAGACCTACTGTATCACTTTCAACATGACACAGTCTGAATTGAATGTCATCAGATTTACATAAAGGCTGCAGCAGCACAAGGTAAAACATGCATTGCAATACAGTTCTCACTTATCATCTCATATGCGCAATGAAAATAATAAACCATAGAATACTGTAAATAACCTATTATAATGTTTTTAAGGAGATTCTGCTCTTTTCAGATTAATCTATAAAAATGATCCCCCCCCCCCGTGGTGTTGGATGTAAGAGGTACATAAATGAATAATTAACAATAACAATAACCAAAGCAGCACTACCTCCCTACAGTATACTATTACAGTATACAGTATACTATTTTCATTCATGTCAAGAGCACGGATAAAATTCTGACTATCCAAATGCTTTACATCCAGCATGTAAGCAAACAGGAATTAAATTACTTAACATCATGTCATTCTATGCTTGGACACAGCTGCACTTTATGAAATAACCAGCAGAATTTCCATCTAAATGATTAAATTTATGAGAACATTTATTAAGGGACTTTTGGGAAGAGGGGCTCTCCAGCAGTTACTTTCATGGTCATTAAGGCTTCAGTGGCAAACTAACTTTTTAACTGTTCAGTGACACCACTCCCTCTTGCACACCGGATGCCAAATATCGCAGCTAACATGTGGCTCTTCCAGTTTTGGTCCTGTGATGTCTGAATAAAGCTGTAAGAAATATTTATGTAACAGATGCACATGAAATAACCTGCTACTTCTTTTGACTTGGCAGCAAAGACATTCACAGGGAGGGTGGAATGGTGCTCAGCCCCACACCATCGCCCCCTAATCCCATCTCCCTCTATACAGGATACATTAGGAGGATACATTAGGACTCTATACATTAGGAGTCACTAGTGCAGCGACAAGGACATGAGTCCTCACTGGCTTCCCACCCAAAATCAGCTAAATTAAATGAAAAAATTTGAAAAATATAGCCTTAAATTGGTACCATCTTCATTCCTAGGCATAATAATTACAGTAATAATAGTTATTAATAGTTAACAATAACAGTTATATTCAGACTGAATTTATTTCAAAACACGACAACTAAAAATCATATAAAGAAAATATATACCGTGGAAAACTATCTACACTGATGTAAAACATGAGATCGCAAAAACTACAATTATGCCATCACATCTGATGTGTACTTAATTGGAAAATTGTTGTTTGCTTTTTAAAATTTTCTTTACCTTAATTTATTAAAACTAAACCAGTGAGAAAATGTGAAAACACGACTTTCACCACTAAAACGGAGCTCCTCTGTTAGCATGTGGCCAGCGTCCATTCATCAATCTTTTCCTCCATGTTTTGCCCAGCTGAGGAGGATCTTATGTGTCTTGTGACCCGCTCCAAACACAAAACTTGGATTTTCTGAAAATGCAATTATTTTAATGCTAGAGAAACAATTCCCTTATCCCAAATTTAATTAAATATGACAAAAAGACCAAAATTGCAAATGAACAAAGCGCTGGAATGATTGGCAAGGGTTGAACTCGTGGAAACCCCCTCCACAGAGGTTTGCTTCCAGGCTGAATAGCTTTAGCTGGTCTGGTGGAATTTGATAGGGCTACCATGACCGTACTCTCAATCCTAATGAAAGCTTTGTCTTCTTCACATGCACATAATGTACTGTATAGAAAACGGCAGTAGAGCAGATCAAATGTATTCCCCCCTTCTGTTAAACCCAGAAAGTGAACCAAAATGTTTGAGCTCTGTCAGCAGGAGGGATTCCAGCAGCATCACCAGGTGTTTGGCACAGACCTCCCCACCCGTTTACAAGTCCCATTTTCACAATGTAGAAACGTCTAGTGAAGAGGAACATGTCGCCATGATAAATGCTGGAATAACAATGCAGCTTTGTCAGTGTGTCAGCTTCACTTTTTAACCTTCAGAGCTAAAATGTTTTGGGATGCCGCTTGGCTGCTTTCTGTCGCGGAGTGGTTGAAAATGCCAGTAGGTGGGGTTACGGTGTGTGTTTGTGTGTGAACAGTGGGGGGTTTGGGTTAGGAAAGAAGCCAGAAACCACAGCTCTAGGCCAGACAATTACTGAGTCATTTTGTATTGATCAAAACCCCCCATCAAACTCCTTGTGGACACATTATGACCAATTTTGTGTTTACAGTTCAGGGAAACCCTCACATGTTGCCCCTTTAAATCCAACCAGAATTTGCTCTGAAAGAACTGTTTTTAATAATGCACTGCTCAGACTTCATTTATAGGATTTAATGTGCATTAAGCAAGCGTTTTAAAGCGGCTGATGGAAAGGCAGCGTGCATTAGGCTGACTATATTTGGTCGATGAGCGGCAGGGCTACAAGCTGTCCCTACCAGGCTACTTTCACATTGGATAATTGACAGCACAGATTCTCACTCCCTCACACTGCCAGGCTGTTGGCCACAATTCAACATGGGAGATACTCATTAACATAAGTTGGGAAGGTGCTGTCAGCCAAGTACTGCTGTGAACATTTCTACATTATATAATCTGAACATATCAATGTGAATTCAGTATGTACAGGATGGATGGATGGATGGATTAATGGATGGATAGATAAATAGATAGATAGACAGATAGATAGATAGATAGATAGTGAAACTCAAAGTGCTACAGTATTAATAACAGAACAAACATAAAGAAAATAGTAATAAGAGTTAAGATGAAACAGCCTTGCTGAAAATAAAGGTTTTTTTTTTTTAAGAGTCTAAGGTCTGTGCTGCCCTTCGATGGTTAGGAAGGCTGTTCCACAAGCGTGGTGCAGCAGAGCAGAAGGCTCGATCCCCCATGGTGCAGAGCTTAGTACTGGGGCCCGAAGGAGCAAGCTGCTGGCAGATCTGAAGATGCAGTTGGAGGTTTGTGCTATGATTAGTTCCTGTAAGTAGGGAGGTGCATGTCCGTTGATGGATTTGTATGTGAGTAGCAGTATGTTGTAGTCAATCCTGAAGGAGACAGTGAGCCAGTGCAATGAAAACAGAATTGGTGTTATATGTTCATGTTTTTGCAATCTCATCAGGATCCTGGCAGCGCTGTTTCAAATGTACTGGAGCCTCTGGATGCTCCTGTCAGGGATCCCTGTGAAGAGTGCATTGCAGCAGTCCAGTCTTGAGGAGATAAAGGCATGGTGAAGTTTCTCTGCATCTGACAGGGTTAGAGAGGGGCAGAGTTTAGAGGTGTTTTTGAGATGGTAGAAAGAGGTTTTGTATAGATGTCTTATGGTCATCAAAAGTCAGCTGACGGTCAAACCTAACACCCAGATTAGAGACTGAGGAGGAAAGGGGGATGTCCTGGCTGTCAAAGGTGAGATGAGGAATGGGGGATGACTGAAACTCATCCAGTGCTTTATCTCCTTAAGACAGGTGCTGCGGCGTGACATTCCTGCAGAAGGGCTTGGGGCAGTTTTGATGTACAGTTGGGTGTCATCAGCATATCAGTGAAAAGACTTCCCACGTCTGCTGATGACACGTTCAAGGGGGAGCATGTAGAGGGTAAACAGGAAGGGATCGAGAATCGTTCCTTGCGGAACACCACAGGTGACAGGGAGCGATCTAAATCTGCATCCTCCCAGGGAGACATACCCAGTCCTACTGGAAAAGTAGGAGTGAAACCACTTGAGTGCAGAGTCTGACAGTCCAATTGTGGTGTGGTGCTGCTCTAAGATAGTCTGATCCACAGTGTCAAATGCAGGGCTCAGGTCAAGAAGAATCAGGAGAGAAGGAGACCCTGCATCAACTGGTCATTCACAACCCTGAGCAGAGCTGTTTCAGTGCTGTATGCTGAACAAAAACCTGACTGGCATATGCGCCAGGTGAGCAATTCTTATTGGACTAAATAGGCACCATTTTTTCGGTCCGGTGTCCAGCTCTTATAATATATCTACATAGGGAGTGGGTCCTCTTCCACGGAGCCTGCCATGTTGCACCTCCATGTTTCTACAGTAGCCCAGAACAGACAAACCAAACACTGGCTCTAGAGAGACTGGGGGTTTGGTCAGCTTTACTCATTCATTCATTCATTGCTCACTGGTGCAAAAGCAACACGCAGCTGTGATGCCATGCCTTGTAAAACTGTATCTCTAAAGAGAAAGTAATGCCACCAACCACGCTAACGTAACCCTGAGCAGTGAGCTGTATACACCTGTCCCGTGCAGGGCGGCGTGAACAGCAGGACACAGTGCCTAAGCCAGCTTCTGCAGGGGTCTGTCTGCACCCCTCACTGCAGCCTGGTTCGCTCCGCAGTCGTTGGAGGACTAGTGCTGTGGTGTCTCTATCGAGGTGGTGTTGGAGGTGGCTGAGGTGGCAGAGGCTGGCGGTGCTCTGCCCTACCTGCGAGCTCTCCTCCTTGCTGTGGCATTGCGCCGATGCGCCTCGTCTCCTCTCTGGTTCAAAGAAGGCACGAACAGCAGATGACGGTCAGCTGCACCTTCTCCTCTTCCAGCCTCTTGGAGTGCTGAGTCACAGATGAAATGGACCGAAGAGCCCATCCAGAGCTATGGGAGCTCTCAGGAGGTCCTCTCTGTCCATACTCTGTAGGGCAGTGAGTCCCAGCCGCATGTTACATGAGCCAATTGTGGCAAGCAACATCACTCGCCCTGCATCAGTAGCAACACCCAGAGCTAGGTTGTTAGTCTGACTGATGGAGCAGTCCAGAAAATCAGTTTTGCTGTGGAGGGGGCGTTCACACACCCAGATTGTTCGCTGTCGTGGCCAGCTGCGCACCCAGCTGCGCACCCAGCCGGAATATTTTCTCAAAATACACCAGCGTATCCTGTGGAGGCTGCGGCTTCCTGCTCACTGCCCAGCCAGCTGAGTGAGGAATCAAGAGGGCTGCGAGGGCCACTTCCAGTGGGGGCACACCAGGACAGCCTGTCTCCGTGTGGCCTTACACAATATGGCCGGCTTACATTTGAGTACATTATTTTTGACAGCTGAAACTATGGTCAATAAACCACCATTTAATAATTCAAAATAAATGACAAAAATGTTATTTACTGCATTTGTTTTGTTTTCCCTGCTGTCCTGAACAGGTGCAAAACGTGTTCCCCAAATCGAGGTACAGCGCGTACTGAGCCACAACTTTTCTGTTCTGTAACATATTAGAAGAGAAGTTATTATAAAATCAAATAAGATAAGGTAAAACTTGAATCCCCAGGATGGAAATTTAGCATTGATCATAAATCACAGTACAGTTTTGTTTTTAGCTCTAAATAAAAACCCTCATTTCAACCCAAAAACTTCTGTTCTTTTAATCATGCCATTTTGTAGCAATCTTGGGCAACATCATCTCACAGACATCATCTCCCTGCCGATAGAGTCACTGAATTGTAAATTGTGTGTGTGCATGCATGTGTGTAAGTAAGACAGGGAGAACAAATGTGACCCTCCTTTTTCCTCCCACTAGCCACGCCACAAGCCCAAGTCGGTTGCTATGGCACCGTGAAATGAAGAAAGTTTGACAAGGGTGCCATACATTTTTAAACCACTTATTGGCATTGCCTCAAAGGTAGCACCTCCCGCTGCCCTCCCCTTCAGCTGCTGTACAGCCACATCAGTGTCAGGCTCTGGCTCCCTGGAGGAGGGCTGCCATGGCGGGCCGGCTGGGACTTGGGAGCCTAATTGGGGCCTGAGGAGGCCTCCCTCTGCTGCTACAGCTGTGCTGCCGCTGGCTGATGGTAGGATCAAAACCCTGTGACTAGCCAGGGGTCAGAGGTCGCCTGGTGGCTGCTCAGCATGCAGGGCCAGAGGAGGAGTCCGCTGTGACTGCAGGCAGATCAGGCGGCGCTGTCTTGGAGTCTGCGTGGCCTCTGACTGAAGCCCTCAGCTGCTCAGTCTGTCTCTTTCTCTGAAAGGGAAAGACAAAGATAAATGGAGCTGATGTATGTATGGCAGCTCACGAAATCCCTCTCTGAACTGCACACTGTAATGATTGTTGACTCATCACATTCTTAAACTTCTACTGGCACTACCTGATTTGCTCAGACCAGATGCCTTGTGTATGCTTGTCAAAAAGTCTAGCACCTCCGAGCACCTTGGTAAAGAGACTGTGATTTTCATTCCGTCCTCACTGCACTGCCGTGTCTACCTGTTAACATTTAGCCAAATATACTGAAGGTTTTATGGATTTTTCCATTTCACATTTCTGTTTCCATTTCAAGTTGTGTTTAGTTAGCAGGTATATTCATCCCAAATTCCTGGATTTCTTGACAAGGTGAGCCATGTCATTTTTATTGGATTGATTAAGTTTTTTGGCTTTTTATTTATTCTTCATTGTAAGTGGGATTAAACCCATTCTGATGATGTAATATTACTGTAGGCACTGCTAAGTGTATTTTGAGGCAAAGGATGGCAACAATGCTAATAGCAAAATTCTGTGGTTACTTCTACTTCTGTGGTTGGTTTCTGGCTGGATATGACTTTCAGTTTATCTGACCAATAGAAAGAGTAGCAGAGCCACACAACCACACAAAGTCCCTGAACATTTGTCCAATTAAAGACCTCAAGGGTGCAAGTCACAAGAAAATCAACAAAATTTTGAAATGCAAATTAAATTTCTTTGCATTAATATTGTAGCTCTTTAACATAATTTGGAATGATAATAATTTTGGGTTGCTGTTATTTTTAGATGCTTTGCAATTTCTTTGCAAAGCATCTAAAAAATGCATTTCTTTGCATTTTTGTTAACGGACAAAATGAATGCCATACAGTTGGCCTCCACTCAGACCTCCCTCACCAGCTTTGTTAAACCGAGAACAAGGGTGAAATGCATAATTTAGATCAGACATATTCTTTGGAAATGTAAACAGAGAAGAGAGGAGTTTTGATATAACAGTACTGAATGAATTATCTTTTGACATTAACGTGGCATATAGCAACAGATAACTAAGCAATTAACACAGGGAGACAAAATTAGAACTTTGAAAATGTATTTTTTTATTTCACAAAGGCAACAAACTAAGAGGCTGTATATTTAGCATTTAAAAGGTGTTAAAATAAATGCTTTATAACACACTATAATGAAGTTGTAAGCAGATATAAGGACAATTTTTGTTTTATTTATGTTTTTATCAACAAACATACCTCTTCTTTAAGGCATGACAGTATAATATAACACAGGTGTAATGTGAAGTTCTCATTTATAATGTGTCTTAAGGAAATACTACTTTATTTATAAATACTTTTTCACTCTCCAGGACAACTGAGCAAACTGAGAGGTTATAATTAACAAATACATTAATGTAACACTCGTATGTAAGTATATTATATTGTGTTATAAACTATCTATTACTGTTTTAATTAAGAGTTTTATTGCTTATAAATGCTGAATAGGGGATGTTGAAGTAAAGTGTAATAAATACAAAATTTAAATTTAAATGAACCCTTTTTACAGCAATTCATAGCAGGTTCAAACATGATTGGGTGCCAATTTCACCCTGTGTTTCTAACAGCATTGATTACTGGGATTACTTACATTATAATGCATGTGCTGGGTCGATGTAAGACAGTGATCACATACATCATAATCCTGTTCAGCTTTCAGAAAGAAAAATCTGTTGTTGTTTAGGACAATCAGACAGTCACTGGGCAACATTTGTCTTTGTAAACCTCATGGATCCACCAAAACCAGCAATCAATAAGAAATCAGACTGAAAAAGACGTATAAACCGTCTAGTTTTTCATGGACTGAGCTGAGCCTTTCACTTAACGTGCATGATTATTGCATTCACTCCAAGCAAGAGAGGGGGGGGTGATTTATTTTTGTTTATTCAAATAAACAGTGTCAGTGCAGTGGTCTATGACAAACAGTCAATTGAATTGTTATTGTGATAAACAAGTTACTGCTCCGACACCTTTTTTTTTTTTTAAATGAGGCTGGGAAAACAAATATCAAGTGTTGCGGTGACTTCATTTCCATAGCAAAGGTATGAATGAACTGAGCATCACCCCAACGAGAGCTGCTTTCTCAATCCATTCTTTTCACTAGAGGAGAATATATCAAATTAAACACTAAAATTATCAAGCATATCAAGCAAATAGTCTATCTGTGCATACTATAATTATATATCTACTGTGTGCAAGTACTATATGCAATGCACATGCAGATATTTCAATGTGACATTTATTTTAGTCCTGGTACACCGATATCCTACATAAAAAGAAAATACATCCTGTCCCCAAAAGACATGCCACTCTGAATCCTTTGCAATTTACATATTTCCTATTTCTTTGCCAATTACAGGTTACACTTCTCCTGACCTATGGGCAAACTCTTTAAACTTGGAAAAAAAATCACACATGCTCCTTTAATCTTTAATATATATATATTTTGTAAATTAACGCTTGGCCAGAATAATTCAAGGATTAAGCTAACAAGCGGGAAACCAGAATTTTGCTTTGGGATATTATCAAGTCTACATTTCATTCATCAGCTGTGTAACAAGATTCATTTTCTTATGTAAGAGATGACACAGGTTTTTCCTCCCACCTCAGTCTTATACAGGGACAAAAACGGCATGTTGTCAGTTTAATAGACATATTTTTCAAAGGCCTTATTATTCAGTGGATAACATGCAGCCTGTTCTGTAATAGATTCAAGATTCAAGATGTTTATTGTTACAGTTCGGTTATACAAGTACAATCGTATGAAATACTTTGGTAATAAAAGCAATTAAAAATATATAAATATGTATATTTTTTGAAAAGAAAATATGTACAGTATATAAAAAGACAGAATCAAGGCACAAAAAGATTGCATATACAATAATTGGTCAGAATATTGCACAGAGGTTAGATTACACTTTGTGTGTGTGTGTGTGAGAGAGAGAGTGTGTGTTATTTATTTAGAAGTTTTATGGCCTGAGGGAAAGAACTGTTCCTCAGTCTGCTGGTGCGTGATTTAAGAGGGACTTCCTGAGGCACCGCTGGGTGTACAGCTCCTGCAGTCTGGGCAGCTCAAACCTGTTGATGTGCTGGGTCCATGCTTTGCGCTCCATGCTGGTGCAACTGCCGTACCAGGTGGTGAAGCAGCCTGTCAGAAGGCTCTCTATGGTGCCCACCCCCCGTAATCCACAATGACTTCATTGGTCTTGGAGACGTTCAGGGAGAGGTGGTTCCAGGGCAGTCACGTCCTCCCTGTAGACCGTCTCGTCGTGGTGGGAGATCAACTCCATAACTGCTGTGTCGTCCGCAAACTTCACAATGGTGTTTGTCACTGTGCAGTTGTGGGTGTAGAGGGAAAACAGGAGGGGGCTGAGAAGACAGCCCTGTGGTGCTCCCATGCTGAGGGTCAACAGTGAAGAGGTGCGGTTATCCACTCTCACCATCTGGAGGCAGTCTGTCAGAAAGTCCAGGATCCAGTCACACAGTGCTGTGCTCAGGCCCAGATCCTTGAACTTACTGATGAGCCTGGAGGGCACTATGGTGTTGAAAGCTGAGCTGTAGTCCACAGACAGCATCCTCACATAGGTGTCCCTCCCTCCCAGGTGGGAGAGGGCGGTGTGTAGGACGTGGGCGATGGTGTCCTCTGTGGCTCTGTTTGGACAGTATATAAATTGAAGGGTCAAGAGTGGGGGCATGGGGTGGATGAGGAACTTAACTAACCTCTCAAAACACTTGCCTTGCTATGGGGCTGAGAGCTATGGGGCACCAGTCATTGAGACAGGCCACTTTCTGTTGTTTGGGAATGGGAATGATGGTGGTGGATTTATAGCAGGTGGGGACAGTCCTGAGGGAGAGGGACAGGTTAAATATCTCCCTGAATAGCCCCGCCAGCTGGTGGGCGCAAACCTTTAGGCTGCGGCCAGCCTTAGTGATGGAGAGGGAGTAGTCATGGTCTGCAGTGGTGGTGGAGGAGGGGCCGTGGGGGTGGCGAGCAGCTCAGGTTTTCAGTGGAGGCAGGAGGAGGGGCAGTTAATGCGGGCAGGGGTGGGGAGGGGCAGTGCATGACAGGGGGTCTAACAGAGGGGTCAAACCTGGCATAAAAGGAAGTTCATCTGGCAGTGTTTGTGATTTGTTGATTTTGTTCTTTGAAGTCTGTAATAGTTTGGAGTCCCTGCCATAAGTGCCTCGGGTTGTTGGAGGCGAGCTTGGACTCCATCTGTTGTCTCTACTCCCTCTTTGCCTGTTTGATTGCTGTTCTTAGTGAGCACGTTACCGTCCTCATATGGCGCCATTTTGATTAATAAAACAATTTCAAGATGATGAGAAAAGCAAGTGTTGGATTTTGATGAGTTTCTGGGGATTGTGTTGCATAAATTTACAAACTCAAATTTTATTACATGTCTTTGTGAATTACCCT
The DNA here is from genome assembly GCA_038419695.1 of Scomberomorus guttatus. Taxonomy (NCBI): domain Eukaryota; kingdom Metazoa; phylum Chordata; class Actinopteri; order Scombriformes; family Scombridae; genus Scomberomorus; species Scomberomorus guttatus. The sequence continues at coordinate 22,758,885 of CM076461.1, forward strand.
TATGAAATTCATTGGCCTCATGCAAGAACATTTTCACATTCTTATCCTAAACCTCTCTTACTCCATGAAGCTTGCTCGTATTAGTCCCAAGTCATATTCAGCAAACTCTCTCAACTGCACAAACTTTAAATTACTCATTTCAACTTGTTCAATGTTCATGAGGAAGTGCCATTAGCACAAATGATATATATAAAGCTTTGAGTTCCACTCCATTTATGGGTTCGTTTCATTCACAAAAATGTTAACGAAGAGTAAAAAGACTCTCGGAGCTTGAAGTCCTGCAGTCAGAAATCAGTAGATAAGAATAGAACAAATTCAGCAGTGTCAGTATTGCTAATATAGCTTCAAATGACATCAGTGTCATCAGAGCAGCGCGGTACTGTGATAGAAAAGAGGGAAATGGTTTGACATGAAGTTAGATTCTAAAAAACATCTTACTAGCAAAGAAGCCTATGACTAACTGTGAAGACCCACTGAACACGACACGACTCGTTTTCCAACTGATATTAAAAACGGAGGGGTCAAAACTTGAAAAGGGTCTAAATTCGCCTGGAGGCTCTGCAGCCATTTGCCAAAAAAACTGACACAGAAAAAGTGATGCAGTGGGAAATCAGGAAGTTCAGTACCTGCTGTGGATAAATGTCCTCCGAAGAGAAGATCTTTATTGTAGTTTGGGGTTTTGTCACTTTTGTATGTTTCTTAGCTGCTTGGTACAAAATCACATAACTTGGTGGAGAATGTTGTAGGCTGCTTATTTGCACAATGTTTGCTAACGAGCAAGCTACTTGCTTGTTTGCGAGCACTAACACTCGCGCAGTGATGAGTGACACATGGCGGAGGTGGTGTCTGTGTATTGCCAGAGGGTCTTCACAGTTAGATGGAAGGTGGTCAAGGGGGATGTGACAGTCACAGAAATGGATGGAGAGAATATTATAGGTGATGTTACACTGTCCTGCCCAACAGCAGCTTGCATAAAGACACAATAGTAGCTGTTAGAGAGAGAATTTTCCTAGTAACTACTGCTGTTAAAAAGAAAAAATCTTTTTAACATTGTTTTCATCTAATGTGTTACCCAGCAGTTAAATTTAGCTTGTCTCATCTTGTCTTTGTAATTTAATTTTATCACATTTTATACTTGTATTTATCCTCTGTTTATTGTAAATGTTGTGTTCATTCGTACTTAAGAGAAATTGAAAGTGTGAGAAAATTGGACAAGTTCTCTTAAATCACTTGTACGTGCCACTTGTCAACAAATGTGTTCATACAAGTGGTTCTTGCATGAGGCCTTGGCTTTTTTCCCAGAAGATAGTTTGACATATGACAGTAAGAAAAGCACAGGTGTAATTAATAAAATGAATGTTGGCTTCCATTTAGCTGCTTCAGTGTCAGGGTCCTGGTATTATACAAGCTGGCTTTCAGTAACACCTTTTCACACATACAGAAGGTGAAAACATCACATCCATGACTAATTCCTGTGTGAACCCCTGATGTCTTGACAACTCTGTATTCACTTTAGTGTCAGACACAAGCCACCCTGTGTGCTGAGTAAATGTTCATGTTCATCAACTTTTTTTTTTTTTAATCAAGCCTTTTTTTGTTTTCTTTTATTTAATTCTGGTCCTGACAGTAAAAGCGCAATTTCTACAAAACAACTACAGACAAATCCACTTCAACTCCAGCAAGGGCTTAATGACAGAGCGAGCAGACATCTGAGAGAAGACATTATCATCCCGGAGGACGAAAACGCTATTATAAACTGATTAGGTGGAGGAGAGCTGGATGGAAATCACTCTTGAATCTTTTTTTAACCATTAATTAGTGGTTCTGTCAGTGCGGTTCATTCTGCGGGGATGACTAATACGTAGAGCTCTCCCACTGCTCTTCATGACCAGTTGGTACATTGCTGTCACATTTGCATATGTAGCTCTGACAGCAAAGTAAAATCCCATCGCCTAATGTAGCTGGAGTTCTGTGTGCAGTCTGTGTATTCTAGCACAGACTCTGCACTTCTCTCTCTGAAACAAGATGATATAAAAGTAACGAGATAGGCGCCTTACATTAGTAACTTCCATATGAAAAATGTCTTACACTACAGTATGCTGCGCAAACATACCTGTGCTGAGTAGTGTGAATATATCCATTTGCACCTCTGCTGCTACTCTGAGACATGAGACATGTTGCATCAAACTCTAAACATTTCCCTCTAGAGCCCATTGTCTGAATTATGAGTCTGTAAAGTTCTGTAAGATGTAGTTTACAGGCTAACAGAAGCTCAGTGCAATTATTGTTCAGCCTTACTGCAGTATATTCTCTCTTCTGTCCTGATATCTGATGCTGAATTTTCCACAGACTGAATCAATATGCTTCTGCTGGGATTTAGTTTATGTCTGCAAAGTTATTTAATTGATATATAATATTTTTTTTATCCTCGGCTGACTTCACTTTAAAGATCACTCCAATGAAAAAAATCTTTCGTGTTTTCTTGATGTCTTGACTTTAACTAAAAAGTATTTTCACTAGAAGGTTGTTTTTTTAAATTCCTTTACTAAAGGGGGAAGGCTTCTTTATACATGATCTGAGTTGTTGATAAGCATGATTTGTGACAACACAAAACTCTGAAGCCAATCTTGACCCGCCCTGCGAGGACATGTAAATTACACCAGAGTGATGGAGGAACTTGAATCTCCCAATGCAAATATGAGACTTTTCAGTGAAGTTGAAGTGAGAGCTTGGATGGAGCGGTAAAACTTTTGAAACTAAATATAACATGAGTTTGATGAAGCAAACCGGAGCTGAGAGCTCTGAGTCTTGCAAGAAAGAAACGCAGAAAAAGATGCTCAGCTTTCCCGCACTGGTTATCAAGGAACTATATGCTGAGACAAGAACGTCTGATTTTATTCAGACATTGAGCTAACATGGATGATGGAATCCGTGTTTGCAGCTCACTTTCTAGCCACAACTGTATTTCAAGAATTTCAGGAAATAGTCCATTGAGTTTGCTAAAAAGTTAATTCTGTAGCCTGACCGGCCTCATAACCAGTCATTATTCAGAAATCAGACTGAAGCTGTGGTAGAAGTTGGGAGCAGTTAACATTTTTCTCATTGATCAAAGAAATACATTGATTTAAGAGTTTTTTATTTAAGTGTACAACAACTTGCGCAGCCAAGGCAATCACATTATTAACGATGTTGTCAGATATTAGTTTTGTGTGATTTAGGTGGGAATAATTTAATTATCTAATGCTACTCCTTAGAAATGTGTTGTGGATAAAAGCTCAAAAGCACAGTTTAAGATTACATTTTTATTAAAAATAACTTTACAAAACTGAAGCTGAAAAGTTAAAATAGAATAACACCTCTTCTTAATGAAATTCCAAACATAAAAACTACAAAAGCAAAATATGATTACTTTCATAAATCATTACTACTGTAACACCCTATGCCATCTGTGTATTCCTAAAATATTTATTGGGAAGATAGGTCAATAGAGAGAAGTGGAAATGGTTAGTTGTGGGTCATTTTCAAATTGAAGAGGAAAAGACAAGAGAGAGTCAGAGAGAATGGGAGCAGGAGGAGGAGGAGAGGAAAACATTTTATTTTTTCTTCAACTTTCGGTATTATCATTTTTAATTTAATGTTTTGTTGTTCTCATGTTTGTTCATATTTTCAGTTTATTTTCAGCTTAATTTCCAGCCACAGGAGGCAGCTGTTATCTGCAAAGCTCTGATAAACCCCCTGCACACTACCTGCCCAGCACCGACAGTTAGCGAACAGCTGATGAACATAGTGGAGCTTTTAGCAGCTAAAGAGCCAGATATTTTCCTCAGGAGTTGGTGGAAAGCTAATTGGAGAGTTAATTTTGGATTTATATTCTCAGGTGGCCAGAAATACAACTCCACATAAATGCTGATGATGTTACTCCATATCTGCTAGATGTATCTGCTAACGCATTCACCATAACAACTTTATAAGGTGATAATATGCCACTGTTGTGTTTATAAGCATGTTGTGCTGCTCCCAAAAATGTCCAAAAATCTAGTTTAAATAAAATATAATTTGTCTTTTAATTCATGTTAAATTAGAATTTGTGTAATCTATACTTATGTGTATATTTAGTCTATTCCTATTAAATTTATCTATTCTGAGTTGTTAATAGTTGTTACCTGAAAAATCTAAGTAAATTAAAAGGCAAACCAGTCATTTTAATTTGATTTAGATTCCATTTGGAGCAATTTCTTTCCACACACTGATACCCCGTCACTGTGACACAAGACCCCAGTGACCCCTTAGCCCCCGCACAACCACAGTTTGAGCTTTCTGCATTGCCTGTGGGCCTGAGTGTCCACTGCTGTCCCACCTGTGAAGTGAAAGAAGCAGCATCCCTCACTCTATCCCATACAGGGCCAGCTTTATTATAAACCAGAGAGCTGTTTGAAGATAAGCAGACCGCTTGCACATCATGGCTCTATGTGCTGGCTAAGACATTCCTGGCAACCCGTCAAATGAAACATGTTGCCTGAATCCTTACAGTGCTGTCTCAACATGCTACCGACAAAGTCCCAATGACACCTTTGGTTTAATATGTAAGGCATACACTGTAATACATCTGTGATGCTATGGTGGTAAAAGAGATTTATGACACACAACAAGCTATTAAGGAGCTGTATGTGGTGGGGTAATCAGGGGGGGAAATGGGGTGGAAATTCTCTTCTTCATGCCACATTGATTCATCCTTCAGTGAGAGAAACCTCCCCATTATGCACACCTCATCTAAAAGGGCCCTAGGATGATCATTGCGGGCCCACAGTACACTGATCCCAGGTCTGCTGTGAGGTCAACAGAGGTCCTCCCTACAGCATCTGGACTCTCAGGAGGCTGCCACAACTGCATGATCCATGCAGTGTTGATAATATCGCTGCATGAGCAAAGAACACGAGGTGTATCATGTCTCTGTGGGCAAAGGGAGGGAAATCTGTCGCACAATACAAGGTTGTTGCATTATGTTGTACTGAATGCCAACGTTTCAGTTACAAGATGTGTTTTCAAACACAGAAAGCTTTTTTTATAGATGCAAAAAAATGATCATATGTGTCATAATGTGAGACTGCAGTGTCTTGATCATCAGTATCACTGACATAATGATTACTGTGTCCAGTGGCAGAGCCCGAGGGTCAGCCAGGTTGCCTCATGCCACAGCTAATTCCTTTAAAGAGTACTCCACTGTGGCATTTTTCCCTTATAACATTGTCAGACTGATGATGGACAAGACAAGAATTCAAAATTGATGCAGAAGAACCACAGATATATTCTTTTTAATTACACGCCTTTATTTAATACATGCTTCTTCCTTCTCAAAACCTGGCACCTACGTAACATGATTCACTTATCTTTACAGATTCAGGTGTGTTATGCTAGTAGCGGCCAATATGGCCTAGAGCGCTAGCCTCAAGCAGAGGTGAGGAGCGAGTCGCAAATATGGTAAAATAGTCCCCTGGTTGTGATTCACCTCTTGACCTATTAAAAAGCAGGATCACAACCGGGATCTGCTATGTGTATAGTAAGGTATGGACAGATGTTGTGTTGGTAACCACAAAGTACCACATAAACATTTCCTCAGCTGTCCTCTAGAATTACTTTTTGATCAATGGCAAGCTGCTGAGATTTGTCATTCTTAATAACAGAGGAAGTGAGGAATCAGAAGTGATATAGAACCTAACTGGAATTAAACATGGAGTTTTTGTGTAAACAAACAAAATAGTGTTGTTTACATTCAATGTTTTTAACCAAAATGTGTTGTGTGAGTCCTCTCATCAAACATTTGCAAAGCCATTTAAAAAAACATACTTTAAATCCTGCATTCTTTACATCCATGTTTGTCATCTCATTAAGTGGACCAGTGTGAGATCGTTGGAGGGAATGTGTGTTGTGTTGTGTGCACATGATACAAACAAAATGTGAACCCACTCATAAGAGACTAGTGCTACTAGTGGTCAGGGAACCTTTAAAATAGGGAAATTGGGGAAATCTCTGAACAATAAATGGTATTATTGTAGTAGCAAAATCAAGAGAGAAAGGTATTAAAGCCCCTATGTGTTGCATCTAGCGGAACAGACTTGGCAAAAATGGAATATATTCATAAGTATGTTTTAATTAGTGTATAATCACCTGAAAATAAGAATCATTGTGTTTTCGTTACCTTAGAATGAGCCCTTTATATCTACATAGGGAGAGGGTCCTTTTTCCACGGAGCCCGCCATGTTGCCATGTTGGGGGTGGTATTCAGTTGGTTTACCACTAGATGCCACTAAATCCTACACACTGCACCTTTAAGAAAGACACTGCAGAATATCCAGCCAAGGTACCAAACTCAGGGCTGAGATAAATAGGCTGAAAGCAGCACATACTTTTTTTTTTTTTAATCTAGGATTATATCATTTTTCTGCAAACATATGTATCATCAGAATAATTTGAAAGATGCTGTTATCACATACAGTAAGAAATTTGCACAGATGGGCTTTAATGTAACATACTAAATTGGGTGATCTCCTTTCCTCACTTTCTGATGGTCCAATGGTGTGCACATGTTTGTATGTCAGGCCTGTGAAAGACTGATGACCTGAATGCTGGGACCTGCCTTAGCCCCTTGTTCAACCTTGCACAGGAGTCTTGAGAATGGACGAATGGATGTAATATTACTGACACTGATTCCAATAATGAATATTTCAGTATTTATAAAAATAGACTGAAGGAGGAAGCCTGTGGTGTGGACTTCTGGGATTCTTGGGGCACTACATTCTGTTCCCTGGCAAGTGCACAAATACAAAGGTGCAGTTTATGCCTGTGAAAACCTTGATTTGGCATTTAAATACATTTTAAAAATACATTTAATAAGTACTGGTGCTAAATGGAGAATGTGTGAGCATCTGTTTTCTGTTTGTGGTGGATTAAAGTTGTAATTTTTGTCAATCAGGCAGATTTACCCCCAAATCCAATCTATTGACACAATAAAAGCAGATGTCTAATTTTCTTACAGTAAAATCTCTCAAAATGAAGGTAGACATTATATTTCCATGTTAAATCTTATATGTAGTGCTAAACATCTCCATAAATGTCACTGGATGAACATCTTACTCACATGCTGCGTGTGAATTTAGCTCATTCCATATTTCATTGACTCAATTTGCAGCATATCCACCGAATACACAGAATAGCAGCAGTAAATCCACTTTTCCATTTCACTCGAAAAACTCTAAGCCCTGTGGTAAAGACCATTCTCTGTCCTCTCTTTGATTTGACATTTCATTTTATTATTTTTTGCCACTGGGTTTGCTGCACTGTGATGGCAGGAAGACATGGAGGGGTAATACTGGCACAAAGTGGCCCTCGAGTGCATCAATGGCCAAAGCTCAAAGCAGAGCAGTCGCTGCGGTCAAGGTTATGATGCAATGAAAGCCATTTCTCTCATATTCCAGCGCTTTAGGCCACTGTGGAACAATTTCAGGGCAGCGCTGCTTTGTCCCAGACCCCTAATATGTCATATAAATTCTAACTGTGAAACCAGATTGGTCAAAAACTGAAATCCACTCTTAATGCCACAACCTTGCAGCTAGGACTAAACAGACAGATTCAACATGATACTCTCTTCAGTGCAAAATGGCTCACTGTTGACACTCTGGTGAAGATTCCCATGGCTTAATTTGATCTACTGTTGTTGCATTCATCTAGTTTGGAGCCATTTACTGCTTCAAAGTTTCTCATTAACTAGATATAGAAGAGGAAAAAAATGTTCTTCAAAGCGACTATCTTTAATTAATACTGGAGACTAAGGACCAGGAGCTTTATTGATCTTTCACCACTTTTAATTAACTAAGTGAGTTATTTTGGCTGCTGTCTTACATTCCTTAAAGCAGTTTATTTATATAGCACAATACCTGATACAAGTCTTGTTTTTGAGGTCAATCTCATATCTGATGACTGTCAAAAATATTTTAATCCCTGTTTTATTCTCACTTTGTTTTTCTTAGCGTTCATAATGCTTTTTGATTTTGATCAAAGCTAGTGAGATTATATGTGTTCATGGAGTTACAAAGTTATAAAAAAGTATCAAACAACATGAAAAATCAACTAACTGAGTGACTTGTTACAGTTTGTATATCATTCTCTTACTGTAGATCATTCTATCCGGTCTACTTCATCAGGATTTATAACAATAGGGACCAGATCTTTTCCATCAGTTGGATTTTATTTCTCCCAGTACGTACAAGTTGCAGTGGTCATTACACCTTATGCATTAGAGGGAATTAAAATCATATATGGATTTTTCTGAAGTCCAAGCGGTCTTAAAGGTCTTACTAATACTAAAAAGGGTCAACAAGTCCTCTAATTGCATCTCACTCATTTCCTTTCATCTCTCTACTATCACTATTTAATAAAGCCATAAATTACCCCCAAAAATAATGAATAAATAAATAAACCCAAGCTCTCCTGATCTTACTGACTACCAGCCTTTATAAAGTCGAAATGTAAATCCACACAGACCACAAATCTCATCCCTTCATTCCCAACCCTGTCTGCTAAAAATAAGGTTTATATACTACTAATGCGTTTTACCTAATGCATTTTGCAGGGAACATACAGTAAATGCTGCCTGGATTATGTTCATGTGAAAGGAAGTGCTACATATTTGTACTGCGCTCAGGTTGTAGGGAGATGTTCAGAATGAATGGTGGAGTGTTTGACAGTGGAGACTGGGATTTGTATTTTGAATCTCAGAATGAGACAGGGTTATGACTGTTGCACTCAGCCCCAAACCCATTTTTTCCCACTGTAGAAATAAATCTTTATAAATGGGACACAAATATATAGTTTCAATTTTAAAAAAAAGGCTCAGTCATTTCCTGAAACAACTCAGCATGGTATTTCTTAGCCAAGCAAGGAGCATGGCTCTATGGAAGGCAAAGTCAGTCAGGTGGTCTCACGCTTTAATCCAGACATAAATATTTCAAGAATTATCAGATGAATTACCATTAAATTTTGTTCAGACTTTCATGGCGGCCAGAGGATGAATCCTGATGACTTTGGTGATCACCTGACTTTTCTTGTAGCGCTACCAAATGGTCAAAACTTTGACTTATCCTATGAAATATCTCAATATCTACTCAATGGATTGGCACACATTTTTGTAAAGATATTCATGGTTCCCAGAAGATGTATTGCAGCAACTCTGAGGATCCCTCTGACCTTTCCTCTAGTGCCAACATGAGGTCGACATTTGCTGAGTGAAATGTCTTGAAAACTATTACTGGAGATGGACTGCCATGCAATTTGGTGCCTACATTCATGTCCCCTTAGGGATGAATTATAATAACTTTGGCGATCCCTTATCCTTTCATCTAGCGTCATCATATAGAAAAAAAAAGCCTGTCAGCCTCAGCTGTACTTTGTGTTTTGAGCTAATTAGCAAATGTTAGGATGCTAACATGCTAAAATAAGATGATGAACATGGTAAACATTATACTTGCTAAATTCTCATCATCTACATGTTAACACTGTTATTGTAAACATGTAGCTATACTACTACCTCACAGAGCCATTAGCATGGCTGTGGACTCGCAGTTTAGGAAACGAAAGGAAAGTAAATAGAGTAAATAGTGCTTTTGGGGGATATTTTCAGCTGTGAATTAAGGCACATTTGGTGCTCTTGGGAGTATTTACAGCAGCAAGACGGTGTGTGTGAGTTTTACTCAAAATAAACTACAGTGGCCAGGTTCTTCATGCAGGAACATGTGCAACGGTGTGGCTTATTGATGTGTTTTTGATGGGCAACAATGGAGCTCTGCGGCAGAGAGGAATAAGTTATCAGATGTGCTATACGCAGGTAATACTTCTTTTGATTGCTGTTTTGATAATAAATATTATATCCAAGGTGAGTGACTGTAATAAGTGGTAATGAGTTGACCTTTAATTTAAGGTCAATATAAGTTTGATGTATGGCTGGATATATGACTCATAAAGAAAAATACCAGTAAAGTAAAAAATAGCAGTGCTGATATTCTCTGTAATTCTGGTGAAGGGAGCTGTTGGAAGCTGCTAAATTTGAGACTGAAATTGCATTTGTGGTCATGTTCATCATGTTGCTCCTGCAGAGATTCCCCTCTGTTTTAGGAGCAGGCCTGCTGAGATTTTTGTTAAACCAGAACCATAAATACAGCTGGACTCAGTGAGGGGTTACTGCCAGACTAGGGGAAAACCACGCCTGAGCTGCTCATGTTCATTGCGTTTTCTATCATTTTTTTCAGGTCTGGGTAAATAAAAACAAGGGGTAAACTGTAATTTTGTGGATCACTCAGTGAACATCAGTAGGCATCACATCTGAATCATTTGAATAAAAGCATTTGAATAAAATTATGAAGGAAGCCATTCTCATATAACTTACTAACTCTTCTATAGCCATCACAAGGATTAATGTATGTGATGTAATTAAACTACAACAAATCTAAGAGCTGAACTTCATGTACTGTACAAGTTGCAGTGTTCATTACACCCTGTGTGTTAGAGGGAATTAAAATAATATAACCCCCCCAACCCTAACCCAAGTCCAAGTGGTCTTAATACTAAAAAGGGTCAACAAGTTTTCCAAATTAAACAAAAAAATATGTTGCTTTTAACTGACCTCCAGAATGACACATTTTCTGATCTGATATCCCTATTGTCAGGGCAATGTCATTTGTTTGTGTCTTCAACACGGTTACAAATCACCATTTCAAAAATGAAACCCTTTTAGGATGTGACAACATTATGGTTGAAGTTTGGTTAGATTTAGGCCCAAACATGGCTTGTTTACAGTTAGGAAAAGATCATGGTTTGGTTTACAATAAATTCTTAGTAAAGGTTAGAAAAACATCATGGTTGGGTTAAAATGACTACTTCGTTAAGGTCATGGTCATTCGTCATGGTTACAGTAACAACCCCTTGGTTAAGATTAAGGACTGACCACCATCATGGTTACAAGAAACCGATGCTGAGTGTTGGAGGGAAACAGGAAATGAACCGCAGCCTCCAGTATTGAGTCTGACATTTGTTGACCTACAGTTCCACCCCGACCACATAGACTTTGCAGCTCTATAATAACGTCAAACTACTTCCACCTTTGCTCCTGACAGACACTCATAAATACTACAGCTGCTAGAGGACTATGTAACTTGAACACAAAGATATGTCATTTTGGGGTATTTGCTGAAATGACTCATGGTTTCACTTTTCTGAAGAGGACAGTCTCAGAAGGGTTATCTGCTTGGAAACATGAATGTTCTATAGCAATTTGCCTGTTAAATAATGGATCTTTTGATCTGAAGGTGGTGCTAGAGGAAAGCTCAGGGAGGTTCTAAAATGGAGACGCTTCATCCACTGGGGAGAATGAATGTGTTCAGTAAAGTTAATGACAATCTTCCAGTGACATTGTGATAGTTCTTGTATACAAGTAGCAATTATGACCTCATGGTGGCACAAGATGAAAGGTCAGGGGGTCACAGAAAAGGGACTATGGGACTATAAAGGGACTATGATTATCAGTTTAGAAGTTGACATGTACAGGTAGTTGAGGTATCTTTCTCTAAGCCCAAGTGTTTAACGTGCGCTTGAATGAAGTAGTTAAATGGACTACAAAAAACACAAAATAACATTGTGACAAGCCTATAAATTCAGGTTATATCCTGAAAATGGAACTGACTACCTAGCTCTGTTTCTTTCATTTCTTCTAACCACTGTAGAAAAAAACAAAGCTGTGTTTTGTTTCACTGTTGTAATCCTCACAATATAGTTTGGGGATGCCCAAATTGTAGGATTTACTACATTTATACTCTCTTATGAACAATTCTTGACTAACACTTTTGCCTCTACTTCCTCTTCAAATTGTCTCCCACAAGGCTTACAGAAGCCAATTAGGCATGTCGAGAAGCTATGTACTAAATGCTTTTATGACACACAGGGATACACAACAAGCAAGTAAATAAAGAGCACAAAGAGTGGTTGGGCTTCTTCATTGATCAAGTAGTACAGTATCATAATGGATTCTGTGATATCTGATCTGCAAACCCAGTTTCTAATAACCAGACCACACTTTAAGAGACTCCATTATAATTGGGTCATCTGCTAACATCACAGTATTCAATTCTGCATGACTAATTCAATTTTCTTATTTCATTTCTTATTTGACTTTCTCCTAGCTCCTATTCTTTTTATTGTATGGTATATGCTATAGGGAATTTGCTACCATTGTGTTTTTCACTGGCAGTATGTAATTGGGTGCACTATATACTGTGGACTAATGAAGCCTTTGCTGTGATACAGGTGTGCTGTAGGAACTGAGGACACAACTATCAGAAAAATCCAAAATGTTTGTAAAAATAGAGGCTTTGCAAATCTCCCAACAATCACATCTGGCGCCACTGTGAACAAAAAATGTCATCTCCATGTTCCAGTGTTCTTCACAGCTCTACTGAGCATTTTAGCATCTTTCAGCTCACTGTTTTGGCTTAGCCTCACACAACTTCACTGTTTTCATTCACTGTCACTCCTTATGAACCTTGTTTCCAGCACAAGTAGACAGCTGTTTTCAGTGAAAAAGCTCAGATAAACCCACTGTCCGCTGCCTACAGTGCACCAAACTGCAAACAAAGTTAGCAACTAGCTAGTAAACATAGTAGAACATTTAACAGCTAAAGAGCCAGATATTTTACTCTGGAGACTAAAACAGTGCTAAGAGGAGGGTGAATCTTGGAAAAAATATTTATCAGGTGGCTTGAAAAACGACTCTAAGTGAATGATAATGTTATTCTGTGTCTGCCAGATGTGTCAATAGGCGACTGTTTGCTAACACATCTACAACTTACTAAAATGATAATATTGCATATACAGCTTTTTCTGCAGCCCCCAAGTCACCAAAAATGTATTAAATTATCTTTTTTAAAATATTTTATTATATTTTATTTAACCTCAACCTTAAGCTCGTGCAAAGGGTTACTACCTTTCAACACTTAGTCTGGTCACAAGTCTTAGCTAAACGTTTCCCTTGATTAATAAAATTAAGTGAACTGTCCATTTCATCTTGTTGTCACTTCATCTAACTTGTCACATTGTTTGAATTTATTTCAACAGATTTTCTTAGTCCCACAAGCAGTACAATGAAGCTCTGAATGGTTTCTCCACCATAAGCAATATCACTCCTTTCCACTACATATACTTTCACCTGAGGTTCCTCTGAAATACAGTGCTGCCCAACACATTGAGGAGTCCTCCATTATAGTTGTTGAGGTACAGTATATAATAACCTCCCCATGCTCAACCTGACCCTCTCTGCTCCCCAGATTGGTTATTGATCCTGCTTTCTTTAAGCTTATTGCTGCATGCACTTTTTTTCTTTGCCCAGTCTTTTATGTGGAGACAATCTAGCTATTGTGTAGTATCTTGTTGCATGAAAAATGCTGAACGGGATGCCCCCCTCCCCCCACCTCCATAAATAATGATCATTTCAGAAGCCCGTCAATTTAGCTTTGTAGAGCAATATTTTCTAAAGCATTCATTTTTCCAATTCAATAGCTCCTCATATTTCATTACCTGAAGCAGCATTTTTTTCTTCTCCTCTCTGAAGCAGAGAGTACCAACATGTGGCTGTAATCCACAGCACACAGAAACACAATCAATAAACATGATAAAGAGACTCTAATCAATCAATACAACTTTTCCTCAGCATCAGTCAGATCATAGTGCTATCTGATGGATTTAAGATTCTCCCACATTTTATACAGTTGGTGGACACAATGTGATGTAATCCAGTACAAAAGCTCTCCTAAATACTGCTTTTGTGATGTGGCATTTTGTTTTTTGCAGCCATAGGTTGTGGTGTTGCTCTATTGCGTTATATTACGTTGGGGGGCTACTATTTTTAGCCTTTCAAACTTTAATTATAACACACTATCTTTTATCATCATCCAACAGCAGCGATCTACAGTGCTAACCTTTAATGGAGTGTAGCTCTATTGTGTTTTCTCCCTCTAATGATTGTGTCTGTACTTAAAATGAGCTATGAGACTGTATGTGTGGGAGTATTCTTGCATTTCAGTATCACTCTGCTGCACTGTAGTCACAGCATTTATTAAACTAAGGGAAGAAAGAGATGGTGATTTGATGTTGAGGTAATTCATCCTCTGTGGCAAACTGAAATTAAGATCTTTACAGTTTTATTACTGAAGGTATCCGGTAAGACTTTGATATGCATGAAATAATTAATAATGTGGAATTGTTGGACGCTTGCTGAGTAGCAAAGATAGGTCTTATCCTTTAAGCCCACTGTTGAAGTTTTTCAGGGTAGCAAATATTACAGATGAGGCACAAATGTGTGGATGCTATCAATAGAAGTAAGGCAAAAAGGTCTTTGGATATGCTTCACATGCTTGGATAATGAGTGAACACAGGTACTAGTGAGGGCTCTGGTATCACCTTGCAAATGTGGGCGGTTTTTGCTTTGTTTTGAGCGTGGATACTCATATATCATTCAGCTATCCCCTCTGACAAGCAGCCAGCTGTGTCCATGTCAGTTTTCTGTCAGAACAGCAGTTCTCTTCAATCAATCATCTGATTACCCATTCCAACATTTCGAAGATGAAATTGACGCGGTGAATTAGATTGGAATTGGCGACTCCGGTAGAATTAGCGAGTGCTCAAAGTCCCCCGGGGGCCTGCAACTGGCCTGGGAACACTGACTTATTACAAAAACATAACTGGGCTGCTGTGACACTTCACGGTGGCCCCCCCTCTGTTTGTTAGCGGTGATGAGGCGAAGCCTCGGCTTGTGTCTTTTGCTGTTGTACAACAAAATCAATGATTAATAAACAGCACTCGGTGACCCAAAACACAGCAGTCAGCACACAGTGTCAGATAGGCATCCATGCCACTGCGTTCAATACGTTTATACATAGCCAAATGAACACTGAACTCGTTCACTTCAATGAAAATGTGAGACATGAAACACACATTTAGGAGCCTCGACAGTGCTCAGTAATTACTTAATCTTGCCATCCACAGCCTTTGGTAACACACAGGTGGTAAGCCACCCAGACACCCATAGGGTAAATGATAGCTTTACAGCACATTGTGGAGTTTCACACTGAGCAGCCGCTGTGCTTCCCTCCTCCTAGTGACTCTCAAAAGTCCTTCGCACATCCTAACTTACCCTAACTGACAGACCTATGTGCAAACATACACACACACACAGTCCCTCTAAGACCCTGGAGGAGCAGGGGTCTGGCAAATGCTGCTCTATGTAGAAAGGGATTAGAAAGACTTGTAAGTGCTCAAGCTGACTCCTTCATGTCAGGATTGCAGCGGTAGCTGAAGGGCTGTGGTCGTACTCCTTTTTTAAACGGCGCAAGCAACATTTTTTGCCTTGCTTTTTTTGGCCGTCCTGCTGAGGCTAATGTGAGGCATAGAAGCAGGCTTTCAAAACCCAGAAAACCTCCTGGCCCTGGTATTCTTCCGGCACTATACAGCTGTAGTCGCACTCATTGGTGGATTATTTTCTCTGTTGGTAAGACACTTTTCCTGTCATAAAGTACAATGGAAATGGTCTGTTTAGCTCAGATTGTATTACCTTCCCTGTGGAACTTTGTGTTCAGTTAAACTCAAGGCATATACTGTACAGGCGTGGTAAAGTTTTAAATCAATTTTTCAATTCTACGCAGGTTGAAATAGTTGTCTGATTGAAAATTCCACTGTTCCCAGAAGAAATGCAAGGTGTTATGAATAAAGGAAAAATAAATAATTTATTTTAAGATTTATCCTGAGTGAAGCGCTCTGATCTGCATCTAGCCTCAATCAAATGATTATATGTGCACCAAGAAAACTTATTTGTTTCCCCTCACTCTAATGGTCCTACCCATGGCTCTTTCCAGCCCTGTGATCACAACCTTCAATTTCATACATGGTTCTCTGCGACAGCATAGGTTGTATGAATAGCATGGGTCAGGCACATCCCATCTACTGTTTCATTATTCATTGTTCTCATTTTCCGTGTGAAATTCATTTCTTTCAGGAAGTCATCTAGAAAGCACTGAATGTCTATTTCCTGCTGGCCGGTGCAAGAGGAGCACAGCAGGGGCGGGGGTATGGAAATCTAGCAAATAGAGCTGACAAAAAAAAAGGTTGCCTCTACACAAATTGCCTGCATTTTCTGTTGATAGGAATCACAGCATGTTTTTTGTTGACCATGGTTGTTCATTTATACATATAGAGATATCTTTGTACCCTAATACCTGAGTTACTCCATTCCTCTTTACATTCTCCACCAGAAAAATGTCTATTTATGAAAAGAGCCCAAATAGGGTTGGTAATAATATATTGGCTTGGTCAGCATGCTCATTTTGTGATTGCCTCTGGATAGCTGAATAGTATTAGGCTGATTTGCCTCTTGTGCATGCTTGCCTACAGTAAGACTGATGCAATGTGTGTATGTGTGTATATATATAGCATTTTCACATTAGTGCAACTACAGTACAGAGACAGGTTGTGTACAAATGTTAGTGAGCAGCAGTTGTGCTGCTGCAGTTGCCTAATTGGTTTAGCTTGTAGCTAAATTAAAGTAAAGTAGCTACATTGTTAATATTTACGAGGCCATATGGTGTGAATGTGTCTGGTTTCTGTTTCTCTTTTCTACATCTCTTTACCTCTCCATTACACTGATTCATGCAGAGTGCTTGCTTTGTCTTTATAGTATCTAAACATTCTTTCTTAAATTGGTCCCTGTCCTTTAAAACAACTACCAGATATCAAAATAAGCCACATGATTCTTTTTTTTCTCTCAGAATAATTTTTAGTTGTTTCCAACATGAAAATAGCTTTCTACTGTCCCTGAAAAACAGCTGGTGAATATGTATAAGCTGTTTCTAGCAAAACTATGCGTGTGAAATCATTAACAAAAAATACACCAATACAATATATGTATCATAAGGAAGTCATATCCATACTCACTGTACAGTCAGACCTCATCAAGGTTTATTGTTCAAATACAGATTGGATTCAAAATACTGTATGATATGATCAGGCTAAAACTGTAAGAGTACAGACACACTTTGAGGGTTATGTAAAATATGTAAAAATAAGTGTGTCAATATTTAAATTTGCTGAGCAGGAGCAATGCTGGTGGCATCTCTAATTTGGTGACCTACTGGCATGCAGTCACTGTTAAAAGAGGCTTCTCCCGCTTCACCCTACTTCTCCACCTCTGCATACACACCAACAGCTTTGAGCAGTGAAAATGATTACCAAAACCACTGCATATTTTGCTCTTTTTTTTGTTGTTTTTAAAGGGCAATTAATTAAAATTAATATAGAATTAATAAGTAATATTAGTAATAATAGATTAATATTAATATAGAAAACATTGGCCTATATTTAACTAACATTTTAGTTGAATGGTTTTTATTTTTTCTAAATAGAAAAGAAAAAGAAAGGGGAAACCAAATGGACAAGATTTTAACTACTAGTGGGTTGAATTATCTCCATTATGCCGTAAACAACCCTGCAGTTGAATTAGGCAGCAGCAGCACTCATTTGTATACAAATGACTATTTACTGCTGCCACCTTAGTTCACCATTGTCAAACTTTTCCAGCTTGCCACTGCTCACTGCTCACCAAGGCTGGATTATCAGCCAGGCAAAGCAGGCATCTGCCCAGTGGCCCCAAACCCACAGGGTCCCCAAAAGCCCTAGGTTTACTCCATATCATTTGGGTCAACATAACTTGATTATTCAGAAATGTGTGTGAAAATTTGCACCACTGAAGTACAATATTAATTGTTGTGTTTTATCAAAGCCCGAGTTACATATTCAGATGACTTATTTTGTCTGACCAACAGTCAAAAACCCAAACATCATGGAAAACTGGGAATTATTAGCAATTATTCACATTAGCTGGTACCAGTGAATTTTGGGCATGTTTGTATTAAAAACTACTAATATTATTATACTACAATTAATCAATGATCCAAATTGTTGCCAATTAATTTTCTGTCAGTCGACTAATCGATTGAACATCTAATCATTTCAGCTCTACAGTACTACCATGAATAGTGGGGGTCAATAGGGGTCCAGCAACAAACTTTTGCCCGGGGCCTCACAGGAGTTTAATGCTGCTGCAACCATAGCAACCATAAGTGAAAAGTGAAAAATTTGACCTGCTGGTGGTGTTAGATGAAAAGTCAGGGGATCAGAAAGTCATCAGGATTCTTCCTGTGGGCACCATGAATGTCTGTACAAAATGTCTCAGCAATCCATCCATAATGTTTGAATATATTTCAGTCTGAACCAAGATATTAAAAAGAGCTTTGATCAGTATCAGCTTGAAAGTTTGCAGCTGCCAATGTATGGTATTATTTCATAAGAGGCGGCTAGACCTTGGACAGGTGGACAGTCTACAGGGATGCCACATATATAGACATTATGTGATGAAGTAAAGGGCAGGTAGAAAGCAGTAAATAAAGGGGTGTAACTGTTAACATCCATGCTGCCACCCGTACACAATACAGAGAGATAAAGTTGCTGGGCAGCCAGTGAGTTGCAAAATGTCTGCATATTTTCATTTAAAAATAAAACATTTTGTACAGTATCTTTTTGATTAATGGTGATGGATTCTTAGATATCTTATAGCCACCAACCGTGTCTCTCCTTTCAAATAGTTTTCCATATAGCCTTTACCTTGACCATCAGACTATTGAAGCAAATCAAACAGCTGAGGTGCCAGTACTGTACCTTCCAATGTACATTTAAAAAATGAACAAGAAAAAAAAGATAGGAATGATAGAGAAAGATAGAGAAATATCTGTTACTTGAGCTGTCACACTGTAGGACACGTTCCTGAGGGGTGTATTGATCTGTC
This sequence comes from Scomberomorus guttatus, assembly GCA_038419695.1. NCBI lineage: Eukaryota > Metazoa > Chordata > Actinopteri > Scombriformes > Scombridae > Scomberomorus > Scomberomorus guttatus. The sequence goes on from CM076461.1 coordinate 22,777,813, forward strand.
AAAACTGAGTGACTCCATTAACTCCCTTTTATCTACAGGACATGACACATTCTGGATGGCTAGATGCAGCAGATGCGCGGTACTGTGGTGCCATTGCATGTATCAAAGTATAGTTGTAGCAAAGGTAATGTGGTAACTTGCAGGTAACTGATACCCCATGAGAGCCAGCTTTTGGTCTCTGAACTAGACAACAGTGTGAATCTGATATCAATCAAAGACACATTGAAAACAATCAGCTGATGTGATACACCTCACGCAGACCGCAGGAGAGATCGGAGGAAGAGGGTCCTGACATGCTGCTGGTAACAGACGTTGTGTGGGATCCATTATCACATCTCCCCTTCAGAGGATGTCACCTGCCATTTTACACTACTCAGGGTATTGATCATTTTGCACCACATTTAGAGGAAATTCCACCCAAGGTGACACTAGAAAACACTAGAGAGAGGGTAGGACTTAATCTTATCCTCTGCAAATGAGCTCTTAGATGAGCTAATTTAATATGGACTAAACAAATTAGAGTTAGGATGTATCATGTTCTCTGCCAAGTCCTAATGGCCTCATCGTTTCTGAAGCGCCATGTGAAAATGGGAGAGTCCCTCAGCAGTGCCTCATAAAATGCATCCACAAAAGACAGGTAAGTTGCATCCATTAGTCACAGCTCTATCTAATGGATAATCTATGAATTCCTGCCAACCAGTGTCTGAGAGTAAATTTGATCACTTGATGCTTGTTTATATAATGAGTAACTGCACAAAGTTTATTTTACTAAGAAGTAAATTGCCACATCATGGGAATGGTACAAACTGCTACTTTCATTGATAATGTGTCCAAACAGTATTCCACCAGCACTGACAGAAGTTAGTTTATTTTAGAGATTGACTTCTCTCCCTTACAAAATTGCTGTTGGTGTTACACACCAATATCCCATCACTAGTGACAAAAAGACTGTGTTCCAAGTGTTTTCCCTAAAGACATTTAATTTGGCTGACCCACCCAAAACCATGCTTTTACATGTTTGTTTTGATTACTTCCACCTTTTAAAAGTCCTCAGTGCAGATTGACTGAAATATCTGCCAAAATGTTGCATTAATGTGCAGTTGTGCAAATTGGAAAAATGACTTCCCAAAATATAAGTTAACTCAAGAATACAAAACTGTTTTGCAGCAAGTGTCCACCCAGCACATGAAATTTCACTCAACACTCGAATTTGCATACTCATTACTGTTTGTACACACGCACATTTAGAAGTGTGCTTATCTTAATATAATTCTTTGGTAATACATTTATTTCTGAAGAATTATATTAAACACATACACACACACACACACACACACACACACACACAGTACTCTACTTGTCCTGGTCATTTCTGTGATTGCTATCCCATTTTTGGTGTTGTAAACACCAAGTTTCACTAATTTCAGTTTCCACCCTCCTGTGCTTTGATGTGGCCATGTGCACATGCAGTTCCAGGCCCCAGTTTCTTAATACACCCATACTCACACACATACAAATAACTGAATCAACAACTAAACACATGGGTCTGTGAGGTTATTTGAGTAATGAACTGTTTATACCCTGTTTGAGCAAATATTACTGAAAGCAAGATGGAGTCTGTTCCAACAGTTCTGTGGGGCTGCTCTAAGGCACAGTGGTGCTTTGAGCTAAACACTAACGTCAGCATGCTAATGTGCTCACAATGACAATGCTAACACACAGATGTGAAGCCAATCTGTCCACCATTGTAGTTGAGTGTGTTAGCATCCTAACATTCACTAATTAGCACTACACACACAGCACATGTGAGGCTGATAGGGATGTCAGTTTTGCAGGCATTTGGTAATAAACCAAAGTATTTTCCAAATGAAAATTATGACTTGATGATGGTGTTAGATTCAAAGTCAGGGGATCACCAGTTATTACTCAGCACATTAAAACCTACCTGGAGCCACACCTTCACCCATACAGGCAATTTCACATTTTACAAGAATTATGTATTAAACAGATTTGATTCCTTAAGTTAACTATGATAACTTGTAGAAGGATACATGAAATGGAAACCCCTGTACAATGTTATATAATGATAATAATGATAATATGTTTTTATAATGCCATAATTGTTATTATCAGATCAGATTCTATGGTGAATTTACAACTGTAGTTTGTGGAGTTATTAGGTGGACAAAATATCAGAAACACATTTACATACATAGTCCACTGTAACACTACCACATTCTCAAACAACAACCATACATACTGTATGACTGACAAGCAAAGTAATACGACGAAATCAACGAAAACTGCACATTGATTAGTGAGGTCATTGGTATTTATTGCAGATCCATTTGTATTATGTTACACTGTACAGGTATATGTATTTTTCACGTTCCACTTTTTCTATACTAACTATAAGTATTAGTGTCAGACTGGAATTCAATTCTTCCTTTATTAATCCCACTGTAAGATCTGACCTAATCACAGACAAATTACTTTGAGTAATTGAGTCAAGAGCCAAATAATGTCATCCTGTTAACAAAACAAGCATACCCCAGTTGTCTTTGGCCCACTGCTTCAGCTGCAGAACCTTGACTGGCATTTTCACTGGACTCAGTGGGAGCTCTGGTCCTGAATCCACTTTGCTGCCCTGACCATCCTCTTTATTTGTAATTCTGCTGCTGCTAAATGCAGAACTAGTTATTTTAAAGGATTTGGATGCTTCCATTTTTCATGATTTTAACTTATTTTCGCTAAGCTTTTCAGCCCCACCCATGTTAAAAGATGTTTCCACAGAAAGGGGCAGGTGGAGGTGTTGGGACTCAGTTAGGAGCAGGTTTCATTATTAGCAATAGTTCATAATTATCAAAGATAACTATTAATGATTAAAAATCAATACAATTATTAATATTAATTAATAATAATTGGGGCACCACCCTGAGGTCAGGGACCAGTAACCAAACAGTGGATATCAACTCAAGAAGGGGTGTTCATCCAAGAATGTCAACATCTGAGAGATATTAACATTACAGCTGAACAGTGAAGGTTTGAATTTGAGCACTGACTCCGTCACCAAGCTGTTATCTCAGTATGTATGCAAACAATCACAGGAAACTTCTCTTGCACAACAAAGGTTATTAACTTGAGCAATATCAATTATGAATCAATAAAGCTTCAATTAATAAACATCTATCATACAATTACACAAAAGCAAGCAATCATAAACAACGGCGGTTATAAACAGCAAAACAACATACAGCACTAGCAGAGGCGTGTGTGTGTGTGTGTGTGTGTGTGTGTGCAGGGATGTGAGAGAGGAAGGAGGAGGAACAAGATGGCGGACATGAACCACCTGGGTTTACGTCACGCAAGAGTTCTGGTCAACAGAGTTGACTGTGAGATTTAAACAGGGGCTGTGATTAAATGGCGAACGCCAGTCAGCCATGCACCTCTGATCTCCAAAATGGCGTCAGACAAAGCTAAGCGTCTCTGTTGCTTAGCAACATGTGTCTGACTACAGAGTAGCATGTGTGTGTGTACATGCAGGTGAGGTTAGTAGAAAAAGGAGGGTGAAGCGATTATGAGGAGAAGTGGCGCTTGTTTTTATTTCCACAGAGACCTGGTGTGCAAACATCCTTATTCACCGGCTGCGGTCTGACTTCAACAAATAAAATGCAAGCCACAGTCTCGCACACGACGGCAAGCTAACACAAACCAGTCCAAGCAGTTGGACAAGCACCAAAATCAGTGAAGCGTAATAAACACAACCAAAACCAACAGCAGCAGCAATAATACTTTAAAAGCATCCACAGCAATCAAGCTTAAAATAACACACTATTAATAACCTATTACTTCCCAGATGTAACCTCTTGAACTGTTTAGGGGAGCGAGTATGTGAGTGTGTAGTCCATTGGCTAGGTCCAACTTCGGTTCCTTGGCTGGATGCTGACGGAGGCTGGTGTCCTCGTGTTGTCGGCAGGTTGCGGCAGCTGGTCTTATTGGCGGGTAAGCTGAGAAAACAGCGAGTCGGCTCAGTTAAAGATGAGCGGGGCTTTGGATCCATGAATTATGTTTGTGATGAACACAAAAAAGTCTCGAGTTGGACCAGCATGGAGAGATTGTAGGCCTTGACAAGAATAACAGTACATACGTGTTTTGCTTCCTTAAGCGGCGCAAGCCACACGAAAAGCACTGATTTCTGCTCGGCTCTCAACTTTATATCCTTGGTGACATCACGGGACCCCATGTAGGTTATCGTCCAGTCTCGTCCAATGGGAGACGAGTTTGAGCAAGCTGGATGTCACACTCAGGTGCAAGTTTGCTATGTCTGCTGGGAGCTACAGTCTGTTTCAGACTCTTGTTGTCTAAGTTGGCAATCTTCTCACTGGTCTTAGGCCGTGAGAGCCCCATGAAGGCCTGGGGTCAGGCTGCTGTGTGGACACGCAGACCTGGCCCTTTGTTCTGGCCATGTGCACGGCCCAACAGAGGTCTGGGACCCAGCCGGGTACCAAATGTGATTGGCTGGGGGAGGGAAACCGGGAGACAATCGTGAGAGGGATGACAGCCACCCAGAGCCCATAACCACAGCACAGTCGGCTCTCTCTCTCTCTCTCTCTCTCTCTCTCTCTCTCAGTTTCTTTATTTATTTTCACTACATCAGACCAGTTTGTGTAGCTGCCCACCAGGAAACCACCCAGTACTCCCAATGGCCACACTACCTTTACTCAGGGGAACATGAATGGCCCAAATGTCAGCCTCATGGTGGCGCTATAGGACAAATCAGGAAATCATCTAAATCTTTAGCATACATTGTCTGGGAAACATGAGTGTCTATTCAAAATGCTGTGCCAACCTATTCAGGATATCACTAAAGTCAGATAGTTGTTGAGATATTTCTGGACCAAAGTGGTGAAGGACAGACAGACCGACAGATCATCCATCCCTGAAGCCAGGCTGCTAGCATGGCTAAAAATCTGTTACAGTATGCTAGGTGTTGTTTTTCTTTCAAATTGCTTTGTTTGCCTCCCCTGTCCTATTCTTCTATTTTTGTAGCCTGACTTCCCTTCTTTTTGGGCAGACATGATTGCCTGGAAGTTCTCTTGGAGTTTCTATCAGTATTACTATAATTATTATTAGTATTATACTATCTATTTTTGCCCAAACCTATTGTAGACTAAACCATGCACAGCTTCTAGAGAGGGAGGGCGACCAACAGGCTGCAAATACTCAAATTATCTACACAGCTAACTTTAATAATATACCTGCAGCGGTAGTTAGGTAGAGGTTTTAATTCAAGGCTTCTCAAGGACCATCACTGTGTTCATCTGAGCATCTACACACACAAACAAAGAGGCACAGTATTGTACCAAATAAAATACATTAGTGCTCAGAAGCACTTGGGAGCACGCAGAGGCAACCACAAGTGCTCCTAAATCACAGATAACTGCTTTAAAAAGATGCCAGCACTCTGAGAAAAACAAAAACTGAACACAATGTTATTGGCCGCTGTGAAGTCTGTACAACAAAGATAGTGAAGTAGACATGTAAAGTGTCGAGGCCTACTGATTATTCAAATTAGCAATTGCAAAAGGGCCTGCTGAGGAAGTGTGATACTACATTGCTCATACAATATTTAAGACGTAGATATAAAAATGTAAGACACCAGGGTGTACAAATGTATCACCTCTAGTGAAACGGCGCTGATTTGAACCAACAAACTGATGCGACCTGACAAGCTGTGACAAGCTGATCAACGTTTCTCAATAGCAGAAGAGAGCAGAGAGCAATGTGCTAGTTCATATGTTTGATTATACTTCACCATACCCCTGGATAGATTCATTATTTAAGAACATTAAGAAATAAGAAGGCCCAGTTTATGAAAAAAATATCAGGTAGGGGAGCATGTTCTTGATCTTCTTCGATGTGGAATTATTTCCTCGCTATAAAGGGAAATCTGTACAATATTTCTCTCACTTTTACTCCAGCGAGCACATATTTGCATTTAAAGAACTTCTACTACAGCAAATTTTAAATAATGTCAAAGTACTTCTTCAGAGTTCTGTCCATCCCTGGTCATAACTGATGAAGTGATTTTCAGATTGTACCCTATACTGTAAATGGTTATCTACTATAATAATTTCATACCTGCAATATGTAAGGCCCTCACCTGCACCTTTAGCCTCAGGCAAGAATTCACAAATAGACACTTCACACCTCAGCCTGCTCAAAATGTCACTGTCTGACAACTTTAAGCAGCTTTCAGTATCTTTTTTCTGAACAGAGCTGACACCTGTCGTTTTGATTAAAGAAATAAATCAGCCTCTCACATTCTAAAAATATGCAGAATGAATGTAACTGCTGCTTCCAATATCTATAATTAATGTGGTCACATCCAGCGCGGGAATAGGAAATCTGATGTTCCCCTCTCCTCTCCTCCCTCTCACCAGCGCCGTCCTCAGCAACCCAGTAATCCCTAAGAGAACAAAGCGAGCTGTGAAAGCATAAATAAAACCGTAGTATCAAAACTCTCAAATCTCTGCCATTACTGTTCTGACAGCTGCCTGCACTAATTAGCCATCAAAGGTCTCCCTCTTCCACCAACAGCTAACACCAGTTCAGTATCATCGCTGCTGTCAGAGCGTGTTTGTATGTCAGGGTTTGTGTCTCTTTACCTTCGGCAAAATGTAGGTAAGGGCAAATGTAAGCAAACAAACTGTACATCTACAATCAAATGTGGACCACTGGACAGTCAAGGAGCCATGGATGATAAACTGTTACAGTAAAAATGATTACAGGTTTATTGGGCTTTTGTGGCATCAATGGTATGTGTAACCACTTTCTTTGTCATGGATTATTAATCTGCAAATGTGAATCAGCGTCAGTCCATGCAAGGCTAAAGCATATTATTTGTTTGGTTTGACTTTATCAAAGGTGTGACAGGTAGACCATACCCCTTACATTTGTCACTGATGATAAATATGGCTCATTTAATCCAAGTCATCCCTGGGAAACCGACGAGGAAGACAAACGACGCCAGAGCTCACTCACTCTGAGCCTGAAATCATCTCGTTTGGTGGGGTACAGGTGGTGATTTACCTAACTCGATTGGCTCATTAAGAGCCTCCGATGGCCTCGCCACCATCCAACTCTGGGGCCACGGGGAAAAAAATGCTGCATTAAATCAGCAGCGACTCAGCTGCTCAACTCCCTGAACCTGCTGCATCGCCCCGTGAAACCTCTCATCTTAAGAACTGTCACTTTCTATTAATACGGCCTGCAGACAATCTGATCAATTATGTAAATAGTGAATAATAGATTAAATTCAGCATGAATTTCTCATAAGTACGTCACATTGACAGAGAGGCTCCTGTGTAACTACTGTTGTCTGGTTTGCTACTATCAAAAGCTTATAAAAGCATTTAGATTGTAACCTTTGATTTCTCCTGTGTGATGCAGTACAACTGTCAGAAGTCCTAAGATGAATTTAAGTGTTATTACTTTCTAAGTATTGCAATGAAAGTTATCTAGTGTCTTTTCTAAAGCTAATGCACTCTATATGCAGTTTGTGGGCTGTCTGTGTACCAGCTCTCTTTCATAATGTCAGGCTGCAGACAACAGTCAGTGCAATTAATGGATGGGTGAGTTAATGTCCCCCTTGGCCCTCTATTATTCTCATACATGTCCTCCCAGGCTTCATGCTTTTATACTTGGCACATTACAATGTGTTGACAAATCAACTTATGAGAGCTTAATGGCACACAAGATAATGTCACACACAACAACGGTGTCAAACACACTGAAAACTAGCAGTTTCAGGAAGGGTTCTTGGCTACATGGTTTAAGGCAGAATATGTCCCAGCAGTAAGGAAAGTGGATGAGCTTAATATAAACCAGATCTTAAATTAAGTGCATACATTTCAAATACGAACACCAACTCTAACTTATTCATTCAGATTTGACCCTTCAAGTCTCACACAATTTTTTTTTCAAGCTTTTCAGACAAAGTTGTAATAAGCAATTACATTTGTGATAATGTGCACAGCAGAATATTTCAAGGTTTTGTGGAGCTATATCATGACAATGATAATTGTGCAACTCAAAATCTTTGGTTTCTGGATAAGTTTGATCTATACGAAGCCACATTGGCTTTTTGGCCACTTGGGGGCAAGTTGACATGGCACACTTGTTGAGTTGCTTATTTACACATCTAGCAGACACAGAGCAACATTCATTTAGAGTTGTATTTCTGGTACCTGACAAATGTACATCAATCATTCCCTTGCCTCTGAGCTCTGTTTTGGTCTCCACCAACTCCTGAGGCAAATATGTCTCCAAAGTGGCTAAATGCTACAGTTTTTTCACAAGCTATTGTTGCTATTGTGTTGTTTATCAGAGACAATGTGTTTATCAAGTTTCTTTGCTGAATACAGCTGCCCGCTGCTGCTGGAAATGAGGTTGATGAGAACGGTGAGAGTGAATCAAAACCAAAACTATGAGCTTCTTTAAACTTGATAAGAAGCCTACTTTTAATGGTGTTAGCATAGCATAGCACAGACTATAGCGTACTCAGCAAGCTATTTGTTCAAACTATTCTTTACAAGTTGAATTTTGCATTGGGTCTTACTTAAAGCCAGGCCAGGTTACCTCTGAGCTGAAGATGAAACTGAAAGGAGAAAGATGAATATTCCTGGCTGCAGTAGCAATTTATTACAGTTTGTTGTGAGATTTTTTCCCTTCCACAACTAAGCTACAGATCAAGGCTGGCTGCAGAGGAAAGTTCTGAAGAGATCATGCTATGCAGCCTAGACTCAATATTGTACAAGTAGTTCAAATCCAGCATTTTTAACTGCAGCTGTAACAAGATTACTTTGCAGGCTTAGTCACTGACAGAGGGCACAGGCAGACACATATTCTTATTTACAGGTATACCACCCTTAATCGGGTAAGTCAGGATCGAAAATACTGAAAATGTTGCCACTGACACTTTGTCACTGCTTTAAAATAAATCTCTCTCTCTCTGTCAAGCTATACTAGATATACTGCATAATACTCCTTGAATTTGTGAGCTGATTTTGGTGGTGATTTGCTAACAATTATAGCTTTAATTACACACTGTAGGTAAACTCTTTTAGCATATTAGATCAGAAAAGTTACAGCCTGTTCCTCTATTATCCACCAGTCCAAGGAGCATTCTTTAAGGAATGGAGAATAATTTAATTGTGAGACTGTCCTCATTGCAGCGTGGCTCTAGGGATGGCTGATCAATCAACCACTTTGGTCCAGACTGAAATATTTCAACTGTTGGATGGTTTGTCATGAGACATTCATCACCAGAGGATCTCCTGACTTCTCCTCTAGTCTAGCCACCATGACATTTTTGGTTTTGAGTAAAATACCTCAATGTTTATTTGATATATTTTCATGACATTTGGTAGAGACTTCCGTGTTCTACTCAGGATGAAGAGTAATAACTTTGTCATCAGGTCAAAATTTCAACTCGTTTTATGATCATATATTTCTAAGTCATTAACTTCCCATTAGCCTCAGCTTAACTGTACATTGTTTTAGTGCTAATTAGCAAATGTAAGCATAACAAGCAAACATGGAAGATGGTAACATTACCTCATGAATATCAGCGTTTTAACATTGTCAGCATGTTAGCATGACAACATTAGCATTTAGAGACTCTTAGTCGTGCTTAACCACAACCACAATCTTTCCCTTAACCATAACCGTAGTAGTTTTTGTGGCCTAAACGTAACAAACCTTATGCCAGGTTCAGACTACACAATATTTTTTTTTTGTATGATAACATGTCACTGTGTCAAATTAGGCGATTATAGAGTCATACATTCTTGCTGTGACTTGGCCAGGAGACATGACAGACTACATGTTAATACCTGCACAGTCATAGCTTGCCGTCTTTCACGACCTGCGTGATGTCATCAGTAGGAGGTGCCAGGGACCTTTTTTTCATTCACAAGGTACCTAGGTCTGTCAGGCTGGGCTATTATCAGGCTGATATTGTGTAGTTTGAACCTGGCATTAACCACAGAGGTGGCAGCTCAGACAATGCTCATGTAAATAACTTTTGTAACAGATGTGAAAGGCACTGACGAACTATGTCATTGTGCCTATACGACCAGAAAACATTCATGTGTTGTTTTGGATAATGACATATGATCTGTTATGCTGTTTCATTTGGATGAATTGTTGTTAATTGTTAATTGGGTATTTCAAGTTTGTAAGCTAGGCAGAAATCCCAGCAGGAGGTGAAGTCAGTGCTGAACAATTACTACCACAAATAGCTGGTGACTTTGTTGGCAGTAAAATTGTTCTCACCACTCTTAAATACTTAATACATTTTTATGGGGATATATATAAGGTTGTTTGTATATTTGGTATTCTGAGATTAGTTTTTTGCCGAATGCTGTGCATGCATCAGTGAGAAAGAGTTTCTAATCTTCCCTTCAGATACCAAGGTGAAATGAGACTGTAAAAGAAAGTCTTGTTGTTTTTGTTCCCATGGAATTACTAAGTTATTGACATATCTTTTACAAATCCACAACCAGAATGAGGAAAAAGATACAGGAAAAATACCCTCCTTCTCAGCTAGAATTTTTTTGTTGCAGTATCTGGAGTATTAAAAGCTTGAACATTAGCTCACCAACTGGCAGGCTGAAGGGAGAAGTGTGTGTTGGGTACTAACTGGTATGAAAAGTGAGAGACATTTTTTCTTATTAGAATCAGAGGTAAACAAAGCCCATCCAAAAACAACATCCTAGGAGAGCATGAATTACCATCAAATGTGTGAATCCATTTTTATTCTCTTTGGCATTTACTTTTGTATTCAACAGTCCCACAGCAGATCCTTTAAAGGTGCAGGGATATACTGCTTTACTCAGAGTGTAGATTCTGACAGCAGGATGGAGCTTTTGAGAAAATAAAAGCCATCACGCCCCGATGTAAGATGACACGGTGCTCATTTGCTTCAGAGGTGAGAAATACTCAGGGCCATGGTGCTGAATGACCTTGGCAGTTGTGTCCCCGGGGAGCAGTGAATTAATAGCTGACCTTTAGATTATATCCTCAACTTCTCTCCCTTTGCTTTTGCAGGCAAGTATTTACTTTTTTATACAGCACTCTAATCAAAAGATAACAAGCCAATCTACTATCTGTACTTGTTTATGTCACAACAATATCTGTATTTAGATTCATATTGTACATGAAGTGGGACAGAAGTTTTTAGAAATCATCTAGATTGCTTCAATGTTTTCTTCTCTTCTGTGTATATTCTGTCAACAAACTGTACAAAATCACACAATATTTTAACCATGTGCCTATTTGTATTTGAACCCCACCTCCACAAAAGACAAGTAAGTCTCATTTAAATAAAAGCTATGTGACTGTTAATTGTTAATTGGGTGAAAATGGATAGTGGAAAAAGAATGGAAGGTTTTTAAAATAGGAGAATACAAGTCAGAATTGCATTGGGACACACTGCATGAATTTACTCCAAAAACTGGAGGTTGTGTAATGAGATGAGGCCCTGATGAATGTAACAGTAGTAATCTGGAGGAGATCCACATGAAAATAAAGTTGGTTTGAAGTGTGAAAAATGAGAACGCTATTTGCAAAAATCTGAAAAGCTTTCTTGGCCATTTTGCATGCACTTTTGAGACGGTCCCAGGTCATCAGATCCCATGTACTGTCAAGTTGCAAGATGCCAAGCTTCCTTGAGATAAAAATAACATTTCAGTCAAGCTTCATCCTGCGGTGAACAATAAATCTGGAGAAAAATGACCTTGCAGAAAATCTAATCTACATTTTGGCAAATCTGCATCATGGAAAGTCATGCTGCTTTGGCTGCCAGCAGTTCCTGTTTGCACTGTAAAGACAACAATGGACACTGGATTACTTTGATACTGAAGAAAGAAGCTGAATCTGATGATTATGAGCCAAGAAGTTATAAGGAGTGTGTTTCTATAGCTGGTGGCCCAAATGCAATTTTTTCACAGAAGTGTGAACAAACCAAATCTGTTTTTTGTTTTGTTTGTTTGTTTGTTTCATATCAGATCTGGGCCACTTGCATATATGGTCATAGATCTGATTCATGTCCAATCTCTGGCTATGCGACCGCTGTCAGAACGGTCAGATAAGAATTCATGTCATACCCTTTCAAGAAGAAAGGTTCTGACAGACAAATGTCTGTGTAAAACAAATGTCAAATGTGTAAAAAAAGAAAAAAAGGGGTGCAGTTTGTATCTGTGCAAAGCACATGATCTGTTCATCCAAATAACGTATTCAAATTAGTTTACATCCCTAGTTTATATGTACCTCATAGGATAGGAGCTACAAAGTAACTGTGATTCATCTTTTTTTGTTCCTCTCCTGTTGGGAGTTTGGTTACTGATGGCCAACGCCGGACCATAATGCTTCTGTCACTCACAACGCTGATTCAATTTAGTCTCATTTCCCGGTGTCTGGATGCCAAGGGCATAAAAAGGGATCAGATCAGTCCGGTGGCAAGTGTCTCAGAGCATAAAAGAAGCAGCATTAAACAGCACAATATCAACTGGGAACAAAAGGCAGGCTGAGACTGTCGGCATTAAATGACATGACGTTGTAATGCGTGTCGAGGAATGACATTTATGGATGTGCAATATCATGTCACAGGTGATAAAAATCTTCCTCTGAAACACATTTTCAGCCAGGAATATCAGAGTATCAGGGTGTGATGGCATTCGCTGACCTCTCAAGTCCTCATCAGTTCTCTCTCACATAATGTTAACGTCACACCTTGTCCAACACTCAACCTGTAAATATTTCACCATGTAGTTTGCTCTTACCGTCAATATTTTATTGATGCCAAAGTGGTTAAAGTTGTGGCAGGGTTAATCTTAAACAGGGCAACCTAGTGACACTGGGGTGAAACTGAGGGCAGCAACAGGGACAAATGGTACTTCTTCCACAAAATACATCCATTATTTATTAAATGTATTGCTCAGCTGCTGCTATACAAAGTCATACAGCCATACCTTATTTCACCTAAGGATTTTTTAAAAATTCCCATAGCTGGGGTTGATTCAACTTCTTTGTTTTTCACTTCACCTTGTTGCCCTGCTGGTATTTTTCTCTACAGAAATTCATACCCACTTAGCTTAAGATGTTTCATTACGGCCTCATTGAGGAAATAGTTTGCCCTTTAAAAGAGAACTAGTGCAGGGAGCAGATAAGGGCTCTGCGCAAATATACTCCCCCTCCTTTCCACTTCTCACACACCGCGGGAACATTTGCATAACATTTCTCTAGTCGGCATGGGGCTCTGATGAGTCGGAGGTCCTGCTCAGTGAAGAATAAGGCAAGTGAAGTGTGAAATAAAGCAGCATACGAGACCTTGTTCTCGCGCGGTGATGGAGAAGGCAGACCGAGATCGCGGACGAGGGGAAGGAGAGCTTGTACCAGGATTCTAAACTGAGTAAATATGTAGGCATGAATATCTCTCTTTGAAACATAAGAAGCCAATTTATTTCACTCACTCGAATCACACAGCCCTGAAAAGATAGAAATGTCATCAGGAATGTGCCTTGACTTGTGGGGATAACAGCAAACAATAAAAGGGGAGATTAAATTTAATAGGTGATTAATTTTTCACTGTATAGAGTCTTTGTAATGAAATGTAATTAATCAATTTGCACATTTTACATAAACATTAGCAGAGATGATGCTAGACAAATAGTGGCATGACTATTTTTATCCAACTTGACTCTATTAAATGAGTCACAAGGGAAATATTGAAATCTTGGCGTAGTTGCACTGTGCAGTTTTGTCTGGATGATTCACACTTGAAAATAATTTCCTAGAGATTCATTAATCTTATCAGCAACTAACTGCTAAATCTCTCAACTCCTCTATACTTCAAGCCATTTAGGGAAAACTGCATAGATTAGTGCAGGATTCAGTCAAGTTCTCACAGGTGAAAAGCCCATATACAGTAGCTGAAGAGCTACATATTTTCTGACACAATTAGTTCAAATCAAATGTCATAATACTGGGAAAGAGGGGGTGGGAATGCAAGGAAACTAAAAGCCCTATGATGACTCAGGAGCCATTAAGCGATTAGAACACATACAGTACGTACACCATAAATTAAAATTATGATCCCGTCATTTAGTCTTTGACTGCAGAGGAAAGGGGTTGAGATTTTCAATGTATAAGTGCGAGGGCCTCTTGGATAGGCTCCGCTCTGTAATTAGGGAGTCACTGGTATCAATCACCCTGCAGTGGCAGGCTAATTTTTTCATCATCAATTACCTTGAACATTTTGGACGCTGATCAGACGAGACCCTTCTTAAACCTACTGCCGAGCTGTCATTGACACTAATGGAATTTTAAATCTTCACTCACAGTGGAGTTGTACTTAAGTGCAAGTCACAATTATGGGGAGGGTAATTTAGCTAATCTCCTCGAGCAGCAACGATAGGCTGCAATCAATATCAAAATATGTGCCCTGCTTAGGAGCAGGCAATTTGCTTCCATTCTAGCACACCAGGTTGCCACTTTTGAGCTGAGAGCAAAGCACAAAAGGAGTTTACCTCTATGTGGGAAAAGATCTAATCAAATATGTTTTCTTTTACAGTTTCCTTTGTGGTTGTTTTGCCTTAGGATACAGAGTAAATAATATGAAAACAGCTTTATATTCATCACCAAATACCATATGATATAATAAAATAGTTCCACACTGGGGTCTAACCATGATTGGTTGATGAGCCTGACAGTTTGGTCCAAAGCAAGAACTCTCAATACATGACCAGATTGCTTGTAATTTGGTAAAAATAATCATAATTATGGTCCCCAGGAGATGATTTCGAAACATTTTAGTGACCTCCTGACCTTTCCACTAGCACCACCATGAAAATCGCTCCTTGACCAAAACACTTTGGTCTGTGACATGGTACTGTATCTCAAAAACAAATGGTTGAATGTCCATAAACTGTGGATATTCATGGTTCCCAGAGGATGAACCCTACAGTTTCTGTGTCCATTTATGACCCAGTGACCTTTACTTTAGTGCCAGTTACTTAAGTGTTTCCTAAGGGAATAAACCCTTTTAAATTTGGTGACTTTAGTGCCTTCCTTTTAGCCCAACCCTCTGGAAAACTACCTCTGGGCATACAGTAAAAGCATATTGCAATCCTATATTACATATTTACTGTATAGACTATTTAATGTTGAAATTTATTTTGGTCTATAAGTAATTACACAAACAATTAGACATTAGATAGAAATAATAAAAAGGCAATTACTGCCAACAAACATAAAATAGAATAATACAATGCAGAAAAACAGCATTAAAGATTATTGTGTAAACTCTTTTTACAATACGCAATTTATTTCATGTCAAAACATATGTAGTAATATATACTAATTTTCAGAGGTTTACAAGTCACAAATAAGTCTAAAGTTTTGGCTCTGATGTCCCAAGTCATGTCCCAAGTTAAGACCAAGATCCTTAACATTCATAATAGAATTATGAACAGCTGCAACATTAGACTAACATCACAGCTGGCCATGAAAAAACGAAATTAAAACGCAACAAATCCTCTATTCAAAAATTGCTTCATAGCACAAACTGTTGATGGCTCAATCATGTTTGCAAAATTAAGTGATCAACATTAGCTCTAAACTAATGTCCTCAATCCATACAGTAGGTGGCCATAGAACATTGCTCACCTCAACTTACCATTCTTTTTGCAGCCTCAACTTTTAAAAGGCTTAGTTTCCATCTGTGATTTTTGAATCGCACAATTTACTGCAGTGTATTTTCTGCATAGATTTGGCATGAAATCTTGAATTGGGACACAGTTTAAGAATAGCAAAATCATCAGTGTCTATTTCCTTCTGTCAAGTATTTTATATTGAACATTGTAACGTGTCATGAACATGCAGGCTGCAGATTTATATTTATATCATGATATAAATGATTTACAACTTCTAGGAGAGAAATGTTATAGGCTTCTCAGTTTAGTAGCTATTATATTCCTTATTCCTCAACATGACAAGCTACTGTGGAGCTTCCCTCTATGAATAGAAGCCATATCATCTCTCATCTCTATTTTTGGTTCGCCTGTTAAATTAAGCATCATGTTCTTTTAACTTGAATGTATGAGTAACTCTGTCTTTTGTCAGATAAAACATTTGTAATCAATAACCTCAGACAATGCAATGAGCTTTGAAAGTTCTCAGCTTCTAAAAACAGTTTTAATTAGCTATTCCAGACTCATTTTTCTGCCCCATGATGTAAAAACATACACTATAAGGGGGCCCAACTTAAAAAAAAGTATGAGCACCTGGAGAAAACAAGGAAACAAAGTTAATATGCTGCTGTCAAGAGTTGCAAGTTAAATTAGAAATCACCTAGTAAAATACTAATTACTTATACTTTTATCTAAAGTGACAAGAAGACCACAACATTTCAGAGGATATCTCAAGACACTGGCCCATAAAATAGAAACTATCTCCATGGCTATATGTAGATAGTTAGATAGATAGCCTCCCCTTCAATCTCTTCCTTTGACCTTTAGGGCGGCACGCTTGCTCAGAGGTCAGCACTGCAGCATTGCAGAAACACCTCCACATGCCCAGATGGGTGTTTCTGGGTGGAGTTTGAATGTTCTCCTTGTGTCTGCGCAGGTTTGCTCCTACAACTCTGGTTTCCTCCCACCGTCCCAAATAAATGCAGTTTAGGTTAACTGGAAACTCTGAATTGCCCCTGTATTGATTACAAATACTTCATTAAAATGTTTGAATAAAAATAAATGAATAAATATGTCTGCCTCTCTGAGTAAATATATTGTCGTATAATTGTGCGACATTATACCTGGGTGTTATAAAGTAGAAGCACTTTTATTAAATATTGTTTCTGTGAAATTTTGACCAGATGATGGTGCTAGAGGAAAAGTCAGAGGACCACCAGAGTCATTAGGATTCATCCTCTGGGCACTATGAACATTTGTACCAAATTTAATGGAAATCCATCTCATAATTGTGGAGATATTTCAGTCTGTCCCATACGGTGGCAAAGGGCAAACGAGCTGCAACTTAAGAAAACATCTTCATTAATTTGACAACACATGTGCAGCATGTAGAAAGCACGCTGCAAATACCACAATACAACACATTAACAAAATGTGCTGCAAATACCAGAACGCAACACATTACAGAAATGACAGTGTTTCCAGAGGACACTTGAGTGATGAACACATTAATAATTCATAAGCAAAACATTGTTAAAACACAAACAAAGCCTCTTTCCTACCATAGTAAGGTAGACGAGCTACAACCTTATTTTCACCAAAACGAGCCATCCTCTGAGCTGGACAAATAACATTGGTCTCTATGTACAGCTGGCTGTGAGACGAGGGCACAGGGGCTGTCTAAAAAGTGCAACACCCAAAAGAGATACTTAAAACAATATTCAATAACTTCACTCTTATACAGTGTAGTGTCCCAAAATCACTTCACACATCAATGGTCTCCTGTTGGTTATACTACAACACTTAGTTGACAAAATAGGAGAATTAAATGTTTATTAAATTATATCTCTGTCTTTTAATAAACAATCTAATCTAAGATTATCATATTGATTTATTTTGTCGTACTGAAACCTGGCTGTGTCATGAAAAATATGTTAGCCTAAATGAATCATATTAATACTCACATCCCTTGAGACACCGGTCGAGGAGGTGGAGTTGCAGCCATTTTTAACTCAAACCTAATAATCAACCCTAGACTCACATTTAATTATAACTAATTCAAAAGCCTTGTTCTTAGTCTTTCACACCAAACCTGGATAAGCATAAGGACTCTTATGCTAACTTTAGTCCCTTCCAAATTGATCATCTTGTTGATAGTGCTGCAGGCTCATTGCCAATGACACTGGACTCCATTGCCCCTTTAAAAAAAGAAGATAATAAAACATAAGAAGCTAGCTCCATGGTATGACTCCCAAACCTGCAAATCAAAGCAAACATCATTAAAAATTTGAGAGGATATGACGTTCCACCAAACTGGAAGAATCTCACTTAGACTGACAAGAACATCTTAAAACATATAGGAAGGCCCTCTGTAATGCCAGAGCCACCTATCACCCATCATTAATAGAGGAGAATATAAACAGTCTTAGGTTCCTTTTCAGCACTTTGGCCAGGCTGTCAAAGAATCATAACTCTATTGATCCATGTATATATATCTCTCTATCCTATAGCTCTCAGTAGTAACGACTTTAGAGGCTTTTTAAATGATAAAATTATAACTATTAGAGACAAAATTCATTACCTCCTGCCCTCAATCGGCACCGATTTATCCCCAAACAGAGGAATCTGAGAAACAACTGTAAAACCTGATATAAATTTGGACTGTTTTTCTCCAGTCGATCTTCTGAACTAAGTTCAATGATTTTTTCATCTAACGATCAACCTGTCTCTTAGACCCCATTCCAACTAGGCTGCTTAAGGAAGTCTTACCCTTGGTTAGCACCATAGACTGTAAAAAATATGGATATAGCCACTGTGACCTCACCGACTGCTTTCTGAAGAGTGGTTGTGAAGCTCAAAGTGGGCGACTCCTGCCGTCACCATCTTGGCAGTGTCTGACTCTGCCTAACTCCTGGCTAACCCAAAATTGGCAAAGAGGTGGAGCTGAGGCGGGCTAAATGAAGCCTGGTCCCTGAAACAGGCCCACCTAGCTAACAAGCTAGGCTATGTGGTTACTTGAGGTAAGTTAACCTGAAACTATACAATAAAACTTGAAATAATGATTTATGTTATTGAGATTATACTACGAAAACTTAAAATGCTTCAATGGTTTTATATATAATATATAATTGTAGTAATTTGCAACACTAGATTTTGATGAGACTTGCAGTGTTACTGTGAATCAGCGTAACGTTTATTTAATACATATTTAACGAACAGTTTGAAGCAAATCAATTAACCTGAATTTAGATTTCCTCCTTGTTGAGGTCATGGCCACCTGTGATGCCTCCACCACGCCTGCTACACACAGCATAAACTGCAAGCACCAGTCTTGGCTACTTGACTTTAGACAGCTAATATTACATTGTTTGTCTTCAAAGGACGAAAAAATGTATTTAAAGACTGTCATCTATATTTGAAATGTTGCACCGTTTTTATCCTACAGATGTGACATAATAGTATTGTCAACATAAAAAATTGAGCCACCCTTTATGTTTAACTTTATATTTTTCATTACCTGAAGCATTTATTACACTCATTTATTTTCCTCTCCTATTCACAGTGTGGATCATTGGTGACTGCTGTGTCCGGCATAGTGCCCAGAGAGATACAGAGACTATGGGAAGCAACCTCAGCGTGCTGGATGTCCCTCACATTAGACATGTCTGTCCAGGGCTATTTTTGAAAGATGGAGTTCATTTCAGACCTAGGGGAAATGACATGTTTTTTAAGTACATTAGCTAATTGCTATAAAAACTACATCCAAACGCAGTGAACTGCTTACAGTTGGCAGTGTCACTGCTTTTGAATTTGGCCTTTACAACCCATTTTGTTGGGCCTACATATAGTCCTGACTGTCATCGCTAATGTGTAGTTTATTTTTTAGTTTTAAATGCTGTCCACCTTTTTGTGTTTTATTCCATTTTGTCTAAAAATGTATGAGTTAATCTATGATAACTTCTAGTTCACAGTTCAATAAATTCTATTTATATTTGCACTCTTTTTGTCTTTAATACAAATATGAAAATGTTCAAACCTGACTGTCAGTTGAAAGGACAAGCAAATCATAAAATACAGATAAAACATGAATCAACTCTTTTACCAAGAGACAGAAGTCTAGTTTAAGTAGAAAGTGAAAATACTCCCACACAACGTTTCAGACTTCTGACCTTTCTCAAGACATTTCAAGACAATGTCTTGTGAAAGGTCAGAAGGCCGAAATGTTGACAAGTAATTGTGTAGAGTCCATTTCTGTGTGTGGGAGTATTTTCACTTTCTACGTGAAGATAACTAAGGAGCTACACGCAGTAGCAGAGCTGGAGAAGGTTTTGGAGAGTGTCATTTGTTTGTTGCTCTGATTGAAGTCAAGAACACAGCAGAAGAATGTGACACATCTAAACAAACCAGTGGGTCAGGTGCTGGATAAAAGTGCAAAAACAAAGAATTACCTGCACACTGAATAGTTTTAAAGCGTCCTGGAAGGTATCATTTATTTGCAACACTGCAAACTCTGAGAAGGTGTTCCTCAGGCAAATCCCCAGTCACAGGTATTGTGAAGCTTATATAGTGATGCAAAAAGAAACATAATCAGCTGATCAAGTGCACCTATGGCAAATAGGTGCATTCTATCAGCCGATTGTGTGTGTGGGTTTCTTTTTGGCCTCACTATATAAGGCTCACAATACCTGAACAAAAGTTTTTCTCAGAGATCGCAACATCACAAATAAATGATACCTCCCAGTGTGCTTAAAACTATTCAGGGTGCAGATAATTCTTTGTTTTTCACAGTAGAGTTTCTCAGTGAATATTCTACATTTGTCTTAAAGAAATGTCCAAACAAAACCAGCACATCACACCACCACACAACACTTTTCATTTTTTAAATTTCGCTAAGATCTATGCATAATGTGGTAAATATTAACATATAGATACCATTTAAATATTTTCATTTATAACTATTAACTATTATATTTTGTTAAAAGTTTAAATCACCACTATATAAGAAACTGATGAATGGCTATTTTTAAGAATGTGCTTTTACTCATATTCATATATATACATATATATATGTGTGTGTGTGTGTGTGTGTGTGTGTGTGTGTGTATATATACAGTACAGGCCAAAAGTCTGAACACACCTTCTCATTCAATGCGTTTTCTTTATTTTCATGACTATTTACATTGTAGATTCTCACTGAAGGCATCAAAACTATGAATGAACACATGTGGAGTTATGTACGTAACAAAAAAAGGTGAAATAACTGAAAACATGTTTTATATTCTAGTTTCTTCAAAATAGCCACCCTTTGCTCTGATTACTGCTTTGCACACTCTTGGCATTCTCTCGATGAGCTTCAAGAGGTAGTCACCTGAAATGGTTTTCCAACATTCTTGAAGGAGTTCCCAGAGGTGTTTAGCACTTGTTGGCCCCTTTGCTTTCACTCTGCGGTCCAGCTCACCCCAAACCATCTCGATTGCGTTCAGGTCCGGTGACTGTGGAGGCCAGGTCATCTGCCGCAGCACTCCATCACTCTCCTTCTTGGTCAAATAGCCCTTACACAGCCTGGAGGTGTGTTTGGGGTCATTGTCCTGTTGAAAAATAAATGATCGTCCAACTAAACGCAAACCGGATGGGATGGCATGTCGCTGCAGGATGCTGTGGTAGCCATGCTGGTTCAGTGTGCCTTCAATTTTGAATAAATCCCCAACAGTTTCACCAGCAAAACACCCCCACACCATCACACCTCCTCCTCCATGCTTCACAGTGGGAACCAGGCATGTGGAATCCATCCGTTCACCTTTTCTGCGTCTCACAAAGACACGGCGGTTGGAACCAAAGATCTCAAATTTGGACTCATCAGACCAAAGCACAGATTTCCACTGGTCTAATGTCCATTCCTTGTGTTTCTTGGCCCAAACAAATCTCTTCTGCTTGTTGCCTCTCCTTAGCAGTGGTTTCCTAGCAGCTATTTGACCATCAAGGCCTGATTCGCGCAGTCTCCTCTTAACAGTTGTTCTAGAGATGGGTCTGCTGCTAGAACTCTGTGTGGCATTCATCTGGTCTCTGATCTGAGCTGCTGTTAACTAGCGATTTCTGAGGCTGGTGACTCGGATGAACTTCATAGTGTTCATTCATAGTTTTGATGCCTTCAGTGAGAATCAACAATGTAAATAGTCATGAAAATAAAGAAAACGCATTGAATGAGAAGGTGTGTGTTCATTTTATGTAACAAAAATAAAAACCACTACACAAGCAACAGTTTAACAATTTAAAGTCAAATCTCTTCATGAAAACATCCATATTAAAGGTTACAAATTTACAAGTTGTTGTGTATGACTTAAGTACACTTGAAATAAATGAAAATATGTGTAACAGTTGTAACAGTAATTATAATGATATAACCTATGAATAAGAACCCAGTGTCATAATTTGGCAAAATTGTAAAGTCTTGTGAAACAAGTGATGTTGGTCTGGCTGTTCTTCTTTGCCCTTGGAGAAAGAAAATGGTAAGTACAGCAGTGTCTTTCAGGCATGTCCTTCCCTAATAAAAATGACAAGAAACATAAAAATATGACTTTATTGCAGAGTAAGTGGCTGTTATTCATAAAAGAGGTTTGTGTGTTTAAGTTCTGTAGATATTCAAGTTTGTAGTTGAATGTGGTGTTAAATTTAACAGTGTACTGCCAAGACAATTGGAATATGAATGTACAGTATGCAGTTCATCCACATTAAAATTATTGTTGCTGTTTAGAGAATATTGAACTGTTCTCAAAGCTTACTGCCACTGTAGAATCATGCCATGTTCAGTCTTACTTGCAGAATAAAGTTTCCAGACAGTTTTTCACAGACAGTATGTGGGGAAAAATGTAGTAAATCTCACTATGATAAAAGGTCTTTGCAGTAAATGCACTGAAATGTGAAAGTTGGCAAAAAAGTGTTGTCATGTTGCTTGATTGGTAAAATCTTCATTTAGCCTTTTGCATCAGGGGAAAACTAAACTACACTGGTGTGTCAGTAATTTCACCTTAACAGTGACAGCACAGAGCAAGCGGTGCCCTAATCAAGTATTTAGTAATGTATTAGGTAATGTATTGTAATTTAATGTAATGTATATTAATGTATTACAGTCAACACTGGTATCAAGTTATACCAGTAAGTTGCTTGATTCTTTGTAAGGTACCGTATGAAAAAAGGTCTCTGCACCCTGGAGTCAGTGCTGAAGTAAAGACTCAAAATGTTTGCTGCACTGACGAGAAGTCTTGTTAGCAGTCCAGTTCTGTCCTCTCATGTTGATCATCCACTGGCCCAGCCTGTCTGGATCACCTAGAGTAAAACTCTACACAGACAAATAGATATGTAGAGTAATATATGTGTTAGGTTATCTCATTCACAGACTTCTTTACATGCAAACAACACAACTTAAATTGCTTCAGTGTTTAACAGGTCATAATCAATTTATTTTAGCTAAAAAAAAAGGTGGTGGACATCACAGTCCTCATATTCTGTCTGTTGCATTGTCTTTTCTTGTGTAGTTACGGGTCTATTTCCTACACTTATTTTTGAGGATCTTTCATGTGACAGTCAAATGCATAGTTTTGTCATGCTGGAGCACAGATTTCTGGGACGCTCTGTTAGTACAATCCACTTTGTCCGATATTTGCATGGAAAATCATCCAAAACGCACCAACACCACAAAGACGGCCGAGAGGTCAGGTTAAGTGACTCAAACATGGACTCAAATTAGCTGAGGTGATGCCTAGCAGACAGCTAATGACTAGCTAGCCACCCGTGACAGCACCACCTGTCACTCAAAGCGGCCAAGCCCTTAATTATACATAACTTCACGGCTTACTAAAATTTAGATGGGTGAGTTATAAAAAAAATTCACCCCCCGTACAGTTGTCATGAAAGGGGAAATTAGCTATAGAGACCAAAACCGTTTTTTGTACCAGGCTGTAAACATGTTTATTTCTGCTGTAAAGTTGGGCATTTTAACATGGGGGTCAATGGGGATTTACTCGCTTTAGGAGCCAGCCTCAAGTGGCCATTCGAGGAACTGCGTTGTGTGACTTTCTACATAACAATAGTTTATTTGAGGATTTTCAGTCAGGATTTAGAGCGCATCATAGCACAGAGACGGCACTGGTCAAAGTTACAAATGACCTACTAACTGCATCGGACAAAGGACTTCTCTCTGAATTTGTTTTGTTAGATCTTAGGGCTGCATTTGACACCATTGGCCATCACATCCTGTTACAGAGGCTAGAATATTTAATTGGCATCAAAGGAACTGCATTAAGCTGGTTTAAGTCCTATTTATCAGATTGATTTTAGTTTGTACACGTTGATGGCAGACAGCGGGGACACTGCCTTATATACTGTGGGCTCCACATGTATTCAAATGGTCACATCCTGATTGGTTGGCTACATTTATGCAAACTTCAGAGGGCGAATACCTGCATGTGATTGGAGGAGAGTAGTACCCATAGAGTCCAGTGGGGGGCGGAGCCTGTGTGAGATATGTAATAATATGTACAGTGTAACTCACTATTGTGGTTTTCTTGAAATTAGCTGGACGTTTCGGTATTTAATGAAGTCATGGCAACGCAGCCGTGACATCAGGCGACCAGCTACACACCGACATCTTTGCCTTTCCATAGTAGCTGCTTACTACAGAGGTAACCACTGTGCATGTGTATCTCCCCCTCACAGAGTTTAAAGAGCCTCCCCTCGCTGGACGAGCTTAGACTTCGCCCTGTGTTCACCCGAACACAATCACTGGATCTGAGTGACCACTACTGCAACCCAGCACTCTCATTGCCTGTAGAAGGAAGAAAGGATTTCTTCACAGAGACGAGAGACCAAAGCCCGGTCCTAATGCAGCAAAACGTCATTTCTGAGGTTCTGGTTAGGGTTAGGGGTAAGGTGTGAATTGAAGTTAAATTAAGGTTAGGATTAGGCATGAATTGGTTAGGGTTAGAGTTAGGGTTAAGGTTAAGCTGTACAAAATTAATGGAGTCAATGCAATGTCCTAACAAGGATAGCTGCGCAAACTTGTGTTTTCACTGTACATAGTTGCTGTTGTTATTGCTTAGGTAGAATTATATGTCAGGATAGTGTTTTATTGATCAAAGCATCTGCTAACTTTGTTAACTTTGATATTTTTTAATAAACACTATTATAACTTTAAAGAGAAGTCTTTTGTCATTATTGTGTTTATATATTGTAAAAAGTGGCTGATTGAGAGAGTCAGAGCTTGAATTCAAACCTTCTATGTTCACCCGTGGATGCTGATATCCCCAGATATAAACATTCCCAGTGAACTCCTTCTATGAGACTACCTTGCTGTTTGGTTATTGGTCCCGGTTTCCGGGTAGCGCCTCATTGTTATGAATTAATATTAATAATTTTATTGATTTTAATAATTAATCATTGATAATTGTGGATTATTGCTAATGTTCAAACCTGCTCCTAATCAAGTCCCAACACTATTTATCTGCTAATGATGATACAAGATTTCTTTTTCCTGTCGATATAGTACTAAAAACCATTACTACAAACTAATCAGTCACATCTCTGCGTCAGTCACATCCTGCGTGCCAGATGATTTTTCAAGGAAAGTCCTACTAGACAGAAGCAAAAGCTTTAATAGATATTTCAGTGCTTTGCAATTTGGTGACAAAGTTTAAAGTTTTACATAAAGTGAGTTTTATATATAAATCACAGATTATTAATGAGTTTGGGGAACAAATTGAAAACCCATTATTTTCCTAGCCCTCCCCTGGTTTTCTCCTGGGTTGCAAATTCTCCCTCTACTGTAGCACACATTCACTCAGCACGACATAATAAATCCAGACAGCCTCTGCAATCAAACGTCTCCCCCTCACCTGTCCTGACTGTTGGCTGTCAGACTGAAGAGAGATGGGTAGCTTTAAAAAAAAAAACATACTTACTGTATCTGAATTCTTAGGGGCGGCTTTCTCAAATATAATGAGGATGGTTTTTTTAAAATATGCCTCTTTGCTGTATTGTATTGCAATAATCATAAGCATTTCTATGCATCAGCTAAATTAATTTCTTGTTGTTTATCTTTATATATATTTCGTCAGCTCAGTGGTTTTGGCTGTGAGAGATTATAAGATTACTTTTGCAATAAATACAAAGCGATGCAGTTTTCATTCTATATTCCTCTATATAGTTATACACATACAAAAAAATACAATAATGTAGGAAATAAAGTTGCAGAATTAAAATAAGTTTCTTTTTTAAGGAAATCAGCTGGTAGTTCTTAAAATAAGGTATCCTATCTAGAAAATGACCAAGGTGTTTTACATCGGACGCAAATAAAATGATTCTGCATTGGGCGATCTCAAAACAAGCCTCAGCAGATGGAATGACAGTCAGCTGGATGAGGTAAACATTCTGGGTTCATACAGAGGGTTGATTGAGCGTGAGGGGGGTCCGATAGAAAAAACGTCTGCCCCCGGGACTCCTGCTGGGATAATCCATCCCCGATAACAGGAATGAATTTTATTCTAATCTTCTCCTTATCTGGGCCGACTCCATTTGGATGTATGCAAGACAAATGTTCTCCTTTACGCGCATGAGGTTCAATTCACAAAGGTCAACATGAATGTGTTTAAAGTTGTTAATTAAAAACACACAAATGCACGTGTGTGAGCACACACACACACACATTACTAACGGTAGAGAATACTCAGGAAAATGGTCTTTCATAGTTTATCCTCTGTGGAGCAGAATTTCACCTGATTCTCATTGATTTTTTAGGTTTAAAGGAGATGTATTTATATGTATTGATCTGGCTGTTACAAATTAATATACAACTGTTCCTATTTCCGTTACAGTTAGACTCCTTTTGAATGTGTTCCCATTAGTACATGTTGCCGCTGTCATTATGCAGCCCTTGCTAATTAGTTCTGAAACCAAGATTAATCATAAATTGTAGATGCCTTAATACCTCAATCTCACTAAAGACTTCCTTCCATTCCTCTCATACTCTGTGATGCAACACATCATATCAACAGCCCTTATGCTGCTAACAGTGACAGGAGCTCCATAAGAGTGGGACGCTGAGTGCCATCCTTCTCTAAAATACACACCGAGAAAGAGATGGTAATAAAAATGTTCCCTGTAAAGACTAAAGCTGGATTATTGAATCTCTGGCTCAACCTTGACAACACACCACCTTTACAGCTGAAATGTGTTACTTTTCTGTGTAACTGTCATTTAGTGGGGCCATAGCCTATAAATTAAATGTTGCTGAAATCATACTCAAATCAGTGGGAGGAATATCTCATGCTGGGACAGACAGAATACAGAGCAAGTACTCCTCCGTTGTGCTCAGTTTCAGCAGAGCAGAAATCACTGCTGGGATATCTCACACAAGTGGATTTCAGAGACAATTTAAAAAGTCCAAATGTGCAAAAGTATTATTATACAACAAATGCTATCATAATCGCCATTATTGTATCAATGAAGACTTTGGTGGACGTCTGATAAAAATGTCAGTGCCACGAAGGCAAAACCTCCCCGTGACCTCCCTGAATTTGAATTAATGAGATATTTAGACTATGGTTTTCTTTCCCCACTGCCCTGAGGGCGACATGATTATTCTAAGCTGTGGAGTACATCTGTGTCTATTAATTTTCATCTGACACTAAGTAGGCAGGCACATATTCAGCAGACATCCTGGTCACACGTAGTGGAGCTTTGAACTCGCAGGCTGTGGGTCAACAGTCAGTTTGGTATAGCTGAAAAGCTCCTGAACTGATGGCCACTTTGACATTTCTGCTCCGTGAGCAGAGTGAAGTACTGTAGCTTCTAGCTAACTTAATTAAGAAAATATCTTGTTACCTTTGAGGACTGCATTGCTTGGCTGTCATATGGTTCTTATGTTCTCGCTGTACTCAATTAATGATATGAAGAGAAGTTTAAAAGATGGTGGTTATTACTGTGCACAGAAAAACTTCACGTTCACATACAGCAGCTCATACAGTACTGTACAGTACAGTAGACCATTTGTGAGGCCATTTGATGTGAATCCAGGAAGATTCCATTGGAAAGCCCACTGCCTGTCTATCTCCTCCCTCACTTATAAAAATCACTAATCACTTGAAACCGGCCCCACCAAAAGAAATTAATTACAAAATGACATCATAAATCCCCTCTATGGAAGGAGTGACATCATTAACTCCTCCATTTGTCTGCCTGCAGTGGTCCTCCTGCATAATAAGCCTGCAAGACAGCACTGACTTCAGGCTGTAATCAGTATACAGTACCACTTTAAGTCTTTAAGCTTCTATATTGTCCTTACAACATACTAAAAATAAAAATGTTAGCAGGTTACAACAATAATCCATCAAGTCTGAAATTGTAAATGTTAATAAGAAAACAGATTCAGTTCATTAGAGAGGTCTTCCTAAGGAATTAAAGAACACCCAAAGGGATTTCTCACATCCATGAACAACCCTGTCTCATAGAAGTTACATTGACAGGGTTTTCCCTGCCTATCTAAATCAAAGCCTTTGTATTATTGCTGACCACCTTTGTCAAAAATTCTGGCAAGTGATGTTGATGGAATGAAAAAGGCAGAACTCAACTGTGAGGGCAGTGCAGCACTCGAACAGTCTACAGCGTGAACATGCTAGTTATCTTGTAGTTCATCTTCAAAAACGGCAGTAGTTGCAAGCATTTTTTGATTTAATTACTAAATAATTACCTTTGCGAGACAACCGTGAAGTATATCGTGAATACTTTCTACGCCGTCACTCAAAGACTAAAGTTAGCAGAGTAGAGCAGCGAACTCCAGCAGTAACAAATGAGACCGACTGACCAACACACACTGCAGCATTAAACAACTTAAACCAACTCTGAGTTGAAGAAATAACTCAGTGCTCAGTTTGTTTCCCCCTTAAAAATTCTGAGCCAGCTCAGCATCTTGGACAGCGATGTCTTTCCCCGGAGCTAATGGTGCAGCAGAGAGGCTGCTCTCCACTGCTGGAGACATGACATTAATAACAACACAGCGGAGCACTTCGCCTCCCCCTCAGTTAGTTATTCTAATACAGGCAGGAGACTGTACAATGCTTTTACATAAATTAATTAATTAATTAATTAATGCAGTTAACTTTTTAAAATAAAAAGGCTGCGGACCATTTATCTTATCTGCCAATTATGTTTCATATTGTATTTTAGTGGAATAAGGACATCAGTGAATGGTTTGGCACACAGTATACTGGAGCAAGAGACTGAAAATAGTGCCCCCTTTTCTATTCATTCAATTGAGAATCGATTCTGAATCGAAACGGCACCCAAGTATCGTGCTAGTATTGAATCAGAGATAAAAATATCGTCCCAGGCACATTTGTCACAACCCTTATTCCCTACGGACACTTTTGTCTGTCAAATCATGATTTTTTTCACTTAAGCACACAACTGTGTCAAAAAAATCCAACTATATCCAACTAAATTGTAACAGCAAACACATTTTGCTAGAAATGTAATGCTGACTATTTTATGTTTTCTCTCAACATAAAAAATGTTAATTTACATATTTGGCAAGTTACAAAAATGTTGATATTTAACATATTTAGTGAAATGCTCAGAGACAAATTAGTTGTTTTGTTTTCCACCAGAATATCTGATCTTGCAGCACAATATCTGCTATTAGAAACTACAGCAATATTAAATTTTATATGGTTATGCTTGGACACTGGCAGCACTTGGTTAAGGTTAGGGAAATACCATGGTCTCAGTTTAATAAAGAAAAAAAGTCTGCAGTCACTTGAATCACAATGTGTTTATTAACATTTAATCAAAACCACAATCTTTCACCTTAACCAAAGACCAAAGTGATTTGTTGCTTAAACCTCTCAAGTCTGTTGTCACAGTCCTGCATCTTGTAAGCCCACCATATGATATATACAATAAATGTAGTGTTTAATTATAATCCAGGCAGCAATTATGTTTGCCAACACAACTTAACTGGGAAAACAATTTAGTTGTACAGAAATGTAATCTCTAGGAGACAGGATTGCTCTGAAACCCCCAAATTATTTTTTAAAATTATTTTTCATTGTTGTTCTTTTGGAGTTTTATTATTTGACAGTAAAAGTCAACAGGGAACATGGAGAGAAAGCAAAGGAATGATAGGCAATAAATGTCTCGGGGATGTTGCAATTACACGGTACATGTCCGACTAGGCCACAGAGGCATCCCAAAATGGTTCTTATGTATAATTTACATTTGATAACTGATCTATGAAGTATGCCTTTTCAAAAGTGGTAGTATAATAATTTGTGTTTTCTTAACAAGTTTAGCAAGTTCTGAAAATGAAAGTAGTGAAGCAATCATTGGTCTGTATTGAGTATGCCTATACAATGCCTGTCCACCAAAAGTTAAATTTCAAATTAATACTATTCTATAGCCATGCCAAATGTTTATATTTTAAAGGAGCATTCCACATTTTAACAGAATGTCTGCGTTACAAACTGGAAGTGTGCAGTTTCAAAGAAATTAGTATTTAGGAGGCAACGGGGGGTGTCTAATGACGTAGCATTATGGGAAAATGTATGATCCAGTGGCTTTGGAGCTTGACTAATAGTTGTGACTACTCAAATCAGGATATCTCAGCTGCTGCTTCAATCTTCGCCATCCTTTCTTTTCTTTCATCAGTCACTTGTGAATTTCCCAACTTTATAGAAGTGTGATACTAAATCACTGGATTACCACTTTAATATCACTTGCTCAACTCTTGGAAAAAGTTTGTACTTGCATTCATCATGGCAATCTGTACTCATAAAAGTGATATCCATGTCTGCTACAGTTAAGTTGATCAGAGACCCATTTTAATAACAGAAAAATAATATTAATACTATTATCTTTATTAAAGTCTTTTCCAGGCTATTTTTGCAGCACAATCCAAGACTCAGGGCATACTCCATAGTTCCCAAATACATCCAGTCTGCTGTCAAGTCAGGTCAAATTTTATTTATATAGCCCACTATCACAAATTTACAAGTTTGCCTCAAGGGGCTTTACAATCTATAGAACATACAACACCCTCTGTCCTTAGACCATCAAAAAAGAGCAATAGACATGCAGTATAGAAGTGTACAGAAATGGACCAAAATAGCAAAATTACAATATGGAAAATTAATATGTAAAATGTCCTAGTGACCTCCCATTAACATGCCATTGCTAGAAAGATACAGGAATAGCAAAATTGTTTCTTGCTTCAAAAACATTTAAGGGACTCTGTTTTACCCCCAGAACTCTGAGGCCGCTCAAAAAACGGAATTAATTAATTTAGTTAATCTAATAAGTTAATTATAGAACTGATTTTACATTACTTGGGGCCATTTTTTAAAGCTATTAAACTTATCTATAATGTAAAGCAGAGCAGTAAATGGGCCAAAACATGGCCATTATGGTCATTTAGATAGAGGGCTACTACAAATCAAATCATAAGTGAGTGGTACAATATTGTCATTACAGAGCTTCTCTCACTGTATGTTCCTATGTCATGTAAAATGCAGCACTTCGTACATTTGTGATAGAGCTACAACAGTGCTGTGTTTTTGTGCTGGCTTTGCTGACATCTACCAAAACACATGACCCCAATACCTTCAACAACCCTGTGTGAGAAAGAAGCACAGTAAAGTATCATAGGTTACTCTGGATTTGAGCAACTGTCTGTCTGAAATGTGTGTTTTTTTAATGTCCTATCCTCTACTTAATCACCTCTCACCCAGCCACTAACCATGTTCAGTTTGTTTAATCTGATTTGTAAAAATCTCACAAAGAGAAGAAAAAGGAAACATTAAGACATTGAAAATCCATGCAGGCAATGTAACTTTCACCTGTTCAATCAAAACATATCTTTGTGAAGTTATACAATCCCCCTTGTCAAGCCCCTTTGTCTATTGATTTCCCTGTGGATGCCAACACAGTTAATTTAATAGAGTTCATTTTCTGAAGTGAGAGTCAAAGAAAGATAATTAAAGAGCAAGAGAAAGAGATGAAGGGAGGAAGAGGGGGAGAGGATATAATACAGACTTCCTTTCAAGCACATTGTTATTTCACCGAATGTGTCATAATGCCGAAATGGCACAGACCTAACTCAAATGGTTGTATAACAATGAACCAGGCATTTCTCTTCAGTTTGATTGGGATCTTGAATGCTACAAAGGTGGGAATACTTCAAAGACGAGTGTATAACTTGTACAAAAATACAGACTGAGGTTCTGTTGCTTCCTGTATGTTAATCCAAGAAGGCAAATTCAAAGGAAAAATGATCGGAGCATGATATCAAAGAACATCCTGAGTAAACGAGCACTTGATCCATTTACCTGGCTCACAGTGGGAGTGGGAAGAACTGCAAGGTAAACAAAGCTCTATTGAGTTTTAGATGAGTGATGAAGAAAATTAAATCAATCTCACATTACTTTATTCACTTACTACAAATCCTTATTTGCACTTTCTGTATGTATGATATAGTGTATTTGTGTAGAAATAGAAGAGAATAGCCAGTATTTGAACATGATTCCAATTTTAATGCATATTGTATATATCGAAAGCATTAAAGCTGCACTTATCAAAATGTTTCTATTAACAACAGATCAAATGGCTGCATGTAATGTGAAAGGGGTCGCTTGTAGTGACAAACTCACAGAGAATTATCAACACTCTGCAGTTCCCCTCAGCTCTATGGAGCAATTTGGGTTTCATGGCCTGCAATTTTAGTGTTGTGGTTCACTCTCACTGCTCTCATCAGCCTCATTTCCAGATGCTGTTCAAACAACAAAAAATCTATGAAAAACCAAATGTTTTCATGCTCCACACCAAGCAGACAAACAAAGTTAGTCAGTAGCTGGTAAACATAGTGGAGAATTTAGCAGCTAAAGAGCCACATATTTTTCTCATTGGTTGGTGGAGACCAAAAAAGAGCTAAAAGAAGAGTGAATACTTGACTTATATTTGTCAAAGCGACACAATGACTCCAAATTAATGCTAATGCCGCACCATGTCTGCTGGATGTGTATATCAGCATATATTTTGCTTATGGTCACAATAGCAACTTTATAAGGTGATAATATGTCAGTGTTTACTGCTTGTTCTGCTGCCCCCAAGTGGCTTTAAAAACAATAAATGCTGCTTTAAGTTTAGAAAAATTATACATTTAGCACATATGTTGCTACATAACCACATAACGAGACTAAGCATCTACAGCCACACTAGCTGCTCAGTGAGACTATAATGCTATGTGTAAAGAAAACCAAACTGAAAGAAGTCATGGTGAAGTAAATCTAAAAATGCGGAATCTCAATCCGTATTGAAATAAAATGTGAGAAAAAACATTTGAATTTATATACAATAAATGTACATATTTATGACCATGACACATGTGAAAATGTTTAATCTTTACACCTGCATGAGCAGCTTTCCGCTCATTCACTCTGCTCGGTGATTTCTGATTTTTGGTTGGTTAGACAAATGGATTTTTAACTTCAAACGCCACTGGTGTTGGAACAGAAGAAACAAACATCCGTACAGGGAGCGGATCATTTGATTAAGTGCCAAAGGTTTAACTGTTGCCATTTATTGTGGACAGGAGAAGAAGAGGCCACAGAGGCTACAACCAATCTGATCACTAAACAGAGCTGTGACAAATAGCTCTGACAATCCTGTCAGTGGTGCAAACATTGTGCCAGAGTGTCTGAAACTGAATGGAGACCTGCCAGGCCCCACATGACAAATTATCTCAGACTGACAATCTGTCTGCCTGCCCACAAACTTTCAGATGTCAAATAATGTAGAGTCAGAGATTATGGAATAAATACCATATTTCTGCTTTTGTTATTTTTCCCCTCCCCCTTTTCCTTTGAGGGAGATTTTTACAGTTCCAAGGAGGCTTAATTCTTATTAGAAGCACATTTTATGGACAAAAAACTGAAACCATATGAAAATTTGTACTTTTTTTAGCACTTGTTTTTAATAATAACAAAGTTTCTGTGTATGGATATTCAAAGTAATATGAGGCAGCTACTGTAAGAGCTCTCCATCTGTTATTGTGTCAATGTGCGAATGAAAAAGCCCTTTTCCCAACAGCTTCCTCCAACCTTTCAAAGACTATTTTAAAATATCACCTAGTGAAATGAGAGTTTTATTTTGCATCCCTTGTTAACAGGTAAAACGGTCACAAAAACAGAAAAATTACAAAGTGAAAGAAAAGCAACCATCTAAAAGAAGATGGGGGTGATTTTGTGTGATAAAAATTGGTGAACCCATAAAAGAAATCCACAACCATTTGGTAACAGAATGTAGTGATTTTTTTAAACAAAATTACCAATTTCTATTACCATCAATTTTCTGAGCTGTCAACATTGAAAGAGGACCTTTTTTTCCTGTAAACTGCAGGGATCAATGTCCTCCAGCAGCAGCAAATGATAAGCCTTAACCATACACAAACATACAGTACTAAACCTGAACAACTGCAGCTGTACAATATAAGGAAAGAGGAATAGTGTGGTCACAAGTTATAGCTCACCAATTGTTGAAAACCATATTGCAGCTAAATGCTTCTAAAATTACTAGACCAATAGACTTCTATTGTAGTCCCAAAAACTTTATGACTACAGCTTCATAAATCTTACATTATTGTAAAAACAAAAGCACTGGAGCTACTGGAGGCAACACCTAGTACCTCATGGATAAATTGTGATACCTTATACAGTATATACACTCATGTTTAAACAAACATCTTCCCAGAACTCTTTTACTCACCAAGTAAGATTGTAAACACCTATTCAGTGGATTTGAATGATAAAACATCCAATACCAGCCTCCTACTTCGTACTGCAGACTCCAGCCAATTTAAATCTGAGAAACCTGCATCTAACTTTATGCAAATCATCACCTTTCTGTAGCAAAATTGTGTAAAAATGATCACTTTATATTGTCACAGTAAGATGTTGTTACTTTACTATCCTGCAATTTAACTGAAATGCCAAGTACATTAAGCTTTTTTAAAGACCAGATAAAAGCCTGAATGTGTCCATTCTTTTACATTTCATTAAATCATAGTCAGACTTAATCAGAAATGCAGAAACAATAGAAACATTATACAAAAGGAACAAACATGCACTGTATCTATTTATCATTTCAATTAAAATATATTTTTTCTGTCCCACCATGGCACCATTGTGACAAGTCAAGCGTATTTTGAGTAAGCAGAGTGAGACTCATAAGGTATATGATTTGGGAAATGTACCTGCTGTTATATCTTTTACAAGCAAAGGTAATCTATTTAAATTAGAGGTAGCAGTATTCATTGTGCTGCAATAAAACAATCCAGCAATATTCAATTATAGGATGACATTTAAAAGTTTATTTTCATATCAAAAAGTATCAAGTGCATGCTTGAATTACATGACTTACACACCCCTCCTATGCTAAGCATGCACAACGTATAGTATTCATTAAAGAGTAAGTCCACTCAAATCACAAAAATTATGTATATTTGAATTGAATGGAATTTAGTTTGTGCTACGTAAACCAACAAAAAAATTGCATTTTTAAAAATTCACAGCAACACGTCTTTCCTTAATCCACTGACCTCATTGTCATCAGCTTTCATTGGAATTCTACTGAAGAAATAGTCCCAATGGAAATTGGCAGTGACAGTGATGATAGGCAACACAGTAACACTATTAGTGCTTTTTTTCTTGTGTTCTGATAATCCTATATACTCAGACTTGCAGGACAAGAGGCTGTTGAAAGAGAGTGGACATTCATTTGCAGTGTTGTCAGATCAAGGTGACATCATGCATCCATTACTTGAAAAAGAAAATCCAAAGAAATGGGATATGGAGGTACAACTTTATTACAAGGTATCAAAAACCTGAAGAGACAATTGTATGTAATTATATGTAAAATTAAACTAAAAAGTGATATTCTGAGTTTATTTAAGAAAGACTGGTTAATGAAAGTAGCAGTGACAGTGTCAGACATGTCCTGTTGAGAGTCTGATCTAATGTCAGCCAAAACCCTACACACCTGCCAAATAAGTGGTCACCAAACGCACAGCAAAGTTCTCTGTGCACCTAAAAAGCAACACAATTAAAGACAAAATGAAACATGTAAAACAAAACAATATTGCATCAGCAACAATACATGCTACAATACACAAAATGCACCCCATCAGCTATGTACAAAAATGTAAAAGAAGAGCTTGAGAGAGTGCAAGCTTTACGATTATAGTGGGTTTCCAATATGGAAACCTCTTTGCTCCTGAGAATACCCTTTGGCATTAACACAATTGCTGAAATTTATGAAAAGCTATGCAACAAATAGTTGCAGGATAACCCAAATGACATTGCTGTGCATGATAAAGTTAGACAATGACAAAAAGAAAGTTAAGGTTTTACAGTTTAGAGGAGGTTAGAGTTCGGTTACAGGCCTAACACCCTAACCCTAACCCTAATGACAAAAAGAAAGTGAAGAGGTACACAGGTTAGAGAGGGTTAGGGGCTAAGGGTTAGGGTACTTACCCTGGGCTCACTTCTGGCCTTTTTACCCTGCCTCGTAAACATGATTATGAATGGGTTGCAAGATAACTGTCGGTGCGAAGCCAGTGCAAACCGCAAAATTGGGAAACACTCCCATTCATGAAGTACATCCAGTTGACTGCCCAGGTAGCAATGTTTACCACCTGATTAATTATACTTAGGTAACTTTATCTGATCCTGTAAGGCCGGACATGCGAGAAAATCTCATAAGACCAGACTTGCAAGGACATCTTGCTTGGCCAGCCTTACAAGGTTTTATGCATTGTTCTGAAAGTTTGAGACCCCCTCATGCATCCATCCTGAGTGTCGAGAACACAGGGTTCCCCCCCGACACCCACACCGCCAGAAGGTCCTGTAATCCATACCTGGAAAAAAGGATGTGTTGTTCTGGTTCATTGGCCACAAACTTACAGGCAAGGTGGACAGAAACTGCTCTCACATCATTGGTCGGCTCAACAAGATCCATAAGATCCAGGGGCTCAGGATCTTTTTGTATAAACTGGCTGAGGGTCAGCACTACCTTCAGGAAGTAGCAGGTAGGTTAGCCATGTCTACTGCTTGATCATGCAAAAATGTAGGATAAAGTCCTGCCACAACATATGGAACCTTGAGGTGTTGCTACTCCCCTGTTTCTGTATCTGCTTAAAGTTCTCTGTCACGGTGTTCAGCAACTCAGTGGCCATAGGAGTCATTAATTTTTGTTAGGATTTAGGTTTAAGTTAAATTCCCCCTCCTCTCCACTCAAAAATGTTTTCCTTCTTGTTCCTACAGTTGAATGTTTGAGCTTTACTGTGCAGAATGATGTATGTGCAGAGTTTGACACTAGAAGGTTGTTTTCACATTCATCTGCTGAAAGTGAAAAGTTTCTCTTATACTCATTAAAAATCAAATTTTAAGGGGTGGTTGTGGAAACTTGAAGCCTCCAGTGCACATACACTGAGAATGGACTTTGCAGTGAAGTAGAAGACATTTTGTGTCCAGCAGTTAAACTTCTGAAATGAAATATATTTACATATGTATAGATTCTTGAATTTTTAATGAGGGAGAAGGAGGAGATGTCATTTTGAGGATTTTTACAAGATAATTGAACATTTTTTGTGGAAAAAACTGTATCAAACACAAATTATTATTCAAAGAGTATTTTATACAGACAAACATGTCTGGAGGGGATCTTAAGGGGGTAAGGGGGTTAGTTAAAAGTAGTGAATATATATATATATATATATATATATATATATATATATATATATATATATAAAGACAAATACATCTGATTGACAAGAGCCGTGACACTGTTAAACAGGTTAAAGAGGTAGAAATCAGGCTAAGCCTACTGAAATAGTTTATTTGCACAGCCCAGTATCCCTAGAAATTATGTCTTTATTGGACATTGGGTTTTGCACAATCATCCAATGTAGTCATTCCTGTCTTGTAACGTGGTTGCTTTTCATGTGCAAGTTCTCTGGCTATATTGGCTGTAAAACCAGTTGTGGTTTAATCTGACCACCAGCCTCATGGGGACCAGAGGAATGTGAATTTCATTCCTTTACATGTACAATATGTTGGAATCACAATAAAACCTTGAAATCTTTGGTAACAAGCCATAAGAAGCCATTTCACACAGTTCCCACATGCTTGCAACATATGTTGTTGAGGTTACAGAAACTAATTATCTGCTTTACAACAAAGGTCAACCGCCAACAATCTTTCGTGCCCTGCAAGACAGAACTTCATCCCCCAGAAAGAGGAAGAAGAAGAGTTTGAGGTCATGGCTGTTCCGTTGATAGCCCCACATGGCCTGGAAGGAGCCTGCAAACACACAGCTCCAGATTCACAACCACTTAGCTGCAATGAAAAAGGAGGGCCAACATGTGCATGAAGCATGCCAGATGAGATGAGACCATCTTTGCTTTCCCTGATGAGCTCACTGTCGAAAACAACAATATACAGAGAGGAAACATAGTGGTTATACCTAAATCACTGCACTCAGAGTACTTGACAGTGCTACACAAAGAACAGAAGGAGTGGAAGCATCAAAGGAAGGGCAAGAGAAAGTCTGGCCATCAATAAGTGATGACATTGTGCAGGCTTCCAGGTTTTGTAACAGCTAGAAGCTCCATCAAGCAAAGCAACCATTGACCATGTGCTACCCTGTGCTTCTTGATTCATACCTCGGTCCAAAGAATTCCTCAAAAGTTGTACTTGGTACACAAGACCTTGCATAGGACTCCGTTAAAGAAAACTTTTCTTATATTCCATTAAAAAATGATGTGACTCTAACAGTAAATAATATACTGGACGATGGACTTAATTCAGCCAACATATTACAGCACATGGCTTTCATCAGCCTACATTCACAACCCATCATGGCATGATGGCATCGTTCTCTGAGTATGTTACACCACTACCTCAGAAATTACAAAATAAGAGCTTATAGTAGAAAGCAGTATAATCAATAAATGTAACTAAACAATATTATAAACATGGTTTATATACACATATAACCATAACTATAAAAAACAAAACAAAATGTAATCAAAATATAATATTATGGTTACTTTTAAATGTATAATTGTATTCTTATAACATTAAGATGTTTTTTTTCTTTTTTTCTTTTCCTGTGATGTCATAATGGTTTTCTCAAAAATATGATTTAATCCCATATCACTTCAACTTTTTTGGCAAAATATATTATGACAAAAGTTACTTTTGTCTTCATATTACAAATTTATTCTTGTAATATTATAGCACTTCCTCTAAACTACAACTGTGTCTTCATCACATTGCAACATTTACCTCAGAATTTTATGAATTTATTTTCAAAATCTCAAAAGTATGTCCCCAATACTTGTAATGCATGACATTCTTTGAGTTATGTATGTTTCATGGTTGCATAGATCTTCACATAAATACAATGTGATGCAGTTTATCTGTGTGCAGGTTATGTGCATTTCTTACATTTACACCATATGCACAAAAGGATAGAAGATATTAAAGGTGAACTTACTGACCCTTTCCTAAAATTACATTTACATGTGCAATTAAATATTTTTTGCCAAATATTTTTGGTTCTGTTAACTGTTTAATATGGTCAACTGGAAATGTTTTATTCTACTCCAGAAAGTTTTAAGAAATCATAACACTTCAAGTCAGTCTTAACTACATTTATTTCAAAGCAGCTGTTGCTGTTTTAAACATAAAGGGCATTTTTAGGTGACAAGACTAGGACTTATGTACATGTTAACCTATAGTGTGAAGAAGGAGAAATAACTTGGATTACTATGGCACTATGGAACACCACACTGCAAAAATATTATGATTTTAATTTATTCCCTAATGTCTTTATATTTTAATTCTCTCTTCACTCTTTTAATATGTCTATGGATAAATGAGAGCTTGGGTGACTCTCCCTCTAGTCTGGGAAGTGAAGCAATTATTGAGTCACTTAAATAAAAATTGAACAAACTGTCCTAAATTGCATGGAGATGGGCAACTTAACTGAAGGTCACATTTGCATATAATTTCCCTCTATTGACTTGTAACCTCAACAATGGCGGCTTGGAGAGGTGAGTATTCCCACTGACAGCAGCAACATGCTTGAGCACCGTTGAGGAAGCTCTCAGCTGTGTAAAGACTCCCGCTCAAGTATTTGTCACACATGCCGAAGCTCATTTTTCCCCAGACAACAAGATTTCCCTCTTCTTCAGGGCACCAAAGGGGCACAAACCAACAATGACAAAAAGTGCCTTTGTTGCAGAAATGTCATGCAAATTGACTCATTGCTCAGATAATGAGCAGAAAGGCAAACACATTTCCAGCATGTCCATACAGATGAAAAATGGGGAATTGATGGCCAGTGTCCCCCATCTGTTCTTGACACAATTAGAACCTTAAGTGAAACTCTACCTTGACTTTTGAATAGCAGCCCATAATGATTTACATTTTCTGTAACTCCCCGTAATGGCCTGGGTGTTGATTTATTTTTCTTCACATTGAGATGTATTTTGGGCTTGCCCCCCACATGCAACATGTGACCAGCTCCCATTAATTTAATCATACACTTCACCCACAGTACTTATCAGTGGGTCATGGCCCATTATAAATACAGTTTTCTCTATTCATGCACACAGTGATTCCCAGTAGGGTTAAAGAGTAAGTGATTAATTTGATTGGCTTTCCCCTCTGGCAGTACAGCCTCAGACTTGGGGAGAGTTTTTTCAATGTGCTGAGCAGATGGGAACTACTACCACACTCCAGATGAAATTTTATGCAAGTACAATCTCACCTCTGTGCAGCACTTTGACAAACACCTTGTCTAACATGTTTTTTTTTTCTAGTGATGAAACATATCACAGTAATATTCAGAAGAAGGTAATACTTTAATCGCTTTGCAAAAGTGTAAATGGTAAGATTGAACTATTTCACGCACCTATTTATGAGCAGTATATAAACAATTCTGTATAACTCAAATTTAGTGTTGTTGTAAACAATACATTTCTTACAACACATTGTAAAATAGTTATCAGCCAAAATATTTAAATCGTGTAATTGCTTATTCAAATCTATATTAGGACATTATAAACAATTTTGAAGTTCACATTAACATTGCATTAACATTTTAAATGATTTCCGTGATTAGAATTATGAAAATTGTTCCTCCTTTTGTCTGGCCTAAGCATGACTTGTGTGTCCAGTTTAGGTCCAGTTTTCCTCCTTCAATTTTTCACTGCAGATAGCATGTGTTAGTGTCACAACCACTGTTTATATTTATGTTTTTATGTTTTGCCAATTCTAAGAAATGTGTAATAAGTGAAATTCTCTGTGTATCATTAAAGTTATATTAATTTCCTTTATTTAAATTTTCATGAAATCAAACCCTGTTTTTTATACTTTCTATGATCGGCAGTGGTAGATTCTGCTGTTCCCCCGCAAGATTCAAATTGTCTTCACAAGCACGAGGGAGTCACAGGAAACAATGAAGCATGTAATTCAGTGTTACTGCCGCTCTCACAGGAAGCTCAATGTATTTGTGAGGTTAGTGTCGCAAAGTAACCACGAAGACAATATTTATTTTGGCATTTTTTTTGCCAGTGGATCAGTTTTAAATATTGTTGGGAGTAACAGAACAAGAAGGCGCAGCCACAGTGAGCTGTTAGATGAAGAGCTCCAGGCAACAGGCTGCACACTTCCAACTCCTCAGCAAGGTATCCAACATTATTATGCCCTGTGGAAAACGACTTCTTTAATAAAACACTTTTTACAGTCTGTACATTTGTATGTTTATACAACATTAATAATAGTTAATTGGTGAATGAATACACTACCATCAGTAAATGTTTCCATTCTAATAATTAAAGTTCTGTATGATATACATTCATGCTCAGAAAAAAGAAACATTATGTAGAGTATAAACTACAATATCCCTTTTTTCAGGGGGATAAATCATTAATAACAATGTAAATACAACATTACTAAATATTTTCTGGTCATTGTATGCGACAGGGTCTTTTACATGAGTCCATGTTTCAGTTTGGTGGATGTTCCTGGTTTTTCACAGCAAAATTGTCCACATAACTCAATAAACTTGCTTATTGGAAAAGGCCCTGGTTCTAAATATACTGTACACGGTTCTGCTCAGCAGAAAATACACACTGACTTTGGTTTATAAATAATTAATGTCCAACAGCACACTCCTGGAAGGTAATTCCTAGTTACAAGTGGAAAATCAGCAATGCATTTTGGTATTTTTAAAAAAACATAGATGGATGGGCAGATACACGTGCTTGATTAAGGTTTGAATTATTCATAAATTTAAATATTTAAGTTAAAGAGGACCTATTATGCTTTTCCTTATTTTCAGTTATATACTGTATATAATGTAACAATGTTAAATAGCTCCATATGTTGTTGCGTTGATGCCGCTAACGAAGCTCTGCTAATTCAGTGAGGAACATGTTTAATTTCCTGTAAATTCTTCAGAATAAAAGTATGTCTCCCATTATTTAGTAATTTAAAAGCTTTTAATATGAAGCAGTAAAGCAGGAAATGTTGGGTTTGCATCGACAGTAACTTAACACAACTCTGATACGGCTGCCCCTCAGCAGGCTTCTGGAAAGCTGGCCAATCAGAACAAAATGGGCTCACTGGGAGGGGGGGCTTAAAGAGACAGGAGCTAAGACTGCCTGTTAGAGACAGAGGCTGAACTGAGGCGCTGCATAAGGGGCCATTATAACATAAATAAGCAGTTTTTTGAACTGTGAATCATGCAAAGCTACTCTACTGGAGTTCCAGAATAAAAATATAGAGCTGGAAATAGGTCCCCTGTAAAGATTATAATATTGTACTACAACTTTGTAAAGCATAAAAAAAGATGTAAGTATTAAATGATTAAGCACATGCACAAATCCTAGTGTTGGTCTTTAAAATAGTTTATAATGAGTAACAATAAAAATATATTTGGTTGATCAAAGTGTATATTATTATATTATTAATATAATAAAAAAGTAAAAAATAAAATATGCAGTTTTATGACTGCTTATAGATATGTTTAAAAATACTGAAGACATATAATATATAATTACTATTGATTGCAATGTTATACAATGTATAGGTTTTGTAACAGCTAGAAGAGTTGTTATGTATAATATACATTCATTATATACTTTTTATGGATGTTTATGGATATGAGGACTTATAGTAGTAACAAAGGCATTAATAAACACAAAAATTTCTCTATAACTTATAACAACAGCATGTTTTATAACATTAATTAACTGCTTATATACTGTTTAACTGCCTAAAATAATAGTATAAAAGTATTAAACTAAACATTTTCCTGTGATTCAAGAATTGTTACTTATTTAATTTGTCCTCTTGTCAGCCTGATGGCCTGTTTGT
The DNA here is from genome assembly GCA_038419695.1 of Scomberomorus guttatus. Taxonomy (NCBI): domain Eukaryota; kingdom Metazoa; phylum Chordata; class Actinopteri; order Scombriformes; family Scombridae; genus Scomberomorus; species Scomberomorus guttatus. Next base: position 22,821,050 of record CM076461.1, read on the forward strand.
GCTTAACCCACAAAAATCACTGAATTAAAAATGCAAAGGATTGCCTCATATAACATGACACCTTCAATGTTAACCCAGAGAGAGAAAGACACCTGCATCTATGCATATCCCATTAATCTTGTTATAGTCCCATCCTCTTTCTTACTGTTAAATATGCATTAAAAAGAATGGAGTCATTGAGTATATTTGGCATATAAAAGATATGGGCTCATCATTAAAAATCCATGTAAGCCCTTTAAAGCTGAAGAGAGGTGATTTCATGCTTGGCTGCACCATTTCGTAGGTGCTACACTCCACCACCACCACCATGCTACACCACACACACACACACACACGCACACACACACACACACAACACCCATAGTATCAGACAGTGGCGTCCTTGGTTCTGCCTCCCCCGTGCGAAGCTCGGCGGGATGGATGTGGTGTCTGGACTAATGGAGCAGGGAGAACACAGGCTGGCTGTGAATAGAAGGAGGTGGAGGAGAGATCAGGGTGCTCTTGAAGCACCTCTTTGCATCTGAACAACAGCAGGTTACTGTCATCATGGTTTTTGGAGAGCAAAGTAATATCTAGCGGATAGAGCTGGTTGATCTTCCCAGAGAGTTAGAACAATTGACATTCCCTCTGGACTGTTTGGGCTGCAATTTAAAAGTCCCTTCCTTTTGTTTACATGCATCTTCATGCTCATACATCAAGTCATTGCTGAAAATATGCTGCTAAATCAGACTTGTGCGCTAATGATACAAATGTGCCAAAAAGTCCCCTAAAGAACATCTGCAGCTCCATAACCATAAAAACATTTTGCCTCTGATTAATGTGGTATTCTTAGGCTCCTGGCTCTCCTTAGCAGACCACCAGACGAGATGTTCAATCAACTATGCATGACTTGACCTTAATGGCTTTTTCACTGGGAGGCTTGGGTTGGTTATTAGGGAACCAGCTCATGTGGAACAACCTTGTCCCCTTGGGAAGGGAATTACACCAGTTCAGAGGAAACCCACATTATGGCATGAGGAGAATAGAGGAAAGCACCATTTCCTCTTGGCTCACATACATCTTTCAGTTTAAAATGTGCCAACTGTGTGATCTCAAAAGAAAATTTTCCATCTGCTGGTTGATTACAAATTCCCCCGACCTTTCTTTTTTTACTTTATAGTTAGTGCTTTCTGCCTTTTGACTGTGGCAGCGTTCATTTGTCTTTACAGTGTTTAATGTCAGCTATTGTGACTCACTTGTCACGTCTTTTACTAGATATTTCTGACAATAAAATCATGTCTTTGCTATATATGTAATTACACAAATGTGCTCATGATTGGCTTAATTTGCCCACATGAGTATGAACGGATAGTGTTTATTAGACCTCATGCATCTTTAAAGTTGCTGTGGAAATTAAATGATTGCATTGTGCGTCTGGTTAAAACGATGACAATCATTGCCACGCCAAGCAGAAGCCTTGATCATCAAGCTCTGTTTATCTCATTCCAATTCGCACACATCGGTAAATAAACAAACAAAATTGCCCGGTGTTGAATTAATTTTCTCCTCCAGCTGTGTACTCTAATTGGGATAATAAGCTGAAAGGTTATCAACACTCCATGAGGCAACGCATTATTCAAGCACCTAGCTCAATCTCTGTTCCCCCTCCCCTCGCTTCCTACAGCAGCACTGGAGTACATCTGTGTTACAAAGTGGGAAATGACACTAAATCTCTATCTATATATATCTATATCTATACAATACAATCCCACAATACTACCTTTACAACTGGAATACAAAAAACTGAGCATGTGTAGGTGAAAGCTGTTTGTAGTAATTAACTAACAGAGAATTATCACACCGCTGTAGTTCTCCTCACCTCTACGAGGTGTGTCAGCATCTTTCAGCTCATTGTTTTGGTGTTTTGGCCCACAACTTTATTGTTTTTGTTCTATCTCATTGTTTTTATCAGCATCATTTCCAGACTCCACTGGCAGCTGTTTTCAGTGAAAAAGCTGTAAAAACCCACAGTACACTACATGCCCCGCACCAATTGCAGACAGACAAAGTTAGAGAGTAACTGATGAACATAGCTCAGTATTAGCAGCTAACAGTTAGTTGTTAAGTTAAAATTAGCAATACTACTATGAAAGTACTCCACTACAAGTTTACAAGTCTTGCATTTAAAATATTATTTGGTAAAGTATACTAAAGTATTAAAGTCCCCCTCCAGTCAAAAATGTATTTTTCTTCTTATTCCTTCTGTTGAATATTTGAGCTTCACTGTGCAGGATGAAGTACAGTATGTGCAGAGTTTCACACTAGAAAACTGTTTTCACATTCATCTGCTTAAAGTGGAAAGTTTCTCTGAGCTCACCTTAAATCTGAGTTTAAGGTGTGTACCTATGAGCATGATTTGTGACATCACAACAATTTTGGAGCCAATCATGGTCCAGTATGCAACTTACACAGGTGTGATGTGGAAACTTGAAGCCTCCAGTGCACAAACACTGACAATGGACTTTTCAGTGAAGTAGGAGACATCTTATATCCAGCAGTTCAACTTTTGAATGAGGGAGAAGGAGTAGATGTCGTTTTAAGGATCTTTAAGGTGTTAAGTGAACTTTTTAGTGGAAAACACATATCAGACACAAATTATTATTCAAATCAGAGTATTTTTATATATTTTCAGACATGTCTGAAGAGGATCAGATTAGCCCCTGTTATGTAATAATATTTTACATATTGTACTACTGGATTGGTATTACTCAAGCATGCAGCATTTTAATGTTGTAGCTGGTCAAAGTAGGGCTAATTTAAACTATTTCATACATTGTTGGGCAATTGAATCAATAAAACACATATTTTGTAAGCTGTGATGATAAGCTTATATGTGACAAATATGAATCTGCACCTTACTTATAGTACAGTATAGTGGTAGTAAAGAAACTATAGCTACCTAATAAATGTAGTGGGGTAAAAAGTACAGTATCTCACTTGTGAAGTGTAAATTAGTATAAAATAGAAATACATAATAATTAAAATAATACCACAAAATTGTAGTACAGTAATTAGTAGTTTCTATCACTGAGAGATAGCCAGAAGATAAGATTTGATGAAGGATTAGAAATCAAATTGATTTACTGTTGGATTGGATCATCATCATCATCATCATACGTTTCTTGTATTTTTTGTAGCTGCGTTGTCATTGTTTCAGACTAAAATCATCCCCAGTCATTTGTGTTTTGATGAGTGTAAAATTAATTGGATGGACATTTGATTCCTACACACAGGCCTTGACGCTGAAGGCTGTTATTATTACTTTTATGTCTTTGTTAAACAGTACAACAGAGCAGAATAGCTGCATGTCATAAAGACCTATTCATCAAAAAATTACAAATACACTTCTTTTCATTACACGTCAACAATGTCATTACATTAATGAAACTCAGGCACCCACTGATGAATTAATTTAACCTTTTCTGAGGGGCTGCCACACAAGCATTCAGCTCGTCAGGCTCAGCTCTGCATTAACAGATCTTCAGAGTTCTCAGTGTTCGTGAGTCTAATCTGTACATTGTCAGCCTCAGCTGCACCTAGGCTCAGCTGTGCTTTGAACTTAATGCTAACAATATTATATAGACATAGTTTATCGTGATAATGTTAGCATTTACACAAGCATATATTAGCATGTAATTTACATATGCTAGCATTTTTTGAAGAATTGCATGACAAAACTAAAACTCTGTAGCCAAACTAGCAACCCTGTGAGGCTGTAATGTCCATACTCTCTAGAAAACAAAATTATTGGATGCCCTATACCCAACATTACTCTCTAACATTACTCTAACCTGTGCTTTGTCAGCCTCAGCTGCTCTTAGGCTCAGCCATGCTTTCAACTTAATGCTAATGCCCAATTTTACAATACTGGGATTAGTTCTGACATTTCTCTCAAAGTAGCTACATGAGTTCAGACGCCGCATTTTGTTCACTGTGTCTTGTGAATAGGTATCGACAGCACATCTGTTGAAGAGAGACTAATATGATAACCGACCACCCAAAATGAGGTACATCACTTATGAAAAGACATTAAACTCAGTTGCATTACATGATACAGATCAAAGACATGGCATCCCCCGCCACTGTAATTATGCACAGCAATAGTGCCAATGCATTTAAAGCAGCCACATTATTACAACTGACAGTAGACTCATCTCTTCATCACTTATTCAGTGCAAGGCAATTTTCCAAGGCTTCCCCAGATGGTTGTCAATTTTATGCAAAATGGAAAAGAGATTCAGTCCAGCCAAGCTAAAATTGATATCTCCAAATCATAGGTTGGATAGTTATTTGAAAGCCTCAAAATAAAGTATGGGGTCTTGGGTCTGTATCTGTCTGACAAAAGTGACAAAGAAAAATATATGTTTCCCAGAGATATTTTTCAAGAGGGATGACAAAACATCCTAGCTGGCTTTTATGGAACCATTTATTCCACTTTAACATCACCCACACTTTTAAGGGTCACTTAGGTTGCCTTAAAAGTGTCCATTAGCACAGCTTTCAGAGACAGGGACCCCTTGTATGAGGAGCACCACTTGATACAAAGAGCTCTGATCTTTCATTTTAAATACAGCACTTCAACTCTAAAACAAACATATCACACAGAGTTAAATGAAAATGTGTCTAGATAACAAATCTCACACCACACACATCAAGTGAATTCACTCTACTTACATTTAGTATCTATTATTATTAAATAGAATTTAAGCACACAATGTGATGCTTGTATAACAAGCTGACACTGAGTCCTGCTGTGCCATTCATGCACATCTTCTAATTATAGATACTTTACTACAGTGATTTGTTTGTCTCTCTTGTTTTTACTTTTATTTGATGGGTTGTTTTTGAGTCCATTTGTGTCAGACTCCTTTGCCTAAAAGCCCATGATGAATAGGTTGGACTTGACCTGACTGAACTATTGCTTCACAGAGTGTCAGCTGACTGACATCCAGTGCTGTGAAGTTAAAAGGAATTGCATTAATATAATTGCTTTTCACAATAATGTTTGTTGTAACAAATACCCCAAATTACCTTTGTGATCACCCCTCTAGAACCTCTTTAAACAGTAAAAGATTTATCCAAATATTCAACATCCCACCAAGCCTCATCTCTCTTATTCATATGAAATTGCACATATTAAACAACAAGGCCATAGATGAGTAATGGCAGCAAAATTGACAATCTCCAGGATCCCCAGGTGTCAATATTTAAAGAAATACAAAATTGGTCTTTTTTGGTGCCCTTGTCATGATTCTCAATTTGCACCATAAAAACTGACACCATTAATTTTGGAGGTCCAACAAGATCGTAAAAGTCAACCAGCACATCCACCTCAGGCTGACCATTGTCAAGAATTCAAAGCAACCCACGCCTCCCCTCTTTGTTACTGTTATGTCAGACTAATTTCAGTTAACATCATAGCAACATCAATACTGTCACAGTACTGTTAGGTGCTCTTAGTGTTGGTACTGATGTTGAGTTGACTGTGAGGTCTTCCACATTCCATAATCCACATTGACAGTTAACTTGATTTGTTTCAGGCTGTGGCAATAAAATGAAAACAACACTCTCCACACAATCAGAGTGTTGCATATGTTTTTACCATCCTCAAGTGTCTTATTGTAGCTTAGAGTAAATGTGAAAGGTAGTCGAGGCATTCAAACAGAAAGATGAATGAGGATGTCTGAGTCTTTGCTGTGATTGGTGCTTTGAAGGAACAGCAATGCTTGGATTGGTAAATTAGCCCAGAATAAATTTAACAGTGGCACCACCAAATATTTTCCATCATACTGTTTTACTATACAAATGGGGTTGGGATTTGATCAGATGTTAGTTTGTGGTCTTCCACCAGAACATTAAATCACAATCACAATAAAGTTGTTTTTTATACTGACCTCTCCAGTCATGTTGTTGACATGCTAAATTGTGACTTGATCAAAAAGAAAATGTTAGTTTGGGGGTCATCACACCATCCCATATGACAACCATATTAACAGTCTAAAGTACAGTATCTTGACAAGTATATAGACAACCCTGTGCATACCTGCACATAATATGCAGCTAGTAGGGACAGAGACTTAATTTTTTTCTCTGTTTTATTTCAGTGGTGCTGCATGATGAAAGACTGCTGGAGACTCTGCTGAGAGCAACAGAGGTTTATATTGATACAATGACTATAAAAGATGCGATACCCTTTGCTTTGATTTATAAGCTACTGTTCAATGTAACTGTACCAACATTTGAAAGGTACATATTGGTCACAGCCCGCTATCGATTTTTCTACAGTAAAATGGATGGCTTTGTTTAGCAGTGAGAAAGTGAGCAATTTTACCCGCACTAGCAAGCTGTTTAATAGTCCCAAATCTATATTTCATTAAAATGATGACACATTGCACCCCTAGCCCTCTTCTAACTCCTGTTCTATTGATCTCCAACAGTTTGGGCCTCATAGCGAATAATAAATTGCCCCGGCAACGGTGGCACTCTTTTTAAACACTCACCTTCCATTATACATGTAATGAAGCACAGGAATTACACAATGACATGAGGGAATTTCAGGTCACCCTGCCATGAATCTTTATCACTCAAAATGTGTTGCAGAGCAATTTCGTCCTCATGATTGCCATGCACAACAGATGTACTGTACAGTACCATTGAGGATTGTCCTCACATGATACACTGTATGTTCTCTAACAGCAGAAGAGAAACAGGAGAATCCATCTCACTTGGCTGCTCGTAGTTCCCCAATATTTTGTGGATAATAGCAAGGAGCACCACAATCAATTGTATTTTCTCTATCTTTTGCGGACATACACACACTCCTTCTCACACGTGCCCTGAGCAATAACAGGGAAAATCCCTGCTTTATAGGCCCACAATGTGTCATCATTCATGAAAAGATGACCTTTACTGTCCTTAAACACCATGTAGCGTTTAGCTGGAAAAAACAGCGCTGGCCCTTTCCTGCATCTCTTTTCTTTCGTTTTATTTTCACACAATTAAACCCGAGTAAGGGGCCAGAGCAGCTCAAAATGGGAAGAGAGAATGTTTCAGTAATGGGAACCTGTTGTGTTTATGATGGCCAATCTGTCTGCCTCTGGAGGGTAAACACGTTTGACATTTGGTTTTGACCTTATCCCTTCTATTAGGCTGCTTGTTTTTCTGACAGAGATGGATAAGGGGGCATTTTCTCATTTCATCATATAGAATGATGCTGGTTAACAAGGTGTCCTTGTTAGGTCAGAGCATATTCACATTTACATGTTTCACTGGGACTGTCACATTTGAGGTGAACTCATAATGAACATGAGCTGCTCTGGCTGCTGGTGTACTGAAAAAGACCTTAACTTCTCCTTTGATTATTCCACTTGAAATGTCAGTGTATAATGATTTTAAGCAATAATTTGTGACATTTACATTCAAATAAATGTCTGTCTATGTCATTATATTGAAATTAACAGAAGAACAAGTTAGTTGCTGGCAGCAGAAGCTAAACAGTGAAAGAAGTGCTGCAGCTACCTACACAAAGTCAAACAGTAAATCAAAAAGACATCACAGTACCAAACACACAGTTTGATTGACAAGTGACCTCTGTGAGGTGTAGTGCAGAAGTGCTGCAGCAAGATGCTAATCAGGATTAGGACCTGGGATCTGTGGCGGGTAGACTGTGATAAAAGAATGGATGTGGAAATTTGACCCAGAGTGACCCATACTCCACCCACCATCAAACATCCTTAACACCTCACAATGTAGAACACAACATCATACTTCTGATTGGGGATTCTCATATTTTAATACAAAATATACATTCAGGCAGCATATCTGATGGGTTTGGAAACATTTTGTATGTCAGTTAATACACAACACAGTCAGTCTGTCATTGTTACTTCATCATATGAAAGTGGGATCATAGCAAAGGAATGTTTGCAGGGAATATATGATTAATTTATGACTTCCTGCCACACAGACATAACCAGCCCACCAGTCAAATCCAGTATGCAGTATGAACTATCAAACAGCATGAGGTTTTTTCCTTTTGTAATGTATCTGTTGGACTCACTGTTGGATAACACGTCAACCAGTGCACCATTAAATCTCCTACTGCTCCATATGGTAAGTCTACAAAAGCTATAATGTCTGTCATTGGCTTGTATTAAAGCAGCTATATTGTAACTATAGCCCTTATATTCCAGGGGTTATTTTACTGTTTAATTGTGAATCCTGAAGATAATCTGTTTTGGTTGGACTGACAACATCTGTGGTACAGTAACTGTACACATAATTTTAAAAGAAAGTATCATAGACTTTGGGAGTAGTGCTGTAAGTCTAAAATTCACTCTCCTTTTGGCTCTGGTTTGGTCTCCACCCCCCTATGAGGGAAAGATTCATTATATTCACCATGTAGTTTCTAACATTGTCTGTTGTTAGGTGCCTGGCAGGTAGCATACAATAGATTTATTCGACTTTTTTCTGAAAATGGCTACCTGCTCATGAGAGCAGTGAGAGTGAACCAAAACGTAACAGATGTGCCTACAGAACCAAAACAATTAGCTGAAAGATACTAAAACACTATAGAGCTGAGGAGAACTGAAGATTTCGGTGATTATTCTCTGTGAGTCATCACTATGAACAAACCCCTGAGCAACTTACACATTGTCACACTGTTAAAAATAATTGTGATCAGAGCAGCTTTAAGGATGCTTAAGAACACTTTAAGGCATCAGTATAATTTAAATTTCATTTTAGTCAACCACAATTGATTTAGATTATGACTACACAATTACAAACAAAACTAAAAAAAAATCATACCACATTTGTAATGATGAAAATGAAACGGTGGGCATTTGTACATTATTATTGAATATTCTGTCACATTTTATGCCTTCTTCGTGTAGCAAGAAGACTAAGAAGACAAAGGACTACAACAAGATATCATCACAAAAACTAAAAGGTTAAAGGTCACATTGAGGAGAACATGCCAGAACAATGTTACCCTACATATAGTAAGAAATATTAGTTTGTTGACCACCAACCAATAATCATCGTAATTCACTGATTAAATCAGTTTTAGTCAGGCCAGTGGTGTTGGGACCCCAGTCCAAGAATCATTGCTGGTTATGTTCACATTGTATTGGCCAAGTTTAACATTCCTGATTCTCTTGTAGTTTTCCAAGCTTGTGAAGCTTTCTGAATCATAAACATCTTTCGTTTGTCAGTTCACAGACTCTGGGCCCTATGAGAACACATTACAAGGCCTGTGCTTCCACCTGAACCCTGGCTTTGATTACAGAAAAGAGCAGGTGTGAATTAAGCGGGTGCAACAGGATAGCTTCCTGTGAATAAATGCATTTTGATTATGAGCAAACATTGCCCTCCTTTGGCCCTCATTATGCAAATTAGGAATTGTATTTTAGGGGAAGGGAAGGGATGGAGGGCGAGGGTGATTTGTTTGCAAGAGGATTTTGTGCAGCCTGGCAGTCATATGCTGTTGATTAACAGACTAATGGACAGGCGGCAGAGTGGGATGAAGTAATTTCATACCAATCACTATTCATTACTTAATGAGAGATGATGACTCGGGGCACTCTCCAGCTCAAACGGCTGCAAAAGGCAAAGTTGATGAATCGTAATAAAAAAATCATATCATTATTTACCTCTTTAAATTCACCGGGGCTAAGGAACATAATTAAGAGGCACACGGGAAAAAGATGGAACAGTTTTTTCACAGAAAGACAATCGTTTATCATGAGCTAATAGGGTTTTTGTTTACAGATCAGGCCATCATAAAAACCCGTAGCCTTTACCTGTTGAACCAAAGCATAATCAAATCAAATAAACTGATCTACAATATATTTTGCTTTTGCAGTGTTGTCCAATAATACACGGCTTCCCATTGTAGATGAATGAACCAGAAAGAGTCATCTTCTATAATGATTTCACTTAATTAAATTTACAGAATTTTATTTTAATGACATGTTATTTCTGGAGTGTATGCAATGGATAATGATGTGGCTGTAATCTTAAGGCAATGATACATGGGGACATATTTATTTGAACTACTGGAATGGACAATTTTGTCTTTGGTAAATGGGTTGACAAATGGAGCGCAGCCAAACTTTAGGTCACACAATGGTATATTAGTATAATGAAAGAACACTTTGTCATACAGTGGTTGTTGGCAAAGTTAAGTATATATAGAAAATTACAAAATGTAAATTATAGGCTGTATCCATCTTATCTCTTTGCTCTGTTGAGGTTTTGTAAAATGCTGTGGGACTGAAACCAAGGAAGGATTATCAACTGGGTAAAGTGGAGAGCCGCTCTGGGAATATTAAAGGTCCAACTTCAGTGAGTGTACTAGGTATGTGGTAATTAAATTAACTTAAAATAAGTTCATTACCACCAAATTACAATGTTAACAAAAGTGATAAGAGTTTTTAAAAGTACTCTGTAGAGTTTTGACCACTAGTAGCACTATGGAGCAATGTTTTTATGAGTGGGTCCAGGTTTTGTATGTACAATGCACAAATTGGTTGGTTTATGAGGAATGAAATGCATTCAAGATTTTTGTTAGACTTCACAATGTGTTTTAGTAAGGAACACTCAATTTAAACATTTTTTTTTTACAAGAAAGCTCCACAGGGTACCTTTGCAACCAACTGAATAGCCATCCCCTCACCCTCCCATTCCAAGCATGTAGGAGAACCTACGGTGGATGTGAAACTCACGAAAAACATGAAAGGCCCTCTCTAGAGCCAGTGTTTGGTTTGTCCATTCTGGGCTACTGTAGAAACATGGTGGATCAACATGGCGGACTCCGTGGAACAGGATTGACTCCCTATGTAGATATAAAGGGCTCATTCTAAAGTAACAAAAACACAACAATTCATATTTTTGGGTGATTATGCACTAATTAAAACATACTTATGAATGCCACTAAATTCTACACACTGGACCTTTAACTGGGTTCTATATTATTTCCTAATCTTGCTTGTTGTTAGTATCTTGTTTAATCAGTTCTATGAATTATTATTTTTGATTAATCAAGTAATAATGACTACATGCTGATGTTTAACAGCTATAGTATTTACTGTGTTCACTACTTCAACATGTTAGCATGCAAACCTTTGCTAATTTGCACTAAACACAAAGTAAAGGCGAGGCTGATGGAAATGTCACTTGCACAGGCATTTGGTTACAAACAAAAAAACCAAAGTATGGTTGGTTGGCTGATGATTGGTGATCCCCTTACCTCTCTTCTACCTAAGTTATAACAATTCGTCCTAAGAGGAACACATTTCATGGCAATCCATCCAACAGTTGTCGAAATATGTAACTCAAAACCAAAAATGTCAAACTCATGGTAGTGCGGAGAGGGGTAAAGTCAGGGGGTCATCAGAGTTAGATGGGTTAATCCTCTGAGCAACATGAATGTCTGAACAAAATGTCATGGCAAATCATCTAATATATATTTTAGTCTGGACCAAAGTGGCGGACCAACTGACCAACAGACATTACCATCCCTAGAACCACGGTGATAGTTGCTAAAAATGGTTGAAGTTAGAAAAGGTTTTTGTTCATTTGTGACACTATTCACATGGCCACAAATGGACTCCGCCAGGAAATGACTTAACTACTAATGCTGTTGAAGTTTCCTAATGTCTTAAGTGAAGTCTTTGAATTTGTTTTGTCTGACCAACAGTCCAAAACCCAAAGATATAAAACCAAGAAAAGCAGTTCATTCGAAAATTTGGGAAGCTGGAATAATTTTTTGGCATTTTGCTTGATAAATGATTTAAATAATTAAGTGATGATTATCAGAATTGATGTTAATTTTGTATCGATTCACTAATTGATTAATTGTTTCTGAACTACATACTACTTAATAAATTTGTGTTTAATATGTTTACTTGTAGGGCCCCCCAAGCAGGTTAACCTGGCCATGACTGAAACACATACAAATACATACATCCCAAAAAATGCTGTGAGATTAAAAGCAAAGGTGCCTTTTTCTGAACATATTTCACCTGATGCTTTTCAGTTTTCAGGCAACCATATGGTGGTGTTTGCAAGGTTTTAAAAAGATGTGTTTAATGTCCCTGTTTTTTTATCATTTTTATTTTTTAAGACGTGTGGTAGTTTGTATAGGTGGTTTTGAATCTGCATTTAGTTGTATTCTGCAGGTTTTTATGAGTTTTTGGATAGCTATATATTACTTCAGCAAGTAGCGCATATGGTCCAATAATCTAATCCATATGGCTGAAGTTATTCCTCATGTAAACATCCAATTAAATATGCTCTCTCATTCTCCTTGCAGTGTTGATCTATCATTACTGAACAGGTGCTGTTTGAATACTGAACTGTGTAAATTTTGGAGCTTGCCGAATCTCTCCTCCCTTGACAATTGGTGTGTGTGTTGGGGAGGGGAGGGGGGGTAGGGTGGAAAAAAAGAAAGAAAGAGAGGGAAGTAAGTCATATTTCAGATTACTTCACCGATGCACAATATTCCACAGTGGGAGGGAGACGATACGCCCACACCGGATTGATTTTGATCATCACAGTAGATCACATTGCAGGCTCAGTAAATCTGAATTATGCTGGCACAGTATTAGCCTCAGAAGACTCCAACAGTGTGGCTGCCAGCTCCACACCATTCAAAAGTCGTTATGTCAAACAGTAATGATGACCATCAACTGTATCCCTAAAATTTTGTGAATTTGGTACTTATGCTGGTAGCAAAGAAAACAACCCCACCATTTAGAAAACATTGCATCACCTTTAAAACTGAGTTTTACTTTTTGTATTACTGCTCTGTATTGACTTTGCAGCAACAGGTACAAAGTCTGCATGTATGCGATCCTCACTGTAGTCCAGCTCTGCAGCAGTACAAGTTTCTGACATCCTCCCACTGTTGGATAATGAAAAATGCATCAGCATTGATCTGCTCACTGTTGCAAATCTTGCATAACGTCGACTCTCCTGAACAAACCATCCTCTTTTATTTCTGTTATTCATTCTTTGTCCTACCTGGTCACCATTAAAATGTAATCCTGACAGTCAGATACCCCAACATCAAAGCCGCTGGCACCGCTTCTACCCAAATGAGACAAGGCCTCCTTTCAATTAAAACTGACTCCTGACTGTTCTTTGTTGGGCTTCCTGTGTTCGTGAATTTTCTGTAACCCTTTCATCACCTGCTTCTCATTAATTCACCTCGCAGGGTTTTCACTATATTTCTTCTTCTTGTGCTCTCCTGGTGTCTGACTCTGCGTTACCTCACATCGACTGCACAGTTAGGCTTCGAAATGATAATGAAACTGACAGTGGTCACAACAGGGCATCATCCACACCCATGCAAGAGGGCATAATGTGGTCGACTGCGCCTCATACAATATCCATAAAAAAAACACCACCACCAGCATCTCCAGCAGGCTGATTTGCTCTGCGAAGGTTAGCATGAAGGTACAATGAATACAATACGGATTTCTGTTTGCATATTTTTCCCCCTCTTTTCAAATTCATAAAGTGGTTCATCCCTCTTGTCTTTGCTAGAATTCCTGCTGGAAGTCTTCACTGAGGCAGAGTGAGGCTTCATGTTTAAAAACCATCAGCGTTTCTGCCAATGTCTCCATTTGCTTCCTCTTGAAAGCAATTCTGCCAACAATGCAAACTCTTCTGTTCCACACCAACATCATACAGCTACCCATGATGACATTTAAAAGAAATCCCTGGTAAAAATCTTTTGTCTCAAATATCTTTACCGAGAATCCACATCTGCTAGTGATTAAATGGCTCAGTAGCTCTAAAAATTAGCTCAGAATCATATTACTTTTTATTAATAGACTTCTCCCACGTAGTCTGGAGAGAAAAAAAAACTATATCTCTGTAAAATGAAAGGGATGAATAGCCAACTTCTCAATTCAATTCTGAAATTTAATCAAATTGCCAATTAACTGTATTAGCAGGGGAGGCTACATGTTTAGAATTGATGGATCCCAGTTGCTCCTCTTCTTCGCATTAATGAAACAATAAGGCAAGTAAAAAATCTTCTGAGGATGACCTTCATCTACTAATGTGCTAATTAACTTTGAATTAGGTTTTCATGCTTAATTATTTACCTGCATATGTACAGCTAAATATTCACAGATGATGGGGGGAGAACATAAAAGGTGAGCAAATTTGTGAACTGTGTCTGAGGCTGATAATGGGGTCCTGCAGATATGACCGCTCCAGCATGGCAACTGAAACCCAGGCAGCTATTACGCCCATCCTCCCCCATCTGTCCCGCTATCCATCTCAATCCACCCCTTCCCCCACTTATCCCTGTTGAAGCCTTGTGTCAATAGTTGTTAAAACACATTCAGGAAAAAATGAAGAAGAAGAAGAAGAAGCAGTAAGTCAAGATTTTACCTTCCACTGAGGACCACAGTGTTGTGAACCTACATTATGCTGGCAGAGTGAGATGAGAAGATTGCTACCACTCTTTGCAGCTGGTTAGCTTAGTTTAGCCCAAAGACTGGAAATAGGGGATTAACTAGTCTGGCTCTGTCCAATGGTTACAGCACCCACCTACCAGCAACTCAAAATCTTACAAATTAGCATGTTAAATCGTGTTTGTTTAATCTGTACAGAAACCGAAGTATAAAAATGACGCCTTGTAAAATAGTGAATTGTTTCTTGGTATTGACCAGTTGCCAGGTAACCAGAAGGGACTCCAGGTAGCTGCTGTGCCTGGCTAAGAAATAGCCTTGCATATAAACCACCATAAAACAGCAAATTGTTGTTTTTACACTTGTTTTTGTGCTAAGTTAAAAAACAAAGTGAAAAAGGAGAAGTTACAGCGACTTCCTGGAGTCTCCATTAGTTGCTTGGTTACCTCAAGGTGATCACAAGTCACTGCAGCCGGCCAATAGTCCAGCACATAACTCTTAATAAACCCATCATTTTTACACAGATTAAAGAAACTAAAATGTGGAAAATTATTTTTTACTTTTTTTTTTTTTACCTTTGTCAGTTTCTTTCCACAATTAATATTGAGTTGGTAGCAAACTGTCTGTCTAGTGCTTATTTATAGGTGTTACTACATTTTGTTCCCTCTATTGTGTTAAAATGGATGGATTGGCAAGCAAGAATATACAGGTTTTTTTTAAGTTGTTCAGTTCTTTTTTGCGTTCAGTTCTACTTTATTGGCCCCTTTTAAGGACCAATTTAGTTAATGTTCACTTTTGCTTTGCCTGTACTCACGTTTTCAGTAAATAAAAACCCACCTTTTTAAAATCTAAAACCTGTGTCTTTGTGTCTGCCTGCTCATTTACACCATTCTGAGATGTTGCAGATTTGTTATTTTATTCAAAGAATGTCTGGTGTCAAGTAAAGTTCCTTCTCTAATCCCAGACAGTGACAAATCAAAACCTCAGCGAAAAACAAACTCCATTATACAGCACTGAGCAAGAACTCTATCCAGGAGAAAAGCTGGACTCATCAACATTAGATCTGTTGTCTCTCTCAATCCATTGTCATCCTTTATTTATGGAATATAAAACATCAACAAAACAGACTTCTTTGACAGTTTTGTGTTGAAGTGCTCTGAAGTATGAACTTCGAGTCACCTCTCTCTGCATTCTCTGCATGAATATGTCTCCTAGAAGGTGTAATATCTTGCTTACTGTTATATATTACATTATGTAATTATGCATTATTCAACTCAAATCTTCACTTCAGTTTTTATTTTCACCTGTATCTCATCACCAGTGTCTGCAGCCTGAGGCTGCCTTACAGGGCTTGAGCGCTACAGGACTGCTGCAGCTCCATATGAAGGGATTTAAAGGAGTTTACACCTTTGCAGCTTCCAGAACGCCAGAAAAGAAAGAGGTTGAGACTGCAGCGAGAAATAGAAGTAAACACGAATGCAACTGGAGGACAAATGTTGTGCGAGAGAAGCATCTGATTCTGCCTTGGAGGAGTTGTGTGATGTTTAGAGGAGGATCACAGCGGCCCCTGACATCTAAAGACAGCGTTGTTGATTCCCGAGAGTCCTAGCACTGCTCCAGATCAGGAGGCAGATCCTGACGAGGGGGGAAAATGAATGTGTATGAATGCATGCGGCTGTGATGTTGGATTTGGATGCATTTCAGAAAAGCACACCATATGCACTTGTCACTGAGTGGATAATCCCGAGATATGCGGGATCAAGGTTAATCTGTCGTTAAAAATGAAATGGATTCAGAACATATCAAGACACAATATCTCTTGCTCAGCATGTTGTGGTTTTGCCAATGCAGCACATTTAGCTGAAGGGCGAAAGTCATGATGACTTACTTGAGAGTCCAGACATAAAGCCTATATGGATATTTTTCCAGCACAGTATATCCTCTTTCACCTTTCTTTCACAGACTTTCTTTTGCATGATAGAGAGTGGACCTTTGTAAGGATCATCTATCATTACATGGGATTACCATTTCTTTGCATGCTGGGATCTCTTAGGATTATAGGGAGATTACTTCATATTTTTAAAACCCCCGTGCCAGATCTGTCTTTATCTTTTCCATCCGGCAGTTTTTGGTGAGACGCTGAATCTCCACCATCCTGAATACTTCTTAGGGAATTCATTTCCACATTCTCAGCATTAGCAAAACCTGTGATATATGCATTCCAATATTTTAGAGAACCTCCAGCTACTTTTCACAGACCAAATGACATATTATATGTTAGTCTTTATATTTTTCATACTGATTAATCAAACAAGCTTGAAAATTCCCTCAAGAATTAAAGCTGTCACTCGCTTTGTGTCCCTAAGGCTTTAAAGAAGCTATGGCTGTGCTGTGTAAGAAAAAACACATCATTACAGGGAGCTGTAATGGATAAATGTGAAGGTTATGTTATAATATTGCCATTATAGAATAAACACATTATGGATGATAAGAATAAAATGATGCATTAAATTCTAATATAATGGAAACTAGCATGAGAAGCTAAAATAATAATAAAAACTAGCTTGTGAAGCTAAAATTAAAAAAAAAACATGTGAGGCTAAAATGATAAAAACTAGCATGTGACACTAAAATAAAATAAAAAAATAGTTTGGTTTATGAATTAGGCCCTACATGCAGGACTAACATTTTGGGAAACATGTTAATTTGCTTTCCTTCTGAGACTGAGAAGAGAATATTGATGTTAATGTCTGTGCATTTGAAGGTGGAGTTGGGATGTGTTTAGCAATTAGCATAAAGACTAACTGAAGGCAGACTTCAGCAAAATATCAGGACAAGCGCAGCACGCCTCTCCTAAAGCTTTCCAAATAAATTTCAGTTTTAAATACCTAAAATTAAAAACTTTCCTCTGAGTCTGACCAAAAATAAACACAGAAATTAGTCCCCTGGATTGGCTATTGTAGCTATTGCTTTTCTAGCAAGCACTACATTCTGAATCAACAGCAACTAACAGCCTCACACATGTAAACAAACTGTTCTACACAGATGAATAAGTTTGGTTAGCCCTCAGAAGACGTATCTCGCTATAAAATTAGTTGGAGTCTAACAGAGAAGGCGAGTGCAAAGTTAGCATGAATTAGTCAGAATGGACATAATTATGAGAAAAAATACCCAAGATTAAAAAAAAAAAACAAAACAGAATGTTCTTTTAAAGCTAGTAGCCTATCGATTAACATGTATGTCATTTTTTTATTCCATACATAAACTGAATGTCAAAACTGCAATTTGCAACTGCAAGGGTACCAAACTTGAAAACCTCACTGTGATAACAATGCCTCAACATGATCACAGTCACTGCATCCCTAAAACCACAACATTCATCATTTTTACATTTCTGTTTATGTACATGTTAAACCAAGATATTACATGTTAATTAGTACGTTTTAGAGGTGTTGTTCAGCATATTTTTTCACTTTGGATAGGCTAGCTGTTTCCTCCTGTTTCCAGTTTTTATGCTATGCTAGGCTAAACCCCTCCTGACTCCATTCATACATAACATATAGACATGGGGTGCACACTTCCTGTGCAGACAGATAAAATGTTTGTCAAGAAAAAGGTCCAAGACTTAACCTTGTGTACGCGTTTAAAAAATTAGGTGTTAGCTTAAGAAATATTAATAGCTATGTTTTTTCACTGTGGAGGCAAGCCAGGCTAGTTATTCCATCTGCTATAGCCACCATGCTAAATAGACTAACCATGTCCTGACTCCATGTGTGTAACACACAAAAATGTGATTGTTATCAATCTTCTCATCTCACACTCAGAACAAAGTGTTTTTCCCAAATAGTTGAACTTTTCCCTTAAATCCGCATTGCTCAACATCATATTAACCATCTCTTTCCTCTCAGTGCCTCATAGTATCGCTCCCTCTCTCTTTCTTGACAGCCTGTTATCTCCCACAGATACTGTATATCCGGTTTCAGGATTCACAGTCCACCCCAGCTGAGAAATGATATGGATGTGACTGGTGATGTGTATTCACCAGCAATCAGTGGCATGGTGTGACTTTTCCACTAGATGCTACGGCCCTAGGTAGCTCTGTGTATTTTGGCTGTGAGCATGCACCATACAATGTAGCAGAGAGACAGCTGGTGGTGGCTAGCGACTAGGCCAGTGGTTCTCAAAGTGACGTCCCCCAAGGGTCCTTGAGGGGGTTCCAGGGGGTCCCCAGCAAAAAAGGGAATAGTTTATTTTATAATATATTATATAATAAAATTCCATCCATAAGTAACACAATGACAGGATGATCATGAGTTTCATACACTTTCTGTAATAAAACATCTAAAAGCAAAAACATTATAAGATGGGGGACCCTGGGACAAAATCTTATCAAATGGGGGTCCGTGGTCTAATTTGTGTAAGTTTAGGGGTCCTTGACGTGAAGAAGTTTGAGAACCACTGGGCTAGGCTAGCGGTTTCTAAAAGTTTAAAAAAGTATCTTTTGGGGGCCACTTAGCAACTGCTGTCACTCTACAATTATCGCCACAGCACCACAACAATCTGTGTACGTTTTGCCTGCTGTCAGGGGGTAAATGTTATCTAATATAAAATCACCCAATATGGCAACATTTTTTGGACATAAAATCCCCCCCCCCCCCCCCCCCCCCCATACTGTCATCAGGCGGGGAAAAGTACGCCCTTCAGCACACAAAGATTGTAGGCAGCACTTTTTCATTAGTCGTTGTATGTTTCTGTAATTATGTATGATTTATGTGAGAGCAACAACTGAAACTTCTACACACAACACAAAAATAACAAAAATGATTTTTCATTAAAATATGTATTTCACAAATGGAAGTGCAGGAGGGGCGGTGCCCCGGCACCCTTAATGGACCACACGCCCCTGCCAGCAATGCTATAAAATTGGTGGGTATTTCTGAAATCACTTTTGGCAGTTGACTTGCTATTATCCCAACACCAGAGGAAAGGTGAAATAAAAAGTTCAGTTCACTGCAACACTCTCTCTCTGACTGGCTTCCCTGAAAGCTAAAACAGATGGATTTGTTGTTTCATAGCCTTTTAATCTTTCTTTTGTTAATCAGAAGTTTTTCCCTGTTCTCTAACCACTTACTGGAGAGAAAAGGAGGCATCTTGACACTTTATTGCCAGTACTGATGCTACAGTAAATGTTAAATGTCTCTGGATCAATATCATTGCCCAAAGCTCTGCACTGTACTGAGTCTCTCACTCTGCTCTGCTCATTAGAGATGTGTCTGACCTATAGGCTTACATCAGCCCACTGGTGGCAGATAGAGATACCTGTAAGCCTGCTCTCAGCGCACACATACGCATTATTCTACAGCTCATCAGTCTGTATCTAAAGCTG
Organism: Scomberomorus guttatus; assembly: GCA_038419695.1. Taxonomy (NCBI): domain Eukaryota; kingdom Metazoa; phylum Chordata; class Actinopteri; order Scombriformes; family Scombridae; genus Scomberomorus; species Scomberomorus guttatus. The sequence goes on from CM076461.1 coordinate 22,840,904, forward strand.
CACAAAGACTAGGCCTATACAAAATGCAATAAGACAATGTACACAATTGTGTTTTTTTTTTGCTTCATGTTACTGACAAACTCATATTACTGACAAAATGGCTTCATTGCTGAACCTTTTAATAACCGCTGCCTGTGTCACATAACAGATGAGAACAGAGAGTAGTAGCACCATCTGCTGGAGAGAGTTGTCATAACAGAAATGTAGCCATGGCCTTGAAAGAAATGGGAGAAATTCTGAAAATGTATTTATCTCATTACATATGTGAACTCTTGGTACATATGTGAGAAATGCCACCAATGTCTGCTCATTCACAAGGAATTCAGTCTGAGTGACTCTGGTTTCAGTTAATAGAAACTACTCTCAATGATTGATAGAAGACAAGACTTTTCTTGATTTTACAGAAATGTCTCTGGCCATTAAAGCCAGTATTCTTTGTTCTCTAGGAAAACAGCTCTGATAGGTTTCCTGATGGAGACTAAACACTAATGGTAGAGTAGACATGACTCTCTGTCTGAGGGAACTCCACCCATGAGTAATAGATGAAATTTTCATTTTAAGGAGCTAGATGTCCTCAGCTCTGGCTGGAGGTGTGCTGCATGAACAGCAGGCCCCAGATGACAGCTAAAATTCTGCCAGCAGCAAGCCATTATGTTCTCAGAACAAATAGAGCGATCTAGTATGAAATTACAGCATTTTCATAAAATTAGAGCTAAAGATTTATTTTTTATTCTAACATTTTACTACATTTTTTTTATCAAAGAGGACCCATCTTAAAAGTGCAATATGTAAATGTTGGAGTACCTGTTTGCAATACTTTCTATAAAATCAACCAACCTTGTAAGCATATTGAAAATTGAAAGATGTGGAAAGTAAAGTGTCTATGCCAAAATGTAGCCCTTGTTTATGCCTCTCATGTATTACAATCACTTTCTATGTCCTGAGGTCTTTTAACAACATTTACCAATGTTCAGCAGGTATTTCCAGAATTAAAAATCTTTTTTATTGTGCTGCAGACACAATATTCTCTTCCCCAGATTAGTTAGAAATCAGAAGAGTCTTTGAAGATTGTGGAAATACTTTTAGAACAGCAGTAAGTGTTGTTAAACCTTCTGGGTTTTCAGAAAATGGGACGTTTAGCTCTGTGACTTGAATGTAACGAGAGGCACAAACTGGGGCTAGCCAAAATGGATTTCTGGGGGATCTAGCTGATGGTCTATAAACATGATCAGACCTACATTTCTCTCATTTGCACGATTGCAGGTTCAAGTTGATGAAAAAAAAAACTTTCTTGGAAATATGATATGATATTCCCATGATGAGACAGAATACAGGAAGGAACATGAGTAGAAAGTCAGAAATCTGTTACTACTTATTTTCTTGTGGTCTGCTGTTCATAATAATACAGTACACTTTCTTGAAACATGCTTTCAAAGAATAATTCTCCAAACAAACTGCACACACGTGAATGCGCAGGAAGATCTGTAGTGATAAAGAGACATCATTCAAAGCTGTACTGGAAGTCCCGTTCTGCCGCATTTGTGCTGCTTTATCTTCCTGATATTTAGGTGTGAAATCCTGCTCATCAGTGTCATGGGGGATAATGAGACCATGTGTGATCTTATTACCTTCTAGCACCAACAGTTTCATGCAGCAATAATTACTCCCACTGGCGGCTTGCTTATTGACGATGCCTGCCCAAAGTATCACTCTGGGACTAATGGATTCCCTCCTTCACAAGGCAAACAATGGAATGAACACCACTTCAATCAACTCTGAGTGATGGATTTAATGACAAAATCATTTTTCCTCCACTTTATGGCCGAGGAGGAGCGACACATGCAGAATAAGATAGGTCTCCGAGGGGATGTGTTTGTGTGAGAGCTGAGCTGTAAACAAGAGCACGGCTTTTATTTGCTGTGATTTCATTGCATTTGATGATAAGTGAATGTGACCAACCAATTGTTGTTAACTTGCAGCAAATGAAATGCATTACTATGTGTGAGCACGGCTCCCTCATCAGTTTTCTGCAACGGAGTGATGTCTTTAGGGTTGGGGTGGAAAAATGAGCTCTATTGATTTCAGGGAGGCAAGAAAGAAGGGAAAAAAGCAAGTAGAGGGACTCCAACTAGCCTCAGTTGGATCATGAGTTCAACATGCAGTGACAAATGGACGGTGGAATGAGAAAGAACACCCTGAAATCAAATTGAGTATGGATTGTTGTGGCCTGGATTTATAGCTCTGGGGTGTCCCAAACCTGGAAGTCATAAATTGATGCAGTTGAAATGGGGCGTCAGTGGGGGATTGCTGCTATGATTCGTTTACTGCGCGTGTCACTAACGGACAATACAAATTGCGAGTCATTGTTGTCCCACTACAGGGCTTGTTAATAGAATATACACAGACAGAAGTTAAAGGCCGTGACAAATCTGCCTCTGTGGACTGTGGGGCTCGGGGAGGCTGGAAAGAGCCACATTTCTGCACACAAGCACTAGCACTGCTCAGAGACACTGACACTGACAGGGTGACAGCCAATACATCGGTCTGTAGGTAGGCTATACTGGGACTCTATTGGTCTTTTAGGACAAATAAAGCATCAGACAGTCAGTTTATGATATGATGGATGTGATACAGTTTGGGTAATTACATAAAGGATCTTTGTCAGAATTAATCGATACTCCACTGGCTGTTTGTGAAGACTTTTAGATCAGAGCACCAGTGAGTTCAGCTTATATTATCAGTGGGAGCAGCATTAACACCAATAATACTGATCATTAACCAATAACATTATTAGGAGTATGACAATTTAAGTAAGTAAATGACTGTGCCTTTTTTTAAAAAAAAAAGAAAAAGGGAAGTCATGACAACATGTCATATTAACTAACTTCTGTAGCTCAATGCAGTGTCTCTGTTAGCAGTTCTTTCATCTGCCCTTCTGAAAAAAAAAAAGTGCATTCCCTCTAAAAAGCCCGACGTTCCGATTTCACTTCAGCTTTCATATATTTGTGAGCAGTTTTTTTAACATGTACATCTCCAGTTAGAACCAGTAGGCTATGTGTTTAGTGCCACAGACAGGCTGGGGATGTCGAAGTATTGAGAAACACATTCTTGATTTTGGTCTTTTTATGTGATTTTTAACAATAGAAAAATATAGAATATTGCCAGCCTTATCCTTAAAATGTTTCAGAAGTTCATCCACTTTTACAAGAAAACTTGTAATATCTAGAATATTTTAACCCAACATTGTGTGTCTTCCATACGTTCTACAACAAAAACTATGATTCTATATGATATCATACTATGTTAGGATTTGCCTTCAGGATTCCTGGTGTCACAACCTGGGATATATTTTTGTAGTTTGTGGCCATTATTTCACCTGCTTCTCAATGCTGTAATACTGATAGATGAAGCTTTTCAATTTAATCCAAAAGGGCAATACACACACACACACACACACACACACACACAAAAATCCCTAGTTTATCTAAACCAAATAATTTGGGAAAAATCAAGTGAATGCACCAGCATTGTCCATTTTATTTAGAAACAGCATGTGCTTACAATTACATATGATAGGACAATGTTGAACCAGAAAGTAGCTCAGTAAAATCTAATGGATATTTGAACCAAACACATTGGGCAATAAAGTCACCGTTCACTGGTCAGGCTGAGGAGATAATTGTGAGAGTGGATAGTTATAAGCTAGTTCATAAGACGTTTTGGAAAACCACAGAGCATTTACTGTATGTTGGTTATGTCTGCCACTAGGTCACCTCATGTGACACGTAACATTTAATGGGTTTTAAGGTTGAGTGAGTTCATCTGGAGGCATTTCAAATGCCTTCAGATGAACATGGTTGTAAATGGCCTATGACATTAATCAATAGCCTCTGTGGCGGTATACATGTAAAACATGAAGGAATTTCTTTGATCCGTCCATCCATTTTCTATAGAGCTTATCCTCTGTAGTGTCACGGGGAGCTGGAGCCGATCTCAGCTGACATTGGGCGAGAGGCGGGGTACACCCTGGACAGGCTGGAAGACAATTATAGGGTTGATGTATAGAGACAGACACACCCACACTCACACCTACGGGCAAATTAGAGTTGCCAGTTAACCTAACCTGCCTGTTTTTGGTCTGTGGGAGGAAGCCGGTGCACCTGGAGGGAACAAACGCAAGCATGGGGAGAACATGCAAACTCCACAGAGAAAGGCCCCGGCCAGCTGCATGGGTTCAAACCCAAAACCTTCTTGCTGTGAGGTGACAGTGCTAACTGCACCACCGTTTTCCATTTCTTTGATAACTTGATATAATCAAAAATTACACGTTTGAGGGCTGAAACTATTCTTCAGCTGCCTTTTAAATGTCACTACTGTCAAATCCTGTGTTCTCCACATTTAAGAAATCAGCAAAATAACTTTCAGTTTGATGAATTTAGCATGTTGATATTATACTACAAAAAAATGTTCAAACTCACAAATCTCTTTGGTTTACTTGACCAAGTCAAATTTTGAAATTTCATTGACTGAGACAAATGATTGATGTTGGTTACAATAGACACTGGGTGTGATGAGGTTAAACTATATTTTTTGATATTTACAAACCAGTGCCTGGTTCCCAGTAATCCAGCCTTAGTCTCAATTGTAAAGCTGTTTCTAATACTGGGTCTCCAGATGTCAGTAATTAAACCTGAGAATTGAAATGTCATGCCAAGTGATACTATGAAATTAAACACAGAATTAAAACACAAACAGCAAAGAAAATTGTGCAAAAGAAACATTTTTATTGTAACATCATATCTTTTATAATAATACTATGCTATATATATATGTGTGTGTATTTATTTATATTTTTACATAGAACACAAGCTACTAAGGAATACATACAGTACAGTCAGCAACATAGAAAAATATTAGAGTAGTATTGGCACAGATGAAGTAGTATTTACTGTACTTTACATGTTATACATTCAGCAAAATAACTGCAGAATGAAATAAATACATGTTCCTCACAGTGAAGTCAAACTTTTTCTTTTTTTTTTTTTACATTCATTTAAACACATGAAGGATGTTCCAGCAAAGAGCAGACAATGATTACACGTCTCCTTTCACACACGTGACAGAAAGCTGCCGTGGGGCCTTTTTGAAACATATTCACATACATATGACACACCTTCTTCCACTCTCTCCACACACACACACACACACACACACTACACAAGAACAGGACTCTCAGTAAAGGGCAATCAAATACAAAAAGGTTCAAGTCAGCTAGTTTTGAAGGTTGACAGCACTTGCAAGGATCTATAGGATTTATGGATCACCTTTGAATTCACTCTCAGTTATGACAGCAGCATAAATGTACACTTAACACTCTCAGAGACATATTTTGTCAAAAAAAAATAGCTCTATATAAATTGAGTTCAGCATAATGTAAATACAATTCTTTCTGATCTCATACCGCACTTTCAGGTGAAACCTTTTACAAGACACCCATCTTATGAAACAATTTCAAACCTGTATTTGCCCTTGAAGGTGCCATGCTCAATACCACAAACACTGTTCCCCCATATTGATTCTCACTGACCCCTTTGGGTAAACACACATGGCCTTAAACACACATGGGGAGGAAAAGCAAACAAGCTAAAACCTCATCCATATACAGTATGTGTTTGTGTGTGTGTGTTGGGGGGGAGGTTGGGAAATGATGCATGATGCATGGCAGCCCCTACAGATTGCTTACGCAGCTTTGCTTAGTGGCTTTTTGAGAACGATCTCTGCGTCCTGAAGGAGCCCATTTGATTAGAGTCAATCACAGTGACACTCTGCTTACCGTGCAGCGCCACACACAGCTTCCACACAGAAAAGAGCACTTTACACTGCACTCTGAGACAGCACACTTGAAGACGATACAATGCTTGAATGGCCAAGACAGACAGCCAAGGTCAGTTTTCACAATGATAAAAGACAAGACCCTCAGATCTAAAGAAGCTGTGCATGTATAAACAACAACAAAACACGGGGAAAAAAATGATTTTGTAAAGCTAGTGGAGGTTGATTCAAGGTTGTCAATAAAGTGCACTTGCCATCAAACCAGTGCAAAAATTGAATATAGCTCTCTGTATGTACATAACTACATATGCAGCAGGTGCACAACCACTGCTGCATATGAGACATCTATGATAACAGTTCTCTAAATGTCAAAATGTAAACATCATTTGATGGACAGCACAGTGGCGAGGAAACAGTCCTTGCCAGTATGCTGGAAAACAACAACTCTCGTGTCACGTTTGAATGTGACAGCAAAGTTTGTGGAGAAGAATAAAAATCATTTATACAATATAGATCTGAATTAGCTGATGAGATGTTCATAATATGGCATCGTGATATGTTGAAGAACACGAGACAGCGTCTGCTACGACGGTGATTCCCTGCTATCATCATGCATCATATTGAACTTAGTTTATAGAAAGTGACAGCGTGTGAGGGAGAATCTTGGCAGTGAGTCCGTATTACGCAAAATCATCCATTTTCCAAGAGCAACAATGACACCCTGATTCACCCTGAAGGTGCCATTTAAAAAAAAAAAAACATGAGTTCCATAGTGGCTTATGAAATCTACCTTGTGTAGAGGATTTTAATCTACAATTTAAAACAGCTCATTAGGAACATGATGGTCATCAGACAATAGGATTGCACTGTATAGTGGATAATGTGTTTGCTTTTTCTCATTATATATAGAGTATATTTGCTGTTGATTATATCAGTAAGCCTGCTTTCTGCCTGCTTGTCTATCACATGATTCAAGGAGCAAACTGGCAATAAATTGTGTATAGTGGTAGTTATAATGCTAAAGAATTTCTTCAGTATTGTTAGATATTTTATCAAAAGAATTGACCATTTGCTAAACCCCTCCCCAGAACAGCGATTGTCCAGTCATAGCTTAGGAACCGTAACTGTAACCTGTCAAGCTTTTGATTTCTCCACATGAAGTGGTATGCATGGGGCTGTAGTAAGAATGGGGAAGTGGTGTCTTTCTTTTTTTAGCCTTTCAGAAACACAAGAGCAAAAGTGTAAGGAATAGTAATTAGTGTGTTTATCTGCTCAAATGTAAGCTGCAAAAATTAGCATGTCTGGCTAACTAGAATATGATCTACAGTGGTAACTGAATGTTACTTCCAAGGCCAAGGAGCACATTATTAACTAACTACTTTTATTTGTGGGGTTAAATGTTACATTAAAACAAGCCCTGTTCATGACTAGCACATCCAATGTATAGTAGCCAGTGTTGGCCCTGGAGTTTAGGATTAACATTAGCACCACTGTAATGCTCTGTATTGGATTTGGGGAAGTTCAGCAGCACCAGCCAGCATTACACAAGATAGCGTTACATTTGTCAAACACATAAGTTACACATCAGTCCTCATACTAAAAGCACTAGCTTTCTCTTCTTATGTTAAGAGCAAAAACATACTGCTTGAAAATTCAAGTATTACAAGTATTTAAGCTAAGCAGACAAACAGGGTTTTGTTGGACTGAAATAAGAGCCTTGCATTGTTTCTTATCAAATGTATAATAGGACTAGTTCTACAGTGCAATACAAGAACAATGCTGTTTCTTTATTTCCAAGTCTTCTATGGATCATCATCCAGTATCGATGCTGACATGCAGCTTTAACCTCACTCTTTTAGCACAATATCATGTATGTAGGAATCAAGTCTATATTTAAGACATCTTTTAGAGGAGTTTCATTTTGAAACAAGTCAGAAACATTAAAAAGTCTGCCAGAGACAGCGTTTTCAACAAACTCATGAAGCTAATGTTAGCTTAATTAGCTGGCTAGCTACAGCTGATCATGACTGATCATATCTGCTAGTCATAATTTCAGGCAGAAAACTATACAGTTGCCAGCTAGAAATGAGAAGCCTCCTTCTGGCTACCTTTGTCTGAAATCAAGAACCTTTATTTTAAAAATTACTACAAATTTCGATGGTAAATCTGCCACCGTTATCACTGTGAACTGCATGTGTGCCATGCAAGGCTGGAAAGCTTGACAGGAGTAGGAACAGTAACTAAGGGGGGGTTAGCTAATGGTTACTTCATTGAATTTAGTCAATCAACCTTTCAATGAATCAGTGCAAACAATCATCTAAAAAATGGCTATACAGCCATTAGAGCCATTTGGTATTAAAGATACTGTAATGCTCATTTATATTTTATGTAGCCCAGCCCAGCTCGGTCAGTTTGAACTGATGTATAGGGAAACATAAACAAATGTAATTAGATATGCAGTATACTGAATTATAGGGCTACATGGGGTAACACTTCCACCTATATTGTATACTTTATAAACACTGATTTTCATTTGATGGATTTGATGATAGCAACACAAAAAAGATCACATTTAGATGGACTAGTTACAATATAGATACACAAACAGATAAAAAATAAATAATTTAAACAATATATTCATTTTGTATAAAGGAACATCTATGTTTTGTCCAACAAAATACTTTTTGTACAATCAAGGGGATAAATGCTGCGCATCTATTGCCTCAGTCCTAAGAATAGTTCAAGATTATCATCAGCGTGAACCTTAAAGAAGAATTCAATCAACCAGTGATACTCTAAACCAACTCTAAAGGTAAAGTAGTTAAATGTTTTAGACCACAATTAGCATCTGTTAGTGTTCTGGCTGAAAGGTTATTCATAAGGCCAACAAAACATCTGCAATCTATTCAGTGATAGATGTCAGATGTTTTGTTTTGCATACACGCCTAACTCAGACCTCTGAGTTAGCAATTTAAACAGTCACAATACACTGATCTTTTAATAACAGCTGCTAACAATCCTAACAAATTGGATATACAGGCCTTGCCTCTTGGATACAAGGGTTTATATACATTACATATACTGTACATATTGATGGCAAGGACCTTATCTTCCAAATCAGCTCCATCAGCCACCAACAGGGTGTGTCCAGTTGGCCTGCAGCACTAGCACCTTTATTTGAAGTAGTTGAGCCCTGCCACTAAGAAAAACTTCTCTAGGAAAAGTTCAGAGTCCAAAACAGCGATGTGGGCAGCCCGGCCGATCAGGGTGTTAGCTGTGTTGGGCAGAGCATGGAACACGTTCTGCCGAATTAGCCGACACTCTTTAGCTTCCACAAGTGGCTGCAGGAGGTTGTTGATCATCTCGGTGTATACAGGGCCTTTAGTACGAAAATAAGAGAGGTTATGGTGATTGCTACTATGTCTATGACCAAACAAACTTCATAAGAGCATTGGGCCATGGTTATGTCAACAGCTTATAGTCCCATTATATTTATTTCACATAGCTGATGACACAAACGGTCCCTTGTTGTGTGTTTGTATTCAAACCATAATGGAATGAAACCAGCTTCATAATACAAGGATGTGATGAGCATATAGTCATGTGTCCCTGGTTACAGTTCTTTATATTCATGTTATCCACATTTAGAAGAAAGATCCTTTACTGATCAATAACTGATCATTTTGACCTGATGGTAGCACTAGATGAAATTGATTACAATTTATCCTGGCGGGGACATGAATATTTGTACCAAATTGCATGGCAATCCATCCAACAGTTGGTGACGCATTTCACTAAAAACCACAAATGTCAACAATGTCATCAGTATTCATCATCTGGGAACCATGAATGTCTGTATCAAATTGCATTGCAATCAATCCAGTAGTTGTTGAAATATTTCCGTCTGGATCAAAGTGGTGGACCGACATGCATGTTTTCATCACTTAACAGGTGAGTTGATCAAGAGGACATTTGCATGGGTTTTTAATGTTGAGTTTTAGTGCCTTATGATGAACCTTGCCAAGAACAAAGTTATGGTGGAGACACTGAACCTTAGATTTAAAACAAAACTGTTGTTGTCAAAGCGTGAGGAAATGTGTGATGATGTGTGATAATGACATGATAAACTGGGTCAGTATCTGCGCAGTGAATTGAGTATTGACCAGATGTGATCAATCCACATTGAATATAATAATCAAATTGAATTGCCATTTCATTTCATTCACTCAGCCTGACGTTGTGTTAAACGTCACTGAATACAATAATCAAACTGAAACGCCATTTCATTTCATTTCGTTCATTCACTCAGCCTGACGTTGTGTTCATGACAGCCATTTTCTTGTTGGGAGAGCGGTTATTTTGTAAAAACCATCACTAGCAAATGACACATCCGCCCTGCCAACATAATTTTCATTTGACACAGAAGCTGCAGTAGTGATTGCTAGAAGCAGTTACCTTAATGTTTTTCACATTGGTCAAGGAAATATTTTGCTTGAAGAGTTCTTTTATTCTTCTTTTATCAAAAGTTACATAGTCTCACTTTAAATGACCCCAATCAGTTAAACACAGTGATGTTTACAGACAAATTGACAAAAGAAAAAAAGAGCACTGGTATGGGTATCTGGATCGATACTCAGTATACTCATTGGTATCAGCAGAGAAAAGAAAAGAGAAGGTAGGATTGGTCCATCCTTAATTGTTTTTTTTTTAATATTGAAAGATATTGTCAATATTTTTAAAAATCACATTAAAAATACAAACAAGAGAATCCAGGATAGCAATAATAAATGCACGTCTAACCTGTGGTTCTGTCTTTGAGAGCAGTTTTGCACATCTCTATTCTGGCAGAGTGGAAAGGAACATAACGGTCCTGTGGGGACGCCACCAACACCACGTTCTTGAAGAACTGGAGCCCTAAGAGGACACAAAACAAATGAGTAAATGACTGCAGATTGTCTGTGTGTGTGAGTGTGAGAGAGAGGTAGTGAGAGAGGAAGACAGGAAAGCAGTGAATTGGTTGTAAAACGCAAAGTACAATCACAAAGTACAATGACAGGCTTGATACGATAAAACTGTGATATTTCTCTAGTCTCCTGTCAGTGTGCTTTTAAGAGAGTGCACTGGTGGGTTTCCAATGACAGGGTTTGGATCATTTTGTCAGCCTGCCACAGCTCTGGAGGGGGGAAAAAAGAGTTTTCAGGCTTATCTTCTTCAAGCCTGTGTGACAAACGACTGCTTTGTTCCACTCACACAGTAGGGAGGCCTCTCACAGGCCTCTCACAGCTCGCTGTTAGGGGTTTGAGTGTTAGCGAGCTGACATAGAGAAATTTGACAAAAAAGACAAGATGACAACATTTTCATGAATATTTGAATAGAATGTCTTCAAGTAATAGTCACTAAAGTGAGGCAGTCAATATGCTATCTATATTTAAAATTCGGTCACTTTCATACCGTACCTGGTTTCTGACTCAGGAGATAGAGGAATGTTTTCCGTGGATCAACATGATCTCTGAAGGTGAGCTGCAGCAAGGATCCTGATTTCTTCAGCTTCTGCATTAACCACAGACCTGAGCGAACACACACACATACACAATCAGGCACCCTGCTTTTTTTGAAAACCCAGCATAGAAGCTGCGCAGTACGGATGATATTCTTAGATAAAAAACTAGATGCTGCAGCAGAAAACATTGAAATGCAGTGCTGTAAAATACAGCACATATGCAGCGTACGTTTTTCCCAGAGCTGAGCATTGGTCTCACCTGTGCTGACCAATGTGCTGTTGTTGTACAGCGTTCCCAAGTGTGGGCCTGACAGCGAGAGGAAAGTGTGCAGTTTAGGCAAATAGCAGCGGAAGCGAGGCCTCGTCAGCACAGAGCGGATGATGATGTTCCCCAGAGAGTGTCCGATGAAGCTGTTGGCCGAAGACAAACAACTTTCAGAGAGATAAACTTGCAACTTGAGTGGGTGGTTGGAAAAACAGTACCTCCAACGCTGCTGACCTGCGACACTGTCAGCAGTGTTGGAGGAACTGGTACAGACAGAAGCTATTTGTAGATTCATGTAACTGCACTGGTACTTACAGAAAATTAATCAACTTGTTAAATGTTTGAATGTTCTCAAAGGCAATAACAACTTAATGATGCTAACACAGAGGACATACCATAAGAAATAATAACTTTCTCAGCAGTGGTAAATACCAGATTCATGAAGCTATGTCTGTCACTTAGTTTAATTACTGTACTATTACGACTCAACCCAAGATCCCTCATCGCCATGTCTGCTCCTTCTCATCTGTCTCCTACAAAACTAAATATAGAGGTAATGTGGAATGAACCAGATGCTGTTGTGGCAGTCCATTGCTTTTGTCTTTGATACTTTCTCTCCAGAGAATACCCCACAATAAAGAAAGTTAACAAACTTGAGTAGAAACTCTTACAAAAAATAAATTGGCACATTGAGGGCAATTAAGTGGGAAGATGAATAGCTTAATTTGATGGGAACTAGGCGACCCAGTGCTGCATAAAGGAGTACAGTCTATCAAGTGAAAGTCAGAAACTTATTGGCACTGCATGATAACAGCTTTTCATCCATTTTGTGTCCTTATCCATTTTGAGTTTGTACAGTCTATATATTATTATGAATAGTGATTCTCTGTAGTTAAGACACGCAAGCTGAGCCCAAGTATCAATTTACAGTCTCTGCTGCCATCTGCTGACCGAAGGAAATGCTTTAAGTTGATGATTCCCCGTCTTCTGACTCACTTCAACTAATCAATCAAAATCAGTCAAAGGGAGAGTTGTCAGTAATGTGTATGTTGCGCAGTATTAAAGTTGAACAACTGACCTTATCCTGCCTATGGTGAGATTGTACAGCTGGATATGCTGAATGATCTCATCCAGCAACCTGTCTGTCATGGTGTCAAAATCTGCAAACGTGTCAATCTGCAGAGAAACAGCAAAGAAAAGCACAGCCGTCAGTGTTCTACAAGCACTTTTGCAAAATGTCACTGTACATGTTATCACTTTGCCGCAATCGTTGTCATCTAGAGATGTACCTGGTTTCTTTCAGACATGAGGAAGTCAAGCCTCGATCCTGGAAGCCCTAACTCAATAAAAGTCTTCACCAGCCGAAGGTCTGCGCTGTTTCCTGGAAGCAAAGAGGAAATTATCAATACAGTTCCAGGCTCAGCTCTTATGAAGAGTGTCCATTAATCATTTAAGAGACAGCTGGAATACGTGTTAAGAAACGAGTATTTGCAGACTACATAAGGCAATGTGATATTTTAAGTTTGTAGGACATCTCTCAGAGACTACATTACATTCACAATGCTAATAGGACACCAAAATCTAAAAAAAAAGGATGCACAGTATGCTACAGATGTGTCACTACTAATAGCTATTATGTTCTTGCAGTAGAATTGGATTGTACAAACCAAGACATTCAGCTGTATGCAGACTCACCATCAAGCCCGTGGACACACACCACAAGGTGTATGCCATCATCAAACTCCTCATCGTCCTCCTCAGGGGGGAAGTAGGGCAAATCTGATGCCAGGAGAGGAAGGTCGCTGTACAAACTGGCCTGAAAGCTCAACTCTTTGAACAGCTCCTCTTTGGCTTTGAAGAAACTATGAAACAACATTCAGAACAAGAGGGATTATATTTTGTGTGTTAGCAATAAATTGAAAAATAAGTTTCCAGTAATGTGCACCGACAAGCAAATAATGCACAACCTTAGTTACACATACACAAGTAAAATGCTGATCTTTCATTTTACAAAAAAATTTGTATAACACTACAAGTGCATCTCTCAAAGTTGCATCAGTTTTCTCCCTTTGGTCCGAACCATAATGAAAAACCAGCCTTGCATTTTTGTATTTGATTAATTTCAGTCCACACTGCCCACTTCCAAGGAAACCGAGGCTTATAAACAAAAGTCTCAAAGACTCACAAGTAAGTCCTCTAAGTTTTATTACCCTGTCATCCCGCCAGTTTACAGATTTTAGCCGTGGAAGAGTTAAAACAAATCCGATTCCAGTTCCTGTACATTAAGCTAATCTTGATGGATTTGTCTGCACCCTTTGATGTGATTTAATACACACAAGTCACCTCATCTTGACTTTCCTCGCTTCAAATTTGCCCTCACTTAAGTTCGTTATGCTAGGCTTTCCAAGCATGAGTAACTGCCAGCTACTGCACCAGATGTCAACAGCTGTCTCTACATACCCATAAAACCTTGTGTTTTGGCCTTGTTTCCTGTAGTTGGTGTGGATTATAATCTCACTTCAGCAAAGTTTTCCTTGGAAGAGGGCCTGCATTTTTTAGAAACATTATTTCACCCAAGTCAGAAAGACATTCTTCTCACCTGCCTGAACAAAAATAACTAACACATTTAAACATGCTTGAATGCATAAAGTCCAACAGAAAAGCCATCCCTTTTTGCAGTCAAAGATCTCGAAGTGTTGATATATTTTTAAAATTGCTAAAAGGAAAAAAATCCTTGTAGATACATCAGATATGCTCCCTTAGCCTCCTCTGAGTATCAAGTAGATATCTTTCAACGTTAGTCTTTTTAGTACCTCTTTTTCTTACTATACTTCCACTGCAGCTCAACAGGGAAACACTGTCCTCGGAAACACAAAGAGGGAATCTGATGCTGAAAAGACTGTAAATGTGGCAGATATTCACTTGATATGACTAACTCAGACTGATGAAGCCTCATATAAGCCGCAGATAAACTTTTTGCACAAAATGACAGTGTGGACACACTGTGGATTTTGGCCCCCATCACTTACATTGAAATTGCATTTGATGGAGATCTTATAATAGCCAGTATGAACAGGAGGAATGATTACAGTGAGGAAAACGTTCTCACTGTTCAGAATTGAAAAAAATGTGAACCTATCCTTTAAGACAACGGTAGACAGTGTTTTCTTAACAATGGTATTAAAAAGCTAGAAGGCTAATGTGTGTCGCTCTGGCTCCTTTTGTGTTGTGTGACAGGCTGCTGTCTGTTAATCAGTGTCACCAGCAACAGAAAGGTGATGCTATTGCTTAATGCAATAATGTTTAAAATGAAATGATTTGATTGGCTATATGCAAATATCTATCTTCGTAAACATTGAAACATTGTCTGGTACATGCAAAAACAAAAGGGAGAAATTTAAAGAGAGCACACCAAGTGTCATTTAAAAAGCAGATCTGTATGGTGTAGCAGGAAAAACATGTTATGCAATTTATGTAAATGTATATAAGCACATTTACAGCACGTTTTGGTCTTTTACTGACACTAAATTTAGCAAAAACATAAGCTCACTTCAGCATTCGTTCATTGGTTTCGTCATCCATACTCAGGGGATTGAGTGAAGATGAGGAGATGATACCAAAAGAGCCCAGGGGCTGATGGGTAATAGGTGAGGTAGCCTGGCGAGCTGACATTCCACTGATGGACGGAGAGTCTCTCAGAGCAGAAGAAAACGGCAGACAGGTCGGGGCACAGGATACTGACATGTTCACCACCTCCACCATCTTCTTATTCATAAAGGCCAGGCCAGAGTTGGGGATCTTAGAGGGCTTTGTCTGGCAGTCTAACGGCTCTTTTTCACTGACCCCATTGGGGTCAACAGATGATTCAACATCATTGGCTGTCAGCCCTCTGAGGTCACTTGGCCTCTGTGTGGTGGTGGTACTGTTGGGGTGGTCATTGGAGTGTCCTGAAGCGTCAGGCTCTAGAGGAGTTTGGGAGGGATCCAAACCCTCCTGGTCCTCAACACCAAGCAGTTCAGTCGGACGGAAACTCTCATCTCCACTATTAACACTCTCCTGATCTGCTGCACGTTTATGCACACATGGTTTGTTTCCACAGCTGCAGGACGCTGCTTCCGATTCAACAAGATGCACTTCCTCTGCTGAGGCACTTTCCGCACTGATGTGTGTTTGATGGTTGATATTCTCCCTCTGGCTGCTAATAACAGTACTTTCCTTCACATGAGGGCCCTCTACAGACTCTTGTAAAAGCAACACTTCAGACACACCACCTAACACTGACTTGATTCTGTATGTCTCTGACAGGTACTGTGGAGGGTTTGACTTTTCAGAGCTGACATTTTCCTTAAGACTATTACCAAGATTTGTCATTGAACTCATGTCTAATAGGGATGATTCAGAATGCTCTGAATCTAGGTTGCTCTTCAAAGAAGAGCAGTTGACTCTACATGAATTCTGGTGTCGCACTAAGCTTTTAGTATCTACTTCCTGGTTAAGCAGCACATGGTCCTCCTCAGTGTCTTCTGGGCTACTTATCTGTGGCGCAGAGACTGACTTGGTCAGTTTGCTTAGCTGCCTCTGCTGCTGGTCCTCCTCGTAGGGCAGCGAGCTGATAGAGGTTAGTGAGGCCTGTATACCTCCACTTGGAAGGCTGCCGTTGCTCTCCATCTGCAGGCCTTCCAGAGAGCTGCGGTGGACAGGGTGCCGACACACTATTTGCTGTGGGATCTCCCGTTCGCTGGAGAAGTCTAGAGGAGGTCGGCCTCGCAGTGCGGCCTCCACAGGCCATGCCACCGAGCTGGGCTCACTCTCGATACCTGAGTCAGAAATAACTGAGGACGAGCGCTTCATGATCTTAGAGCCAACCAGGCCTCCTCGGTGACTCATCTCTTTTCTGAGATCACCAGGAAAGGAAGGTATAACTGGTTGGGCATAGGCAGGGGGTAGGCTGATGAGAGGGACATCCTCACTCTCATCATCCATGGAGTGATTTAATGGCATGGCAATATCAGACTCTTCTTCGTTGTTCTCATTCTCTCTGGCATTGCTGTCATTTGTGGCATCACAAAGTTGGATGGTATCTTCCGTTACACGATGAGCAGGAGACTCAACACTGCTGTTACTAGAGTCAGTGAGGGGGTTGTGGTTTGAGGAGAGAACCAGGACTGCTTCTTCTCTGTAAGGGTCAACATCAGAAGGTTTAACTGCAATGTTCCTCAGACCTGAATTACAGCTCTCCTCAACTGAGGCTTGTTTTTCCTTTGGTTCCTCCAAACCTTCTGCGTCTACTAGAGAGGGTTCAGTGCTTTCCTCAGTTGGAATGAGGTTCTGAGTACCTCTGATGTTGGGGCTAGTCTTACTCTGCTCTGCTATTAGTGACACATATGTGGGCAGGTCCATGCAGTCATCACTGTCCAAGGGATCCTGGGGTATTGCTGGTGATCTGGCTCCCCGGCTGCTTTCAAGAATCCTGTTGGCAGGAGTGACGGCAGGATCTGGGCTGGTCTGCTCATCAGTGGTTGCAAGGATTGGCACATGTGATACCCACTCTGGAAAGACAAGGACATTACAGTCTGAAACATAATAAATTATATTTTAAATATTTTTAGGATCAATATTTTCTATACCTGTTTGAGGAGACTCCACATATCTGTCCTCAAAGATGATTGGCAGACTGTTCCAGTCTCCATCAATGTCCAGGCACTCAACAGGTAAAGGAGGCATCTTGGTCAGGTAGTCTGAGCTCCGGACTTCTGCAGCTATCTGGCCGTGTCTGTTGATTCTAATACAAAATATAATAATGATAATAATAATACTAATAATACTACTACTACTACTAATATTAATAATAATAATAATAATAATAATAATAATAATAATAATAATAATAATAATAATAATAATAATAATATGAATAATACATATCTCTTCATTCATTAAATTAATTCATTTTTTTCTGATAGGTTGATACTTACAGTTCCTCTTGAAAAGTCAGAGATATCTCTTTGGGATGCTCGGTGAAGAAGTATGCTTCTGAAAACCTCCTGACCTGGTGTTTCCAGAAACAAAACAATTTTCACCTTGGTCGAGCCTCAATATGATCTTTAATGGCAGTACAACACAAGATGATGAAAGCAGTCAGTCTCACAAAGAAGAGAGATTCAAATCTCTTCATCAAGTCTGTGACACAAGCTTGATCCAAAGCTTTGTCCTTCTCCAGCTCCAATTAGAAATGCGTCATCCTCAAAACCCAGCCACTGTGACAGGCAAATCACCAGGAACATGATTTCTGGTGTATTTTCACCCCACAATAATTACAGAATAAGTGTTAATTGAAATCCGAACTCCGCTGGTGGGTAAAGGCATGACAGTATCCCCCTGAGGTAATCTAATACCAAAGCAAACATGTTCATTATTTTCAGACAACTGAGACGAAACTGTCACATAAGACCGCCTTGAGAGCTACTCCACTGTGAAGCACATTGAGAATGGTTTCATATTCATATTAAACAGCCCAGTGATTAGATAGAAATTGCATTGGAAATTATATTAGCCTGCTCAGCTGGGTTTAAGCTGCTGAGGTCCAGAATGGCATCTTATCATTTCACTACTTCCCTGTGTAGCACTCAAAGTTAACAGATCACTCTTGGGAGAGTTTGGTCAATTTAAGTCATAATTCTTAGTTACAATTCATATGATACCTTTCTCCTAGTCCAACATGACGGGGTGAGGTCCTCCCTCATCACAACTTGTTAAAATGTATTTGTACTTTTTCTGTTCTGCCCAGAGAGATCATTTCAGTGTGGCACAAGAAAACCCTAACCCTTACCTTTTGGCCAATTTGGCACAACATGCCTTAAGGACAGAGCTAAAAGAATTTCATGTCAGTTGTTATGAAACTATTTGGATTGTTCTGTAGTATTTCTGTATTTCGGTGTGGGTGCTGAGGATGAAAATATCTAAATTTAAAAATATCTCCACAATTGGTCATCATTGCACTCTAATATGGACACTATCGGCACTGTAGCCTGAGTGAACACACAGTAAATGATGACATTTGAGCATTGTATAAGCACGCCTCTGATGGAGTGTGACTCTCACCCTGAGCGTGTGGTGCTCCTGGGCCAGATAGGAGAGGATGTGGGGGTTGAGCACAGCCGCCTCCAGGAAACGGCTCCACAGAGCAGCCAGCTGGGTGCAAAGCTGGCTCACGTCCCTGCTGATCTGCTCCGCTACCTTCTCGTGGCCTTCCTGCAGCTGATGGGGACAGCGATGGGTCAGAGAAAAATATATCTCTATATTATCATTAACTATCAAAGACTTCCCAAAATACACATACCTTTGCATTATTCTTTTTTAGGATCCTTGGTTTTATTGCTGACATATTTATACTTATTGACAGTGTAGTGTCTGGAATCTGCCTGATTTGCATGACTGATAGTTGTAGGAAACTCATATTAAACTTGTAAATCAATCAACCCATGCTGTTCTCTGTAACGCATGGGCCACCAAATCAGTCCACACATACATTTCACAATATTTTTAGGGACTTGCTTTAATACTTCTAAGACGTTTAAAGAAAGCAAATATTAGAATCATATTGATCCTCTTTAACATTAGCCTTGTCTAAGCCAAAATCAAATGTGTCATGGTAAAGAGTAAAACTAAAAAACAAGCTATTAGTTGTCAGTATTCTGACTATATTAAGTATATTTTGCACCATTCATTAATATAGGTTACTGTGAGAAGGATAGCAGACCATTAAACATCCTGTTTATTCTGAGTAAACTAAGAAATAATCAGTACAGCACAAAACACTAACAGATGTGCTATAAGTTACTGTAGTCCTTCTATT
Organism: Scomberomorus guttatus; assembly: GCA_038419695.1. Lineage (NCBI taxonomy): Eukaryota > Metazoa > Chordata > Actinopteri > Scombriformes > Scombridae > Scomberomorus > Scomberomorus guttatus. Next base: position 22,860,356 of record CM076461.1, read on the forward strand.
ATGTAATCTTTCTATTATTAAAAGGTGACAAAAGTGATTGGGCTTCTTTCAATGAATTCAAATTGTTGTGTTGGTTCTTAAGCCACAGAAATCCTCCTGTGAATAGAATTCACTATTTAGAGCCGCACACCAACCTTTTTGCAATTTTGCAAATATTGTTTAATATACAATATGTTCAGTATAGTATGTAAGTTAGACGTTTTTCCTAAGTTTAAAATGAATGAACACTGTCATCATTAAAGTGGCAAATGCAACAGAGAATCAAAAAGGATGTGGCTATACTTTAACTAACATTAAACTCTGTAATAAGTGGATAAATGTACACTTATACAATACACATACCTGTAACTCTATTGTGATCTGATTAAGAGTTTCTTCTACAGGCAGCACTTCTGTGGAAGGGAAAGTTATTTGCAGAGCTTAGTGCAAAGGCTTCATTAGACTGTGTATCAAGCGAGAAGACAGGATTAGTCCACATTTGTGGAAGTCAAAAATGTATGGTAAGAAAAGCTTTTTATTACTAATTAGGACCTAACCTGAATAAAAACAAAAATCATTAAAAAATAGTCTCTGTGGGGCAAAACACTTAAACTATAAAAGGTTGAATAATAAAAACATTATTAAATAATTTGCAGAGGGGTATAAAGTCTAATTGTGCACTATTAACCATATTCTGTATTAATCTACAGGGACATGCACTGTACAAAGAGGACTGTAAGATTATGCGTAATTTTCCACTAATGCGATTTTGAGTTTTAATACAGAGCTTTGCATATGCTCACCTGAGTCCAGTGGAGTCTGCTGGAGCTGTGGAATTTCTTTCATCAGAGCAGTGTAGTAGGTGTGCAGGCCTCTGTGTGCAACCAACAGGAGGCGACAGAGCCTTCGGTGCCACGTATGAGCTCTCTGCAGGCAGTTTTCACTGGGCACATAAAAGCTTCCCTGCGGAGAAAGAGCCACAGAGGAAATGTCAGCTGCTATGTAGGTCAGTAGTCACCTCTCACAAAATGGCCTGCCTTAATAATGGACGTGTACACATACTTGAACTTTATAGCCTCCACAGCAACAGTTGTACAGGCTTGTCGCTGCCCTTGTGTTAAAAGCGGCTTGTTTCTGCATTGGCAAGGTCACGATAATTACTTGGGAGATCAAATAAGACGTTAGCAACAAATGGCTCCTAAACACAGCTTGCTGTGCGCTGTAAAAGCAGATCAATAAGTGTACGTGCCGCAAAAGGATGTAACGCATCCCTGTTATAACCTTTAAAAGTTCACAAGGATGGGAACTTGACTCAAAATCCATGATGAGTAAGGGGTATGACAAAGTGACACTTAAGAAAATGATTAAGAAACTGAAAACCAAATCTGTGACACATTTTCAAATGATAACTGAGGTGCAAAGCTAAAGGCTGAAAGCAGTTTAACTTTGATGCATATGATGTAGAAGAAAATAAAGTAGCTCAAGTACAGTATTCTCTGCTTTTGAGTGTATTACCTAAATACTGTATATGATCTGCAGTACAGGCCATATTTCCAGTAGATGGCTCTCTAACAATACAGTAAAATATTGACTGTATTACACGACTGCAATCTACAGTATGTGTTAAGTGTAACACAAGTCTACAAATCACCGCAGACATGGTGTGTCTCTCATTTATCTTCTTGAGGAGCTAATGGCCTTCTGCTCAAACAACTAACATTGTAGACAGCCGTCATCTGTGGAGCCGGGGAGCCTTGAATGTGTCCAGTGGCTGCCCTCGTCTGCTGGTCCCTGACCTGAAACAGCTACCAGCAGAGTTCTTCCCATGGCTGGGATGTTTTGGCAGCGCCAGTGGGGCTCAGAGCTTTGAAAGGCATGTAATGCATGAGTATCTGGGGATGTACTGTAATTTGCCCCGAGCAAGTTCAGTCTCTGGCCCTATCATCATACCTGTGTGCGCTCTGTAATTGCAGCAGTGCAGTATACCCAAACCAGGAAGGAACATCTGTATGTTTACTTTCATAATTCTCTTTACCTTTATAGAGGCCTGCCAGGATCTGCGACTAAAGGGCAAAGAAAAATAGCTATTTTTCTGTATGAACTAGTCATTATCCTAAAACCATCGTTACTCTCTGCGCTGACAATGCTTGGGATGTGCCGCAGTTCTAACTCACCTGACATAAGAAATTCTGCTTTTGTTTGCTGCTGTAGATGCAACTTTTACACTTCATCATCACAGTGTGTGGTGGTGGTGTTCAAGAGTCCAAACACTGCTGCTGTCAAAGATGTTTTGCATTGGGGGACAAGATGCTCAAAGGATAATATTTTTGACATGAGTTTTGACTTGTTATCCTCATACCCATGTATTACATCTGCCAAAAAGACCAAAGACGCTCATGTGTCTCACTTCCAACAGCATCATTTTCCACTGAGGGAACTTTTTCCTTCCTTTTGAGATGTAATGGTGCACTTCAGCTGATATCAGTGGAAACGTGATTTTTGTTTTTCAAGAAATAACAGCATAACACTTTGAGGAAATGCTGTGGTGTTAAGGGGAAAGTGCTGAAAACGTAGTGTAGCCGCAGGTAAAAAGCTCTAAATAAATAAAGGTGAGGGAGGAGGAGGCGTTCTGTGTAGATTTCACCTGCAGCTATGTAGTACGTGGCGGTTGTGAGCACAACTCATTACTGTGATCAAACGAAACCCCCCTGCTTGGCTAAACACAGAGCTTATTAAAGTGCCCAGCTAGGGGTGGGAGTAAAAACCAGGAGGAGGGGTGGGGGCAATCGGGGCGCTCATTAAGATTTACAGTGTAGACTGATGTCCACAGGGACCTGAGAGATCCATGTTATAAAAGGATGAAAAAAATAGAACCAACACCTTTACAGCTATACAAAGTTAGGAAAAAACTGGCAAACCCAAGATAAAACTAAAGATAAGAGATGGCTTTGATAAAAGATAATGGCTACATCATGAGTCAGCTACTTGTTAGACCTGCTACTAATGTCATTCAAAAGGCAGGAAGAGAAACCTTGCATAGCTGCATACTGTAATAATACTTTTTTGAAAATGGTGACACCCGGTCAGGTGATGAAATCAAATATACTCTAAAGATGTCAGCAAGCGTAATAAATCTGCTTTATTTTTTAGCTGATTCTCCCAAAATGCAATGTACATAGAAAATGGAGAAACAGCTGAAAAAAAAAAAAAAAACAAATTGTGGTGAAACAACTCCAGGAAGATCTCAAAAAAAGACTACAGCCACGCTAATAGTTCTGTGAGGCTGTAGTTATTGTAGGCACAGCAGTGTTTTAAGCTAAATGTTAATGTTAGCATGCTAACATGCTCACAATGACAATGCTAACATGAATGTCTGTATCAAATTCCATTGCAGTCCATCCAATAGATATTTCAGTTTTGGAACAAAGTATAGTTAGATGCCCAACAGCCAAAGCCATTCCCAAAATATGTATCTGTCTTTATAAAGATATTTTGTCTTTGTGAAATTTAATTGACAGCTTGACATCTAAATTAAATGGCGCACACATTGTATTATTTCCTGTTAATATAAAACAGTAAAGCATGTTGTTTGCAGGGTTGTCCCTGCCTATCTAACTCAAAGTCCTTTGTATTTCTGGCCACCACCTTTGTTGAAAATTCCGGCGTGTGATATTGACGGAACAAAAGAGGCAGAACTCAATAGTGCGCACATGCTAGAGTTATCTTGTAGTTCATCTTCAAAAAAGCTGTTGCAAACATTTTCTGATTTAATGACTAATTACCTTTCTGAGACGAACGTGAAGTATATTTTGAACTTTCTAACTCTAGAAAGCCGGTCTCTAACAAACGAGACTGGCTGAGCGACACACACTGCAGCATTAAACAAACAGAAAATAACCCGGTGCTCAGTCTGTTTCACCATAAAAAACTCTGCGCCGGTCAGCGTCTTGTACAGCAATGGCTTTCCCCGGAGCTAACAGTACAGCAGAGAGGCTGCTCTCCACTACTGGAGATATGACAATAATAACACAGCGGAGCACTCCACCTCCCCTCATTTTGTTATTCTCATACAGGCAGGATACTGTAAGATGCTTTCAAATTAATGAATCAATTAATTAATGCAGTTAACTTTTTAAAATAAAAAGGTTGCGGACCATTTATCTGCCAATCATGTTTCATATTGTATTTCAGTGGACTAAGGACACCAGTCAATGGTTTGGCTGTTACTATACTGGAGCAACAGACTGAAAATAGTGCCCCCTTTTCTATTCATTCAATCGAGAATCAGTTTGAGTTTTACCCAAGTATTGTGATAGTATCAAAGCGGAGATAAGCATATCGTCCCAGGCCTACAAAATCAACACTGTCATTTGTCACAACCTTTTTTTTAAATCTTTTTGTCCCATCTTGGTATAAAATTTAAATAACTACGAAAACTTTTGTCTGTCAAATCATGATTTTTTTCACTTAAACACACAACACTCTAAAGGTATGTGCACAAACTGTGTACGCCGCACCACGCATGTTTTCCAACCTTTGTCACCTTTGTTTCAAAAAAATCCAGGGAAAACCCTGTGATTGAAATAATCTTAAAGGAACATTTTGGAAAATGCACTTATTTACTTTTGGCCAAGAGTTGGATGATACTATCATCATGTGTGTACACTAAATGTAAGCTACAGCCAGGAGATTGTTTGCTTAGCTTAGCCTGATGATTTAATCGGTAAAAAAAACATGTAAAAACATTAATTTCTGGTTTTACAGGAAGTTATGTACAGGAAGTATTTCTTGAATTGGCGATGGGACTTTCATATATTGTATTTCCATATACAATAATTCTATAAAACTGTATTTCCCAAAACGTTGAACTGTACCTTTAAATCTAGATCCACTTACTAGCTTTTTCCAGAGATTTTGAAAAATACAGTATGACGTCTATGAAGATTATTACAAGTTGTATATAGTATGGACTTAGAACACAGCTGATCTCTGTAGAAAAGAATGGATTAGCTAAATGTTGGACACTCAACCAGATCATGACAATATATAATTTCACTCCCTGAAACTAGATCACAATCTATCATTTGTAGAAAATTTGGTTTTAAACCAATCAATGCAAACAAGGCCAGATTATGTGTAGTAGATACTGTACTTTTTAGCAGCTTCCTAAAATAAATAAAGTTCCAGTTGAGTGAAAATGTGATTTTGCAGCAGCTGATAGTTGAGAAATCTGAAAGTTTAACTATATGTTTAGGTTACAAAGAGTAATAAAGTAATTGAGTTCTTGTAAAGTAAGACATATATAATCAGGATTAATCATTATGATAACAATAATTGGATTATTAAATCTCTCACCGTGCAGTTGTGCAATTTAACTGTTCTGTTAATGAGCACAGAGACATGAGAGGGAGGCGGCAAGCCTACACCATCATTTCCAGGGAGAGCTGGTATCATTTCCAGATGCTAAGCTTGGAGCCTGCATGCCTGGGCAGGTGGGTTAATCAGATATTATGAAAAGCCACAGTGCAGCCCCTTAATAATCTCTGTGTTGGCCTCTAGTCTTTAAGCCCTGACAAATGACAGATTCTGAAGATGAGGCGCAGGCAGGTCCACGATCTATAATCCAGATCAGAACTGTCTGCTCAGCTCTTGGGCTGAATCCTGTTTCTTGTATGACATGCCAAAACAAATCACAGCTAAATCCACCGGCCTCTGTCCCTAAACTGAGATCATGTTTACGTCACCACTTGGCATTTAGCTGCTTGCTTACAAAGAAAAGGGAACAACCAGCTAAATGGGGACAATGCCTGACTCATTTTGACTTCAGTTTTTAGCTTTATGAAACAAAATGGGTTTTGACTTTCTATTTGAACGCTGTTGAACTGCTAAAGGTTAACATACCTCAGAGATGACAGGCTTGCAGTAGCCAGCTCCGAACACAAGGTTTTCTACAGACATGGCAGATGGGTCGCTCGCGCTCTCTGGCGAGCCCTTTCCCAGCCAGGAGCCCTTCCCTGTACGTGCAAAGCTGGAGAGAGAACAGGGAGGACACATGCAGGGACAAATCATGAGTGTGTATGCATGTGAAGGAGGACAGATAAGCTGAGAGACGGGAGCTGCTACTGTTCTAATCAATCAAGTGCTACAGTAATCTATGTAATGCATGGCTGAACAATGAGTTTATGATATTGACATGTGAATTCATCAGATAAGTGTTTGGGAAACTATCCACTTAAGCAGCTAACCAATACACTCTTGTGTCTGCCAAAACAAGCACAAGGAGGATAAAGCTGTGCTAGCAGTTCATTCTATCCAGTTTGTCTCCATTGATATTATGGATACAATTGTAATTAAAGTTTACATTCTAAATCTCACCACTAAATCAACAAGAAAGACTTATTACCAATTATAGCTTAGAAATCGTAACTAGTCACAGCAGTCAAGCTTTGGATTTTTTTCCATGCTGAAGCAGTGTCCATCAGGCTGTAGTACAGTAAGAATTAAACTCAACATTTAAACAGTTTGGAGGGTGGTGTCTTTTTTTAGGCTTTCCAAAAACAAAAATACAAGAGCAAAATTTAAAAACAGTGTTTTTCTGCTTATTCGTGAACTGCAAATGATAGCATGTGTGGCTAACTAACTTACTACCTAACCAAGCTTTCAAAACCAAAGAGCTTATTGCTTTTTTTTTGGATTTGAGGATGATAACACTCCAGGAACGTTACCAAACACAGTGTTACATTTGCCTCATAAGTTAAAAGTGAAAACATACAGTATGAAAAAAAAAACAAGTAAGCTAAACAGCGAAACAGGGTTATGGTAGAACAAAGAAAGGGTCTGATCTTACATTTTCCTTATCATACTTATGATACTAGGAGTAACTAGATCTGCACTGCAATACAAGGACAATGGGCCTCATGCAAGAACCACTCGTAAGAATAGATTTGTTTGTAAGAGGGACATATGAGTGATTATAAGAGTACTTAGAGTTTTCTCTTAGGTTCGAACAGAATTTACAAGTGGTCCAGACCTGCCGTACGAGTCTTGGACAGATTTCACTTTCTTCAGAAACACTTGAATGTTTGACTTGAATTGTCTTAATCTGAATAAATTTGTTTAAATATGATACCAAAATTAGCCGAAATACTAAAATAAAATTCATGCAAAATTAATATTCTGTTCACCATAATATCATCATCATGAGAGAGTTTTTGAATATTAGCATTTTAATCCAACTCATGGAGGTAACATTAGCTTAATTTTCTTGATAGCTGATCAAATCTGCCAGTGACAATTGTTATTTCAGACAGCTAGAATGGAAAGCTTGACTGGCATAGCAACAGTAACTTGGGTGACAGGGCTCATTAAATGAGGCTCTGTGGGATCAGATGATATCAAAAGGCCTTTGTGCTTTGTGTGATTTCAAAGTCTGTGACGTGCAAATGTTTACAAAGCCCTGCTTCGCTCTACCTGATTAGCGGCTGATGTAAGGCAACCAGTGAGGCATGTATGGAGACAGAAATGACGGACAGGTGGAAGTAGTCGAACATGACAGGGACATGGTGGTGGAGGCCTCTCCGCGGGTGAAAGTGGAGGCTGAGGGTCCGGCTGCTGATCAATGGGACAGTGACTATCTCTGCCAACCTGAGGAAGAGAGAGACATGTTAGACTAACACACAAATAACTAGTACTCTTAAATTGCAGCTGAATTCTTGTTTTTGCGATTTTCCCCATATTTCATGCTAATACCAGTTGAACAGTTGAACAGACTCAGCTGACAATGAAATCAAATAAAATTAAAAAATTAAAATTAAAAAATAAAATCAAGCAACAAATTAAAAATTAGTATTAAAATTAGTAAAAAAAAACAAAAAAACAATAGGTAAACATAAATAAAACCAACAACATTAAATCAGTTAGACTGGGACACAACGAATGAAGTGATTTTATTACACATACTAAAAAGGAATGTTTATATCTATTGTATCTGACCCTGGAGAGTCTGTACTTTGGTACCTAGTGCAGCTCTTTACTAAAAGATGTCTGCTGGTCATCAATAATCATTATTTAGTCATTATTAAGGACATGTGTATTGTCCTTGCAGCGAAAGAGTCTGCATCTAGACTGGAATAATAATGCAGACTTAGTAGATCTCTCAGGGGGCGGTGCTCATGTGGGGGCCAGCAGCAGGTGTGGGGTGAGTCAGCTGCAGCTTTCTGACCTCTACTATAGGCGGGTCTTAAGGAAGGCCCAGGACATATTGGACTATCCTGATCACCCCCTGCAGACGGAGTTTGAGGCCGTACAGATACAGAGTTTCTGCTGTGATCTCTGCACCTAAGCACTTTATGTATCTGGCATTTAGCTGTTCTTTGCACTCAAATCTTCATTTTGAAGTGATCGATTGTACTGTTTGTCCCTGTGATCTGTCTATATTGTTGCATTATGTGATTATGTTTTTTATGATGAATGTGTTTTTCTATATACCCGGCTGCACCAAACTTCCCCTGGCGAGATAATAAAGTTTGACTTGACTTGACTAGATATTCTACAGTAACGCTTAGTAAAAACAAAGATGGCAACAATATACAGGAGATTCAAAATTCACTCCTGTGTAGGGTTGACAAGTACTATCATCACACAGGTATGACAAAAATGGCATGACAATAGGTTTAAAGGTTTTAATACAGAAACACACTAACTTCACTTCACTAATGCACAGCTGTTGGTCGATACCAGAGTGGTGCTCCAACACAAATTGTGTGTTTTGCTGCGGGCACTAATGCAAACTACACATTTATCCTTCTATTTGTCCCAAGCAAACAGACAAATCACAGTAATCACATATTGCTAGCACAAAACTTGTGATCAGGTGCTTAAAGAGATGGCTATGAGCCAAAAGACATAATAGCTCTTATTCATGCCTCGTTTGCATTCTCACTCTTCCATAAAAGCTGCACAAGGGAAAACTCTTTCTCCCTCTCAAACACATCCACACACACACACACACTTAAACACATGTTTCAAAACCTACTGTTGCTCGTTGTCTGTGAAATGAAGATCCAGCTTCAACTGGAAGTCCACCTCACTCAAGGCTTCCTCCACCTGCAAAACATTGGTGCAGTGCTGTGAATGCATGGACATGATTTGAACAAGATGACATGGAGAAGATGAAATAATGGAAAAGGACTTTGTCCTAGAAATCTAAATGTCAAATGGCAGGAAAAGTCTCAAAATTCATGAAATCATACAGGTGGGAGTCAAACCAACATAAGTGTTTAAGTAAGGTGTAGGGCCACCACAGGCCTCCAGAACAACTTCAAAGCTCTTTTGCATTGATTCTACCAGTCAGTAGAACTCTTCTGAAGATATTCCCTTATCTGTTGTGTTTTCTACGTTTTATTTTTCAGGCTAAAGAAATTGGTTGACATGGGCAACAAAATAATTGTGGAGACAAGATATTTCAATGACATCATTTATGTAATGGGTTACATCTTATAAACCAACACTATCACCAGACAAGAACATATTGGACAATTCTTTACATCCAATGCCAACATTTTTTAAATTCACATAAAACATGTGCTTAATGTTAGGGAAAGGTCATGGTTACAGTTAATAAAAAGGTGAACATTAACTGCAGGTCTGTGGGACAACTGGATGAAAATCATGATATGGACATAATTCATTGGGATGCAGAGTCACATACAGTATATGTTCAATTTTTTTTTCCATTTTTTCCTTATTGTTCATATTGTAGTCTGAAGCTAAAGGTGAGATACTACATACAATTTATTTATATTGCATTTCAGTTGTCCTTGTTTGGAGGGTTTGACGTAGTATTATATTTTAAAGAGATATTCCTCATGTGGCGTAAGTTTATTTAGGTATAATGTGATAAAAGAGCAATCAACTTCTATTCCAAGTTTTTTCATTGCAATCTCTTGCCAATATAGTAAAATTAAAGGACAAGCCCAACAAATATCATGATCAGCCAATTTTTACCATATTGCCACTAGCATTAATTTTACCAATTACAGCCCATTTGTATATTTGTATGGAGTTTTGTTGTAATTTGGTGTTTTGATGATGGTGGTGAGGGGTGCTGTCAAACATGTTGTGGCAAAATCTCCCATAGGTGTTAAGATGGGTTGACACCTTTTCCCTGTGAAGGCCATAGCATATGATTCTCATCATGTTCATTCTCATCAAACCGCTCAGTGAGCCCTCAAGCTGTGTATTAAAGCATCTGCATCTTTGTTGTATCTATTCATGTTTTCCTTTAATTTATCACTGATCTGTATATAAAACATAAAAAAGCAGAATCAGCAAAGAATAAACAACCAATGGGGACATTTACAGTACATTATATACAGTGGGGTGTAGATACATACTGCTATTTGGCATGCAACCTAAACGTGACCAACCTTGTTTGCAATGCTGAATTAGACACATCAAAGTTCTGTTTATGTTCTCTGTGCGCTCTATACTAACTAAAGGTCTGTATTTCGTTTTATCTAATGTAGGTTGAGCAGAATTAAATTACCCTCATGTTCAAAGTACCATAGTTCATGGTTTATGGAAATAAACAGAACCTATTTACATTTGAACAACAAAGTGGAAAAACAAAAGGCATGAGAAAACTACAAAGGCAGAGCTGAGGGTGGATGTGATGTAGTCTTTTGAAGATTGAGGTGCGGTGATGCTAATTATAATAAAAGGTTAGGCACCGTTCTTCCTTTCTTTCTCCTCTTATTTATCTAAAACACACACACACACATATATATTCAGTAAACACACAAATCTTTGCAGTTCTGTCCAATATTGATGCTGTGATTGATTAAGCATACATACTGGTGTACACAGGGGAAATGAGGGGCTATTTTTGTCCATGCTATCTGTAGCTGTGAGCAGCAGATAACCTCCGGAAGGTTAATGAGCGGGGAGCCTTCGGGAGAGCTTACAGCTGAAATCTGATATGCCTTTAAGCTCCTCTCTCTCCACACCTCCACATGAATGCCTTCATTTAATGAAATCTTCTAAAATTAGGAGTGCAGAGTCATGTGAGACAGAATATTCTGACTGAAGCCCAGATCCTCTACAGAAATTCAGGCTTCTGCTGTAGACATACGTATATGTCAATGAGCAGCTGAGCGATGGTGCAGGGCAATGTCAACATGTGAGCTATGGCTATCATATGGATGATTAGCTTTGAGCGGGGCCATCTTAACTCCCCCAGCCTCGGGCCTGTCTCATCCTTGTCACCGCTGATCAATTTGAGCTCCAGTGGCTCCCAACAACAAAGAGAGGCAGAGTGGATTTTTGGGGTCGTGCCCACGGTGAAACGATAAAGGACAGTACATCAATAACTGTCCAGCAGGTTTACACGCCTGATCATTTGAACTAAACATGGGCAGTGTGGGGCACAGGCAATTTACATTTGTCTGTCAAGTAAAGCACATTAATTCCAAGAGGCAAATTGTTGAACTCCATTATTGTTTCTGTGTCTATAATGGTTCACAGTAAATACTTTTATATGACATTCTGGGGCATTTGGGGGCCCAAACTCTACCCAATCATTTCATTACTTCAAAACCATCAATATCACTAGTTTATAGTATCAAATATATCAAAAAAACAACAAAAAACAAAGAAGCAAAAAAAATAGGGCCCCCCAGGAAAGAATGAAGCACAGGTGAGGTAGCAATGCCACAGGCTAATTCTGTTAGTGAGTTCAATCATTGTTATTGATTTTACACTTACTATGTCAATTGCTAAGATTTCTTACCTTTAAGAGTCTCTTTAAGGCCTGTACCCTTCACTGTTGTAAAAATCTACACAAGGAAAGTAACTACTGGCTACAAATGCCAGTACAGATCACAACTGATCATCAGTTTGCTTACGCCTCTATTTGCTAGGGGGAGGGGCTATGCTGTGTTTGTGAAGCACAACAATCAATAGTTCCCAGGATCTGCAGTGATGAGGTCTGTGGCACCGGGTTTAACACTGTGTCTATACAGGCGGTGTAGTTAAAGCAGCACATCAGTAGTACAGCAGCAGCAGCTTTAGTCCTCCATCAGTGTCTGCACAGGATGCGTTCAGGCACAGTCCTGCTGTGTAGGTCACCAGCATTTGGGGAGCGCTCAAACCCTAATTCACAATCCCTGTAGTTATGTGCGTAAAAGGGAATAAACTACATTGAATCATAAAAACACACTTTGGATTGTGGTTACACAGCCTGTGTAACTGTAACAATTAAAATGCAAGCTTATATGTTGTATTGGACTCAGACGGACGACCAAAAATCGTGACTGAATCACCTTCTGTCTAGACAAACCTTAAGAAGGTGCAGAAACTAAGGCTCGACATAAAGTGTGTCTTTCTGTGTTATAAGAGACAGTGATAGTACAGACATGTAAATTGCCTGTGCCCAGCTAATAGCTGTCTCTCATAGAATGGACAGGTTCTCTGTGTTGCTTGCATCTAGCTAATGCCATGTTGCCACAGAAACATACAATATAAAATAGTTACACATACAAAATGTCATAGTTCCCAATTTGGGGGTCGGGCTTTGACGTCATCTATCAGCTTGCAAGATAAATCCAAGGAGGTGTGAGATTAACAGAGACAAAAAATATTTCTGCCCCCAAAATGCATGTTTTTCTTTTTTTTTTTTTTAATCTGTGCTTTTTCTTACTTTCTACTTACTTTTTCAGACTTATATAACAATTAAAAGGAATCAGTGTGGGGGAACATCACTCTCACTCAACTGCTCACAACTCATATGCAAAATATGCAACATGATCATGATCATTTGAAGGTGTCCAAAGCCAAAAAGGCTGAAGCCTGGTTTAGATTACATATGCAAATAACACAAATGAGCATCAGACATGTCAATGTATTGCAAACTTTAAGAATCTGCTGTAACGCTCCTCCTTATGGCCAGAAAATGCTACAAAATGTGTTGCTAGCTGCTTTTGAGACATGGAGTTACCAGGGATGTCTGAGTCTGTGAAGCTGCTAAATGTATAGCAAAAGATGTAGCAAGCTGGAAACACCTTGAGGAAGTCTACTGAACAAAAACCTCCCACCCACTGGCATACCAAGACTTTGAGCAAATACCAGAGTAAAATTACTATCCAATTATTCAGCATGATGATATTACTTCTTCACTACGTACTGTAGTTCTGTTAGATATCTGCTCTAATTACTGTAGCTAGCTTAAATCTCTGTTATAAAAAGGAAGTATTTATTGTTTGTGTAATAGTAGGAGTGACGACTCTAGCAGAAACTTGTGTAGGAGATAACAGAGGATGATAAACTGCATGAATTAATGGCCATTTCATATTTCAAATGTGTAAAGACACAGTCACAAGCTGCAGTTATGGAACAAACTATCATACAGCTGTTTTCACTGTAAATCTGTCATACATTTTACAGCTAGACCACTGATAAAATGCAAGCAAGCAACCAAATGGCATCCTCTGTTCTCTCCTTTTCTCTTTTGCTTTGACAAAATCTGTTTTTGTGTGTGTGTGAGTGTGTAGAAAATGTCACCAGCATGACTCACCCTTTCTCCATCCAATAGCAAGTGGACTTTGAAGATCATACAATCATTCACTGCAATCTCCTCATTTCTGTAGAGGATCTGAAATATCCGGCTGAACACGGTGCCATCGTAAACCCCCGCGGAGCTGAAGCTGCATTCTCCTGATGTGGGACACAACAACATGCACAATAACTATCAGCTATAACAGTGATTCACTGAACCGCAACAGTCAGCATGCAGGGTTAACTACAGAAATAACACACAACATACATGTGCTTTTAAACAATAAAACGATACTAAACATAAATATTTAATTGATAAAACAAGGTAGTTGTCTAAGAAATGCACCGATTATGATAACCGAAAATAAAGCCTGGTCTTTGATTTGGCAAATGCATCACCTGATATTTGCAGTGTGCGCTGAGATTTATGAATATGTACCCAGATTTGAAAATGCATTGTGACACTCATGAATGTGTGATTTGACATTTTCAAATGTTTACCAGGATTTGTAAGGGATCTGAGTGTATATACTTGGATTTGAAAATGTGTACAAAGATTGTGAATATGTTTCCAGATTTGACATGTGTATTAGTATTAGTAGCTCATGTTTGATCCAAGTCACGTCCCATGTCCCAATACTCTCAAGTCAGCTTCCAGCTTTGTGAATTTTGTCCAATGCTGTCCAGGTACAGGCTCATTAAAGGACAGGTTCACAATTTTTCAAGTCTGTCTTAAAACAACAGTCAGGTGCTCAAATGAACATATATAATGAAACAGGTTTTTCTTGCCATAATCATTCCTCCTGTTCATACTGACCATTAGAAGATCCTAATCCCATAATGCACTTACAATGTAAGTGATGGGACCAAAATCCACAGTCCTTCTGTGCAAAAATGTATTTAAAAGTTTATCTGAAGCTAATATGAAGCTTCAGCCGTCCAAATGAGTCAAATCAAGTAGATATCTTTCAATGTTACAGTCTTTTTAGTGCCAAAGTCCCTCTTTTTGTTACTATACTTCCACCGCAGCTCAACAGGGAAACACTGTCTAAGGAAACACAAAGAGGGAATTTGATGCTAAAAAGACTGTAAATGTGGCAGATATCCACTTGATATGACTAACTCAGACTGCTGAAGACTCATATAAGCTTCAGATAAACTTTTAAAGGACTAGTCTGTAGGATTTAGTGGCATCTAGTGGTGAGGTTGCAGATTGCAACCAGCTGAATAGCCCTACCCCTCCCCCTCTCCTTCCAAGTGTGTAGGAGAACCTGTGGTGGCTGCAAAACTCGCAAAAACACAAAAGGCCCTCTCTAGAGCCAGCGTTTGGTTTGTCTATTCTGGGCTACTGTAGAAACATGGTGGTGCAACATGGCGGGCTCAATGGAAGAGGACCCGCTCCCTATGTAGATATAAAGGGCTCATTCTAAGGTAACGAAAACATAACAATTCTTATTTTCAGGTGATTATACACTAATTAAAACATACTTATGAATATTATATTCCATTTCTGCAAAGTATGTTCCGCTAGATGCCTCCAAATTCTACACACTGCACCTTTAAATGCATTTTTGCACAAAATGACTGTGTGGACACACTGTGGATTTTGGCCCCCATCACTTACACTGAAAGCATATTTGAAGGGGATCTTTTAATAGCCAGTATAAACAGGAGGAATGATTACAGTGAGGAAAAGCTTTTTCTGTGTTTATATGGGCCCTGAGACAGACTTGAAAACTTGTGAACCTACCCTTTAAGATACAGAATGTCATATATAATCAAACCCTTTGACAGACATAGCAGCTTTAATGTGTGGTTCCTTGTAGTGGAAGTATGTAGCAACTGCTAAAGCTAAAGATGAAAAACATTAACAGACAATGAGGTTAAGATATTGCAGCATTCTGGATGTGCACATGTGGGAAAGCTTCTCAGCAAGAACACAGGGAACAAACTTATGGACATAAGTCTCTTTTGCATTGTGTTATACAATATTCCCACTATTTCCACCTTTCATTTGTTGTTATAAAATAAGTGTTTATGAGAGAATGTGTTTCAACTGCAAGTGATGTGGGGTGCATGGTCA
Source organism: Scomberomorus guttatus (assembly GCA_038419695.1). Lineage (NCBI taxonomy): Eukaryota > Metazoa > Chordata > Actinopteri > Scombriformes > Scombridae > Scomberomorus > Scomberomorus guttatus. Next base: position 22,875,969 of record CM076461.1, read on the forward strand.
ATTTTCTTCAACTGCTATAAATATACTGTACAAGGTCCTCCCTGTTAACATTATCTTAGCTGAGAACTCTGGCATGCCACAATACTAAATGAAATTCAGCTGAACTAAACTGTTTTATTCGATGTTCCCACAAGTGGCTTGTCCAAAGGGAAGAAAAAATGTATAGAGCATGAGGACAAGGCAAAAATATTTTCACTTTACATGGTGGTCAAATGAATGAATACATATGAAACAAGAAAAGACTTGAAGTACACAAAATGAACACTGGGCACAGTACTTCTTTAATATTTGCTTTCAATTAGATTTCCAATTGCTGCAGTTTATGACAGTTTCAGCATTAAAATATGCCTGTTTTATTTAGATCAAGTGGATCACAGATGCTCAGTGATGTTGGCAAAATACAGGCAACATTATTTCACCCTGAAAGAAATTATTTCCTTGCTTTTCAAATAAAAACAGTACAATAGTTGACATTCTATCAATTATGCTTACATAGTTGATGATAGAGTCTCTTCTGCAATTTAGGAAATGACTTATCCACTATTACACGTGTATACCACTAGGGGGTTGTTGGTAGGTTACACATTGTGGTTTTAAATGGATGTACATTCTCAGGCAAAAGAAAGAAACTGATAAATCTGATTTTGTGTGTAGAAATAAGAGCATTCATGGTTTATGCACATAACTGTGCATTTGCATAGTTGATAAATGAGACCCCTGGTGTTCAGATTTTCAGCCTTTCCCATGTCCCAGCACTTTTGTGATACAATGGCTGTCTACTCTGCCACTAGCACATTTCTCCTGGCAGGGCTGCAGTCACAGACGCAGAGCTGCTGTCCAGCTGCGAGCCGTGAGAGGTTTTTGAAATCCCCTGCTGAGGTTGTGCTCTTTTCTGTCTCATTCTTACTCTCCTTCTCTCCGCAGGCCTCCTCCTGATAATGCTGTCACTACTTGCAGCATCAAGCAGCCCCTGCAAGGATGGCGGATGTGTGGGAGCATGACTGTTGTCAAAGTCTTGGTTGATGTGTGACAGAAACAACGTAATCCCTTTGGGGATGCACTGTATGTGGAAGGAGTTGTAGCTCTATGTTAGCAATGACACCTCACAGTCAGAATGTCACTTGTTTTTTACATGTTTCCTTGTGGTCATTTTGGCTTTCTCACACTTTCTAAAGACATACAAGTTAGGTGGATTAGAGACTCGACATTGTGCGCAGGAATTAACATAAATGATTCTCTATGTGTGTTTGACCTGAAGAACTCGTGCTCTCCCCCAGGTGCTTCCATGCCCTCTGTCCTTTGGTGGGTGGCCCTTCAGTGTGGCTGAAGCCCTTTCTACACACTCACACACTTCACACACTCCTTTGAATGTCAGTTTGTTTTACAGGATTGATTAAGCGTTACATTTTGTACCGAGGGAGCAGAAGTGACAAGACACTGATAAGAGATCTGCCTGAGATCTCTGCTTTGACATTGATAGAAAAGATGGTTGTCTACATGGGGAAAGAACATAAAAACAGCACCTGCACATTGTAATGCAATCTCATCCAACACCCATACTATGAATACTATTTTTGTAAACTATAACACATAATGTTATAGTTTGGTTGAGACAGACAGGTAATTATTTTTGAGGCTGATGGTGCATTGCAGTGGATGCATGTTGTAAGGTATACCATATTTAAACCAGGTATACCAAATTTTTGTCTCACAGCATTGTTTCCAAAATTACAGTATGTTTTTCAATGTTTGGGTAATGTATATGGAAGCTCATTCCTGCCAGGAGAAAAATGGATGAAAAGTCAGGAATGACAAAAGTAAACATGATGTATTATGTCATAATGACATTTGACTTACTAAATTAAACTTTTTGATATACTGTACATTATAATTTTTGTCCTCGTAAGTCTAAATTTTTACTTAATATCTCATCATTTTAAATTAAAAACTCATAATTTCGACTTAGCAAAGTATCTCATAATTTTTTATCTATTTCTATTCTTGTCAATTAAAACTTTCCAGCTATTTTATTTCTCTTCTTGGCAGAAATGGTCTTCCATAATGTCAAACTAAGTAACAAAAGCAACAAAAATGTTGACCCCCCTTTTCTTGTTGGATATAAATGTGATTTAAATACATTCTCTTGCTTGCTTACATGTTCACAGTAACACATCAAACCCACTCAGTTATTGCACTATGGTATACTGCAGTCCTCACAGGTGTTGGGGCGTTATCACATCCTGCACATTAAAACCTGCTGAAAATGCCCCTAAGCTTTAGCCACAGTGATTCTGTGCTGGAAATAATCTTCTTACAGCCTCTGGTACTATACATCTGCTGTGTGAAAGTGTGTGTGTGTGTGTGTGTGTGTGTGTGTGCTAGTCACTCCCTATCAGCAGAACCCACCAAACTCAATGCAGAAACTCAATGCAGAATTGCTCGTCATGATACTAATATGAAGGAGTATCTTAGTCCATGCAGTAGGAGACACCATAAGCAGCAATCCAATTCTCCCGCTTAACATTCTGACTTCAAAATCACCATGTTATTGCGTGTGAATCACAGTCATTAAATGCTTCAGTTGAGTGTTTGGCACAATCCTTCACACACAATTCATTTGTATGAAGGGCACAGACAATTGAAATGTCAAGCATACACTTTCACAGAGAACACAGTAAGGGATTATTTCCTGTGTATGATGAATGTATTTCCTCTCGCTGGCCAGAGCCCTGCCGCTGCTGTATTTATGCTCGAGCTTCAGACTGTGAGGTGTACCGGCTTAATACATGACCTTGTGGAAGGAGCTGGAAAGGGGAGGGGAGTGACGGCAGCCTTCCAATTACAATATGGATATGATCCACACAGTGATGCACCCTGCTGCAACGCTCCTTATTTACCACATATGCTATTGCCTAGTGAAATATAGGACTGCAGTCAGTGGATTAGATATAGACAGCAGAGCTTTGGATGAGCTATGGAATATGTGATGTGGTTTATGGAGTAGAATATAGGGATGTAATATCTGCTTTTTATAGTATAGAAATATACACTGAAGATAGAAATGTAGTGGTAAATCTAATCAAGCACCCATTTACCCACATGGACATATGTAAATATTAAAGGAATAGTTTCCCTACATTTCACTTTACTCATTTGCTTTTTGAGATGAGAAGATCAATATCAATCTAATTGCTTTTCATATTTACCCCAGATCAGCATAAAGACTGGAAGATGGAAAAAAAGATAACCAGGCTCTGTCTAAAGTGTGAAAAATATGCCAACCAACACCTCTACAGCAGTTTGAAATGAAAGGAACGACAATGTTTAAGGTAGAGTTACATGTTGAAGCTACTTATTGACACACAAGACTTTATCTATCCACCCAGCACTTATGTACTTTTGATCCCAAGTTAGAATATGATAATTGAATCGATCATGCCCTAAGATTGAATGTGAACAAAATAAACAGCTCACACACTGCAGGGCTCCAATTCCCACTTATTTATTGCATGAAGGTGACGTTTTGAGCACCACTGTTATTCATCAGAAACTAAGGCTGAATGTGGAATGCAGAAAACTGCCCAGTCTGTCAACAGTGGTATGGATATTTTTAAACTTTGGACAGAGCCAGGCCAGCTGTTTCCCCCTGCCTCTTCTCTTGCTAATGCTAATGCTAATTCTCAGCTAACCACATCCTGAATCCAGCTTTGTACTTAACACATAGACATATGATTGATATTCTGTCTTCTTATCGCACACCTAGAAAAAAAAGCAAATAAGCATATTTAACAAAAGAATTCCATTAATCATCTAGTAGTATTTTGCTGAAAAGAAATACATGTGAAAGCATAAATGATATCTCTTATATTGGGTGTTTTAGTCAGTTTAGTACAACATCACATGCTGCAAAATTTGAAGAATGAGCTGAAAATACGAATGAATTTTGTGAACTGAAGCAGATTTGTCTGTATTCTCACAATATTAGACTGATACAATGTATGTACAGCAACAAAACTTTCTGTTTTCCTTCAGCCTCCTCCAGCTGGTCAATACTCAGCCTCCTTTTCCTCACCTGACAATATATAAAACTGAACCTCCAGGATTTAAGACCCTAAAAATAGACTATGGAGAGCAAGACTGCTGAACTGCTATTTCCATCATTTCCATTGCAATCTATTCATATTTTGGCTACTTATATAGGATTTCTCTTTGCCCATAAACTAATGAGTTAAGGAAATAATCTTCCCTGCTGGTATTCCTGTGTCACTGTGTTTCAGGAGAAAACACTCAAAATGACATGAATCACTGTCACTTCTCGCCTTTACAATCAGCCGTGTCCTTGCCACCACACATACTTGCACACGTGTTGGTTCTGATATAGCTGTCACATTTAAACTGCCGCTCAATCTTGGCTTTTACCTTAACCGCAGGGTGCCATATGCCAAACACCACAGTTTCTTCCTTTTTTTTAAATTTTTGCCTTTATCAGACAGTAGGCAGCGAAGAGGCAGACAGGAAACAAGGGGAGACAGAGATGGGTATGACATGCAACAAAAGTCCCTGGCTGGCATAGAACCAGGGACGTTGCAGTTATGTGCAGTAACCATTCAGCTACCGGGGCGCTCCAACACCAAAGTTTCTAATCTTAATATGACCTGATGCTGAGCCTGAAATCACAATGAGGACCTAAATCCAAAAGGAACAGTGGCCTGCATTGTCGAGAACTGGTCCTCATAAGTACAGCTAAATCAGACCACGCACACACACACACGGTGCACCAGTCATGACAAGCTAAAAATAGCCATTATTACTGCAAATCAGTAAAACGGCTTCCTGCATTGCCAGAGATCCAGATTTTAACACTTGGGTAGGTTCAGAAACACTGTGTCACAACCTATGAATACAAAAGAAGACAAGACACGTGAATAATCTTTTATGATATAAACCATCTGCATGTGATCACATTTCAGAATTAAAGGATGTAAACTGGACAGAGCATGAAGTAAAGCATTTTTGTTTTTATGTTTTTATTATAACTGTTTGCTTATTGTCATTTACCTAGCTGGTAAATGTTTGCTCATCATCTATTTTTAATTAGCAACAAACCTTTGATGAAAAGCCTTTGGTTTTACAAGAAAAAACTTTTTGGCGACAAATTAATATTGACTTCTTTGAAGTAAGGCATTTAAAGATAAGCTGCTCTATTGTGTTCTATGTTGCACTGCAGAAACACATTTTCATACTCAGTTTTTAATCCCTCATGTAAGACAAGTGAAAAATGTTCCTCCAAGAGCAAAAAAATTCCAGTTCCACAAAGTGGAAACATCAACTAATAATTGGATGTAAGAATACTGAAACTGAATTTGATTTACATTTTAAACAAGTGAAATCACATGAAAGCCATTTTCTGCAGTGTGACTCAGTCAGTCTTCAACCCAAAGATGGCCAAATGTCCTAAATCACTGAGACAAGGTAGAGCCATAAAATGTCCAGACACCACTCTCATTCACTGATACATAGCTCTGATAACTAGAACGATGGCAGGAACACACCAGTAGATTCACTTATTGTGTGCAGTAAGTTTTTGAATATATATTTTTTAAATAAATGTTTGTTTCTTCTTAATTCTCTTTCAACCAAAGTTAAAATTAAAGATTTTTGTGCATTCTGAGGTAAATTGACCACACTTTAAGGAGCAGATGTCATAATATACGGTTGCTTTACTTTGGCATTTGTGGATTCCTCTATTTTAAGAAAAACCTTGGTCATGTCTCTAATTGAAACTCTTTTCAATCCACAGATGTCACAAATACAACCAAGACGTGAAGGAATCTGTGAGAAGACTACAACCCAGAGAACACGAAAACAAGAAAATGTTCAGATTTCACATTCACACGATACTGTAAAATTATGCTCATGTGTTCCAGGAAAGGCAGAGAATAAGGCTACTCTCTGGACTACCATGCACTTTAACACAAGACACTGTGAAAGATTACTGTTTTCACGGAAACTTCAAAGACAACCATGTCCAACACAATGTGTGTAATTCAGACACTGAATTTTCTCACACTCATTCCCCTTTGGACTTGGACACTGTGAAGGAAACCTGACCTGTTCAAACATGATCGTGACCAAACTACAGGGACCAACGTCAAACAAATATCTTATCCTGTCAATATTTGAGGTCCCTTATTTAATATGTATAATTTATCAATTATGTGGGGATTTCTTGACATTTTGACATTTTAAATAAAGTATAAATTAAAATACATGTATGCATAATTTATATAGTAGATTGTACTTTTGATGCTTTTTATGGAGATGAATGAATATTTACACCCTAAAAACACATTACTTGTTAATTATAGGATTTTGTCTTAGTGCTCAATTATAAATGTATTTTAAATGTGTTGGTCGTGTATCATTGTTTCTGATATATCCCACAATAATGTGTCTTTATTACATATGCATAACTGAATATAAGTCCTGGCCTGAAAACAACTAAAATCCTCCAGACGTGCTTCAAAACCATTAACGTTTGCTGGACAAATGTGGCAGCACAGGTTCATTCAGCTAAAGTGCAAAAACAAATTATGATTAGAGAACCAATATAGCAAATTGGGAGCTTATCCCCAGACGAGTATGAGGATGGTGTTGACATAAAAGTCAGATGTCTAAAAATATTATGTGTGGACTGTGGATTTAAATATCATCTGCCCTTACCTGTATTTTCTTGTGTTGTCACTATCAACCTGTGGGGCACTCGAGGTGACACCTTCAACCCTGCTCGTATCTGGTAGAACCTGACAGAGAGGATACAAATATGACAGTGACACTTACAGCTGCTCTACACGCATTTACATACATACTGATAATGTAGCTCCAAAGCACCTGGAGACAAAACATATAATGTGAATAGTACAGTTAAATTCGCACAATGATATTTGCCAGTGTGTCGTCCATAATACCAAGCAAAAACAAGACTTTTTTTTGTCTAGAAAGGATGTTCAATTGTTGCTGTTTAAAAGACACGAATATTTCACTAGTGAGTTTTAATGAGCCACAGGGTGGAGGGCAGGTAGGGTGAATCTATGGAATAGCAAATGAAATAAAGAGCAAAGATAGCAATAGTGTGAGTGTTTTGCTAGTATTCACACCAGTAATTATGACAGCATCTTGACTTTGGGTCAGAAGATTTTTTAACTGTATAAAACTAGTATTTCTTCAATACACAATTTAGGACTTCAAGTAGAATTTACATTTTCAGGAAGAATACAACAGCTTGAATTTAGCGCTGAAGTAAGCTAGCTAGTTAGTTGGGTACTTGCTAGCTACCTAGGACTAGTGACACCAAATATAAACCAGTATTCAAATGTCAAAACAAACTTGTATCTAAATGTAAACCTATATCCCACTTTACGAGGGGCATTTGCCTCAGGTATGGTTTTTGCTTGTTAAACATGGCTGATATGTTTTCAAAACAGGAGGACATATACGGCAGTATGACTTAGCAAAATACCAGTTTGCCGACTGGTGGAGACTGGGACAAATGTAATCAAGACACTATGACTGAGTAAGTGAGCTGAAGTTTCTGTGGCTAACCATTTCATGAAAATAAAACTGTAACAAAAAGGTAACAAAATGATTTGATGTAACCATCATGCAACAGGACCCACATGACATAATAATATAAGGTCATAAAGTCTAATAAAGGTACTTGCATTGCTGACATGAACCTAAATCATGTGGTAATATTTCTAGATGGGATGCTCTGTTTTAGCACTGACAAGACAGGTTTTACATAAAAATCTTGACATTTGCAGCTTTAAAGCTTCAGAGGTGCTCTTCATAACATGGATGAGAGGTTAACAATGCCATGTTAAACAAAATCGGCCATGGATTGTACAAATGTGGTGAAATTATTGAAGGATAAAGGGGTATAAATAATGAAAAAGACATTATAATGCACATCTATTCAAAGGCTGTAAAGTATACTGTATAGTAGAGTACTGGTGCTAGAATTCCACAGTACTGTCAAACATTTAAGGTAAAATTATTGATAGTGTATTGATCCCAGTTGGGAAATTTAAAAAAATTGAATCATAAGAAAAAAATATTTACTGTAGAATATCAGTACACATATACATATATATATGTATATATATTTTATATTTCTATAAAATAGAAGCAGAGCAGTCTTAGTGACTTAAATATGGATTATTCACATGACATTTCAGACTATGGGCATGGACAGCAATGGAAAACATGTATTTGAAAAGGTCACTTTGACAGTTCAAGTCAGCGCAGCTTTGTGTAAAAGCCCATCTCGGCTCTCCGGGGACACATTGGCAATCTGAGAGACCAAAGCATGGCTGTGAACACAGTCATCACATCAGCGTTTTAGTGACAGCTTTCCTAAAGATGGAGGCTTGACAGAGAAGAGCACAGAAAAGGTTTTGAAGGTCGATAAATAAATAAGGGATGTTTGTGGCATGAAATAGGTCAACTCAGTGGCTAGTAACTGGTCAGAGGCTGATCCACTTCCTCTTACAGTGGTGATTTATAGACTTTTGTGCTCAATGTTTATTTCTCAACATGTGTATAAACTACATTATTACTTAGTCTATCTACGTATCTAGAGGTTATAGGCAAAGCACACATCTAAAACATTTTTGTATAGACATGGACATATAAACTGGTCAGCAGTTTGCATTTAGTTTTTTGCACAATTAAATTAGAATAAATGACATCCCAACAAAGCTGTAGCTCATAATGGGAGTATCTGAAGCAATCTTGGATTCTAATTTTGCCTCCATTATTGGAAACTAAAAGTGCTGTGCTTATCACCACTGCCTTCTTTGAAAATCAAATGCAAACTTAGGGACCGTTCAGATGTTGCATCTTTTGCGCACACAAATTCATTATTTTCAATGGAGATGTGCGAAAATCGTGCTCGAAACCAAAAGTAATGCTGTTACGGCATGCATTCGTTGCGATGTGCCTGTTTTTTCGGGCGTGTCCGCAGCACACCGAGAAGGATAAATCTCAGCTTTTTGAAATGCAGCAAGCACACTGCAGGTCATGTGACAAGAATTAACCAATCAGCTCCACAGGACTTGCTTCACCCTTTCCATCCAAGGACGTCACAACATCCGGTTGAAAGGTCACCCAATGCTGGTTGCCAACCACAGTTAAAAACAAAAAAGATACAAGCAGTTTTGGTTGCTTAGTAACACCAGGTGCGACAGTAGCACAACCTCCCTGCCCCTTGGACAAAAGGATGAAAGCAGCACAGCTGGTGTCTTCCATGCATTTTTAGATGCAACATCTGAACGGCCCCTTAATCAGTATTTTTAATGCAATCACTGTACTAGGCCCTTCACAGTGTACAGCTGCGTGGTCCTCCAGTCTGGTACAGGGATTAGTATTGGCAATTTCAGCAATTACATTTCAGTGTGGCAAGATGTGTAGGTCTTGTTAACTGAACTATTCTTATTCCGCGGAGCCTCGTCTTTACATTGGGATCCAATTCTGTCTAGTGTTCACATCATATCTCGTCTGCTATCTGAAGCAACATAGCAACCGGTTAAAAAACAAACATATTAGTGCACTCAGCTGAAGGGATTACCATGATGAAGCTTAGCCTATCCCATTTTGAGAGGGGAAATCTTTTTGATAAAGCTGGCATTTCAGCCAGCCGGAGGCCACAATTTTAATCTCCCTGCAGACGCATCATGGCAGAATAAACATGGCCCTTTTTTACGTAATGGAATATCATGTGAAACTCACTGGAAAAATAAAACATGTTGATCATGTCTTTTATTTACGCTCTTACCTATTTGTTGGTACAGCTGATTACAGCCCATTCATATTCCTCTACATTTTCATATCACAGTTCATATAGGTAGCCTATCTATAAATGTGTTAATTGTTTGGAGGGAAAATGTACTTTATATAAAGGTCAAAACACTCTGTCTATCTGAGCTTACAACACCTCTATCAATTAGTAAAGGTTATATCTGAACTGCAGGGATAAGTGTTTTTGCTTATATGAACTGTTTTTTATTTATTTTGTGAAGTCTTCAAGTGATGGCTCAGGGAGCAATAGTCCCTCATATGTAATGTCCCTCATAATTATAGTCAGTTTCAGTTTAATGTTGTATTGTACTGTAATGTACTTGTACTGTTCAGCCATTGTACTTGGCTTTACAGTATTTTGTATCTTACACATTCAAGTTTTGAGTTCAATTGTTTAGAACTTTTTGAATTCAGTTTAAGGCATATTATGTAAAAGAAAAAAAAGGAAAAAGAATTTTAAAAAAACAGCTACCCTTCATAAAGCTTGAATATTAAAATGTGTTTGTGTTTGAGCCTGTCAGCAGTCCACATGAATATGTGCAGTGAGTGAGTTGCCAGTTGTGAAGCCAGGTAATATAAACAAATATCATGACTCCAGAAATGTGATTTCTGTAAAGATAAATTGCTTACCCCCTTTGAAAGAGATCCACATTGTGAAACTTGTGCAACTCTACAGAAAACTCCAGTGTTCCCTGTACTTCAGACATGATATAATCCCACTCATCACCTGTCAAAAGAGAAGACACAGAGTAAACTAGACATATCAGATAAATAGGCCAAAAGAAGACACACTGAAAGATAAGGCAAATAATGACATTTCTAACACCAGCTCACACTGTTATTTCTCCTCTCTGCTGAGGTAATATGACTCATACAGTCTAGCGGAGAACGGGCTGTACGCGTCCAAGATAGACATCTTGATCTGAATATAGTTATCATCATCACTGTCCAGGTAGCTGTTGGAGAAATGGACACCACCCTGTGACTAATTATTTCAATGTGGTGATGTGTGCAACTGGAAACTGCTCCGTTTGTTGTATCTGTCTTAATAAGGTATGCTGTGAGCTGATTAGAATCAGCTTCTATTACTGTAAATGTCACCGTTCCAGTACATTGTTATTATACTTATTCATTAGTACAATTAGATCTATATGCACTGCACTACTTTAATCTGTTGTCCTTTAATTAAATATCTTAAATACTGACAATTACATATATCTTCTTTGCACTTAAATTATAATTTTATTACACCATTATGTTTTTATTTAAAAGCCTAATGTATCCAAGCACACTTCTGTTTCAGTGGAGAGTTTTAGAGTCCTGTGATTTTCAAAAACAAAGGTCTCTTCATTCAGTTTGACACAAAAATGTTAGTGTTATTTAACATGATTAAGATCAGGTGATCAGCTCAGTGTCTTTCTGTCTTTGGCAATAACTAAAATGTATCTTCCTCATACCTACATTCCTATTTTTATCTGTTAAGTTGCATCTTTTCCTGCATGTAGGCGTCTAATACCTTCGACTTGTGCCTTTGACAGCACAATATTAGATCCACACAAACGCAATATTACATCCATTCAGGCCCTCACATTTGTATTTAGGGCCTACGAGGTAGGAATCCAGGCCCATGCAATCATGTAGCCTTCTAGTCATTGCCTCAGCTCATTGAGACAAATCCAGGCAAATACTAATGTGCCTAAATGCATCAGACCACTAAAAATGGATCTGTCTAAATGAATGTGTGATCAACACATCCCAGACACCCATATGAGGAGTGTTTTTCCCGTTGACGGAAAAAACAGCACTTCCAAACATGAACCATCTGATTCAGCTTTAAATCCACAATGTCTGAAACCATGGACTTTATACTCTACAGCGTTCAGTGAAAGTGATCTGAGGGCTGAAACAACGTGAAACTGAGCTGCCACCAACCGAAGCGAGATGAAACACTGACAGAGTTTAGAGTAAAGTGTACCGAATAACGGCTCATTGAATGCTTCGAAACATAATCCTCATGTGCGGTTTTCAGTCAGTGTTCCTATGAGTGTTGTAAAAACTGACATGGAGGGTCAGATGTGCACGGAAAATGTGTCATTATAGAAACAGAGTCATTGCTGTGAAACAACTTTCAGAAGTGCAACTTCATTTGTGCATTATGACCAGTCCTCAGCTTAGCTGGCTTAAAAACATAATACCGTTCCAGTACACTTTCCTTAAGCAGTGAAGATTTATCAAGACTGGCTGGTTTTATTACATCAGGGCTTAGACACAGAGGTATTGTGAGTTCATTCACTGTAAAATGCAAGTTAGTGATAAATAGCTACAGCAGACCTCCTGTGAATACCACTGGTCTTCACATCACATCATCACCTACAAAGATGTTTTGTTACTATCAGCAATTGACTCTTTGTTAATCCCCACCTCCCTTAGTTACTATTGCTATGCCTGCCCAGCACTGCATCCTCACACGGTGCATATGCTATTTATAATGATTACAAATAAAATTCACAGCAATCTTTGAAACAATGGTTCTTGATTGCAGACAGAGGTAGACAAAAGCATGTCCTCATTTCTAGCTGCCGTTGGCTAAAGTGATAACTGATTTTATCAGCTGTTGCAAGCAAGCTACTTAAACTAACGTTAGTTCCATGAATTGATTGAAAGGACCACCTCCAGCTGACTTTTTAGTGTTTCCAGCCAACTTTTTTTAAAAGAAAAGGGGTCTTGTGTTTGCACTTGATGGCTATATCAACATATCATGTGAACAGGCTGAGGCTAAAGCCTATGTATGATCTGTGACTGTATGTAAGATCCATTCTTACATACAGTAGCTCTGTTCAGCTCCTTAGATTAAACACAAAGACAAGCATACTGTTGTCACTTTTAATATTACAAGAGAGAAGTCTTTTAGGATAAGGACTAACCAATGTGTTGTGGCAAACGTAACACTGTCTCAGGTAACATGAACTTCACCAAATGCATTATAAAGAGCAGGACAGAGCCCCTAATGTTACCCTAAAAACTCTAATTGCAAGACTGGTTTCCATGCAGTGGGGAAATATTACACAGTGGATGTGTTAGACAGAACAAACTAATTATTTAAGTTACTGATACTGATCCCCTTGTCCTTGAGAAGTTGGTTACTACTGTAGACAGTAAGCAACAGTCAATTAATTAATTATGTCTAAAATGTTTGATATTTCAACTCCAACATTTTTTTAGTTCTGGTTCTGTTGTCTGGAGTGAAGGATTAGGTTAAACCACTTTGGTTAAGGGTGTTGGTTTGGGATTCGCTCCTTTTGATGGAAAAATACCCTGATTAAGCTCACAGTTCTGATTTGACACTTCATTCCACTTCACTGAGCAGAGAAATTTATTCTTGTGTCCTTTCCCAAAGTTGTGCAAATGGGGTGACTCTAAGGTTTCTTCTCAGTTGGCAGGGAAACACTTTTCTCCACCTTACTCATCCTGATATTATAAGAATCTTGCCAAGTGTAAAAAAAGAAGGAATCTTCAATAACACCTGAACCTCTGCCCCCCAAAAACCAGCAGTGTAGAGGAGAAGAAAGGGGTAACCATGCCCTTGTTAAAGCACATGAACGTAATGCCAGGTAGTACAGTCCAACACGCCTGAGAAGCACAATAACCTTCTCTTATGTAGTACATTAGCTGGCCACTGCTGCAAAAGGCCTGAAGAGACGAGAAATAACACCACTCCTTTGCCTCTTCTTGCTGACCCTTGTGTCACATTGACACACAGACTCACCACACTTGCAGCTCCATTAGAGCGAAGCTTTGTGACCACAGATGATGGCAGTAATCGTAATATCATGAGCCAATAACAGGTCATTCAATACGAGACTGTGAGACACTGGAGTATGCACACCCTGTGATTCCTTCTTCCCTAATTCACTGAGTTGTAAGCGTCCAAAAGTCCCGGTTATCTGTTACCTGCTGTCTCATAAAGAGGAGAGAGGATGCTCACTTCTCCAGAAATGGTAAACATTGAAAATGAACTGTGTACTGTACATAAAGGCTCAGTCACATGGTCTCCCCCCAAAACAATCTCTGCTTTTCTAATATGGCTGTAGCATAATCAACCCACACACATACACACACACACACAGACTACATCCACTGATTGTCAGCCTCTGCCAAAAATGTATCAATAAGTTAATCAAGTCAGCAAGACCCAGAGCAAAACACCCACACTGACAACTTCAAAGGCTGTCATTCATCTACACTGTTGTTCCTTTGATGACGTTGACAATGATGATCATGATGATGATGAAACACAGCTGATGAGCAAAAGCAGAACAGCAGAAGATGTAAAGGTCATGGCTGACGTTATTCTGTCATTTTCATATTGTCAATAAATCTCATGAAAAGTTCAAATCCACCAAACACCATCTCTCAATATTTTCCAGCTTCTGAGGCCTGTCTTCGACACTTAGCCTCCAGCCTTTTCGTTGCTACTTAAGATGTACACCGCCACAAATTTACAGATTGTTTTTTTAAAAAAGGCTTTTGGCTACACAGACAATATTTATTCGTAGGATAAATTCATTTTTCACTTTGGTCTTTTCATTGAACGTGTTGCCAAAAAAGAAAAATATAGAATACTGCCAGTCTTATCCTTTCAGAGGTGAATCAGGTGAGACACGAAACCAGTGGCCACGGCTGTTACTACAACTGAGGGCACCAAGGTCATGTCCTCTACATTTTTCTGGGAATTTGGAAATTTTAGCAACATCCTACAAATATTAACTTTTTCCAGTAGGCTTATTTTTTTAAACTTTTTCCACCAGGATCCAGTATTTCCCCCACCACAATTTTACAGGGCTTCATGTTTGGACATAAAGTGTTAACACTTTATTTTGCATGTCTGTAATTTCTTGATAATTTCTCCCCTGGACAGAGCTATTTAATCAGTTAAAGGGAAAATAGAGATAACGTTGTGAATTAGAGTTTAGTTATTTCTTTTAATTGTATAGGAAGTTGTTGATTTCTAGAAAAATTTCCTTGAAATATCTCCCTGCAGAAAATAGAATTGAACAGCTAACACTGCAAAACTCCAATATTTAAGAAAATGTAATGGCTTTCTTTTTTGGGGGCGGATATGGGACATCCACATGATCTCAGTATTTTTACAATTCTGGCCACAGCCCTGCCAGTGGCTACTAGTTTCTTTCTTTTCTATTCTTTCTCACTTTTTTTCTCACTTCTTTCTCACCTTCTTTTTGTTATACAATGCATGCTGTGCTCTTGCACTGTATATTTCTACAATGCTGCTGAGCCCAACACAGATCTGCATAACCTGTAGCCCAGCCAAGTCTTATGATTTGCTGCTTGTGCACTTTTACAAACTATCTCTTTCTGATTTTCTACTTACTGCGAATCATTAAACACTAATCATTACAAAACAGCCATCTGCTCTCTGATTACTATTTAATGTAGGCCACACACACACACTCACAGGCCTTGTTGGAGAGTTTGCAGCTTCAGTAATTCCTCCACCTTAAGGAAAAACTCCTGGCTGCCATTTAAATTGCCCTCCTAGCCTTCGAGCTGCTCCTGTTGGTGTCAGCTCTGCTGGGAATGCTGACTGACATCTCCAATCTTAATTTGGGAGGAGGAAGAGGTAGCATCTTCATGTGGCATGGATTGTGGAATGAGCTGATTTTGCAGGCTACGTGGGCGTAGGTGCCATTGTAACACAGAGAGTCATTGTGCCACGACTAGAAGCTGCTATGTGCACAGCTCAAAGGGCCGGAAATTAATCTCAGGCATTATTCTATTCATTAACTCCCTCTGCAGAACAACACACAAAGGACTATCACCAAATATAGTGATATGTGACAAAGGACCAGTGGGTTACAGAACCTCCTCCAATAATAGAAATAGTGCAGTTGTTGTGGATTTCTGGCCAGGTTTCAAGCACAGATATTTAGTTATGTCAAATCAAAGTTTAAACTATTGTACAAACTGGATATGAGGAGACAGTGTGTCCTTTACAGGAAAGCACTCAGCCAGCAATCATGTGATGGCATAATCCAGCATTTTGCTAAAACCTTTCTCTGATGCTGTATTATAGGGTCTTTGTTGTTAAAATTACAATGCCCAGTCCCAGCAAAGATGAACAAGAGGCTGAGTGCCCTGAGTTATAGAGTTAAATAACTCTGAGTATGACTTTGAGAGGATGTGACTGGCATCCTCACTGGCATCTACCAAATGAATTCTCTCATGATCAAAGGCTTTTCTGCAAAAACAGCCAACAAAGTAACCAGCTGGAAAATCCTACTTTTACTAAACCTCACAAATTCTTTCGTGGTGATCAGAGAGCTGAGAGAGAAGCGTGCAATCTGCAGTCAAGATCATAACAGACTCTCCATTTGTATTCACAACTACTGCGAATCACTGTAAACATTTTTGTGTGAGAGTGCAGCGCTACACGCTATACTATACTATAGCGTGTGTGTGCATGCATTCTTCAGAGATGTGATTGAAACATGTAAAGACAGACATTCGATTGAATTACTTGACTTTGCTCACAGTCTGGTTCTCCTAACACGATCCTGTGGTTTTCTGCTCTAATGAAATGTTTACATCAGTGCCTGACAGCTATAGGCTGTACCGCTGTGTTCATGAATGCAACGTGCAACCTTCAATAACTGTAATCAATTTAACCTTGCATCATTGTTTAACTTCTATTTTTATCGCTTTGCAGCCTGCTGTGACAAAGATGACAGTGCTCTGCATTGTTTCGTTCTGAAGTCTTTGTTCATTTCAGACAGCGTGTAGGAGACTACAGCATCTGTGCAAAACTGATGACAAACAGCACACACTGCTGCAGAGTCAAGAGCAGCTTTGACATAGAGAACTGCACAGCCCACAGTGTCCAGCTTAGGCTGTCAATTTAAATGCAATTATATTTCATTTACATCCTTTTGAGCATGAGAGTGCTTGAATTCATTTTCAATAATTATTTTGACAGGGGATTATAGGTTGCAACATTACATTTAAATCTAATTTACCTCTTGCTTTGTTAACTTATCAGCAGGTAGTGTTGTTGGGTCTATTTACAAACATGAAACATGCCTAAAGTGGAACACACATACACTAGCTGCCAAAAAAAAGATGCACATATGATGTATAAATTCAGCCAACTGTTCTCTCTGTCTCTATTATAAAATCCATCCCCTTTCACGCAGCTTGTAACCGACCAGCAGTCTCCAGTAGCTGCTTTCTCTGCTGTAATGTACAACACAACGAGCTTCCCAATCCTCTCATGTTTCACACACATGCAGGCAACAAACCATCCCATTAAAACAGACGAGAGGGTGTCACATTTACAATGCAGCAGCCTCACCTTAGCAGTGATGAAGTCTAATATCCGCAGAGGGTCGGGATCCAGCCTTCACTGAGTAAATCGCTGTTTGCAGATGGATGCGCGGTTTGCAATGTTTATACCACCGCTTCTCCTGCTGCTGCTGCTGTTGCCATGGTTATTCATCCAGACCCTGTATGTTCTGCAGTCTCCCCCCTCTCTCTCTCTCTCCCTCTCCCTCTCTCTCTCTCTCTCTCTCTCTATCAACCCCCTATGTCTCTCTCCCCTGACGGGGATTTCAATTTGGGAAAGTGCGGCAGCGTCTGTCTCGGAAACCGGCTTTGTGTTTCTCCTCCGGGTCCGCCCCGCGTTTTGCACACAATACATAAGCTATAGAGTGTGGATAGCTTCATAAGATGAATATTAATAGTCAGCACCCAGCCACTGTGTGTCCTGCTGCTTGCTGCACTATATTGTGCGTCCAGCGGGCGAGCTGACGTCAGAGAACTGCCCCCTAAAAGCTGAAGTGAACCGTGCAGTGGGAAATTACCATGCGAGGAGACAAAGGATGGGTAGTGTCATGCAAACATTACATTAATGGAATAATAAACATGCGGGTGCCACGTGACTTGGAGGTCATGGCAGATTAAGAGAAGGAAAGACAAACTTCTCCCAGTGTGTCGTCATCATACAGTCTTCTGAAAAGTAAAGTAACACCATTAGGAAATATGAAATGGGTGGGCCACTAGCCTGTTTCTGATGTCCCCCTCATCACAATCGATTATAATTAAGTAGTAGCTTTGAAAAAGCTTATTTTGGTCCATTGCTGAGCTGACAAGCTCAAGTTTAGTTGATAAGTATGAAACTGATATAACAACTCTCACTCTAGGATGTCAGGATTTGTTCATGGGAACCTAATCTGAGAAGATTTACATTGCAATTTATAGAATTATTAAACGTAACATGACAAAAGTTCCAAAAATATTCATAACGTTCCCAGATTTCATGCCAGTGAAATTCAAAACCAAAATGGCTTCAAAACACATGATGCTTAGATGTTTTGCTTATATACCTGCATTAAAGGATTTTTGGTGACTTGGAATTGGGACTCAGTTGAAATGGTGAACATGTTAGCAAAGATATCTTATTTGCTCATCCAGCAGACATAGAGTAACATTTGCATTCATATGGAGTCCTTTCTCTTCTTTTAGCTCTTTTTTTAGCTCTGTTTTGGTCTCCACCAAATCTTGAGGGATCTGGATCTTTAGCTGCTAAATTCTGCACTATGTTCACTAGCTGGTTGCTAACAAAAGAGTAAAGTTGTGGCCAAGCATTTCAGGGAAGGTGAAAGACACTAAAATGTTCTGTAGATTTTAGGTGAACTGCATAGTTGGGTGATTATTCTCTGTGGGTTTGTCACTGCAGGGGACACCTTTCATATTACACACAGCCATTTTCCCCATTGTTAATATAAAAATATTGATTATTGCAGCTTTAACATGGGTCCTGCATCATTACCTGATCTTGAGGCTGTGTTTCAGAGAGAGGCCTTGTGTCAAAATACATTTTTAAGATCTTCATTATTTGAGTTTTGTGCTGATATGTTGCATGATACTAAATATATGTGTTCAGTTAAATTAGCACATAGCAATTCTGTGGCCACAGTATAGAAAAACTCTACACTCTCTACAGGGGAAGAACGAAGGTTAATAGAGGTCCAGCGTCTTATTTTTGCCCCAAGGCCCCTAAAGTTAATCTATCTGGCCATGTGCAAGGTGCAGTGAAATTTTGCACCTTGCAGTAATAAATTATATCAATAACGATTAAGCCAAAAACAGATTTTTTTCAGAGACTGAAAAATGTGCATGAAGGAGCTCTAGAACAAGTGGAAGCTAAACTTTTAAGTGGAAGCTAAAAGTGCAAATAACTGGACACACGTACACGTACAGTATACTGTACAGTATGTAAGCCGACTACAATCAGCAGCCAAATGAAGACTACTTGATAAACCAAGCTAAACAGGGCTAAAATTATATATATATATATATATATATATATATATATATATATATATATATATGTATTGTTGCATTTTAAGGATATAAATAATAAAATTGATCAAATTGAAGAACCAACAAAGTCACAATGGACATCCAACCACTAACCAGCACTTGTTCCTGGCCAACCCAGTCTCACATCGAAATGTGTAAGCTACGTTGGTCCACAGCGCAAAATGTAGTTGTGAGATGCCTACATTTTCTGGCCTATTCTTTCCTATTGGTCTGCGTCCACGTCATGTAATTTGTCAAGTTTCTGTCTGCTCAAACAAAAAAAATGGCTGCCATTCCTTTTATTCTCAGTGGAAAATGCAATATCTAAGATAGTTTCGGCATTAAGATGCATTTTGATAACATTTCTAGTGAGAAACATTTCTAGCGAGAAATGTGCATTTTATTTTCATAATCTTAATTCAAGGAATGTATATGATGTTTAGTTTGTCAGTTATTGTGATGATTTTTTTAGGCTTTCTAGCGTTGTTATGGTGGTTGCTATGGATGCTGCTATCGCTGAAATCACGTGGTTGCATGTTGTTTGAATTACTGTCTCTGCATTGTGTAGTTATCTGAGCTGTTACATTATTTGTGTTATTTTATGCAACTGTTTGATGATGTTCTTTCAATATAAAACATAGATTTTAGAGCACCCCAGGGATGAATTGAATTTGAAGGACACTTTCATGTTTTTGTGTTGAGAAATGTTAAAGATATCATTAAAAAAAAATCTTAACACGGCAGGTCCTCCGATCGGCCAATCGCAAAGCTTCAAATTCTGGATTTTAAATTCAATTCATCCCCGGGGTGCTCTAAAATCTACGTTTTATATTGAAAGAACATCAAACAGTTACATAAAACAATACAAATAACATAACAGCTCAGATAACCACACAACGCAAAGACAAGACACAGTTTTCACAGTTTTCACAGTCACATGACGTGGACGTAGGCCAATAGCAAAAAATAGGCCAAAAAAAACAGGGATCTCACAATTTGGGAAACTAATACATTTTGCTCTGTGGACCAATGTAGCTATTATACACTTTGATATGAGACTGGGTTGTCCTGGCAGTCAGGTACTGCAATTAAAATGCCATCTGTCCTAGTTAAACAACTCTTCACAGACTAATCACTTGTCAGATAAAGCGGGGGGGAGGATTATGTAACATATGAATAAAATTGTCCATGGCCCATAAGCTGTTGGCTTTGGTAACTGTGTGTTTAACTGTTGTCAACAATAGGAAATTAGTTTGCTTTGCCTGGCCTTGTTGGTTCTTTTGTGCCTCTGATGCACCAAGTGAGTCCTGGATGATTGTTTTCCTCCACTGTTCCCAGCTTCACCTTCCACTTAAAACAACCCAAAGTCAATTGCTGCTTTTCTCTCATGGCATTCTGCCATAAGCTCCAAGCACTCTTGATTAAGAGAGGCGCACTATTGATTTTTTTTTTTTTCAGACGGTTGGCAAAGCCCAGGTGACCATATAGTCTGAAAAAATTGGCAGAAATTTCAGAAAGGTTACATAGCAAGGACACTAATTTTCACACAGTCCAATATCAGACTTGGATGATGATTTCTAGTCTATGAAAGGAATATTACAGATGATACCAGTGATTGCTGTGGTTAGACTCTATTAGCTGCATTTCACTTTTAATTTGATTTGGCTCAACATCCTCATTATGAATATTATGATATCACACAGTTTCTGCTCAGTTGTTATTATTAGCAGGACCTTTTTTGTGAGTAAATTATGTAGAGTGCTCTTCAGTGATGTAATGCAGAGTGGTTGATCATGGGCACGGCCACCTCACCTCACCAAAAATAAGAAACCTAATGAATGCTTCCATACAGGATACATTCTATATCTAACCTACATTTCTGTGAAAAGACTCAGATTCAAAAAAATCCCAAATGATCCCCAAACAGATTGTTTCTTTATTGTTTTGTTGGAGCAAGCTGGAAATAGACCTACGTACATGTAGCAGCTATTGGAGGTCTCAAGCTAGCGTCACAAACAGCTAATTCCATAAATAAATCAAAAGTTCGGTATATCAGAAGTGAATACAGTAAGCAGTTTATTTTCATTAGAGTGTTGCCTCATTTGTTTGAAGTTAATGTTACCTTGAAAACTATAATCATCACTGTCTTCGTGTTACATCTCCTCTGCCCACTAACCTACTATATCTTTTACAAGCTAGCATTAGTAGCAAACAGCATCCATCACAGTTTATGGTATATTTTTTACTTTGGACAGGGCTACATTAGCTGTTTCCTTCCTTTGCTTCCTTCCCAAATGTGAAAAAACAATTGGCAACACTACCTGACTCACTAAATGCATCTTCTTTATTCCACCAAAAGCATTTTGCACTCTTTTTCAAGCTATACCTCTGCCTCCAGTTTTTTTTTTTTTTTTTTAAGCTGGGCTAAACTTTTCCTGATGTACATATACACGTCTATCTGCTGAAAACAAGAATTCGTAATTTATAATCTCAATTCAATGGTGTGGTATGAGCAATAATTAGCTTATAGTTAGCTTATAGTGGCTATTGATAAAGTTAACAAACTTTAGATTAACTATTAACCATTGCTGTGTAAGCAGCGTTACTGAATCAGTTCACTGACTTAACAAGCTAATTCTACACTACATTTTAAAATTCTGTGTTATCCTGTAACTGTCACAGATGCAGTTCATCAACATTTAGCTAATTTTAAAGAAAGTTATGTTTGGAAGTGTGTTAGCGCTCTCAGCCAATAATTGCTTGTTCACTACAGTATGAGTGATGTCACATTCACTGCAACCAATCTATGGTTTGTTGCTAGGTAACATATTGATTGCATAATTGTTCAGGTTAACTGAGCCGACTTTTAAAAAAAGCCACAGTGTTAGAGTAGAGTAAAAGACACAACAGTTTATGTCACATTGACCTCAATTTATAAACACATAATCCTCACTAAACCACAAACATTTATTTATAACATCTCATAAAATAAATCTACACCCACAACAAAGCTGCATCCAAAACCTACCAGGGAGCAAAGGTGCAACTTTCACACTGCTTACATTTTGGTGGACAGCAGCTTGTTGTTGTAGCTTAAGACCATGACACTCCTGCTTTTACTTTTCCACAACAAGCTGTAGTCTTGAGGGCCTTGGTGTATGTGACTCCAGGTCACAAGTGTGCTAGTCATGGGGCCTGCCGCGTGGATGAATAATCACAAATTGTTTTCTCTTTCCCTCTGCCTGCACTGTCTGTGCCTGCTCTCTCATTGAGAGCATGAGCTCTCAATTATCCAGGCTGGACACATGATCTCTCTGCCAGATCTCTGAGGAGGCCCAGTCACTGTATCATGTTTCCTTTACAGCTCTTTCAGACCAGCATTGTGTTGTAGCTATAAAAGCAATCAATGCAAGTCCTATGATATAATAACAAATACTTTATCATTGACCTTTATATTATTGGCTGTAGTAAATTGCAGAGGATCGTGTGACTGTGAGGTTACTGATCCCTAATCATAGAATATCTATTAAATAATATCATATAGCAGGGACATCAACTGCCAGGATCAATAAATCAATAATCCAAGATTTACACACAGGAAACAGGTTTTTAAAAAAAATGTTAATGAAAGTTCTATGCCGTGGCATGCATCCTTGTAAATAATAAGTCAAAGCAGTCATTATACTGCTGGACAACAGTGGTTATCACTTTTTCAGATAAAAAAAGGGCTTCCCTTTAAAGCAAGTGTTGCAAACATTTGTAGCACATTCATGCTTTTAAAACACAAATGACATTTTTGTAGTGCTTCAGAGACATCTCTACCCACGGGCAAAGTGGTTCTTGTCACTTCAAAATTGTTGTTTACCATAGCAGCTGGCGAAGCTCTTTGAGGATGAGAAAGTCATACCTGTAAGAAATGCCAGAATGTCTGTGCAAGCCAGATAAAGTCAGAGCAATGAAGAGTGTCACAGAGTATTTCCTACCAGAAATCAGCCTATCACAGATAGTTTTAGACTCTTAGATCTTCTAACATGCAGTGAAAATCTAGTTTATTTAGGAGATCAAACGCCATAGGTGTAATGCAATTACATAACATTCAGGATACATAAACAGCATGTCTGCCTGAGGCTGTTCAGGTAATAACAAGGTTTGCTCATGTCAACACTACAGGCTAACATGCATTCTTCAGCTAAAATGATGAGTACACGTGATTATGAAATCCACATTTCATCACTCACTGGCTTCCCTATCCTGACAATAATTATTAGGAGAATTACATACAGACAGCATATGTCATTAGGGGGCACCTTACCTTAGAGAAAAAAAAAACACTTGAGAAAGGAGGAGGGGGAGAGTGGGGTGGGGGGTTTACACATAGAGGCCCACAGGCTTCTGCATCTTTTTAAGTGTTGGTAATAAAATGCAGACACCACCTCCTTAAGAACTCCTGGCCAATGGGAACCCATTGAACAAACTTTTATATGTCCACAGAAAATGCTTGAGCATCCCTTGCACCACTCCTCTCAGTTAGTCCTCAACATGCGCAGGTAGGACTGACTTCAGGGGGGAATTTCATGTCTGTGGCTCCTTCTGCTCCTGCATCTCACCACTGTGCCTCATTGCTGAGCCTATCTGTCTCCAGTCAAAAGGGAGGGGAGTGAAACATGGCCTTCCACTGCTCTGCTTTGACGAGGTAAGTATCTCATGTTGAATTTCTGTCAAGGCTCTTCATCAGCAAGCTTTATCTTTGATCTCTGAGTGTGGCAATTTCCATTATAATGAAGACCCAGTTCAGACACTAATAATGGCTCACAGTGTGCAGCTATTTTTAATCTTCATTTAGAAAGAGGAACCATCATCTACCTATTTCTTCTGTGCAACCCTCTGATAAGTCAGTGGTTTTATGATTGCAAGAAGATCTGTAGTTTAGCCATCTTGGCCATTTGCCATTTAATCTGGCCCACACACACACACACACATGCAATCTATAAACCTCTATTGCGTGACATTTCAACAGTTTTTTTTTTTTTAAAAAGCTCTTAAGTGACTTTAGCCATTCAGTCTTTCCATTCAGTTAGTCTGCAAACAGCCTGAATGAATAGTAATGCTTACAGCATCATCCTCATCTGTAAGGGCACATTTACACATCTATCAAAGCCTTTGTTTCTGCAACAATCAACTTTAACATGACTCAACCGTATGGCTGATTGCTTCATCCATTTTGGGTAATTAAGACAAATGAGAGAGCAGAAATTGTGTAAGTGTGTGAGTGTTGGCTCACTCTCAGCATTCTGAGAGCACCTCAGGGACATCACAACATGGGTGGCAGCAAAAGGGAATTCCCATCAAATGTGGAATGAAAGGAGATGACATGTCATTACCTAATTAACTTGACTGATTGATTACGTGACAGGATATTTACCGGAATATATTTGGGGAATTTTTCGTCCTGAAGTGTTTAATTTACATGTATTTCTCTTTACTTTTGAACTTTGACAGCTCTAAATACAGTATCTGTGAGTGAGAAAGAGAGAGAGAGTAACCACAACTCTATAAATTTGCAGGATGCACATTACACAGATTTATATTTACAGTAAATGTGATACTGATGCATGTTTGACAGCATATCATGTCAGTTTCAAGGCAAATAAAATTTGCAGCTCAAAAGCAGACACTTAGACAGCAACTGTCAACATTTTAAATCCATCAACCTTTCAAATAGCTTTGATGTTGTAACTTATAGTGACAACTTAGCCCTGTGGAATTCTTTGTCTGTTATGCAAAGGAATCAAAGCAGCTATTGTCTTTGCAAGATTGTTACTGCATCAGCCTAAATGAGAGATGCAACCTAAAATGCCCTACAATCATTTTGTGTCAAAGGAACATGCAAAGCTTTTGGTGATTTTGATTCCTTCTTTCCGTTTGGCTCTATTCTTTTTAATTGTTATCTACAGAACTAAAAGAATGACCACATACTGTATAATGGGAAATGCAAGACAAGCATATTCTACAATAATTGTATGTGAGGAGATCCAGATTAAGGAAGTATAAAATGACAGTTTGCAAGAAAAAGATCTGTTTTTGCTCATATTCCTGTTTATTTGCTTTATAGTCATAGTCACCTGACTTAAAAGGAATAGACATTTTGGGAAATACGCTTATTCACTTTCTCACCAAGAATTAGATGAGAAGATTGATACCACCCTCATATTTATCCATGAAATATGAAGATAGAGTCTAGCATAAAGACTGGAAAGGGGGAAATAGCTAGCCTGGCAGCAAAATTCTGTTTGTTTAATCTGTAAAAAAAACTGAACTCTAAAAATGATAGTTTGTGGCTTTATGGTGGATATTTTAACCTTTGGACAGAGCCAGGCTAGCTGTTTCCCCCACCTCCACTCTTTATGCTAAGCTAAGCTAAAAGTTTCTTGGCTGTAGCTTCATATTTAACAGACAGATATGACAGTGACTGGTACTGGTACTCCTCTAACTCTCTGCAAGAAAGTGAAAAAGCTTCCTAAAATATAGACCTGTTCCTTTAATAACTATGGGTTTGTAAATTTGAACAGTGAAAGCTTCCCTCGTGTCAGATTTCATCATTGACGTTTAGTTGCACTGGTCTAAATTGTAGATGGATTGGTGTAGAAGGCAGCCAGTGAGTCCCTCTGGGGCTCTGAAGATGCTCCTTTAACTTGAAGGGCATAATTTTAGTGCCCAATGCCTCCTCTGCAGAGACCTTGCTGACTTAGCCATTACTCACTTCTCTGACAGTACACTCACAAACATATGGCGTTTAATTAATCTCAAAACTTGTGCACATAAAAACCAGGCAGGGATGGAATAGACAGTGGCTGATGTCTCCACTCCTTTGATTGGTCACTTTAAATACTGACCGTGACCTTTGATTGTCTGTTTGGTTTGATAACTAACACAGTCAAAGACGAGTAGTTTCCTGAGAGAATAAAGAAACATAAATAATGATAGCAGCTGTTTTTTTTTTGTTTTTTTACCACTTACACTTACAAAAGTGTTAGACAATGTAGCAAAACCCACTTTCAGATTTATGAAACCTTTTTTTTTTTTTTTTATGAAAACAGAAAAAAGGGTGATTTCACTGATATTTCTCCATCCAGACCACTTTAGACCAGGTCCAGATCAAAAACCACTATACTTAGACCTGTAAAATCTGGACTAAATTACCAAGGAGACTCCAGAGAGTCATTAAAACACAGTTTCAGATTTGTGAAACCTTTACTCTATTTGTGAAAACACAAAAAATTTCATTGATCTTGCGGTTAGAAATTCACAGCATGATTCCACATCTCCCATGTAGAGCTCCTCTTCCTCACTTAAAAACAAAGGTAGAAAAGTTATTTTTACTTTTTGAAATACAATCACACAATATACTTATAGAATACATTTTCTAATCTGGATGTCTGGATGGGAAAAAGCAAAGAATCTCCCTTTTTCAGTTTTCACAAATAGAGTAAAGTTTTCACAAATCTAAAACTGGACTCTCTGGAGTCTCCTTGTCCTAATCTAGTCCAGATTTGACAGGTCTAAGTATAGTGGTCTAAATGGAGAAATATCAGTGAAAATGTTTTCAGTTATGTTTTCAGTTAGACAGCTACGATGTCTAACACTTTTTCATAAGTGTAAGTGATAAAAAAAGAGAATCAGCTGCTATCTTTATTTATGTTTCTCTTTGTTCTCTCAGGCAACTGCCTGTCTTCAACTGTGTCAGTGACCAAACCAAAGGTCAGGGTCAGTATTCAAAGTGACCAATCAAAGGAGCAGACTGTCTATTCAATCCCCACCTTTAAAGTCTCAAAAGTCAACTTGACAAGCAAGCGAGTGTTGAGCAGTTGCACGTAGGAAGGGTCAAGCTTACGCTCATCACAGCCCCGTGTTTGTGTGACTACATTTGTGCACACGGAGTAGAAATACTCCTTTGCAAGGATGCTTTTCCGCTTGCGGATACCACTCTGTGCGCTCCTATCACATGCATGCGCCTGGTTTTTATGTGTGCGGGTTTTGCGACTAATTAAATGCCATACACACACCAGCATCCACACTCAAGCAAACAAACGTATTTTCAAGAGTTTACACACTGGAGATAGGTTACGCCCTCACCACCACCTCCACCTCATCTATTTCCCAGATTGACAACCTTTGCCTTTCATCCTGTCACTATCACTCATATTGATGATGGATTTTGGATTGCTGTGGAGAGGTTGTCACAGCTCAGGACACACATAAAAGGAAGCTAAATGAGGAGAGTGTGATAATGCGAGTGTGGACAAAATGTACCACTGTTTAGACACATGTACTGCTGTGTAAGATCACCTTGAAAAAGATGCATGATTATTACTACCATTTATCATCCACCTTCTCCAGAAACCCACATCTGCACTTTTGTACGCAATGGTAAATCACTATACCCATATTTATTTATGTATTTGGTTTATGTAAATGATTCCGAAGGCTTGTAGTGATTCATATCCTCAGCAAGAAAGCTATCCTGGTGACTGTCTCTGACTTGGAGACAAGGCTGCTTTAAGGGCAGAAATGTCAAAAAAAACAGCTTGTCTGGCTGAGTAGCATTAGATGAAACGCAGGTGAAAAGAGAAAGGCAAGAAGTCAAAAGGACTACAAGTCTCGCTCACCTTGCCTAAAACTACCCTTGCTAGTTTAAAGCTATAGTGCCAAACAGTTAGTAAGCTATTTAGCTAGTCTGCTAATCTTTCAGTATCATGAATGCTATAGCTATTTGAGAATGGAAAAGATCATTCATTTTTAGACAAATAAACCCCAACTTAAAGTCTATTTTTTTCTAAAGCTTCTTCAGCAAATGGGATTAGTTGAAATATTTAGCATCAGTTATAAACAAATACAGTACACAGTTGCTGAGAAGGTTGAAAGTTAGCAAGTGGACCTTGAGTTGGGATTAAATTGTCAGACTACTCTTTCCAAGGTCAAGAATGAAGTCTCATGCTTTACTTATCTTCATGTGCCATTGACTGTAATTTTTTGTAACTGTACTGGAAGGCAACGCAAATACAATTTTGAAAGGAAGGTGTAAACTTTTTCTTCACTTCCATGTGCTCAGAATGACCACAGAGGTCACCAGTTATAGCTTTATGTCATTCCTGTGGTGTTTTATTGATTCAGACACAAAGAAACAGTCAATGACCATTAGATGCATGACTGAATACTGATTTTGTCCATCATTCCTGAACAGAAAGCAACCATGGCATCTATCGATGTCGGCGTACTCCCCTGTGTGTATGGCTCTGCTGTCCCTCCTCCTTGCTCCAGCACTTGGACGTAAGTCACCCACGCGCAATGCATAATTATTGACACATCACAAACTCAGTGTACCATATAGTGCATGGACGCCACCATTACAGGGAATCTGTTTGTCTTGTAAACACAGACAAAGAAGACATGGGTTAATGTTAAAGCCTGTGTGTTGACTGTTGCTAGGTCATTCTCTTTATCAGAACTCAACAAAGCAAACGCCAGAAATAGCAGACATGCTGTGCTGGTCTGTGTCGTAGGATTAAATCAGATTAAATGTCCTCTCTGATAATCACAAGCCCATTCTCTGCAGTTGTTTGGGGACACAATAAATCTAACATGAACCCACTGTGAGTGCCAGATACAGTAGGTGTACTGCTTTTTGAAAATTCACCTCATTGTCACAGCGCACATGCAACTGCATGTGACATCTTAATTGTGGTTCATCTCTCGCTCATTGCACTAATGACTGACTTTCTGAGCGTAATGCCTCGGCAGGCAGTAACTTTAACAACTTGAGGCCCACATGCACAGTCAGATAAGTGTTTAGTCGTAGTAAATATGGGATTATAAATACCGTCTCACCACTTTATCTCATTTCTCAGCAGTTATGTGGGATCTGAGAACAGCTTCCAGATGTGTTGTGTTCACGCTTCTCACTGTAAATGAGCTGACTCAGGTTATTGACTGGGGAGCCCCTCTGGCTGTCACCATGCTTGTTCCATAGAGTTTTTCGAGAGGCTTCTCCCCTTTAGAAGTGCAGTTCAGCAACTCAAGGATAGCGCCCTCTTCTGATACATCCTAGGAATTGATTTTCCACTGCATGAAAAGAAAATATCTTAAGTCACACATAATTTATATTAACGTCAGTTTGTTAATGGCAAAGAAAAACTAGGCCACTGTTGTATTTAGTAGATTAACAACACAAAAACCTTGTCAACATCAAATTATAGATTTTTCAAACAACAGAGAAATATTAATAATAAAAGCAGAAACAATTGGCAGTATGATGTATTGCAAGTTACAGTTTCCATCAAAGGAGACTTCCATCTTTATAAATCATACACACATAAATAAAAGGAGGGCCATATTGACCTTCTAAAATGTTTCTGATGACATATGGCTTTGGCTTTATGTGTCCACAGTCATGCAACACTAGCTGCTGTATTCATCAATATTATGTTTCCATCTCTGATGACATATTTGGATCAAAGGGGGTGTCTGCATTATAAATCTCAAAGACTGTGTTGATTAGTCTGTGTTCATGCTTTGGAATGTATCAATATGTGAAACCCTGTAAGTGTGGTTGTAAGAGAGCCCAGCATTAAAATGCACCACAGAGCATTGTGATGTTAATCCAGTCTGGCATTAAAGACCTTGCTTTTCCCTTGTATCTGTCTCCTGGAATACGCCAACTGAATTAAACGGACCGGTAATATATTGCATTTGTCAAATTCAGTGGAGAACTAGCGTAACAAGATTATTGCTGTTTGTTTTGTCCTATCAGAACTGGACCTTAACCGTTTGGATGGTGATACCGTCTGCCCACCAATGAGAAGCGGACAAGATGACCTTCCAGGTGAAACACTCGTTGGTGATACTGGAACATTTGGAGATGATCATAACTGGGTGGGGGTGTTCAAACAAAAGTACAAGCAGCAGTTTTAAAACCACAAGCCTAAGCCACTAAAATCTGTAAAAGAGAAAATAGACTATCCAAAGGAAGGTGGTAAGTTTAATTAGTTGAACAGGGTGGGCCGCCTAATGTCCCAAGACACCTTTAGATTTCAAATGAGGCAAATAAAATGTTCCACTTGAACTTTACAGAATTTTTTTAGTTGGAACAATTCGAACTCAGCAAGATGGTAATTGCTCACCACTGCCCTGTTTGAAACAGTTCACTCCCTTGACACATCTGCGTACATTCTGCTCTGTGGTTTGATGAAGTAATGTGTGTTTCATTTTTTTTTAAAGTTGTTAATTTCACATAGGATTAAAGATTATTTATTAAGTTGCTTCCTCATCTTGTTATCTCCTCATAAGCTTTATCATAAATTTCCTGTTTATTATCCCATTATCATGATAAGATGTTTTAAGTTACCAAAATATTTTTCCTTAGTCACAAGAAAACTTTACAGCTTTGTGGAGATTACAAAATATCTTTCTCTTAATAACCAATTAACTAAATATTTTCTTATCATACAACCTGAAAAATTATTATTTATAAATAAAAAAGTGACTCAATCAATCAATCAACTCATCAAATGACAGCCAACATCATCAGAAATATTAAAATCATTCATCATCATTCAATCACTGCTACATAGTTATGCACAACAGCACTCATACACTCATAATGCTAGTAGTGGTGCTAATGCTACTGCTTACAATTCTAATACGAATTCTAATAATCAAGCAACTACCACTGCCGTCACTACATCTGTTAGTACTGCTATTACCTACCGTATTAATAATATCAATAACAGCAGCCATTACAAAGGTTTGCATTACTGCTAATTGCTAATAGTGCTTCTAATAGTGATTAATATGATTGTTATTTCACAATGTCATTGCTATATTGATCATATACAGTACATTATACTGATCATTATTACCATCACCATAATCATGTGCATCATACTTTATCCACTGTAGGTTTTGATCTGATCACACAGTTCCAGCTGGATGTGATCCCTCTGAAAGGTGTGAGGAAGGTGGACGGCTCCACTCCCCACCAGGTGGCTTACCGCCTCGACAGGGAGGCCAACTTCCAAATTCCAACCATGTAAGTACAGTAAAGAGGGTTTTAAAAAAAAAAAAACAGATAAAAACACACACACGAATGTTGCAGAGCAGCAGTAGTCTCCCGATGCAGGTGTTGCATTATTACAGGTCCAGCACAGATGTTACTGCATGGCAAGCAGCATATAATTGGTGGAGAAAAACATGTCTGAACCTATTTGGCTTCTCTTAGACCACAAAGGCATTTTTTGTAATGTGTGTCAGTGGAGAGATTGGAAAAGCACCTCTTGACCGTGTTCAAACATTTTCTATCTCTGGGAGATGTAAAGAGACATATTTCACTGCACTGTGCCTTTTTGTTAATGATTTATCTTCTGCTGAATCCTTAAAAGGTGTAGAATGAAAGTAAAATAACAGGTGCTGGCTTCCTGTGAAGATTTTCCCTAGTTTGTAATTAAAGGTTAGCCATAGCAGCATTAGCTCATTTTGGGGGCCTTGGGGTAAGAATACACTATCATGGACTCCTATTGGGGGACCCCCCACCCCCCACCTTAGAAAAATGAACAACAAAAAAAAGATATGCACTTTTGATACAATTAGCTAATTAATAAAATATACCAATAGTGTAAACAGAAAATTGACAACAACTTTGATAATTGTTAATTAACCGTGTAAAAGGGTATTCAGGAAGCAATTTAGTATTTCACCTCCAAAGATTTGGTGGAATTTTCAGAATTTTAAAAAGAGGAATCAAAATTGAAGCAGCTGAGATATGTAGACTTGTAATTTAACCATACTTTAAGGTATGGGTCACTGGATCCTACATAATGCCCATAATGCAACCAATATACCTTGCCTGGTAAATATCCATGTCTTTCAAAGACCACATTTCCAGTTTTCAGCATGTTCGCATGCTGAAAAGTATAAATTTGTAATCTCAAGTCCATTCCCTTGTGAAATCATTGTCATCATCAGGGTCATTTTTTCAGTCTGGACAAAGATCTCAGGGCCACAGAAGACCTGACTAGTGCTCCCCATTGTGATTCAACTGTTCTTCAAGTATAAAATTGGTGGAGTGCTCTTTTAAATCATTTATCAAGCAAGAATGGCAACTCTCCCTTAGTTACAGCTTCCAAAATGTGAGGATTTTGTATCATTGTAAAATGAATGCCTTTGTGTGTTGGACTGTTGGTTGGACAAAACAAACTATTTGAAGATGTTATACTGGGCTCTAGGAAACTGTTATGGGAATTTTGTTATGACAAAATAATGAACTGACAAATTAAGCAACAGGTTCATTCATAATGAAAACATGTACGTTGTAGCCCTGGTAATATGTTACATATTTAGACTCAGTGTTTTGTATTTTATTTAACACAAGTGAAAGGCATGCTGTTCAAGGCATAATTTCAAATAACTGGATGCAGGACAGAGTGTGCAGGTTAGTGGCTGCATCACTTTATATAACCAAAGACGTCTCCTGGTGTTTCCCAGTGTGCCTGCTCTGCTCTGTTTTGGCTAATCTTTTCCTGCAGGCCAGCTTTCTCAGAAGCTGTTATGTAACTCGCTGGCACCCTGCTTCTACGCCACTCGGGCCTGTCACACTGAATGTAAATACATGTTTATTTCCCCACAAGTCCAGTGGCACAGACTGCGCTTTGAAGTCTGTCCTTGCCAGCAAGCTTTAGCTGCACTCCCTCTTCTCTTCTGCAGGGCAAAAACAGCACATACTTTAGACTTTCTCACCTCAGGCAAAGCCAGAGAGTGGTCTTCATTTGTTTTATTGGGTTACAGGAAACTCCTTCTTTATTGCCTCACCTTGATCGTTTACAAGATGGTAAAAGCCCGGCTGCAGCGCCCATCTATGAATGCACCACCTACTGAGAATCTGGCTTGTTAAAAACACAGAAAGCACCAGACTGCAGATGCTAACCAGGACTGCACGTTGTAATTGAAAGAGTGATTTATGCACTGAGGCAGCCTCTTCCACAGTATCTCATTTGTGATATAATAGCATGCCTTAAAACCTGTCTTTGATTCTTTGAAGCATGTAGCTTTAATTCATTTGTATTTGAATCTCAAAGACAGTGGTGACGGACCTTTGAAGTTATTTTTATCTCACGCTTGATTTGAGGATAGTGGTTATTTTGTGATCATGAATTTTAAGAATTATAACCTGGCTGGGTGAAAGATGTCTGAGCTTTTCCTTTGAGTGTCAATCAATAAAATGTTAAAATGCTAAAATATCTCAATTGAGTTTGACAAACTTAAACATTTTGTTGGTAGTAGGTGGTAACCCGATACTTCAACTGATTTGAACCCTGTTTCCTGATTCCCCTTTCAGGCTGAACTTTCCCCGTGGTTTCCCTGATGAGTACTCCTTCATGGCGACCTTCCGCATGATCAAAAACACAGTGAACAAGGTGTGGAACATCTGGCAAATAGTCGACGAAGACGGCCACAAACAAGCTGGACTGAGGCTGAACGGCGACCAGCAGGCTCTGGAGTACTTCCTAATGGGTGCCGATGGCAACCTGCAGACCGTGACCTTCCCTGGCCTGTCTGTGCTCTTCAACACCAAGTGGCACAAGGTCATGATCGGTGTGGAGCGTGACCAGGTCACTCTGTACGTGGACTGCCAGCCCGTGGATCAGAAACCCATCAAGGGCAAAGGCCCCATCAACACAGAGGGAGACACTCTTATTGGCAGGCTGGATGCTGATCCCGACGCCTCTGTAGTGGTAAGCGAGGATGGAGAATTGCCTGCTGTATTTAATCCCGTTCACTGACTCCTCTTACAAACTACCAGTGAAATAGTGCTCTCTGCGAACAAACATGCTCAGGTTTATATGTCTGCTGAGCTCTGCTATAATTCTGAAGTGCTGCTGTCACAGCAAAGCTGCTCAGCTGGATTCCAGTGGGAAAAAAACTTAATCCCTGCAGAAAATCGCATTGGTGGAAAATCAAGCTCAACAACCCATAGAGGGCATTGATTCAAAACTACAAAGATATAACTGTGACATGAAGAAGCATTTCAAGATTTTTTTCTCAATGTCACATCTGAAAATGAATGCCACATATTGTATATGCACTAACAGTAACACTTCTTTTCAGTTTGAGCTTCAGTGGATGTTGATTCACTGCGACCCAAAGAGAGCCCAGAGAGAGAGCTGCAATGAGCTGCCTGCCACCGAGGTACAGTAACAAGGACTCGGATCTGCTCAGCATCTGCTGTGGTTTGTGGTTTTATTCAGGTTGATAGAGCTTCCAGCGTGCTGAAAGGAAACAAGACAGAAATGCTGAGAGGGAGTTGCAGAAGTATAACAAATACTCTGCCAAGCAGTTTCCTTTAGTGCATCCAGAGGTTGTAGTTCCACAACACAACCTCAACATTTTGCCAGTTAATTGTCAAACAGCAGATTGGAGTTTTAGTTCTACAAACATTTCTTTGAAGCAGAGCTGTTTAGATCCAGGCAGACATGATCTCACTGGCCGTGTTAAACCTCAGTATATGGAGCCAAAACACAAAGTTAGCTAACCAGAAAGCTTGAATAACAAAGAGGAGGTGTGATCAAATTAAAAGTGTTAGAACAGAAACACAACCTGCATAGTGTGGGTAATGCAAGACATTTGTGGTTACCATGTCATTTAAATTCCGCCCGAAATGGTATGTGCCACAGCTTTTGCAGCAAGTAAACAACTATAAAAGTACCACATGTATCCTTCCAACAACAGTGTCCATTTGCATGCGTATATCTAAACTGCAAAGAATTGCACTAACTGTACCCACACTTACAAATTGTGCAAAGATTAATTAAAGTCTCAGTGATGGTTATATGTGGTAAAATAGACAGTTAGCAAGTTATATGTGTTGCCTTACCTAATATACTATACAGTACCTTTTGCTAGTGCAGCCACACAAACTGCTGCTACTTGATCATCAGCTGATAGAAATGCAACGTAACACCTGCCAGCTGCTGTTTAAGACTATTAAAGAAATATTTCTCCATTCTTTGTTTGGCAAAACCAAACAGTGTACTATGAGAAAACACTACAAATGGAAATGACTATTTTCATTCATTTATGCCTGTTCTACGCTATTTGCGATTATGGAAGGTCAGCAGGCTCACTAACTAGGCTACATAGCAAACTATGATACATCAAAGTTGGAAGTAGTCGTAGTTGCTGGCATAAATAGCTAGCTTAAGAAGCTAACCAAACTAGTGTAGCTTAGCATGTGTTTTTATCTAGTAAAAAAAAGCAAAAGGCTTCATAAGTTAGCTCTATCTTCTCTTACCTTTTGCCTTTTCACTGGGTTTATGTTGTTTAGGCACAATGTTACTTTTTAGTTACAATTTCAAAGTCAAAAGTCAGAAATGACATTCTGAAAAACACTAGCATCTGTAAAATTTGAGTATGAGTTATCCTAATTAGTATTCATGTCAACATGCAAGTTGTAATTACTACTGGGAAACTGAAAGCTCCGATACAGACTTTGCGCTTAGTAATATTACACATAATCAAGGTAATTAAATGCTAATGGAATGGAAATAGTGCTTTGTTGTCAATTCACTGCATTTTTAACCTTCACACAACCAATTCTGCAATCAAACAACATTCACAAGTTGTAAACATGGGATTTTTCAATATTAAGATGGATAGGGATCATTCAGTATTGTAAACTGGGGAGAAAGTATTTGATTGAAATGTTTCTATGTGACTACAGCACAGACATTCTGTGTTTCAGAGAATATGTGGCAAAATGAGATCCTGAAATGAAAACACACACACACACACATTGTGTAATGTAAGGCTGTGTAAGGTTTATAGCATTTATGATTAAA
Organism: Scomberomorus guttatus; assembly: GCA_038419695.1. Classification (NCBI taxonomy): domain Eukaryota; kingdom Metazoa; phylum Chordata; class Actinopteri; order Scombriformes; family Scombridae; genus Scomberomorus; species Scomberomorus guttatus. The sequence goes on from CM076461.1 coordinate 22,912,091, forward strand.
TATTATCTTTCAATTCAGTGTCACTTTCACACAATTAATGAGATTTCTGCCACAGAGAAATACTTGTAGCCTATAATGAAAATGCCACTCTGCTGTCTCACTACTCATTCTGTGTAAAGTCTGCAATGCAATGAATTAGGATTAGCTAGAGAGTGTTTTTATTGAATCACTTTCATCAAGATGCAAATGTTTCTACCCACTGTAGACAGAAATATTTCCTGGCCTGGTGCACTCTATTAGATTTCAGGCTAACGTGTCTGCATCGAGCTGTGAGGTGGTTCTGTACATGGGGAGTGTTGGTACTATGGGCTGTGTATTGAAATGACAGCATGATATACTCACTACTATGATTATGACCAGGGTCGCTTCTGCTGACACTTTTGGTGAGGATGGTGTGACTACTTTCACTAACTCTCCATTTATCTGATTTCTTCTTGCTTCTTCAGATGTATGCCAATGCTGAGGTATTTATTTATTTCTACTCTACCTTCTTTTTGCTTTGTGATTTTAAACCAATAATCTACTTCAGTGCTTCGGGTGCCTAATTGCCTCATTGCTTTGTTCTATATCTAATTTATGGTGGTGGTTTTTTGTTTGTATTTTCAGGGTGGTGTACATAGACATCCATTGATTTCTGCACCAATTTACGTTACCAGCAATGACCTCAGACTGTAAATCGAGTTAGCACAAAGATATATAGAATATATACTGTAAATATATATATATATATATGTGTGTTAAAAGCATGCCTGCAGGCTGCAAAAGAACACATGTACTTTAAGATTTTAAGACTCCATTTACAAGAGCACTCAGGTTACATTTATATATACAGTAAGTACCATTTGAATTCAGTTGACCTCTTAAGACCAAGCATTTTTTTAAATTTTCTGTGTTACTACAATGTAAAATAATACGAACGTCCAATACTTGAAAGTATACAGTCTCTTCTGAAAACCTATTTTCAGAGTTTTTATTACAGAGTCTTTAGTATCTGTCCCATTTGTTGACTGACTGTCTTCTCTATCAGCCTGACAAATCAGTCCAAGGCCCCCCCGGAGCCCCTGGCCCAGAGGGCCCCCGTGGGCCCCCAGGAGAAAACGGCAGAGATGGAAGAGATGTAAGTGTTTCCTTGTTATTAATAGGCATTCTTTCTCCATATGTATCTTAAGGTGTCTACAGTACCTTAAGATACAGCAAGTGTTCTGCTCTCTACATCTTTGCTTCCTTTGACTTTGTTGTTTCATCATCTCTCCAGGGTCTTCCAGGGTCTTCTGGCAGCCCAGGCTCTCCTGTAAGTATTAAATGATGTACTGACAAAATATTTTGCAGGATGTTGATCCATTCTCCCTCTGTCTGCAATTGTTTGTTTGCCATGTGATACCTCAGGGGAAGGATTCTTTTTATGTCAAGCATTTCAAAGAATTTCAAAACTGATGTGTATCTTTTCTATTGATGACATGTTTTTGTAGGTCAACCCAGAAGTTATTTCTGCTAGGGGTCCCCATTGCCAGAATTCCAATGAAATTTTTGCCCTGGGTTTAGGATAAATTAAGAAAATAAGATCTTGTAGGCTCATTATATTCAGAACTTCACAACTAAACCCTATGGTAATGCCAAAATTGAGACCCAAACTTGACCCAACACTGGAAGCTAAAATCCTGTTTTATTATATCCATGACTGACCATTAGCCTGGCATGATAATGCAACTCTTTGGCTACACTTTGGGAGTGTCAGATATCAGTCCCTGTTTGCTATAGTGCACTATAATTACTATACATTATTTTATTTGAGTGTCGAATTCTGAGTTGAAATGTATGTAATGTATTCAATATTGCCACAATGCATCGAAAAAGGTACTGTCCATGGCATGTACACTTCTTTCTTAGTAATCCCACAATGCAATGCATTTTATAGCCAGTGATGATGCAAAAATGACAATGATTTATAAGTCTCCAAAATCTCAGCTTACTGCTCACTAAAGAACAAGGTAGAGAATGGGTGAGCGAGGAAGTGATCTCAAACCAAGCCTTGTTCCCTCTTCCCACTGGCATTTCATATCTACTGGAAACACATGACATGCATGGACACATGCGATTGGCACGATCAGAGAAAGAAGGAGAAACATTTCTTCATAAATAAAACGTACTGTGGCCTTTGGGTTTAATTGCAATGTCCTTGATTTGAGTTCAGCCAGGAGTTTTTGTCGTATGTCATCCGTCCTCACTCCCCACATTTCCTATCTGCCTCTACTGTTTACTATCACAAAATAAAGGCAAAAATAAAATACACATGCCGGAAATACTAAAAATATTAATTTGAAAATAAGCATACCTGAACCCTAAGCTTTACCCAACAAAGCAGCCCAAACCCAACCCTAAACCTGTTACTTTACCTGCAGTAGATACAGTAAATATCTGAAGAGAGGAGGACTATTATTGTAGTTTCTGGGATTTCTGTCCATATATTTTTCTTAAAGAGCTACAAAAATTTAGTGCTGCTGGGCACAAATTTACCAAAATTCCCTGAGCTAACTTGCTAACCAGCAAGCTACTTGTTAGCCAGCTTTGTTTGCTTCTATTGGGTCTTAGCAAAGCAATTTATAAATTTCACTCTGTAACCTCTCAAATGATCACTGTACTGTACTGTACATTGAATTTGCTTTTCATTCCTTTTATTTTAATTTTCTTGAAAGTCATTCTTATATTTGCACTGATATAGACTAGAAATAGAACTTTTTAGTAGCCCTTACTGATTGAACCTAAGAGTTAACATGAGGCGACATGTTTACTGGTGCCTGTCATTAATCGTAGCTTTTTTCCCATCCAGCCCATTTGTTATCTGCATAGCCTTACACAAGCTTGGATTGACGTTGATCTGAGTAACAACGAGAGTGGCCCACCTTTCATTGATTAAATGTTGACTGTCACACCCTCTGCGTATCTTAGCAACAGTGTGGGGAGATGCAGGAAGGAGATAAAGCTGTTTTATTCTTGTGTTGTGTCTGTTTCCTAGGGCAGCAAAGGGGAGCAGGGGGAGATCGGTCTTCCTGGACAAAGAGGCATGCCTGGCCTTCCAGGACCTGCTGTAGGAAATTTTACATCCCCCACTGATACACACTCTTTATATTATCTGCCATTACTGTCTGTGTGTGTGCTTGCGTGTTTGTGTGTATTCTCCTGAGTCCAAATCAAAAAATATAGAAAATATAAGTTAAATCCATAACAGTGAGTTTGTCGTGTTGAGTTTCAGGACCAAGGGTTAACTTTATAAGTATAGTCAGTGAAGGTTGGCACTTAGGTGTGTGTAGGATTGAGTGTGAATGTGTAAGGATGAGGTGAATTTTGGGCAATAGGTGTCAACATTGATTTGATTGGGTGTTTGTTGTCTGCAGGGTTCTCCTGGCTCAATGGGTCCCAGAGGGCCTGTGGGAGAGAGAGTGAGTAACAATTTACAACTTCAAAATCATCCAGTTCTCATTTTTCATTTATTTTTCAACAAATAGAGACAATGTTAATGATTTGTTTCCCCCCTGATCACAGGGACTTCCTGGCTTTCCTGGGCCCCAAGGTCCACCTGTAAGTGGACAAGTTTCTTATCAATGTTTGATTATAATGTTTCTGACTGTAGTCTGGATTCTTTAAAAATCTACAAATGACTGATATCTTGTTCTGTCTCTCACCTCACAGGGCCCAGCAAGTGAAGGACCCCCTGTATGTGTTTACAGCTTAGGTGTTCTGTTTTCATTCTGAAACCTTGTTCAAATGATACATGGCCTTAGCAGTGAACCTGCTGCTGTACCAATCGGTGTGTGTCTGTTTCTGACAGGGACCACCAGGGAAACCAGGAATCCCAGGAGATGAAGGAAATATTGGGCCTGAGGTCAGAGTTCTAATTAAAACACAAGCCTGAGGGAACAAAGTAAACAACCATTTTTAATTTTAATGGATGGTGATATGTACTAATGTGAAAATAGTCAGTGGTAGAAAGTAAGTACATTTACTCAAGTACTGTATGCCTTAATTTTGACATCCTGGTGCTTAACTTGAGTATTTCCATTATGCTACTTTATACTTCTACTTCACTACATTACAGAAGGAAATATTGACCTGTACTCAGGGCTCAACACGTTGTTAGCAGTTCCACCAAAGATACATTTCCCCTTTAATTTACTCAGAAGCTTTTATTTAAATAAAATTAGCCAATATCTCACAAAAAAGAGTGAAGTTCAAGAACTGAGCAGGACTTTGTACTTTCCTACCACATTAACTATCTCATGACATCTCAGGACACCTCCCAGATTTATCTTGTGACTCCTTTGTGGATTCACTGGACTAACATACCTCACTCAATATACTGTAATTAAAACTAGCTCCACCTCCACCAGCTACAACAACACATTGGTGCATCAGTAACAATCTTAATAATGTTGTATACAGCATGACAGTATGTCAGGTTTCTGCATAATGAGTACTTCTAATTTTGATACTTTAACTACATTTTGCTGATAATAATTCTGTACTTTTACTTAAGTAGGATTTTGAATGAAGGACTTGTGATACTAGTGATACTATGTAATGGAGTATTTTGACATTGTTATATTGGTACATTTACTTAAATGGAGGGCGTTCTTTCACCGCTTAAAGTAGTTGTAAACATAGTGACAGTGACAAGTTAAAATGGCTGCATGCATCAACATCTGGAATCTGTACCTAACATATGTTATCAGTTCAAAAAAAGTTACCAAACAAGCTCTAAATATGATTTTTACAGCGACATAAAACTGTTTTGAATATTTTGTACTTGGCTGTATATCAAATTATTCCTTCTATGTGTTTGATATCACATGCTATGATAATATTTCTTGCACCTGCAGGGTGCACCTGGACCCAGAGGGGGAACCGGCACCCCTGGGCCTCCTGGCCCTCCTGGTCCACCAGGGCCAGCGGTAAGAGCCACACCATTTTTTCTGAGCCTATTCAGATCCCAATATTTGGGATTACAGCTGCTGGTGGTCAGTATTTTGTGCTGATATCCATGTGTTTGAATTAGACCAATACCAAAAATTACAAGTATTTAATGTAGCCCTGATCAAATCTGAAATTTAAAAAGTAGACTCAAACAAAATGATTCATATGTACCATGTCAAAGTTGACAACGTTGATTGGTCAATATCAGCCACATACTGAACATACAGGACTAACCCTTAAAGCCCTCATACTAACATACACATTTCATCTTGACCTCATATTTCCATGTGAAATCATGAGCGTATGATGATGTTGCATGCTGCAGTCTCTTTTCACATTACCTCTGCGGGAATCTCTGCTGTGGTGGATTTATGCAAACATCTAAACCCCTGCAGATGTTTTAGATGTGACTCTGCTGTGTTTTAGGGACCGCCTGGTGCCAGCAATGAGGGAAGCGGGGAATCTGTGAGTGTTTTTGTTTTTCACACTGCCAAATGTTTCCGGGATGCATGGCATTTGGATTGGTGACAGTGAATTTCTCATCAAACTGAGTCATTGAAGTTAAGATGCTCTGCAGCAGCTGTGCTTGTTGAGGATCTGGCTGTCTGTTGTGTCTGTCCCATGTCTTATTTCCATCCCATCTGTCTGTCTGTGTGTGTTTGTAGTGTCCTGCTGCCTGTCCTGCTGGGCCTCGGGGGATGACTGGGCCACCAGGGATGAAGGTGAGGAAAGTCAATGAAGGATGCTCAGTATTTACCAATATGAAAGCCAATTATAACCATTGTTTAGATTACAAATATTCTTTTAAATTTGGTAATTTTATTCAAATAAGTTTAATGTTCAAAATAAATATATATATATAAATATAACTGACTTGACCTGACTTGACTTGACTATTTGTACCCAGGGTCACTGTAAACTCTGACTTATCGATCTTACTGTTTAAAAGCAGAAAAATAACTTTATTTCAGCCTGAATTCTTTTTTAAATCTGCAAAGCTGTTAGTCTGGAGGTTTGAACTCATGTCCTCTCGGTGATTAACACCAGGACCACAAACCGCATGAAAACTAGACTTTTAGCTCCATCATCAGCTGAGTTCAGACTGTTTACAGCTCAGCTACACTCACTGATAACCAAGCCTCCTACCTGTCTGTCATACAGCAAACAAACCATAAACCTTCTCTAGACAGTCCAGATCTTAGTGGAATCCTGCGAGGATCAACAGATGTGAAGTCCAGCGGCTGCTTGCTCTGCCTGCATGCTGCTGCTGCGGTTCAGTGGCTAACAAGCAGAGCTAACTATTAACAACCACACAAAACCATTTTACACATAGCCTACTGGGCCCATCTCAGTTAATGTGTGGGAAAAAAATTGTCTCTTGTCCTCCTTGTTATCAGCTCTGTTCCTCTGTAACACACAAATCACACATGTGCCGTGCGCGCACGCACACGCACACGCACACACACACACACACACACACTCACACACACACATACGCACCCTGATAACGTTTAGCCTAGTTCTATTCCTGTTTGTTTAATCCATAAATAAAATAAATAAAAATAAACTTCCCTTCTTACTATCCTAGTATGACACTAATAAAAAAGGTATTGTAACAGTGCTTACACTTTTTTACATTTTTGCTTTATTAGACAGGTATAGTGGAGAAAGACAGGAAGGATGGGATATAGAGAGAGGGGATGACATGCCGCAAGGGGTCTGGGTCAGAATTGAAGCTGGGCCGCTGCGATAAGGACTCAGCCTAATGTTATGTGGTACATACACTAACTGGTGAACCACCGGGGCACTGCTAAGGATTTTAATGTCAGTTAAGTTTAATGCATGGTTCTGACAGCAGGCAGTGATATTTGACAACTTAGATGGAGCTCAGTCAAACTTTATTTAATGTTAGACATACAGGGCAAGCCCAAATAAGCAACTACACTTTAGAAACAATCCCAAAAAAACACAACGTGCAATGACCATTATTTGTAAGCAACTCTACAGAAAAACAAGCCCAAAGTCAGTTATAATAAGCGGACTTGGTAACTGTAATAACAAACAGCATTGTATTCATAAAGTGCATTAACAGCAAAACAACATCTAGACAAGAACTAAGCAATTATGGACATCATGAAAGAGATTATGTGAATTTGGTTGCATCCATTTAAATGTTTGCTTATTAGCCGATATTTTTATTGCATGAGGAAAACCTATATTTGACCAAACATTTAAATAAAGTTAAAGGTGATAAAATGTCAATAGTGATGGGATACCTATGTAAAGCAAATAAAATATTCTTTTCAAATTGATTATTAGCAATGCTAGCATGGCTTTGGATGGCAATGCTCTCCATCCACAACTTTGGTCCAGACTGAAATATTTTGACAGGTATTTGTGACATCAGTGATCCCCTGGCATGTCCCCTAGTACCATAAGGTTTACATTTTTGGTTCATAATGAAATGTTTCAACAACTGGATGGATTGTCATGAAATTTGGTAGCCTACAGATATTCATGTCCCATTCAGGATGAATTGCGGTAACTTTTTTGATCCCCTGACTTTTTATCTAGTTCCATCATTAGGTCATTTTTTTTCTTTGTCCATAAACCTTTTGGTTTATGACACTACAATCAGCACAGATTTTGAATTTAGTGCTAATTAGCAAATGTTAGCATGCTAACAAGCTAAAGCTAAAATTTTGCACTAAACTAAGATGGAACATGGCAAACATTACCTGCTAAACGTCATCATGTAAACATTGTGATTGTGAGCTTGTTAGCATGCTGATGCTAGCATTTAGCTCAAGACACAGCTGTGCATACGTACAGCTTTACAGAGCTGCTAGCATGGCTGTAGACACTTGGTATTGTTATATATTATGAGAAGAATGGAAACTAGTAGCTGCTCGGGAGGTCGGAAATCCAACCAAAAAATGTTTTTTAGTAATGTTATGTCTACTTCTGTAGGATGGAAAACTCTGGAATACATATATGACACTGTATATTAATATCTGATAAGTTTCAGCCTGGCTTCTGCCACTTGCACCCAACAGAAACAGCTCTTTTCAGAGTCTCGAACGATATCTTGATGCACGTAGAATGTTCAGTGTTCTCCAGTCGTGGCAGTGGTTCTCTTACTCTCTCTCTAATAGGAGTTTTGCAGTTTCTGTTGGCAGCTCCCCCTCATCATCTGAAACTCTGTATTGTGGTGTGCCCCATGGTTCAGTCCTTGGTCCTATTCTGTTTGCCTTGTACAGTATATGCTTCCCCTTGGACAGATAATAAGGCAGTTTTAAGGTATCTCCTATCACTGCTACGCAAATGATATTCAATTATATGTCTCATTTAAACCTCAAAACATAGCCAAATTGTCCGTTTTAAATAATTGCCTAAACGCTACAAAAGACTGGATGGCAGATAATTTCTTACAGCTAAATGCAGAAAAAAATGAAGTCCTTATTTCTGCCCCTCCTAGTGTTGTCCCTAAGATAAGGCATGGTCTAGGGTCTCTTTCCTCGTCAGTTAAATCATACATAAGAAATCTAGGTGTCACTATGGACCTCTGACTCAGGCCCATTGTGTCTCAAGCAGAGATGGAAATGTTAATTCATGCTTTTATATTGTCCCAACTTGACTATTAATCCCTTTTCACCTGCCTCAGCAAAACATCCCTGGATCATTTACAAGTGGTCCAAAATGCTGCTGTTAAACTCTTGACCAGGTCCTCCAAAAGGTTTCACATGACACCGATTCTGTTTGCTCTTCACTGGCTCCCCATCAAATTTAAAAATTCAATTCAAAGTTCTTGTGATCACCTATATAGCTCTGCATGGTCAGGCACCTGCCTACATTAGAGATCTACTGCAGCCCTATGTCACCAGCAGGTTTCTATTCTGATCAGGGTTTGCTGGTTGTTTCTCGAAGGAGGCTTAAAACTAAAGGAGACTTCGCTTTTGAGGATGTGGCTCCTAAACTTTGGAACTCTCTCCCATTGGATTTAAGATCTGTGGACACCTTTAAAAAGCAGCTCACGGCCCATTTGTTCAGACTTGCCTTTGTGTAATTTTTCCATTTTCTATTTATTCAGTTTTTTATTGTGTGTGTATGTCTGTCTGTATGTTTTTGCCTTATCTCCTCTTTGTGACGTCTCTGCTATAAAAATGAAGTTACTTACTTACTTACATACAGGTTCTTCAGTTTACAATTAATAAACAAAATGAACATGTGAAAAATCAATAAAATTAAATCAAATAAATGTGTTAAAGCAAAAAAAAAAAGTTAATACATTTGATTGTTGCCCTCAGGGACACAAAGGTGTGGCTGGTGAGAATGGAAAAGATGGAGAGCCTGGAGAGAAGGTATGTACAAGAGTGAAAATAGACAAATATCTTGTCTACAAAAAGATGTATCCTTTTGGTAACAGTTTCTCACCTTTAAGACTTGACAAAGCCAGGTTCCTTTGTCATATGTCTGAAAAGAGATTGATACCAGAGAGAAGAACAGCTTGTGTATACATTATTTAATTGCAGTCTATTAACAGTTTAATATGATTATATCTGTTCTTGCATCTTAATTAATTTGTTGTCTTTGTTTTTCCACAGGGAGAGGCTGGACCACAAGGTGCTCAGGGTCCACCAGGTCGCATGGGAGATGATGTAAGGAAACTTATTCCACAGTCACAGTTCGCACTGACAGTGCTGTGTATCTGAGAATATGTGACATGTGTCTTTTATCTGATTTAGGGCCAAAGAGGGCCTATTGGATTCCCTGGAGCCACAGGAGAGAAGGGAGACAGAGTAAGTTGAACCAAAATCTGTTCACATTTTGTAAGCAAGCAGAGCCTAAAGGTGAAGATGTGAGTTCTGTACTTTTTAACATACATATTAAACCTGTTCTCTGTTTTTAGGGTCCTCCTGGTTTCAATGGCGTCCCCGGACCGACCGGCCCACCTGGAGCTCCTGTAAGCACTCTTAGTTTGATCAACTCTATATCTTTTTACTCATTTTTACTTTTATTTATTCTAAGAGCAACGGGGCGAAATGTAAATGTATGGAAATGTTTTTCTTCTCTGAGGGTGTGGAGGGAATCCGTGGACGTCAGGGTTTGGAGGGGCCTAAGGGTGAAGATGTGAGTTCCACTATTATCAATATTCCACTGAAATGTAGTGCAAAATATAATTTGATAGACTATTTCCGTTAAAAATCAATGGTTTGATGTTAATTAGGGAGCAGTGGGACCTCAAGGAGAGCAGGGTCCTGCAGGCGAAAAAGGAGATGTTGTAAGTATGCTAATGACATTGATTGGATTGGTTGGTTTTCTGTAATTCTGAACTTTTCTGCAGCTTCAGTTTTCAGCACAGCACTGGTTATTGTGTTTTGATTGGGTTATAACTGTGTGGTGTGACTTTACAGGGACAACCTGGCAAACATGGCTTAGATGGGCTTCCTGGAGCTGATGGCGCGAAGGTGACATCCAAGCTAATATTTGGTTTCAGTATTCAATATCTTAACTTTTTTTTTAACCAAGTACCAAGAACCCACATTATTTAATAGGATGTAACGCCAGTGAACCAATGTTTAGACCATCATGGTACATTAAAACTCAAAGCTGTTTTAATGACTGTCAGCTGACTGACTACATAATGTCATACCAGACAAAGAAAAGTTGTATCAGCGTATTTCTTATGAATTCACTGTTTCATTTGTTAGAGGAGGGTTGTGTTATTTCTTCCGTCGAAAGTTACTGTAGTGCTTTAATTTACCGAACATTTTAATGAAAAATAAAATGAAAAGTGAAAGAAAATATCCACAAATTAAAAAGCAAGCTGTCAGGCAAGCAGTGGCCCACAAGACAGCAATTATCTAATGTTTAGTTGAAGTCAGTAAAGTACTAATATATATCGTTCAAACCCTATTCATGGTTATACTTGTATGCATAAACTTTTAATCTACCCAACAGGGAGAGGCTGGTACTCCTGGAGCTGTTGGTGTCAGGGGGATTGTCGGCATTCCAGTAAGTCCAATTTAATTTTGACTTAATGTGCTTCTTTAACAACAGTCTGTTGCAAGTCAATCAGTCAATTACATGTTGTATTGCTAATTATGACTTCTGGCAGTAAAGTAAGTGAAAGCCAGGGAAATGAATGAAGGAATAAGCTCATCTCTGAAGCTACATACAGTAGCAGGTCAGAACATTACAATCAAAGAAGGTAAATCTAAGGTCAATAGCACGTCTACTGTTGCCTGTAGAGGTATGAGGTGAGAGGCTACAGGTATGATTTGACTGTAGAAACAGCACAGTAAATATTTTATACCATTTCAGCACAATATCCTCAAACAAGCTACAGTCTCCTCTTTTATTTCCAGAACAGAAAATGACTAGATCAAATGTCAACTGTACTCTTAACTACGCACTGAGAACTGAGTGAATCATTTAAGCAGAAAAATGCATTATTTGATAACCTCTACTAATGCAACTGAAGGGTGGTTATGTATATGTCAGAATATGAACACGTCTGTTTTTGTTACTATTATATATTCGGAAATAATTAAATAGATGAAATGTGGCAATTATCCTTTGGCCTGAGGATCAGTTGATTCAATTTTGGTCAAAATCCGGATATATGATATCCATCATCATATGATGATCAGAACTAAATTGGTGTGTTCATATCTGTTGCTAAATGAAACAAATCAGAACTGAAACACAAATGATAAACAAATATTACCCATTACACAGAGATTTGTGTTATACCTTCTATTAAGTATAACATTTTCACACTGCACATAAACCTTCCAGGATTGAAGTGTGTACCAGTACATTAATTTCCTTTTATATGATGTGTTGTTGTTTCTAGGGGCTGCCAGGCAAGCAGGGAGTAGTTGGGCCCCCTGGTGCAAAGGTAATTGGAATCATCTTCTATTTAATGACGCATGTCCATATAGTAAATCCAAAATGTTATTGCTGCACTACTAGAACTCACTGTTTGCTAGGCAATGGAGCTAATAGAAATAATCATTTAGAAACTAACACAATTTCTCTTGTGGATTTAGGGTGACACTGGTGCCGAGGGACCCATTGGGCCAGTTGGACTTCCTGGAAAAACTGTGAGTCCCCCCCCCCCCCCCCCCCCCAGTCTATCAAACCTCCTGTCACACTGTAATTGTCTTAATGTGATGCATGAGTCATGTCCTCATCTGTTTTGGTACAGGGTGAGCCTGGATCAGCTGGAGAAGATGGCAAACCAGGAGATAAAGGAGCAACGGTGAGTACACATTTACTTTCCATTTGTGTGTGTGTGTGTGTGTGTGTGATTTTAAGGTTTCAGTTTATGCTTTTCTATTGATTTCTGTGCTCAAAGAGATTTAAGGTACATCAGTGTTACCATGAGTAAACTGTATCTATAATCACTTTCCAGGGTGAAACAGGAAAACAAGGGCCAGTGGGGCCTGCAGGTCCCCCAGGCATCCACGTGAGACATTTTTATTATAATAATACATTACAATAGTTAAATCATAAAAATACTAGAGTGTTACCCAAAATGCTCTACAAAGAAATCTACAGCAATTATAGAAACAAGAACAATGTTTATGTTGTATTTACAGGGTGACAAAGGAGATAAAGGTGACACTGGTGCTAAAGGAATGAAGGGTCATACTGGACACAAAGGTGACCAGGTTAGACAAATCTCATGTTACCAATGCTACTTTGTAAATATGGATTATGTCATGAGAATGTACAGGTGTAGTGAATATAATGTTTTTTCATGTGTTGTTTAGGGACCTATGGGACCAGTGGGACCAAAAGGAAGCATCGTAAGAACCACTCTAATCTACATTTAAATGTATATACAGACCATATAGATACTCAACATGTTATTTTTGTGACCAGGGGAACACAGGTCTTGCAGGAGATCCTGGGGTCAAGGGAGATCAGGTATATGTTTCAGAGTTTTACTTAACTATTTTTGAGATATATTTGCTGTTTTTTTTTTTACATTTGTCAGTGATTTTGAAAGAAGTCAAACTAATCTTTGCGTCTTTCAGGGTCCTCCTGGTGTTCCTGGAATCAAAGGAGAGGTATTATACTGTTTCAGAACGCTTGCTACAGGACATTTTTATACTGAAATGCATCCACAAAACCACATATTTGGAGTGGTTTACATTACATTACATTACCCCACACAAAAGAAACACTGAGGGAAGTGACTTTGCAGTAAGGATATACAAGGATACGCACTCCAATGTATTGTATTTAACAACTACAAACTAACAAACTAGTAGATTTCAGAAATCACACATGGACATAGTAGTCTGGTAATGATTGATTTTTTCACCTTAAGCATGGAGCAAAGGGTCAGACAGGAGCAACAGGAGCTGATGGTAGACCAGGCCTGCCGGGCCACGAGGGTTTGGCTGGTCCAATGGGAGTTCGAGGGTTGGAGGGAGAACCAGGCCTTCCTGGAGCACCAGGCCCCAGAGGTCTACCAGTAAGTGTTGGCATTGCACATATGTACGTACTATAAGCCATAGCAGCCAGTAGTGGCCTTCAAGTACCAAATTCATTTGATCATTGGTTGCTGATGACATGTTGTGCAGAATATTTACTTAATGTCAATCAAAGTACATTTCAGATATTTTCTGAGAGATTTCTTTGTATCTTTCAGTTTTAAGCTGCCATAACCCAGGTTATGTATTCTGCTAATAGATGATATCTACAATAGCTGAAATCATATGAAACTGGTTGTATCTGAAACAACAAGCAGTCACTTTCGAGTTTTAATGTGCATTCATTAACTCACAGGGCCCAAGAGTGAGTGACGAGAAGCTTCGGGAAATGTGCTCAGTCATTGTTGAAGGTGCAGTTTATTCACTTTGACCACATCTTTTCCATATGATGATGACATGTTATCGTGGATAAATACTGTCACCGCTTTTCAGTTTTAAGAAGATTCGTTCTTTGCTTGTCTAGAACAATTAGCAGAGTTTATGAAAGAGTTTCTGAAGAGGCCAGCAGCAATTGGTGCCCCTGGTATCGCTGGACCAGCAGGACCTCCTGGCCCTGCTGGACCACCTGGAGCAGCAGGATCAGCAGGAGCTCCAGGGGCAATGGGTCCCAAAGGCCATCCAGGCTTCTTTGGACTTCCAGGTGCACCAGGCAAGAAAGGTCAGTATGCTGTTTTAAATCTATCCTCCACGGCTTAATACTGAGCTGCAACGATGCCAGTCCTGAGATAACCAAAGCTGCTGGCTTCAGCAGTCTTTAGAAAACCCTGAAGTGGTTTCCAAATATTGTACAGTATGTATTTCACCAGCACCATGATAGATAGGCTGTGCTGCTGTGATAGCTTTTTGCTTTTCCTGGAGAGCATCCAGAAATCATGCAGTGGCAAGCAATTAAATGAAGCCTTTAAAGAAAACAAGGCTGGCAGCACGCTTTTGTCTTCACACAGTCACAGCACACTGAAAGAAGTTATGTAGAGCACTCTGTGGATGGAAGGGATCCGCCCATGCATAATATTATACAATCAATGATTCACCAAACAAGGCTGAATCAGTGCGGAGTCATTAAGTTTCCTAATTACATCTCCATAACTGTGAAAAGAGTATGCCTCTCCATTTCATCTCGCCATTAATTTGTCCTCTCTGTGTGCCGCTCTGTTCTCTAGGTGATGCAGGAGAAAAGGGAGATAAGGGAGACAAAGGAGAGGACGGTGTAGGAGTCAAAGGAAGCCCAGGCGCACCAGGTGCACCAGGTAAGTCTACATTCCTGTCATAGTTAGAGCTGCAGAGTACAAGCCTCAGGTCTTCTTAATATATAATAATAATTTATTCTTCTTAAAGCTGGAGCATGGGACTTTTGTCTCCCGCTTCTGGCAGTGAGAGAAAAACATTGTCGACACGTTACATCATAGGCTCTGCCGCAGCCTACTCTGTCGCTACTGTTGCTTCTGTAAAATGGATAAATTGTTCTGAGTGTCACACAACCCCCGCAAAATGACTCATGTCACTATCAGAATTTGATCCATTTGATCCAATAACATTTGGAAAGTCTAGAAGAGCTGCAGGATTGAATTATTTTATCCCCATTCGACTTAGCAGACAGCTAATCAGGAGTTAGCCGCTCAGCCGGAGGAAATCTCTGGTGCGCATGCTCTGCCAATAGAGCAATATGCATTCATCTGGCCAGCGCAGGAATGTCAAACCTGACACCAGATTACTGTAAAAACTCCGGTATACTGTGAAATACAGAGAGATTTATCTGGTGGTGATAGGCTTAATCAGCATTGTGTGAACTCATTTGGCAAGGGTTTGAATGTAATGGACGTTCATTTATATGTAAAAGTTCTGCACTGCAGGTTTGAATAATAACGGAAATGTGAATTTTCCTCACCTGATCAGAAAATAAATAATAACGATGAAGACGATGATATTTTATGGTACACAACGAACGCAACATAACCAACATTTGGAAAGATCCATCGTGCTGTTAAGTTTGTATTCCATTCAAAAAGTGGAGGTAAGCAAGCTAGGATAACTAGCTTCTAGTGGATAGCCTAGTATGCTAACGATAAGAGTAGACATTAATTTCCGTTCATGTTATTTCAACACATGCTGATGAGTCATCGGCAGCTCCTGCACACTTCTGATTGTTCCATATTGCTAAACAAAGGTGGCAGATGTAGCTAGCATGAACTGTCTTTCTTTCATGGGTCCAGTTGTGGTGATTGGAAATAATCAGACTGTCAAAACTCACAAAAACTGGTAGTCCTGTGACCTCAGCACTCTGTATGTTACCCTGTGATTCGAATCACAACATGGAGTTATATATGGAGCCACAGAGTAACAAAAAAGTACAGAAATCACAGACTGGGTTTAGCAAGGGCCAACAGCATCAATGGCCATTGGAACTGAAGTGATATTACTTTTTTTAACTAGTGTATTTTTAGCCTGTCCACACAAATATTACACCAATCAAATCACAGTTTTGACACTGAAAATTCACGCTCACTGGTAAACACTGCAAAAAAATAAACAGAATTAAAATATCTTCCCTTTTCTTTTTTATTATAATTTTGACCAAATAAGTGCACAAGTCAAAACATACAGAACATATATATTTATACTTATTTTTGGCAAACATTCATTTTAATTTCAGTTTGACTTTAATAATATTTATCACATTTTGTATCTCCATCTTAGGTGCTCCAGGCGCTCCCGGCATTGGCAAGGATGGCAAAAACGGAGAGCGTGGTGAGACAGGAAGTCCCGGTGTCCCAGGAGCATCTGGTCCAAGGGGGCCCTCAGGGCCGCCCGGCCTTTGTGACCCATCAACCTGCATAGGGCGAATTCCACCTCTCTACATGGTCAGTGGAAAGAAGTCGGCCAGCTACAAAAACCCATGAGACATCACAGTTCATTGACACACTCAGATCTCATCCTGCAGTGACCGAGTTTAAGGACTTCTCAGAATTCCAGGCGTGGTGATCTTTGGGAGTCTCCACTGGAAACACGGATCTAAGAGACACAAAGGGAAACAGAGACAAAGCAACAACTGTAGAATACTGTATAGATGTTTTAACTTGTATATGATTTAGGTGAGAGCTTATCTGATGGTGTGTACTCAAAGATAGCTGCTACTGATGCCAAAGCAACTTCTTCCAGCTGACGACAGGCCCGCAGGCCCATGAATTGTCCGATTACAACTGCTAACCCCTGGCCATCCTTCTGTACCTTCATGAAAACAAATACGAGCAGATAGTAAAGTATTAAAAAGGTACATCTCTCTGATATGCATGGTTTTTTTTTAAATTTCTTGAGTAAGTGAACTGAAAACATTACTTCTGCTATTTTATCGTAGCTGTATACCAGGTGCCATTTTGAACCAGTGATTCTCGATGCAATAATGAGCCAGTTAGGAGCAGAATTTGGTGAAGTGGAACTATGCTTGTGTCCTTGCTTTCCAAGAAAAAACTTCAAAAATACTAATTTTAACATCTTAAGATTTCGCTACAATTGCAGACCTGAGCTGACAACTCCAACAATGTACTTTCTAATTTAGGATCATGGATCATGACTTTGTTTCTCCTGATTTTGTCATATTAATGTTCTTTTTCAAACAATGTAATAAAGTGATATGTTTTGGAAGTGTTGCATAGCTGTAGTACTATATGAAGATTCAAAACATTCAAAAATGTGCAGTTGGCAATGAGTCACATTATTACATTGATTTAAGAATTAAGAAGATGGCAAAAAGTTGATCAATTAAATTCCATGGCCGCTATACAGTAATATGGTCTCATATTGAAAACAAGGTCCCTTGGTTGTTATGGATATAATCTGGAGTCAGGAGGGCATTTCACTGTTGCCTGGATACAAAGGAGAGTCAACATCATCCCTTCCTCTGTCAGCACAACACAAATACATTCACAGATCAAATATGACCTTTACCAAGCAGCTGGAAAGAGGTAGCATAGCAGTCATCTCAAGGACATCCTTATGATTTAATAGATCTTTGACTTGACTGTTATGCATATTCAGCTTGCAGACAGTAAACATGATGGATGGCAGAGGAACAGAGTATGCCTCAAATAGACCTTATTTTAAATTCATCAATGATATAACTCTCAAATAGTTTGAATAAATGTGTCACTGAAGAAATGTACATTTGACATTCCTTTTATGATACAATAATAATGGTTAAACTTAAGCTTTATTGCACACTTTTTACTGACCCATTGAATAAAGTATAAAAAAGTAAGAAAACTGTTGCCTATTCAAAAAAAACTAAGCAAGGTCTGTATTATAAAATGAATCCATTCCAGTCTTTATTATACAATACAGTACACGTCTTTCCAATACTTACAATATGTTACTGATTTAAAATATCTTAGCACCTATTTATCAGGAAAAAAATGAAAGGGGTTAATACATTTCAGTTAATGCATTAAAACACATTTGTATTGGTTCAAATCCTTAATAATTTAGTAGTATAACTTAAAAAAAAATTTCAATCAGCAAAAACAACTAATTTGTATAATGGAATATGTATGGCCTACTGTATAGAATTTACAATTTTAAGCTGTGTGCAGCAACAAACCATCCCACCCTGTAACACATGTATTCTAGTCTACTGGTGTGGCAGTACTGATACGGTTTGATTGTTCAATAGTAAACCACTGACATAGAAGCAGCAAATAGACACATTAGATGGTATGGCAATGATGACAGAGCAGGTCATTTATTCCATTCACACATTTAGAACCAAATTTGACTCTGAACATACTGTAAATTTGAACTTCATTGTATTTAAAGCTGCTCTCTATCACTTTGCTTAAATGAGAGGAACCATAAATTACTGTAGTTACGAGTACAGTATTTGATAATGCAGACTGATGTTTCAGTAACATTTCTCAGAGGCAGAACTGCACTGGAGATTAAAAAAAAATCATTCGTTGAGTTAAATCTCAGTGGTGAGCACAATTTTGTCAGCTAAGTAATGTTAGACTAAAAAGTTAGGATGTTAAAGAAAAAATAGTAATATAATAATATGGTCCAGGTCTGGCTCGCTAACCTATCTAGCCAATTTATAGCCATTTAGGTATCTGGATAAGCTAACATCCTGTTTTGATACCACACTTTTACTTTGGCATAGTTAGCTAAGTTTCTTTTTAAAAAATAACACCAATGTAGTTTAAAGCCTATGTAACTTATGCTTAACAGAAATTACAGTGGCCACAAGTGAGAATTGTAGGATAATTGCAAATGTTTAAATGTAGTGTACAGAAGCACAGGTAGAGTAATTCAGTGAACTGACTCAGTAATGTCAGTTACACAGTAACTTCAACCTAAAATTTGCTAACATTAGCCACCATAAGCTAAGCTGTAGCAACAGCCTTACTAGCTTACTTGTAACTGAATTAAGGGTGTTTTATTGCTTATGAATTCAAGTTTTCATTTTCTGAGATGAAAAATGCATTTCCTCTTTCAAAAATGACAGTCTTGCTTTGACTCAACAAATTAGATTTCTTCTGCCTCCAGAGCAGTCGAGAAATACTGCTCAAACTGAAACCCTGAGTCTGCTTTACCAACATCTTCAAAACTAAGTGTCAGAGTCACAACTTCACATTCTTCATGAATGACCTTCCATTAGGTAACCTGAGCTAAAGATGGCGAGTTTGACTGGCACCATCCTGTGACAATCTCTGACCTGTAGGTCATATCTTGGCAAGCTCACATAAGATCTTTATATTTTGTTTATGGCAAACCAGCATCCTCTGGTGACACCACTTATTGAAAATTGCTCCCCCACCTGCCTGTTGCTCTTGTGGGTATTGATGTGTTTCTACATTTTTTGAAAGTATGACAAATGTGATACCTTTGCGGGGGTTATTTCATAGGTTCTAGATGACCAGTACATCTGAGGATGGGGGAGGCGTAATTGGTCCATGAGGGACATAAGGCAAACATCTTTCAAATGGTTAACAGACAATGGTCTGGTCATCAGGATGCAGGGAAGCAACTCTCCAATTTTAGGTTCCAGGGGACAAATAAGAAAAGCAATGTCTTTTCAGAGCAGGGCTGAGCTGGCCGGGGCCTGCCGCAGCGTAGGCACTTAATAAGCTTCACCGAACAGAAAGGAAGTGACACATTTAGAGAGAGCAGTGTGAAACAAGCAGCTTTTCAAGAAAGGTGAACAAAGGCTGCAATTATACCACCTCCTCAAAGCTGTTTACTGCTCAAGTCTATGCATACCTCAAAGAGAGAATGACCAGAGCCACTTCATTAAACATAAAAGTACAAATCTAACAGTGACATTTCTGTCTGTCTCCTATTCTGTCTTTTAGACTCCAGTTTAATAGGAATCTTGTGGGTGAGCTTGGAACAAATCATTACATGGCATGTATGAATTATGCATACATGCCATGTACTGCTATTCTGGACAGATAAGCATGCAAAATTAGATATCCACCTTTAAATGATACAAATGTGTGGGCACTGATGATTGATAGTTTTGGCACTGTTTTGTATTCTTTTGCAATGAATAGACCGAATTTTGGAGTGAAATCTCTCTAATCTCTTACAAAGCTAGAAAAAAACATTGCCAAGACTCTAAATTATGGGTTGTGAGAAAGAGAGGTGATATCTGCAGCCTTGAATTTATTACCAGCATAAAGTCTTGTTTCATTTGTCTAAATAAATCAGACTTGTTCACTTTTACAAAACGAGCAAAATTCTAATTTGTTTCACGGGGGATTTGTCTAAAAGTAATTTTATTTTTCTGCCTGTTTTGGGGTGCCAATACTATAAGAGACAACACAGCTACCAGCTTAGAGGCAAGAAGTGCATAAATGTGGTCATTCATCACTCTCCACACTAACTCTTTAACACTTCCTACACTAAATCACTATTAGTATTTGAGATTGTGCTTCACGCTGTCCTCCCCCTTCCCATCAATCCCATCAACAAAACAGATAATTCCCTTGACTAAGTAATGATACCAATGGACTGGTAGAAGAGCAACAGATCAATTTAGTGAGCAGTAAGTGACACTGTGCTAAATCTATTATTTGACGTAGTACAGTGTGGGTTGTGAGGGGTAATTGATGCAAAATGGTGTGAGGCAGGGAAAAAAAAAGACCGTGGTGCTGACATATTCCTGCAAGAAATGCCTGGCTGAACTTCTGAGATAATTACTGATGAAGCGATACAATATCAGACTCCCAAATCTTCACTCCCGACGGGGGGGTTAAGAGGAGGGAATCGCATCATCCTCGTTATCTCCCTATACATTTTACAGGAAGCATGCATGTCAGGGGAAAAAAAGTGTTTAGCTGCCCTCTTTACCCCATATTAGAGCTGAAAAAGTCCCCACTGTTCAACCCCCATCCATCCCAAGCTTCATACCAAAAACAAACAGAACAAAGAATCTGACCGGCAGCACATATTGCTTCAGCCCTCCATGCTGAGGTTATCTTGAAAAAGAAAAGTTCTTGATTCAGACTGACATGACCAAGTTCATAAATACAGCTGGACTTCAAGCTCCTTGTGTCTCTTTTGTTTTTTTAAGTTCCCTTGACATTTTTGGTGTGGGGTCTTTGTGCGAGGCTGGCGTAGTAAGCACACTGTGTGGGGTCACATTGGCCAGGAGGCCCTGGGGGTCCAGGCTGACCATGTGGACCGGGGTTTCCTGGCTCTCCCTGGGCTCCGGATTGTCCTGGGCTTCCATCTTTACCATAACCAGGCAGACCGGCTGGACCTGTAGCAGAGAAAGGAGCAAGTTAGAGACCTGAGATGACAGCAGCACTCTAGAACTGCTCAGACCTAATGAAATTAATGTATACAGTTAGAGACTGGTTACCTATTGGACCAGGAGGGCCTGGCTCTCCTCTATCACCGACACCAGGTTCTCCCGTTTCTCCCTTTGCTCCTTTTTCACCTGGAAGCAACAGGTAAAATAAATGGTCACCATGATATTTAGTCATCTTGTCTAAATTGTGGAAAACATGGACATCAGGAAACATCAGGCATGTCCTTGTGTGTATCAGGACCTCTGGAGAAGTACTCATTTGCTACACATAGCTTTTCCCCTTATTTTAGGATTAAATAGGAAACTTAAAGGGACATTTCCAAGATTTTACAAGTCAATTTATAAGTGCAACATAGTTTGTGAAAACACTTGTATAATATCTCCTGTGGGTCCAGAGGAGCTCTGTCTAGTCTGAGAAAATCAATCAAGTGATGTCACTTGAGTATCTCAGCTTGGGCTTGGAGACTACAAATCAAAACAGAAAGCCTGTATTGCAAACCTGGGAATTGTAGGATCCAGTTTGTTTGAAGCTTGACCTGCGCTAGCCAGGATTTTGCAGCTCCTGCTGCATCAATTTGGACCATTACTCTTTCCATTTGTCTCTCTCAATTCTCTATTATTTGGAAGTGCAATATAAACTCAATCAAAAACTCTTCCTTCTTCTTTTTACAGACAGGAAATATGGAGAAAGAGTGGGTACCAGGGGTACCCTATGCCATGGCATACTGTATGTCCTAACAACAAGGCCACTGAATGTCCCTTTAATACTTTTTAACGTGCATCCCAGATGTGCCCTATGGTGCACAATGCTTTTCAGTTTCCAATTTAAATTTCACAATAAATTGTTTCTTTGATGAGCAACATTCTATCCATGTTATGACCATGTCCTCTCCGCTTTCTGATGTAGATGATCCCAGGTCAGCCTTAACTAGTGCTAAATCATATATTTCATAATACACAAAGTGATATCAGTAATGCAATATCATCACAGTTTCATGCTAGTGTTGTGGTTAACAGTTAAGGAATAAAAAGAAAAGACACACTCATATCCAATAAGACTTTGTCCTACCTTGAGGACCCATTGGTCCCCTCTGTCCTTCTCCTCCATTCTGTCCGGGCATACCAGGCTCGCCAGGGGGGCCAGGTCGTCCAGGACTGCCGTCCTTACCTGGCAGGCCAGGAGGTCCTGGGCGGCCTGCTGTACTTTTCACGTGGGCTGGCTGGATCTGAGCCATGAGGTAAGCCATTTTGGCTAGACACAGATGCATACAAAGAAAAAACAGCTGTTAATCTCAAAAACCAAATGAACAAAACATCTGAATGAGCTCTACAGGCAAGATGACACCCCAAAACATTACTGCCTCACCATCCAGTTGTTTAGCCAGCTCCTCCTGGATGAGCCGTCTCATCTGCTCCAGTGATACTGACTCTCCCTGAGACAACAGAGATGTTTATTATTATTAGTATTATTATTATTATTTATTAAAACCTAATTAAAATCCTCTGTGTTTCAAAATCAAACTACTTTTAATGCTCTCAGGGATGTGACTCACCCGTTGGCCTGGGGCACCGGGGTTTCCAGGGGGACCTTGTGGCCCAGGAGATCCTATTTCTCCTGGTGGTCCTGACATTCCCATCATCCCTGTGTGGCCCTTTCTGCCTGGGGGTCCAGGGTTTCCAGGCATACCTGGATCTCCTGAGTGTCCTTTATCTCCCTTTATACCTGCGTCACCCTGGAATAAATCACAGTATTTGTACATTTTTAGGCTTGAATGGGTTACTGAACAGTAAGGAGGGCCATAAGAGAAGTTGAGTATGTTCCCTATGTACCGGATGTACTAGGGGTGTAATGCAAAGCTACTATCTGTTTGTATCAGTATCTGTTTATCTGTTTTAGGGAAGTGGCAGAAAGTAAGTACATTTACTCAAGTACTGTACTTAAGTACAATTTTGCGGTACTTGTACTTTATATGTATTTCTGTTTTATGCTACTTTATACTTCCACTACATTTATTTGACAGCTTTAGTTACTTTTCAGATGAAGATTTGACACAATGGATAATATAACAAGCTTTTAAAAGACAACACAGCATTTTTCCCTCTAAACTTCTCACATGGTTTCATTTCAATAAATGTTACAATGATCCAGTATTAAAAAAAGATTATAGAAAAATTCCAAAATCTGAAAACAGATTTGTGTATCAGTTTTTTTGTTTTTTTTTGGAACCACTGGACTAAACTAGCTAACTTTATATAAGGTAGTTCAAACTATAAACTGTAAAAAAATATAGACATAGCCACCATGACGTCACCCATTGGTTTCTGAAGAGCAGTTATGAAGTTCAAAGTGGGCAGCTCCAGCCTTCACCATCTTGGCAGTGCTTCACTCCACCTAACTCCAGGCTAATCCAAAATGGGCAAAGAGGTGGAGCTGAGGCGGACTGAATGAAGCCTGGTTGCTGAAGCAAGCCACCTAGCAGCTAGCGACCTGTCACTCAAAGCGGCCACATCCTTAATTATGCATAATTTTATGGCTTAATAAAATTTAAATGGGTGAGTTATATAAAAATTCACCCCCCATACAGTTGTCATCAAAGGGGAATTAGTTATAGAGACCAAAACTGTTTTTTGTATTAGGCTGTAAACATGTTTATTTCTGCTGTAAAGTTGGGCATTTTAACATAGGGGTCTATGGGGATTTACTTGCTTTTGGAGCCAGCGTCAAGTGGCCATTAGAGAGGAACTGCAGTTTTTGGCACTTCCGCATTGGCTTTTTCAGCCCCAGAGGTTGCCGCTTGGTTCAAACAGCCAATGGCTGTATACTGTCAGAGCTCAGCTTTCCTCTTATTATGAGGGAACGCAAAAGTAGTCCCACCATGACCTTTCAGGGCTTCTGTATATTTGTATCCCACCTTCAAAAAAAGTCAGTCTAAACTGAGTTTAAATGAAAACAGATTAACTGTTAATAGAGTTGCAATGGAATATTGAGGATACTGAAAATCTGTTTTCAGATTGGGACATATATTCATGCAAAAATACTGATGCTGTTTGTTGTGAGTGTATTATCTGTTCATATCTGAATAATGTATTTGTATTTGTTTACATCCCTAATACTCACCTTATCTCCTTTGAGGCCACGATCACCAACTCTGCCTGTCATCCCCTACAAAACACCAAAGACAGTGGATGTGAGCGAGAAATCCACTTACAGTATACAGCACTTACATTTTATAATATCAGTCATAAATGGTCTTGCTTACCTGTTTTCCTTCTGGGCCAACTGGACCAGGTGGACCCTGGAAATCAAGGCAAAAGTTGACATTACCAATAGCTGTTAGCTGAGAGGTGTGATCTGCAAATGTTTTTATTAAAACACAAGCACTTACCGCAGGGCCTTTAGGCCCACTAAAGCCCGGTAATCCTGGGTTGCCGGGCTCTCCCTTGGCTCCGCTAAGACCCTGTATGATGGCAGAGACATGGCAGTTCATCACATGGCACACACGTGGCATACTGTACTTGAATTCTAAAAGCTCTGCTCATTACTGAGGATTCAGCAAGATTAACATTTAGCTGGAGTTCTTATCAACATGCAGCACTGCCCTGGATAAAAATCTCATGAAGCAATCTTGCGGTGGGACATGCCAGCTCAAGTGGATTAAAATTCATATTTACAAGGGCCTGAAGACAAGCTGGTTGTGACAGCCACAGTGAGCAAGGACTGTCTGATGTTTGCAGAAATTACAGACTGTTTTAATACATCTTTTTCAATCTCCACTTATCAAAAATTGTCTGCTTTATATTCTTAAAATTGATGCTCTTCTCTGTCTTCTGCACCTGCTTCCACTTACTACAACCTCCTTTCTTTGCGTGGTAAATTTGACCATCTGATAACATTTTTGGCAATATCTGATCCTACCTCTAAATACCTTCACCCTCCACTAAAATCGCTCTCAATCTCCTCTTCTAACCTTTCTGCATCTGGTTCCTGTCCCCCTCCCTCCTCCAGGCTATTTCTGATGATCTGCTCTATCTGCTGACTGATATCATCAACTCCTCTCTGATAGCTGGCTGCACACCGCCTGCCCTCAAGTTAGCAACACTTACTCCTCCTCCCAGGAAACCATACTTCAGCCAACGCACCAGTGTTCAGCTGGTTTCTTTCAAAAACACACTTAGCATTCTGTTACAAATGATAGCAACGTGTCAGTCAAAAGAAGACTTTTATTGCCATTTGCAGTAGTTAAATTTGGTGGTATGGCTCTGTTCTGGAAGCTCCCTGTCCTTCCATGTGCTTAGATGTAAAGTCTAAGGCAGGGAGAGGAGCAGCAAAGACCAACCCCCCCCCACCCGCAGGTCTCCTTGACCTTCCATGTGCTTACATGCAGCATGCAGCATGCAGTGGCAAAGACCTTGGGTACAGAACAGAGTAGGCAACAATGACAACAGAAATGACATGTTTAGTCAGACACAGCATATAAGGAGGAGCTGGGGTGAAGGCAGGTTGCAAGCAGCTTGCAGAGGAAGCAGCAAGTGTAGCCAGACTGAAGCAGCTTTAAATGAGGCGCCCTGTATGAGACTTGCCAATTGAATGCATTGGAGGTACTCAGCTGAGCCATCAGCTGCTATTAACTGATGTAGCTGGGTAGCTGTTGACTTCGTGGCCTGCCTGAACTAACGCTATGCTCAATATCTCTACTGTGGAATTATCCACTGCATTTTATTCCCCTTACATTTTATACCTGTCATGGTGTCCCCTGCGTAGTCTCACTCACCTTACTCTTCATCTCCATGCCTCAGTCCCAGTGTCACCTTAATCACTGAACCCTCACACACTTTAATTAACATCATCTGTGTGCTCAGCAAAATTGTGCCACTGCATAGACTGCAAAGGCTTCAAAGGCTTTATGAGGACTGGGTCAGCACTTTGACATGTTACCTGGGCAGAGGTACCCTTTTTGTGCAAGTCTCATATTTCATAAGGGGCTTAAATAAGATAACATGATCATGCTGTCATGGAATAAAATATTAGATACGGTGCTTGACAAACACTAGAACACTATGAATTGTAGGCAATTCCCTCAGGTACAACCAGTATTGTAGGCTTAAAGAAAGTGTGTATGAAGGCTCAAAAAGCTGTCCTGGGCCCTTGTAGACTGATTGGAAACACACTTCAACACGTCAAAGCCTGTGAGGGCCGACACTGAGACCAGCATATGCAGATTCTGCAGATTTTTTAAAAAATATTTCCTCACTTGCCAACTAGTTTCTTCCGCTGTTTCTCTCCTCTGTAGATCACCTGATCTAGTCATTTTCCTGTTGCTGACTTTAAGGCTAATCTTGAACTTTTTAAACTGGCCTTTTACTATAATCCTACCTGCCCAGGCTCACACTGTGCCTCACTTGGTAGTTATGACAGAGTTTGATTTTTTAAGCAAATCTTGAATGTTAATGACAGGATCACTTATTAACTGTGTTGTTGCAGTTACTATCCAAACTGCCCTGTGACTGGTGTGCACTTTACCTCATACAAAGACATTTTGCGGCTGAACCACACCAAAAAATGCAAATCCAAGTGTTAAACCATACTTGAATTCCACTTAAAATGTCCAAAACAGCACCCCAAGTCAAATATTTCTATTTTAAAGCCACTCTCAAGTAGGAATGCAAATCAGCTTTTTATCAAGGCAAAGCTTCACACTGAGGGTGCTTTTTCTGTTTTATTTCAAATGGGAGGCATTAGTGGTCACTCTCATAGTTGGTTTGGGTGATCAGATCTTGATTGGTATTTGGAAACATTTACCTTAAAAACCACCACCACTGTTTTTATTACAAATCCTCACACTTGGCACGAAAGGCTGACATCCCTAAATCAAGGACAACCTTGACAAGTCTAAGAATTTCCCTGATACGTTCTCCCAATCCCCACATGACCTTGTTAGCATTCTGCATCATCAAACGAATGAGAACTGCTGCACAAACGCACAAACCTGCTGAGGGAATTATAGACCTATCCCTCTAGGATACACTCCACTCCAACCTGTTCTCTGCGTTCTGATATTACTTAGCAATCAAATTTCTCCTTCCCACAGCAACCTGGTCAACTCCTTTCCATCCCAGCTCACCCAGAGGACAGCGATGTTCCCTCCCCAGTCAGGACAACAGTTACTTCAATCTTCCATCACAGTCTGACAGCTCATCTCTCCAAGAAATACTTCACATCCTCCTCTCACTTTCTGTTACACCCCCCGTACAGAAAATACAGAAACTGCTTGCTTCACCTGCTCTGACAATGCCCTTCCCTCATTTTTTTCCTGCCTCTCATTTATTCTGGAGCTCTTGTCAACTAAACATAATCATTCTGTGAAATAGAGAACACCAGTTGCTGTTTTTATCAAGATAGTATGGCTCTTTTTTTACTGTTAGTCATCCAGGATGCAAAGAGCTAGACAGAGAGAAAACTGAATTCAAAGATTATGTACTGTAGAGTAGGAACAGATAACTCACTGGAGTTCCAGGGAGACCTGCTTTTCCTGATGGTCCTGGTTCACCTGGCTTGCCCTGGGAGGCAAAACAAAACAAAAAAAAAATGAGAGAGAAAGAGAGAGAAATGTCTCCATACATAGAATGAGAAAATTGATAGGGAAAGACAGCAAGAGAAATGACTTCAGTGCCACTTTATGTCCATATCTATCTATCTGCTTGACACTGTGCTGTGTCTGTCTTCTGTTTGCGTCAGAAAGCCCTGCCACTGATTGGAAATGACTCACCGAATCTCCTCTTGGTCCAAGAAGTCCCTCAGGTCCTGGGGGTCCCATAATGCCCTGCAATAACAAAACAGCAGACAATTTTATTGCATGTTTTACACGTTGGAAACACTGAGACTTCATCATATCTCATCTTCAGGACATACAGAGAAAAAAACTGAAGGCTGTTTTAATCTTTAGTGAAATGCAGCCTCTAGTATCTGATGCTCTGCATTGCTGAACTGCCCTTTTTGTGGAATGAATAGGAGGAAAAAGTATTTTACTTTAGGTAGACTTGTGCTCTGAGAACATGTCTCCCAGCC
This sequence comes from Scomberomorus guttatus, assembly GCA_038419695.1. Taxonomy (NCBI): domain Eukaryota; kingdom Metazoa; phylum Chordata; class Actinopteri; order Scombriformes; family Scombridae; genus Scomberomorus; species Scomberomorus guttatus. The sequence continues at coordinate 22,940,436 of CM076461.1, forward strand.
TCACAGTCAGGGGATGACTTAGGTAAAAGGGTTTTTGGCAAAGTGTTACATCCTGCTACTAGACAAATGGAGGAATAAAAGTGCTGCAGCCTTTAAATGAGTATGTGAAGGGGATTTCTGTTTGTCACTTGATGAAGATGAATAGGACAAAACTCTCTTACCAAATCACAAGAAATAAGGCTCCTGCAGTTTCAAATTTTACACAGCTACTATTGGACTTCCAGTGTTATATAGACATGATTAAAGATTCTCTGCTCTGCTGAAATTTAGCATTCTGCCCAAAACTCTTGAAATTCTCTTAGAAGTATTATCTGCATTCCTTCAATCAATGCAGGACTAGTTCCAGCCAGCAATAATGATTATTTTCAGGAACTGGAAGGTGCCAGAAGCTGCTCTTTTTCAGAGCTGGGAGACAGAGCAAGGAAGGGATGCTCCATAACAAAGAATCTCCTATAAGGGTTTAAAAGACCAGACAAATATTTGTAGTGATAAAGACAAAGTACAGGTGTATTGATTTGTTTTTTCTCAGGTGGCTTTTATGCTTTTGAAGTTATTCCTCTGTATTGTATACATTTTTAATATGAATAAAGCCCTTATTGTACCCTTTTTTCTGTGTGTGAAATACAGACTGAGAGAAGAAATACTAAGTTGGATTTTTCCATCAGGTTGTTATGATTTTTAAGCATGCAGGAAAATAAACATTGCAAGTCATGAAAAGACACAATCAATACGATGGAACATACCTCCTTCCCAGGTTTGCCGTCACGCCCAGGTGATCCAGACTTTCCATCTTCTCCCTGTTTGGCACATGAGACAAAATATACCAAATAAGAGAAACTTCCAAGGCCAAATTTAAGGTGAGGTTTGCTTGATTCCTCAGGTGAAACTTGTCTTGAATCAGAGAGACAATGCTGCACAATAATAGTGAATATTTTGATTCAGGTTGACCTGTTTTTATATCATCTTACATTTTTATTGTACAATCACCACAATGCCATGCAGTTAAGGTATATTAAAATGAATTATTATGTGATATATGTTTTTGGCAGAAAAAACCCATCTATGATTATAGCATTTTTCAAATGGCTCTCATGGCATAAGATTTTAGTGTGCCAGCGTCATTGAAAATGGGTGTGCTGTCTACTCCTTTTTTGATTCTACCACAAGGGGACACCCAAAAGTGAAAATTTTCAATCCAACATATAGCCTTCTGGCTTTCAAGTTAAGTTAATGTTCTTGACATACATAAAAGCTACCATCTTGAATGTACTTCAAGTTTTCATATTAGTTAAGTTGCTTTAATTATGGCATTCCAGCAAATAATGCTACAGCTAATAGAAAATAACATTAGAGTATGGTGTGTTTACTACTTTTTTTAGTATTAGCTTGCCAGCTAACATGTTTAAACTGCTGTTGTAGGAGTTTATACAGTGTTCCTTCAGCAATACTCAATATATACTGTAGGTGATTAACATTACCTGCCCTGGTGTATAGTTTTATGAAAATTAGCTGCAGCTAGATAAGCTGACACAGTGCTCAATTTGATGAGCTAATAGTGTTTTCAGGTAAACTAGCTAGCCACACAGCCCTCAAGATTTCTCCACTGATGTTGCATACTCACGTGGACATGCCCATGTTATTATCATGTAAGAAAACTGGAATTGTGGTAAGGAAAAATTATGATTTAAAAAATACAAAGTGTGTCTCAAAGAGTAATTTATCAACCTATTGAAAGTAAAAAAACACAAAAACATTTCTCTTTAATACCAACTAACTGGAGGTTTATTGAAAAGTAGGCTATAACACTATATTTCTTTTTATGCTCCATTTCAATTATTTATTAACTAACTCTAATTGATGTATCAGTTAATTTTTGTTTTATCAGAAAGCCTTTTATAGCGTTTGGGGCTCCATAGTAAAGTACTGTATTGTCCACAGAACAGGCAGCTCAAGATCCACAAAGCTGAGTTGATCATCATGATCTTTATGACACTACCAAAAATGTAATGAGGCACTATGCTAAATCTGTACTTCTAACTGTATACATTAACTTTCAATTTCCTGAATAATAGTGAATATCATTTCTGTACTTACTGACAGTAATTATAAGCAGTGGAAGGTAATTCTCAATGTGCCTATGGAAACACTTCATAGTTCCTCTAATAAGTTGTCTGCTGTCGGTGTGCCAGTGCAGGCTGCAGGGCTGAGAGGCTGCCTGCCTCACTGTGGCTCAGTCAGAGCTGTCTGTAATGAGCCATGCTATTGGTCACGGCACTGTGGCTGAAACCTTTCCTGCGGGTGTGTGCTGTGTGAGAGACAAAGCAGCAGGTGCAGTAGTGCTCTCAGAGTAGGTGTGTGTAAAAAGTGCAAGTGTCAGACATATCTTGACATCGCAGTGCAGCTTGCCAAACACTGACTGTGGCTGTGTGCTATTCCCCGAACTCCTGCAGTGAATCTTCCGTTTGTGGCTTTAAAGCAGTGGGGGTTACCTTTCTAAAGGCACAATCTAACATTTTTCAATGTTTTCACAGGTGCTATACTTATGTTTTATTGAAGTGCAGTTAAAAAAGTGAAGATGCAACAGTTTTCAAATCCAAGAATGTGGATATTTGAATGTTCAGAATGTTCTTAACTTGAGAAAAATGTGATCCTATTTTACCATATTCTTCCAGCTTTGCACAACAGCCCATCATGATGTCCTGTTTTTATCAACGTTAACTGGTATATATTATTGTTAAACAAAAGGGGTGCGTGTGTGTGTGGGTCGCAGTGGCCCTGATGTGCGTATGGGAATTTAAGATTTTCATTTGATACATAATTGAGATAAATTCAATTTTTATAGTTTGGGATGGGCTGTTATGATTTGTGTTAATTACAGTCACATGTTATTTTAAAATTTCATGAAGGAAACATGACTGCACTGGGCCTGTTGAGACACTAAGTTTGTTTTGTGTTGCTGCTCCAGGATCCAGTGCTGTTGACTTACTGGAAAATTGCACATCTCATCAAAACAGAGTAAAAACACAGTCATCCAACACATAGATAGCTGCACCAAGGTGCAGCTTTTTATTCATTCATTCTTCATATTAAATTGAGCACTGTTGTCACAAAGTCAGGAAGATTTCACTGCATGGCCTTGCCAAAAAAATCATGATAGATGTTTCTGCTTCTTGTCCTTCAAAATCCTAATTATGTGTTCTTTTAAATTATTCTAGGCAAGTTCTATTGTAATGGCATTGCATTTACTTTGAAGAAGTAAAGTAAATCACAAGCTAAAAATTGCTCCGTGAGTCCAACAAAGAGGAATAATTACTCAATTAATACAGTTTCATATAAGTTAGGTCAACTTGATATGTCTCTTTCCCCCCCATTTTTATCATAGCAACAGGTGAGCAATTTGACAGAAAGTCAATGTGGCTCCCTACATACTGCATGCTGTAGCTTATTAGGCAGAAAAATGGCACTAAGTAATACATAATGGCATTGTTTGCGTTCCAGAAAAACAGTTGTGGTTGTTAGTTGTAAAATGACCTGTTTAAATACATGAAAAACAAAAAGTGCCATGCTTACCTTAGGTCCTGGAGCACCAGGTTCTCCCCTGTGGCCCTTAAAGCCCTGTACAAAAGTGAAACAGCAGTGAATCAGCCACAGTCACTTGCTCTCCCAGCATCTTCCATTAGATATGCTTACTGGTGGTTACTTACCGGGAGTCCCCGGAGCCCAGGATTTCCTGGTGGTCCAGGTTCACCTTGCTTGCCCTGAAATGAAAACAGAAATAGCTACAGCATCATGTCTGGCTACATTATACTATAATCTAAAAACACGTCTTTTAGCCAATGTTTAAATTTGATATGATCTTTGGATCATCTCCATCTACTTACAGGTTCTCCTGTGTCACCTGGTCTGCCATCTTTTCCCATTTTTCCCGGTTGACCCTGCAGATTAGTGGAATTTACTATTTAACTACAGCTGTAAAAACTTTGGGCAATTCAGAATGTTTACACTGCAAGAACTCTATGTATATTCATGTAAATGCACATTAAACCATTTTTCTTACTATCAAGCCAGGAAGACCTGGTGGTCCCTGGATTCCTTTGAGACCCTCTTTGCCCTAGCGAAAACAAGCAAACAAACAGGTCACCATCACCAAAGAAAAAGAAATGATTAATGGCCACCATTACCACACAGACTAGCTGACCTACATGCTAGAGGGAGGAGGTTTGTACAATAATGACACATGGGTAATATGTTTTCTAAGGGGAAAGTATATGGAGTGCAGACTGACCTTTTCTCCAGGGGGTCCTGGGGGACCGACATTGCCAGGCTGTCCATCGTTACCCTGAAGAGGAAAGAGACAGTGTCAGTGGAGGTCAACAGAAATACAATGCCTGACTGTGAGACAAAATCCAAACAAATGAGCCCTGTTAACAAACAGATTTTAGACCATTTCAAGTGCAAATATTTTTTAAAAAATAGAGAAAATGAGACCAAAATAGCAACTTACAGGTGTGCCCATTAGTCCAGCAGCACCTGGATGGCCAGGGGGTCCTGGGTGACCCTGTTAATGCACAACAAATAGTGATTAAAATATAACTATGTGATTCATACCAGACAATACTGTAATGGATGTTTCTTTAAACACAGAGAAAAAGCCACAGTGCAGTGTGAGATTAATGAGTCATAAACAACAAATATACCTTTTCTCCTTTGTCTCCCGGGGCTCCAGGAGGTCCGCGATCACCTTTTATTCCCTGTGGTGAAAAACAGACAAATGTCATATGAAATGTCCATCTGAAAAACATTTTTTCAAAAGAAAATAAAAACTCAAAATGCCCAAAATTAGTAGGGAAGAGGTTGTAGTTTTGCCACACCCTTTTTAACAATATTTTGAAATTAAACTTTTCACCCTATTACCTGAACTTTGAAAAATTGTTGACAGAAGCAACTAATCAGTGTTTAGCCATGGGAGCGACAAGGGTTGCGGTTAGTGTGCAAACTTGCCTTTCCTCCATCGGCTCCAGGGGGCCCTTGAGGTCCGGGTGGTCCCGACGGGCCCTGTAATGACACAGCAGACCATCAGTCTCTATCCTGGCAGTCCTAATCGTTCACTGCTGCCCCCAGAGGAGGCCGAGCTAATGATGCAGAGAGAGCCTCTCCATCTGTCACACCAACTGTGATTGATGATAACTAATGTGTAGCTTGCACCTCATACCTCACATAGGGCTAATATAGTGGAGACACACACTTTATAGATGAGAAGAAGAGTTATCATAATAGACTTTACATTAGAAGACCAGTCATATATGAACAATAATGATTGAATATTAATGACTTTGTCCTACTTGGTAACCATCTTGACCATTTTTCCCTGGAGGTCCCTGGTGTCCTTTGTCACCTGGGATTCCTGGAAGACCGGGTGGTCCAGGTGGACCTGCAGGGCAGTCTGAGCACACATCCTAAAAGATGGAAGAGATATGTTTGTGATGAAGTGATTGGACTCACGATCCAAGTCTTTTTCTCACTGAAGAAGAATGGTGATGGTGCTTACCTTGAGATTTAGGTCAGAGAGGTCTGCTGCCTTCCCCTGAGAGACAGTGAATAAAAGAATGAATTAATGAATAAATGAATGCTAGATTAGGGGTCTCTGTTTGGTAGGTGCCGACCAGTGTGAACTTCAATCCATCAAAATTAAAACACGTCGCATGAATCCGATATCTTGCCTTCATTAGGGTGGTGTCTAAGGCTGCTTACGTTGCCCTTATATACATTTAACTGATTCATCGTGACCAACAAATGACTATAAATACCATATAGACCTGATGTTGAACACGACAAAGGTGTTGGATAGGGTTGAAGTCAGGGATAGTTAAGTTCTTCCACAAACTTCTTCACAGATTAGACTTTGTACACGGGGCATTGTCATGGTTGAACAGGAAAGGGACTTGCCCAAACTGTTGCCACATAGTTGGAAGCACACTATTGTCTAAAATATTATTGCATGATGTGATTAAGATTTCCCTTCACTTGAATGAAGAGGTCTATCCCAAACTATAAAAAAATAGAAAAGCATGTGTCCACATACTTTTGGCCAAATAGTGTAATCTCTGTTGTATTTAATCAGGCAAGACAAATAAGAACAAGTTCTTATTTAAAATTAAGCCCTGATAAGAGAAAAAATGCCTTTTGATTGGCAATTATGAAAATTGGTAAAACAATAGATGAGTAAACAATTATAAACAATAATAAAATATAATAAATTAAAATTGTTTTTGTGGATTTAATGCATCCACTAAATGACCTTGTTCTGTATTCATCAGTTTTAGTGTAGACTTATATGATGTGTTAAACAGCCCAAGTGACATTTTTGCCACTTGGGGGCAGAACTCACTCATTACATGTATGTTACAACATACATTTCATATATTATGGAATGTATAACGTTGTTAAGACAAATGTGCTAGCAAACAGTTGCCTGATTTACACATCCAGCAGACACAGAGAAACATTAGCATTCATTTGGAATCTTCTGGAGTTTCTGGTGACCTGGCAAATCTAATATTCATTCTCCTTTTAACTCTGTTTTGGTCTCCACTAACTCCAGAGAAATACAGTATCATCAGCTTCTAATTGTCCCACTTTCTTCACCAGCAAGGAGCCTTGTCTGAATTTGTCCCTCGTTTGATGCTGGGCATGGTAGTGTACAGTTGGTTGTTAGAACTGACAACAGCTGCCTGCTGAGGCCAAAAATGTCAGGGAGAGTAAACCAAAACAGTAAAGTCGCAGGTTAGAAAAACAAAACAATTGACTGAAAAACACAAAAATACCCAGGTAAACTGCTGAGTTTGATGATTATTATCTGTGGGTCCATCACTGCGAGTGAACCCTTTCACATTACACATAGTCCTTTTAGCATTTTTTATGTTAAAGAGGACCTATTATGCTCATTTCCAGCTCTATTTTTATTTTTGGACTCCACTAGAGAAGCACACCTCCACCAGGTAAATTACTTATTTTACTTTGCAGTGCTGTGTAATGAGTCATGGCTCAGCGTGACTACCCCCAAAACAATGGAAAAATGCCATAATGTTAGCAGAGTGGAGCAGTGAACTCACATGCTGTGTGTGGAGCAAATGACCATATAAAGAAATCAGTCACGAGCTGATGTCAGCTCGGGCTGAAAGTAGAAACAACCGTTGGAAACAAAGCGTCTGAAGCCGGTGCTTTTTGCTCAAAGAGATTACTTCTACATACGTTTACCTCATTATTTGTCCATACGTCGGCCACTTTTAACATGAACATTCCTTATTGTAACATTATATATATGACTGAAAATAAGGAAAAGCATAATAAGTCCCCTTTAAAATATAATTTAATTTTTTTTTTTTTGTAGTTGGAGAAAGTTTAGGTTTTTTCCATAATTAGGCTCTCCTTATATACCACTTTATATTCAGTGGAGATACTATAGCTGTGCGAACATCCGGAGAAGAAAAAGAAAATTTCATATATCACAGTACTGATAGTGCTGGTTGTTCTGTACTTATGTCTGTACTTACAGGCTCTCCCGGTGATCCCTTCTCTCCTGGCCTTCCAGGTAGACCCTGCATTTGGAGGAAAGGCAAAGAATTACATTTTCTATCAATTGTAAGTTGTATGTTAGATATACTGTTTGTTAGCTACTAAAATGGCATCCAAATTGGAGATGAAAGACAAATGGAGCCAAGGAGAGTCTTAAAAATAAGATAAGTGTATATATTGTATTGTATATACTGTATATATTTATTCATTTTTGGACTTACATTATGTCCTGCTGGACCCTGAGGACCAGCAACTCCCGGTGGACCCCTCAAGCCCTGAAACCCAGATAAACAGATATTAGGAAAACACATTTGTTAGGTATAAACATATTCAATATTAATCTTTAGAAAATATTTACCGCAGGTCCAGGTTCCCCATTATTTCCTGGAGGCCCCTGTAAAAGACAAAGATTGTAAATTTAGAAATATATAAATAAATACACTGAAGGAAGATAATCTACAGTAAAATTGGCATTGATGATCATACCGGTGGTCCCATTTTGCCCTCTCCAGAAGGACCCCTGTCCCCTGGTAATCCTGGTTCTCCTCGTGACCCTGGTTGGCCCTGGGAGAAGAAAACAAAGTTTACTTCACCATCCTGCTCATCAGATAATGTCTGTCCAGCCATACCGTTTGGCTAAGACTCTCGTTTAGCACAGAAACTGTAACATTCAGTGATGGCTGCTGATCCCAGAAATACCACTCTGTTTTTAATCTGTGATGAAAAAAAAAATACAATCTGCAGTTGACATTTTGGTACTCAGAAGAGAAAACGTATCAGTGATGAGGGTGAGTGATTTGACACCATAAATCAGCAAAATGCCCCTGTGCAGCCTCTCCCATTCCGTGCCCTCGACATCAAGCTCTTCACAGCAAAGAGCTGGTCATAATCAGAGCAACAGTCACAGTGCAGTGGACATAGAAATTGCTTTTGCAGCTTTCAACAAAAATGAATTGTTTTTCTCATCCATACCAGGAAAAAAAAAGTTTTTCACATCAACAAAAGAGCACCTGTGCATGATAAAAAAAAAAACACCTCAGGCAACCTACAAAGCTCAAACACACACACACACATACAAACTTTCTTGCAAACGTCTTAAATTACATTACCTTTAGCCCTGGGGGTCCTTGAATTCCCTGTGGTCCTGGCTCCCCCTGTACAATCACAAATGACATGAATTAAACTGCTTGGTACTCAAACTCTGGAATTAGGCCTCTTTAGACAAAATCATTTAGAGGTGAAAGTGTGTATGAGTTTCTATCCTTCATGCACATAATTGTAGCAAGGCCTCAGGGCCACACCTGGCAGCTGTAAAAAACAGAACTGCTGTGAGCCAAATCTGTTGTGCTCCTGTGTTGCTTTAATGCGATATGTCTTAACAATGTTTTTCCTGTTTGCTCCTGCCCCGTCAGCAGGTCAGCCACATGTCTGAGGCGAAAAATGATGAAGGAACATGTTGAGCTGCAGCATAAAATGTGCCTACTCAGGCTCGTTTTCTTCCCATACAGCCAGTCATATTATGTTGTGGTTCAACATGTATTACAGGCAAGTAGATGAAGCAGAACACATGTGGATTAAATGAGACTGTGAATGAGGTTTCTATTTCTATTAAGAATAGCTGAATGTGAACTGATGAACACTTATAATTATACACAGCACTACTTTAATGATACCCTCAGTTTTGAGAAACTTACCACTTACAGAGGGACAAAAACAAGATTCATAAAGGTTTTAGAAGGACTAAAACATTTCCTCATTGGACTATACTACTGTATATGTAGGCCCAGTGAGAAGCTGAGGTACAGTGGCTAACTTCTATACCATCTACGTATTATGCCAATCATGAAAAATGAGAAACAACCCCACTGCTGTATGTGCAAAAACAATAATAATAATCATAAAATCAACCCATTTTTTTCCTATCCTTTCATATTCTTCTAAACTTATTACAGTAAAAACCAAATGTGTAGAAAAGTACTGAAGTGGTAACTCTTCCCCCGCCCCAAATAGACTATAAAGCCTTGATCATACACCAAATAAGTAAATATTTCATGTTTTATATATTACATGACCAAATATCTGTTTATTTGCCATACAGTTGTGGGTTATTTGTGATTTGGGCTGAAAAACTTTTTTTTTATTTCAGTGATTGAGCAGCCAGGCAAACAATCTCTATTATCAACAAAATATATCTCATTTTCAACAAATCATTCATTTCTGTTATGGAACAGTAAATGCAACAAAATAATCTAAGCTCGAAGGTCCACTTGCTAGCTCTCAGAGCTTTTAACCAAGACCATGAGATGTGGTTGAAAGCTCCAAATGTTAGTAAGTGAACCTTTAATTTTTGATTATTTTGCCACATATTTTGTTTGTGTTGTTTTCCTGTTAATAGCCTTTGTCATGTACTTTGTCATCATGTACACTCTAGATCATCTTAATATAAGTTACTTCACAATTAATTTAGAACATAAAAAATGTACTCACTTCACTAAACATACGGCTAATTATTATTCTGCAAATACGCAATATAACTAAGAGCACAGCTGAGGAAACTGTAGTTTTAAAAACAGAGTGACAGGAAACGTGTGTCTTACATTTTGCCCATCTTTACCCTTCCCTGTTGGTCCAGGGGGTCCAGTCAAACCAGGCTCTCCGGGTGGGCCTGCAGGACCTGCTTGTCCTGGTTTACCTACTTCACCCTGAAATAAATGTTACAATCAAATGTTAAGAGAACAACAGATACATCAGCAGATGCATGAAACCCTGCTGCTCAGAATGCAGACTATGATTACTACTTTTCATAGCAAATTGAATTCTATGTTTACTAAGAATGTCTCGTAAAATCTGGAGGTGTAGAGGTGTCTTCTGGTAACTCCAATGGCATACTGATCAAAGACAGCTACACATCATGTCCTGTGTAGTGGTAAATTGTCACCCTGAGTGAATCGTGATGACATTGGGGAGAGCAAGGAACATACATGATTTTGCAATTCACACATTTAAAAAAAAAGTTACTGCAGAAATTTGTGAAAAAAGCAAAAAGAAAGAGAGAAAACAAAGAAAATGAAAAAGCCATTAAAGACGGTGGAATGTGTCCTGAGTGGCTATTGTGAAACTCCTACATGTAGCTGCTGCTGCAGGATTGAAATTAATTCAAAGATTTCTCTACAAAAACAATAACTGGGGGACGAACAAGGTCACTCTCCCTTCTCTCCCTTGCAGTCTTATTTTCACTGCATTGCCAAAACTATTCTGAACATAGTCTGAATACTTTCAAAAACACATCCAACCAAATATACCCATGGCTTTAAAAACAGGTGACTGACCTTGTCTCCTCTCTCTCCAGCTGGACCAGGAGGCCCAATGATTCCTGGTATGCCCTAGAAGACAGAAGAGAAGTGATTCATTATCAGTGGCTTCTGTTTGTATTTCATTTCATTTTGTATTTTCAAAGCTGATACTGTACTAACATCATGCTTATTTAGTCATATAAAATGCAAGTAGACGTCAATGACTTGCACCTTGAATTAAAAGATTTGAAAAGACGTACCACATTCCCTGGTAATCCACGAGAACCCGGAAGACCAGCTATGCCTGGTGGGCCCTGGGAAAAACACATCAGCCATTACAGTTGACATACAGCAGTATATCTTCCTGCTTGGTATAAAAAGGTGAGTCACATTAAATCAAACAACTCACAGGATCTCCAACACGTCCTGCCTCTCCTGTAAGTCCAGTGTCACCTTTTGGACCCTGGAAAAAAAATCACAGAGTAGACATATTCTATTTAAATGATAATACATTAAATCTAAACTGTTGGTACAGTTCCAAAGGTTTACTGGAGGGTAAAAGGATCTCTAGCATCTTACCGGTAGTCCAGGTGGTCCCTTAAAGCCTTGTTCACCAGGTAATCCTCTTGGACCCTTCAGAGAAGGCACACGAATTAACACATTAGTTTTAATAGTGTAGATCTAGATGCAAATAAGCCTATTTTTTCATATTCTTGTCAAAATATTATGTCACGTTTCTCATAAAACTCTAATGCTGTAAGTATTAATATAATTCCAGATGAGAAAGATATGGGAGGTTGCAGATAATAACAATATCCATGCATGAAGAATTAATATGATGTATGTGTGTGTAAAGACTGATAATTTTAGCAGATATTTATTTGTACAGAAAGAGGATTTTTCTACCTAATTCTAAATGTACAAATATATTCTGCATTTTATTCTGGCCCAGATAATATACTGTGCATCAATAAAGTGATGTGGATAGAGAATCTGGCCAGTGCGTTACTGTCTAGTACAGTTTAATTTACTCAGCCAATTAAAGAACGTCCCTGAGCTCTCACACTGTAGAGATTTTCCATCACTATTTCCATACTGAATCTCTACTGACATCTAGTGGATTCCTCTGCATATTGACAAATGTAGTATGGTTATATTTAAAGGAAGAAGAAAAGACAATCTCACCATTTCTCCTGGTTTTCCTTGTTCCCCCTTCTCTCCCTTTTCTCCAGGTTTTCCCTAAAAGTAATAATAAATGTTAATAAAAGTTTTAATGAAACAGAAGAAGAAGTAGGGGTCCAGAAGAGTAAGAACACAGGAAGATTAAACTCTCCAGCACAGGATAAATATCATCTACATAACATCATATTTACATTTAAAATACCAGCTTAATACTAAAAAACTGTTCTCTAACATTGCAGTATTTTTGCAATAGAGTTTGGTTTGTCTACTCACAGGTTCACCAGGCTCAGGAATGACATTTGCCACCTGTAAGGCAAAAACAGGCAGTAGATGACATCTTGATGAATGCTGAGTCAAACAGTATCACTGGCTCCATGTCATACATTGTGGTTATGTCATGTACTGCAGGGCTGTTGATGTACAGTATGTTACCATGCACATTACAAACCAGAGAAACTGTACTTACATTTCCTGGAGCACCAGGTGGTCCCATGGCTCCTACTTCACCCTGAGGCAAGAGACAATATGTTCACATTGTCTGCATACTAATTACCTTATTATAGTTAATACTGCAGGATGATCATTACTGAGACAGAGGAGGACCACTCTCTAACTACTGTAACACAGTAGGATACACAACAAGAATTCAGCCTGCATATGCTTTGCAATTAATTTCACCTTGTAAAACTTTCCAACATATAAAAGAGGCCTCTTATGTCTTTTTTACCTTGTCGCCCTTTTCACCTTTTGGCCCAAGTGGTCCAATTTGTCCTCTCTCTCCCTGTGAAAGAGCAGGCAAAATCAAAATCAAACATATTTCCACAGACCACAGATGATATTTGCACACTAGCAGAAGCAAAGAGAGAACTTTTTTAATTGGAAGAACATTCCTCCAAGAGCAGTGGGTGTCAAAGTGGCATTTGAGGACGAGGCGAGGGTCCCAGTAGGTTGCCCAGCCAAATTAGGAACAGTTTTCAATGGAGTTTATTTGACCAAAAATCATTTCTATTACCTAACGTGTAAGAGTGACCTTTAGCGGATGTCTCACTATGCACTGTTGTAGACTTTAAACAATTCAAAACTAACTCAACAACATTTTATCATCTTTACAAATGAGGGTCTTTATGTGTAATGGAGTCATTGAAATAAAAAAACTTGAAAACTGTGCTTTTAAGTATCACCAGTTGTAATAAAATGCTCTGCCAATCATATAGTCACACATACAGGAACGCCCCTGTCTCCTCTTGTTCCATCAGCTCCTGGTTGTCCAGGTGAACCAGCTTCTCCCTATAGAAAAACACACACATGACATAATATAATATATGTTTCATTATCTTAACAAAGTAAAGAAAAGTCAACAGCTGTGGACTTACTCTCTCCCCTGGAGGTCCTCTTGGTCCAGGAGGCCCATCATTACCCTGGAGAGAAGAACACTTAGCCATTAAAATGGCAGATTTGCATATGGAAGATATAGACACTATCTCATGAGTCGCACATGTCTTCAGTAGTGTCTGTTTCTGGGTAAGATTAAGTCACAGTACCTTAGGTCCGGGCTTGCCAGGAAAACCATCTGTTCCCCGCTCTCCCCTGGGCCCCTTCAGAGACACAAGATTTCGATTTAGATGTCGTACTTTCAAAAGTTGTGTTTACCAGACAAATTTGCCAGTTGCTGCATGCAGTTAAAGGTACAACAACACACATGTATGTAAAATATACTTATATCAATAGGTCCATGTTTTAAATATGCAACAAGCAATATTTTTGCTTATACTGGTAACTGTTTAGACTGATAATTAGGCATCATAATCAGACACCTGATTCATATATGAGTCGCTGAACAAATCAAAGATGTGGGCAGTAATTAAAAGGTCTGGAAAAAGGCTAGTTGGCGTTTCCCAGTAAAATTTTCTTATCTTAACACATTTTGTTTCTTTTGCATACTCATTATGTCCACAATAAATGTGTTTTTAAATAGCACATTTTTCTAGGTTATGCATAAGTTTTCCATTCTTGCTAGCTTATGACTTGTAGCTCACAGTGACAGACATTGCAGTGGTCACATGGACTACACTTAACGCAGCATTAATACATTTTTTGGTCATTTGGAGGAAGCTGAACATACACACGTTAATAAAGTTGTTAAATCTACCATGTTGCCTGGTGCTGGGCAGGTAGAACAGATAGTATAGTAGGTTTATCAGACCTTTTCCCTGACAACAGCTGCCTGCTGCAGCCAGAAGCAAGGTTGATGAGAGGGGCGAGAGTAAATTACAGTAAAGTTGTCATAACAATGAGCTGAAAAATGCTAAAACGCTCAGTAGAGTTGGGGGGAACTGCAGAGTCAGGAGATAATTAACTGTGGGTTCATCATTATGAGCGACGCTTTTCACCTTTTTTAATTTAAAAAAAAAAAGGTTTGTGCAGCAAGTGTTTCTTTAAAATGTTTGTCACTGTGATCATGGCTGTTAAAAAAAAAGAAGAAAAGTTATTCTAAAAGTCATACTGACCACAGCACCGTCATTTCCAGGAAGACCATCTAGACCATCTTTACCAGGAAGACCCTTTGAAGATCAGTGACAAAGGGTTGACATTTAGTGATATGAACAAAGAAAAGACAAGAAAGATTGAACACCTATGACTAAAAGCTCCGTTTACAACAAATTATGTTTTTATTTGAGGTTAAAACGGCAACTCACAGGCTTTCCAGGCTCTCCAGGTTTGCCCGAAAATCCAATTTCACCAGGTAGACCCTTCATAATGAAAGATGAAATTTTTTAACATGCTCATCATTCAGTAACAGTTTGTCATATTCATTAGGAATAATTGTTGTGTCTTGATATCTGTTTGCAGTCACTTACAGGCGGTCCAGTGTGTCCTTGGTTTCCTGGTGGCCCCGCTGGACCCTGAGGTCCCTGCAAAATAAAAAAGTGAAAATTTGTATCACCTGATCATAATCTCATACTTACTACTTCTCTGTGTGTCCCTTTCTGTAATTTTTATATATCTATATTTTTATTTATAGATTTGGCTATATTGATGTATAATAGAAAGACTGCGCCAAATGTTCCAAATATTTTCTTTCCAAAAATGTTCATAACATTTTCCCACACTTCCATTAGACAGTGAACATCAGTGTCAGTACCAACAAGTAACCAGTAGGGGGGGGCATTATGACACTGTTTAGAGCTCATTCAACCTTGGAAACCACTTGAAGACAGGTGTATTTCTATTTTGCTCCAGGGAGCAATTTGGAAAATTAATTGGCATAACCTGTTGGTTTTAATCTAGCCAGTTTATTTGCCCTCTATTAAAACACACAGTGAAGACACCTTTCAGAGAGCAGTAATGTTCTGCTATGTGGGGCACATCAAATATTGAGCAGCCCACACAATTAAAACAACAAATTAATTCTCCTCCATTCTCCTTGAGAGGTCATTGGTGTGCACTAACATGAGCTGTACATAAACAAGAGGTCATTTTAAACAAGTGATTCACTTGTATTACAGATATTTGTGCTCATTGTTGCATGTTATGAAATTGTCCTTACAGGAGGTCCAGGAAGTCCATCCACTCCAGGCAAGCCGCTTTCACCTTTCTTTCCCTGAAAGACAATAGTTAAATTAAATTAAAAACTCAATTATAAAACATTTCATGCATACAGTGAGCTCAGCCATTTGGGCCACAGCAACCATTTAGGACGCTCAGGTCATCTCCTCTGTACTTTTTCTGAGAATTTAGGTTTTTTTAGCAACCTTAGTGGAGTTTACATTGTACAGCTAAAATTTTACACATTTTTAGACTGATTCCAGCATTTTTAGACTATTATTCCACTGAGATTTACTGTAGCATTTCTCCACCAAAACTGGCAGCATGGAGAGTGCTTTGAAACAACATCTTAACCTTAAATCTGGGAAATAAAATAGTCTTAACTTAATTTTTCATGTTAGAATTTTACAAATATTTTCCTAGGAAGTTTCCTGGAAAGAACTATGTAATCTAATACAAATTATAGGGAAACAGAGGCAAAATTGTGAGAAGTTAAGTTGTGTTGCTATACTATATATTTTGTCAAATCTAACATTTTTCACATTTATTTTAACATTAAAAAAATGACTGTGCCATAAAATTATTTCATTTCCATACAGAAAGAGAAACAGAAAGCTAGATGGTGAGATAACCACAACTAGCCTTAGCTAACGTTAAAGCTAATACTAAGTTTACTTTCAGATTTCCCCTGGCTGTTACCTGTCAGTAAAAATTTTGATGTCATTTTTGATCAAAATCTCACCCTAGATAAACATGTTAATTTAATGGTTCAATCCTATTTTTATCATCTCAGAAACATTTCAAGGATTAGACCATTTCTTTCTGCCAAAAATCTGGAAACAGTCATTCACGCTTTCATAACCAGTCGACTGGACTACTGTAATTCCCTGCTCTCTGGTAGCGGCAAAAAATCTCTCTCCGACCTCCAGCTCATCCAAAACTCTTCTGCCAGGATTTTAACTCAGTCTAGGAAACGTGATCACATTTTACCGATCCTGGCCTCCCTACACTGGCTACCTGTTGCTTTTAGAATAGATTTTAAGATTTTATTGATTACTTACAAAGCCCTGAGAGTCCTTGCCCCAAGCTATCTATCAGATCTCTTATTGCCTTATGTCCCTTCCCGCTCCCTGAGATCATTGGCTTTCAGTTTGTTTTTGCATTTTAAATGTGTTCTATTTTTATTGTAAAGCACTTTGTAACTGTGTGTTGAAAAGTGCTATATAAATATGGTTATTTTTATTATTATAAAAAATATCAACTTTGGTGAACCAACCTCTTGGTAATTCAGTCACCTAACTAAATGAGGCAGCAGCTAAATCTAGTCATAACAGAGAAAAAGCTAATGTAGCCTACCTAGCTTAGCAGTGTAGCAGTGACAGCCTTAGTATACAATTCATGCAATTTGGTTTGGTTAAGCAAAAAATTAAAAATACGTTTTTAAGAAGGAAAATTTAAATAGTAAATTAATTTATGAGATAAACTTACATTTAATCCTTCAAACCGAGATAAAGTTGTTGTTTTTTTGTTGTTGTTGTTGTTTTTTTTGTTCATTTGTATTTAAAACTAGTTCAAATGGACAAGAAATCTAAAAGATATTGTGTTTTTCTTAGAGCCTCTAAAATGCTGGCTACAGCCCTCGCTATTTCAATTCATCCTCTTATTTTTCTTCATACAGTTTGTTGATGCTATCCTCTGCAGTCCTTTAAGACTATCCACATTCAGGCTCAGACCGCCCTCAGCTGCCATATCAGGAAAAAGGTGAACAGACAGGCCTCAGCAGCGGTGACACAGGCGACTGATGAGAGCTTTTGCTGCACTGGAGGTGAGAGCAGCTCAATCTATAGCAACTCAACCATTCAGCCAACTCTATCAGTGCTGGCAGAAGTGGAGACCACCCTATTATCACAGCTCTCAGCCTACCCTTAGCCTCCCCCCTCACACACACTCTCTCCCTGTGCATCTTCAGCTGAGTTATAACAACCCTGAACCATGAAAATAGGTCAAGCTCCTCTCTATTTGCCTGTTTTTTTAGGATTCACTTGGAAAGCATCTCATGGGGCTGTAAAATGCTTCAGCAGGACCTCCAATGATATTATAAAATAAAAGCAAGGCTACACAGCTGGTGGTTTTCTAGATATTGTGAAATCTGAACACAATTTAATCGCTTTATTCATGTTAATAAAATATAAATCCCACGATTTCAGGGAAACTTGTCTGGCTGAGGACAAAGTCCATTCATGGCCAGACGAGGTTTGGCTTGACTCTGCTGCCCAACTGAGCTGATTCCAACATATTGCTGATGAGAAATTAATTACTCCCAGTAGAGAAGGGGTAAAAGAGGTCACTATATTTAATGTTTTGGAAGAACAACTTATGTAGAACTACTGTGTCTGTTCTGATTACACACTGCTGTGTGATTGGACCAGAGTGGAGAGCGACAGAAAGAAAAGAATATGAGAGACAAGGGACAGCTTCTCTAGATAATTCTACAAGCATATCCACTTTGCTTTCTACAAGCACTGATAACAGAAAGCTCTGATTAGCATGAAAAATAAATGTCTGTTTTCTTCATTCTAAATAATCCCATTGGAATATGATACACACAGCCATGAGATTACAGTATAAATTTCCAATTACTGACTGCACATCAGAGTTTTTGTTCTACGAGAGCATCTCTGGAGGCAAAGTTATCTAATTTTAGTCAAAACTCAGTAGACAGAGCTAAGGAAAAACTGTTGTTTTTTTCTGTATACCAGTATGTATAGTCAGACTAAGTAGTAAAAAAGTAGAATTCCCAGCACTCCATGCATGGAAATATTTCTCATTATCACAAAATGATTATTTTGTGCTAAGAAAATACTTAAACTTTAAAAGGTATATCCTATATTCTTATTTCAACATTTGATTTCGTGTGATTATAAAAGTTTTGATAATTTTGAATTAAAACAAGTTATTTTGTGGTTATAAGACTGTGATTTGTTAAACTAGATAACTTCATATACAACTATTTACATCTTTGAGCCTCTCTTAAATACTGAGGTGATGAAGAAATGTCAGGAAGCGATCTTCTTTTCCATCAAACTGAGATTCTTACCCTCTGGCCGAACTCTCCAGGCTCACCAGGTAGACCTTGAAGACCGGGAGGACCCTTGGGAGTGAAATGTTAACAGTCAGCTACAAACTAGTGTCTTCATGAACAGCACCGCACTACATGCATCTGAACAGGTGGCTTTTCCACAACAATAAAATAACAATTTTTACAAAAGCTAAACAGCAGAAAAGAGGAAACACGTGGGAAGGAAGTAATAAATCATGATCCTTACAGGAGGCCCTGGGGGGCCATCAGCCCCTGGAAGCCCAGGAGGTCCAGGCTCTCCCTGAAACAGGTCAAATACATTAATATGTATTGCACATTATATTAGTACAGTATATATATAAGTTCTATTACTACAGTACTTCAGATGACTCATAATTTACACTTTACATTTGTCATGATAATAAATCACTTTCACATATACAGTATATTGAAAATGATATTAATTGATAATGAGCAAATTATCCAGCCATGCTAGGCAGACAAAGTAAATGGAACAAACTACATCAACATATAGTCTGTAGTGGTGTATTTAGTTGTTTTTGTGTCCCTGTTGATCAATATATTTCAATGCTGAAGTTCAATATTCCATTAAGCATCTGCTAAGCATTTCAACACAGTAAATACAGTAATCAATTATACTTCATAGTAATTATTACTATCAAGCAGAGACATCCTTATAAAACATGACAAACTATTTCATTATTTATCAATCACTCACCTTCTCTCCCCTTAAGCCATCTTGTTGAAACTGAAATCAAATGAAAAAATATTAATGTAATAATTTGTCATTGTCATTGTGCTACTTGGTCTAATTACTGTGAAGAAATTAGGCCACGGTCAAGACTGGTAAAACCTCATTTCACCCATGTGGTACTGTTAGCATTTCATAGCACATTTGAGAAACTGGAACCAGCGAATGTTTGTCGTTTTTGCTTGAAAAATGGTGAAAGGATTAATCAATTTTTTGTCAGTCGACCCATCAGTTAATCAACTAATTGTTTTAGCTCCAGACACTCAATGATTTAGTTTCTTCTGTCTGGAGAACGCCCTCTTCTAGTTAAGTGTTTCTTGTTAAAGCACAAGGTCAGTAGGTCAATCTTGGATATAATGATTTGGTTTGTTTGTAATAAAAATCATAAAAATGACCTTGACATATATATTTTTGCTTGTTTGTTTTAATAACTTGTGTTAAACTTTCTCACTCCATCATTCCACTAACTTCATTGTCACTAAACAAGCCTGCCGGGGAATGTAATTATTATTTTTTATATCCTTTTAGTCTATTTTTTGGTACTTACCACATCCCCAGGTAATCCAGGAAGGCCTCTCTCCCCCTGTGACACAGTGCACACAAAAATGAAAACCCTGTCATTAAAATCAAGAGACTTTCAGAGCAACTTCTCTTAGGCAATATGATAATGATACGGCAACGACCATAATTTATGTGCTGCCGCGTGTGTGTACTTACTGTACTGTAGGCCTAAAGGAAAGTGAAACTTGTGGCTAAAGTACCAAGGCAATTCAGTATGTGCGCATATGTGTGCATGCGTGCATCTTTGTGCATGCATATGGGTGTGGTACAAGTATGAGTGCACCTCTGGAACAATCATCAAAGTCGCTAATTACAGACAGACAAATGGACTCTACATTTTTTTTTCTCAGACAAATGAGTGGGCTGACTTTGATGGTACATGGAGGAGGCTGAGGAATGTCTGGAGAGCACAGACAGTACCTTGGGAAACTAATGATACCTCGTTGAAATGATTTATATCAGCGCTGCTTAATAACATTATGCTTACAGCAATATCCTCTTTGAATTGCTTCTAATCAAGTGAACAGGGTGTTTTGCATACAGCACAGGAGTGGGAGGGGGGCATACCTTTGTGCCTTTTATTCCGCCAGCCCCAGGTGCACCAACCAGTCCTCTCAAACCCTAATCAATTTCAGACAAAAGCTTCATTAATACAAAGATGATTCACAAAATCTGCCACAGAGTCTTAATATTTGAGATCTGTTTGTTACTGCAGGAGCTTAACAGACATTCACAACTTACATCTTTCCCAGGAACACCAGGTTTTCCAGGAAGTCCGTCAAAACCGGCTGCTCCCTAAAATGGAAACAAGCGAAGAAGAAAATAAGTCAAACATAGTCTACACTGTAAAATACAATATATTAACAAGATTTAAGGGGTATTACACCGATTTTACACGGGAATATCAGTTTACTCTTCACCAGGAGTACTGTACTACTCTGCCTTTGAGAACAGATATATGTGTCTGTGGCTTTAAAGGGAGCTTTCTAAAGTCTGAAAAAATAATGGTGGTGATGTCATCAGGGTTATTTTATTGTGTTTTTGGAGTTTGACCCATATCCCTGCTGCTGTGTCCACTTTGACCATTCTTTTAAAAAATCTGTCTCTCACAAGACCTCTGACTTTATGGAAGTGCAACAATAAATCACTGAACTGTCCCTTTAAATAATAAGCCAGGCCATTTTATATAAATAAACACCAACCAAACAGTGAACAGCTCATGAAAGCTTTTATGTTTATGAATCTAAACACCCTCTTTGTTAGGTATTTTTTATGAAAGCTCTACTGTATGTATAGTTGTATAGTTAGCACGAGCAGAAATCTGCATGGCTGTCAGTGTCGGAAAGTAACTAAGCACTTATACTAAAGTACAGTACTTAAGTACAATTTTGAGGTACTTGTACTTGATTTGAGTATATAAAGCATGGAAACATGCTTTATATTTCCACTCCACTTCATTTCAGAGAGAAATATTGTACTTTCTACTCCACTATATTTATTTGACAGCTTTAGTTACTTTTCAGATGAAGATTTGACTCAATGGATAATTTAACAAGCTTTTAAAATACAATACATTATTAAAGATGAAACCTTTTGACATCTTACAAAAAGCAGTGTGTAGTCTGGTCACATTTCAGATGTCTATGAGTTGTTAACAGCTCCACCAAATAGTGATTTTTCCTTCTAAACTTCTCACATGGTTTCATTTCAATAAATGTTCAAATGATCCAATATTTCACCAAAAATCAAAGATTAGAGAAAAAGTCCAAAAACTGAAAACAGATTTGTATATAAGAACTTTGTTTTTTCTTCTTTTCTCTCCCATTATCTCACGACCCCTCAGATTTATCTGGTGACCCTTCGGAGGGGCCCGACCCCTAGGTTGGGAATCACTGGACTAAACTAGCTAACTGTATATAAAGTAGTTGAAACTAGCTCCACCTCCAGCAGCTACAACAGTAACATGCTGCTTACACACTGATGCTTCAGTATTAATAATCTAATGATGTCATATATAATAATATATCAGTCAGAGGAACCAAACCACTACTTTTACTTTAAGTACATTTTGCTGCTAACACGTTTACTTAAGCAGGATTTTCATGCAGGACTTTCACCTGAGTATTTTTACATTGCTGTATTGTTACTTTTACTTAAGTAAAGGATCTGAGTACCACCACTGATGGCTGTGCAGATAGAGAAAATAGCCAAAACACATCCTTGGCTTTTAAGTCAGGTAACACCACCCTGACTGCATCCCCAGACACCTGGGGATGCAGTTCCCTTCATAACTTTACTGAAGCAAGTACTTTTCCAGCTTTCACCTGGAGGAAATTGCTGACTGACTGAATGATGGGCAGACAGCTCTAAACATGTTAAAGTACTGGCATCAGCAGGTTTGAATGGAGTTTCAGTCTGCCCAGAACCTGCTACACATCCTCATGTCATATGGCAAAGTAATCAGTGAACTGATTCTGTGTGTACTACATTCTACTACAAGCTTATTTAAGTCATTTGAATTTAAATGAAAGTTGACATCTCAGCATGATAAAAAAGTTTAAACTGTTTCTTATAATTTCCATCTGTGGTTACTTGATCTGTTACTCAAGACTCAAGTCTCATTGAAATCATGATCATGAGAACATCTTGACATATAAAGCATCATCAAATCTCATATGACCGTTAAAAACGATTGTTGATGGCAGGAAATAACCTTATACTGATTTATTAGCAGTCTAGCACCATTGCGATGGCAACAGGAGGAAGGTGTTTAGCAGCTCTGAGGAAACTTCAGACATCAACAAAGCTTCAGTAGGCCTGAATGAGCTGCATTATAGCCAAACGCCCCCACACAATCCCAGACAGGAAGTGTGGAGAGTGAATCAAGGAAGCCACATCTGTTTGCACAATTACGCCCCTCAGTTCTCAGTTCTTCTGAGAAGAATGGTCTCTCTCTGTCTCTCTCTCTCGGAGTTAACCCTGTCGTCAGGATTTGCAGTATGTACTGTGTTTTGTACAGGTTAAACCTGACATGACGTTATGGTTCCAATCCCAGGACATGCTGGGAAAACATGTACAGGAAGTAACTGCTGAACCCCTGTCTGCTACGGTGAAGCTGTATGTTCAAAGACAACAGTTACAGCAGGATGCTCCCAAATAGGAATATGTGGAACTGTGTGAATGTGAAGCATAGAGATCTGTTTACATTCAACTGCTTAAAAAATCCTTATTAATCAAGAAAACATTACAATATTACTCACCTTGACCCCTGGACTTCCTTTTTCACCTTTCACACCTGATCCACCCTATGACGAAACACAGCAACATTATCATTTATCATTATCAGATCTTAAACAATCATATGGTGAAGTGCATTTAGATTATACTCACAGTGGCACCTGATGGTCCTGGTGCACCAGGAGTTCCTGCATCCCCTTGAATTCCCTATATAGTATAACAGAGTGCATTATAAATCGGGAGTCAGTGTTACTGGTGCTGATTCAGCAATATACTTCAGGCCAGCTGAGAACCAGCTGAGAACCTGCTGAGTCGGAGCTGAATCAATGTAAAAAATTTGACTGACCAAGTACGAAATCCAAAACCCCAAAAAGGAAACAGCAGCTGTAAGTGACAAGACCACCACATGGAAGAACCTTGAACTTTGACCTGTGACCTTACTTTACTTCTGTTCTCATGTTAAAAAAAAAAAAAAAAACAGAAATGTATCTTCAAATATTAAGTTGCAGTGTAAGCTTCCTTTATCACTATTCTTTTTTCAATAAGGTATTCTTCTAGAACATTTATCAACTTAAATAGACTGTACAACATGGTGTGCATTGCTCTCTGGCAGCCATGCAATGAATAATTAATACATGGGAATAACTTTTGGTCTTACTTACAGAATGGATCCATTTTCACATACTGTTCTCTAAGACAAAATATGTTTTCTGTCCTCCAGCGCCTACTAACACAATGTTTTGTTTTGTTTACCTAATTTTAAATCTGCGTTAATTGCATTTGTTTGTTTCTATGCTTCTTTGCTTGCCTAGCTACATATCCAGCCGACACACAGCTACACTAGCATTCATTTGGAGTCGTGTTTCTGTCCACTTGAATGTAGGTCCAATATTCAACCCCCTCTACTCTGGTGTGGTATCGACCAACTACTGAGACAAATGTCTGGCTATGCTGCTAACTAGCTAGATGTATGACTTTGTTCACCGGCTAGCATTAGCTGCTTTGTCTGTCTGCTATCCTGTCTGCTGGGAGTGAAAAGTGTTGTAGTTGTGGGTTTATAAGAGCTTTTTTGCCTAAAACAGCTTTCTTTAGATGCGACACTGAACCATATAAATATGTCATAAAAATAAAATTAGCTAAAGGAGGCTAAGTTTGGTGATCACGTTCTTTCAGTTCATCATTGTGAGTGACACCTTTAACTTTAAATGTATTGATTTGATTCATTGTATAGCCAAAGCTACCTAACCCAACTATGGTTGAACAATAAAATGCCTTCTGTATTCCAGCTCAAAGCCTAGGTGTGTAGTATTTTCTCATAATCTTTCATGTGCAGACTTTCTGCTCTATCATGAGAGTGGTATTCTGTTATTTTATCAAAAAGGGGCGATCACTCCCACCAGTCCTGGGTCAGCCAGCCTGTCACAGTCCATTGGCCAAACCAGAGCCAGCACCCCTCATCCTCCTCCTATGCTCCCAACCTTGGCTCTTCCCCCATGTGCTGAATCCAACAGAAAGTCAACGAAATTGGCCCCCTTTTTTCACAGGAAATCGATAACAGGCTGAGAGGTAATTGTCCAGAAAAATATATGTACGCCCACCTAACAGTACAAGTGTTTCTCTGAGATCACTCCCAAACACAGAACGACTAATGTTATGTTTTTTTTTTCTTTTTCCCCAACCCAAGTTATTTTAAAATCCTTCAACAGTGAGCCAAATGCATGTGCACTGACTTGTGAATGAATTAAAAACTGCAACACCACATTCACCCACCTTTTGTCCAGCTGGACCGGGCAGCCCTGGTTTACCAGCCTGTCCTGATGCTCCCTAAAAAAAAAAAAAGAAAAATAACCACATGAAAACATATACATTTACACAACAAAGCTTGTGCTTTAATAATAATAATAATAATAACTTTATTTGTATAGCACCTTTCATACAAGAAATGCAGCTCAAAGAGCTTTACAACAAAAGAAATTACATAGACTAAGATTTAAAGAAATATATTTAAAGAAATATATTACTTTGTCTCCTTTATCTCCAGGTAACCCATCAATACCTGGCACACCACCAAGTCCCTGTCGGATAATTAGAAAACACATAATTAATACCGGTAATTGAACTTTTAATATTCAAAATATAAAACCAAATCCGCCACATGTCCAGGTCCACAAGTGTCACACCTTCTCTCCTTTTTGTCCAGGAGCACCTGCCAACCCTATGCTGCCTCTATCACCCTGTAAACAGAAAGCGTTTATTTACTTTGACTGTGCTGCAGTACACAAGCATGCATGATGGCCGGTAATGCGGGCAACAACGGCGTGCTGTCAAAACCTGGTAGCATCACAGGACATGGTTTAGTAAATGGAGGTCAGAGGATTAATGTAGAACAAAGTGTTAGAGATGAATTAATGGTCTTGATTAAAAACACAATGGAATATAACATAGAGATTTGGATAAAAGACTGAAGTTAAAATTACACACAGAACACAAAGAGTTACAGAGATGGACATACACAAAAATACTTTTGAGTAGAGGTTTGGGAGCCAGAATATACTAACAACTGTCAACTGCTTCACCAAGACCCGCTATGGTCAGGTCACACATCCAACCACAGACTCAAGGAAAAATGGATTCGCATTGTCCTCAGAGTCTTGACTTTTGGTTTGTTCACTGATGTCATCTGCTGTGCCAAGGAATCCCTTGGGATTCAAAAACTGGACTGAGTGAAAAGTAATGGCTGTTAAATTACATAGATGCCCACCGCAAGACTTCCCTCTGCTTCATAAACCACTTTACAATTTACAGAACGTTGCCCTTTAATTATTTTAGGAGCTTATATCATTTTAACACACGTCATTTCTTTCATCACTGAGATTAGGAGAGAGGCCCCTACACTGCCATGCCCTACAATGAAAGAGACATTATCTATAACAACACTGCTACATGGGAAATTGCCTGTTCTAGTCCGTTAGAATGCAATTAGAGGCAATCAAAGCGGGATGAATTCACTTTCACCCCAATGCGACTCGATGACCGTCAGCCATTTTTTACCACTGCGGGGGGAAGGCTTACGTCATGTTTTTGCATCACGTTTACAACAACAAATTGCAGCCGTCTCTGACAGAAAGTGAAGACAGATGCTCATGCAAAAGTACGAAAATAGAAAAGCAACAGGGATGCTCCGCATTAAAGTTTGATTTAATGCAGTTTTATTAAACCAGTGAGGTTTTCAGCAGCAAGAACTACAAAATGAAAATAAATTTATCATGAAATGAGTATGGTACAAATGAATTTACAGATGCATCCTCCAAACTATCACAACCAAAGTAGATAAGATAAAACAGAAGTGAGATGATGTACGTCTGTTCTTCCAGACCTCTTGTGGTCATTTTAAGTGTCCCTCTCTGGACAGTTTGAATGATGCATGCTGAGGATTTTGTCTCGAGGAATAAATTATACTCTGAGACTCCCAGCTGGCACTGCCAGGCAGCACAGAGGCTGTGATTTGAACAGACTGGGTGGGCGTCTGCGTAGGCCTGTCTTCTCTGCTACATCTTCTGTGGTAACCTGTCCTGTAATTCTGACAATAACAGCTATAAGGATTTTCCTGGCCACTCCCTGACAGAAAAGAGGTAAAACATGTAGTACCATATAAAAAGGAAACTAGAAAAAAATATAGATAGAAAGAAGTATATGAAAATATATTATTATAAGGAAGGAATTAGAATGTTTTGTTGATACACGTGCATATACAATATGCATGGAGACAAACGTGTCTGGGTTAAGATAATGCCCATGCAGCATCATGAAAGACAAGTTTACTTACCTTCTCACCTCTGTCACCTCTGACAGAGTGTACTTTGCCCTGCAAATAATTAATCGATAAGGATTAATTATTATGGAGGCAGGAAGAAAAGCAGAAGAGATTATAGCTGGAAGGCATGCAATCTGAAATGACTGAAGTGTGTTTGACAGTATATACCAACAAAGCTTAATATGCTGACAGTCAGTTAATTAGCTATTATTATTATTATCTTTTATCTTTCCGCTAAAAAGAAAACTACACTTGTAAATGTGGACGTTTTAAGTTTTCATACAGTTTCTCCTTTTTGTCCTCTGAGGCCAGGCGGTCCGATGGAGCCCTGAGGGCCAGTGTCACCCTGTAAAGGTAGGCATGTTCACACAATAAAAACATAGCACAGCTCTGCAACACAATGAAACTGCAATGTTTTGTTGCACACAATCTACTGTTTAAAGGCAATGGCAGATGACCTTTTCACCCTTGGGACCTGCAACACCAGGTACACCGGTCTCTCCCTGTGAGAAATGAACATACAGGTGTCTTTCAAAAGCCATTAATGAAAAGATTCCCACTCAGCCGTGGAAATAATAGGCAAGGATAAAGTCTGGTAAAAACCAGGGGACAGGCTTTACCTTCTCTCCAGCAGGACAGGAGCAGTTGACTTGAGGGCCTCTCTGTTGCTCCACACTTGTAGGTGTTGGAGTGGGGATCTCCAGAGGGGGGGCCTCTGTCACAATTTTCTTAGGGCACTGAAATGATAAAATGTAAGCACACAGTGATTGTCAAAAAATGATAGAATGATAGTATGAACGAGCAGTTTGATGCTAATCAGATAGTGGCAGGATCAAACTGCTCTGACTTGGCAACGGCTTAGTGACAACACACACCCTATAACCTCAAAAAACTTAAAGTAGATCAATACCACTCCCACATCTGTGCATCAAATACATACTGTAGCTGGAGACACAAGGCTATTAGCTCATCTTAGCAGAATGACTTTTTGATTTTGATGCCATTACTCAAAAACACCTTGAACTATTTGGATACAATATTTATGTAGGTAACTTGCATCTGTGTTCTATTTGTTAACAGTCATCAAATGTTTTTACAAGCAATGTTAGAGTCACATTACTGATTGAAACACTAGAAGTCAAATATTACATCTGCCCCCATGTGCAGGGGCGATTGTAACAGCATATGGGGGCAACAAAATGGAGTCACAAGCCATTTGACCAAAAACATATCAACTTCATAATCCATAGAATTGCCAATGCTCCCAACCTGCTAAATTTATCTCCAGAAAAGAATGCAGAAAAAAACTGTAACCAACAGTTATCAAAAAAACAACTGGAAAACTAACAACTGACAAAATGTGATTGTGCTCCCAACACAGCATGGGAGTTAAAACAAGGAAGGAGGAACTCTTACTCTCTTATCTTATTCTTATCATTGTCTGAAGTGAGGTTGGCAGGGCACTTCTCAGTTGTTTCCACAGCTGTGGCACAAATAGTATTTGCTCCCATCTGTACATTCATCATGGGCACAGGAGTGGCATGATACACAGGAAATCCAAGCCTCCCTTGATCTGGAGTAGCTCTCCGGGCAGACAATGCAGAATACCTCCTCTTCACTTTCCTCATCATTTTCTCTTCTGTTATTTTCTTATTCTTTGGTTTGGGTTTGGGTTTGGGTTTGGATTCAGTGAAATTCATCTTTCTCTTGTACTTTGATCCAATGGCTCTGTCCCTCTCCAGCTGCAGAGAGTTTCGTACAGGTTTATCAGTTAGGATTGCTGTGGTTCTCCTTTTCTTGACACTCACTTTGCATGGAGAAGCTTTGGGATGAGGTCTGATTGTGACATGTGAGAAGACAACCTCAGATGATTGTGCTTGAGATGAAGAGGTAAGTTCTATAAGCAGAAGCAGAGGAGCCTGGAGCAGACAAGCCTGAGATGGAGGAGCCCAAGGCAGACGAGCCTGAGATGGAGGAGTCTGGGGCAGAGGTGCAGACTCTGAGGCAGAGGCTGAGGGCTGTGGTGGGCATGTACGGTAAGTGACACGTGAGGGGGCATATTCCTGGTTGGAGAAAATACCCCTTTTTAAAGCACCTAAAGCATGCCTGGACATTTGTGGTGGTGGCAGCCAGTGGCAAGGTATCCTTCACTATTCCGGGGAGGTCATAGATGCTCATGGAAATGGTTGACGTATTATTTCAGCAGGCCATAAACACTGCAATCCAGGGGCTGAAGTTTATTTGAACAATGAGGGGGGAAAGATAAGAGCACAATGTCATGTCTTACAAAAATCAATCCCCTCCACTGACTGGCAAGACTTTGCCTTGAGGGCTGGATTTTGTGTGAGCTTGAAAGTGGCACAGGAAGACAAGGAAATCTTCTTGCATCCAGCCGGATCCAATCGCCATCCCAATAGATCCATGTGGTCCATCTCTGACAAAGTGAAGATGGAAGTTCTTCCTTGGGAACATAAAGTGGGGAGGAATGGTGTTAGCCAAGGAATTGATGGCTACCATCATGGTCACCAAAGAACCACGCTCCCTTTTTTTGGCACCTGTTTGGCACTGAAACTGTATCTTTCCAAAACCTTCCCACACTGGGTTGGTTAAAGCTTGTGGCTCTGGCAAGGCTTGTAGCCTGGGGACTGTGGATAGAAAGTGTAGGGTGCCTCTGCAGAAAGCCAGTAAGCCAATCTGGTCCTGCCATGTCACTGGCATTCCATGAAGCTGGAAACTTAAGATCATATGCCACAGCCAGTTGGTAGGCAAGCTTGCATGTCTGGGAAATGGTGGGAAGGTTGTATGTTAAGTGTGATTTTTGGTTTATGAAAAAAGGCTCTCTTTCTCCAGAGCTGGCCCTAGGCTTATGGTAGCCCTAAACACGGTTATGTTTTGGCCCAAAAACATTCTAACCACAAAAATCAAATAACACCCACTTCTCACATGCACACACACACAGTCGTGTTTCCATCACTTAAGAGGATATTACATTGAATTATATATTAATTTCCTGGAGACTTATCCTAACCTTAACCATAACCACCACATGATTAACCCTAACCCTTACCCTAACCTTAACATAACCCTAAACTAACCTTAACTTTAAACCAAGTCTTCACCCTAAAATGATTTAAGTTAAGGGGACAAAAAGTCCCATAAGGTAGTCGAGTCCCCACAACATGTCTGTGTAAACAGATTTGCGTCCCCCAACAACATGAGGAATACCTGGTAAAACACACACACACACACACACACACAGCAAAATAATAAATAGCTTATAAATTGCATTGTGTGGCCTCCAGCTCTGTGTAGACCTATTATACTTTACCTCTTTAGGAAACAACCTACCATACAGGTCTGAAGCCTCCTTCAGGTACTCTATCACTTGATTTTTTGCTCCACTGAGAAAACCCTACTAGCTGGGTTGTAGCCTCCAGTTGGAGCTGCTGTTCCCTGTCTTTGTCTTGCCTGAGACTCCTTTTTTATGAAACAGTACAAGGTCACATGACAAATGTCATGGGACTTTGCCACAGCCCTTGACTGAGTTGCACCTGGACATATCAATGGAGGCAACCACCAATATGGACAGTGGCACTACCCTTGCTCTTCTCCTTGGTCTGAACCTAGGCATGCTGTGAACAGAGTGTATAACGCTACACTGTAAAATGTGTAAAAATTAAATGGTTCAAACCAGGTTTTGAGTTTCAATACTAGGCTACAATTACAAACCAAAAACAATAGTTGAAAAATGTTAATTTTTAGGCAATATGGCAGTATTTAAAGTTAAGACAACTTCTGATTGATAGACATAGAAGATTTTGAAAGCACGAGACAGATCTGCCAACACTCCCGTTTTTCCCAGGTTTCTACCATATTTCCACCCCCTCTCCCTACTGTGCTCCCATTTTGTTGTTTCTCCTGGGAAACTCCCGTTATTTGCATGGCCCTCAACCTTTATTATGAATAATCGTCATACACACAGATCCATAAGTGTTATATGTTACCCAACGTTGCCAGATCTTCTATGAAACACAATCTACACACACAAACTACATGTGACATACAATTTCAACCCATCTGTCACCACCACCCTCTTTCCTCCTGTCCTTTGTCCTCCTTCCTCTGCTGCTGATTTGAGTCACTGCCTACAGGTACCGCTGGTAGAGAGGAGGAGCTAGTTTGTCTCAGCCAGCAGCAAAGTTTACAAGAATTTGCTAAATTTAATAGTACGTGGCAAACTCAGATACACAGTTAGCTACATGCAGACAGCTTTCGTGTTATTAGCTTAATCAGTGTGCTGTGGTTGTGTAAAACATACCAGTAGAGGATGAGGCACTGCAGACAAAGCAATTGAAAATATTGCTTTTCTACATGTTTATGCTTGTTGAACAGGTGGTTTGATGAAGTACTTATTGGCCTTTTACTCGCAACACTTGTTTGTTGCACTAGTATCTTTCACCTCATCCACCACCCCAAAAAATATGTTGATTTTCAGCCAATATGGCAGTATTTAAAGTTGAGATAATATCTGATTCATAGACATTGAAGATTTTGAAAGCATGAGAAATTGGCTCTTGGCGGGAATAGAACCCAGGTCCCCAGATAGAGAGACTTAACCACTGGACTATGCCAGAAAATATATAATAATTAAAGTATACATAGACATTTAAACTGAACACAATACACTTTTCTTAAATTATTTTAAAAAAATCATCTATTTTACTAAGTCGGACACCATTTAGATGGTGTCGGGGTCAATTGTAACACAGCTAGAAACAACAAAGCTACCATTTGACAAAGATATCAAATGTTAGACAACAGAATGGTCATCTACACAGATTTAAATTCATAGACATTTAACTTTAAGGCAATATGAGGAAAATACAGTAGATGAAATAGATAGATAAAAATTACTTTCATACCTCAAAAATGAGTCTTGGCAAAAAAAAGTTTGACAAGGCAGGCAGAGAGGGATAATCACAGACCTTGTGCATAATGGGTTTCATGGTTCTGTCTCGTTTCTGTTTGGTGCAGTTTGATGTTACAATTGCGCCTTGTTACAATTGCCCCCAGTCTCCCCTACTTCTTGGCTAACAGTGGCCCAGCGCAGTGACTTCCTGGAGTCGTGTCATCACCATGTGAGGTAACCAGTGGAGATTAAACATATATTTCCCAAAATGTTGAACTATTCCATTAAATGCTGTCTTGAGCAAATATAGGTTTATTTGCTCTTTTGACTGAAAACCCGCTAATACAGTTGATATGTTTTGTTTTTTAACTTCTTAGCTAGCAGCTAACCATCACTGCCTTGTGAGCAAATCTGACTAGCACCATTGTGGAAGCCTGTAATGGTGTTCAGCATTGCAAAATTAAGCTGGCGCCATGTTAGCTAACAAAACCAAAAACAGACTGCTCATGTAAACTTGTGTGTCAAGCTAAAAATCAATGTTTTAAATTAGAGACTATCTTGAGATAAAGAAAAGACAGTTTACTGTGTTAAAGTAACCTACAATTAGAAACAAATCTACCACATATACTTTAAACAGATCCAATGACTGTTTTACTGTATATTGTGATATTTGTAGACAGCCAAATATTCAATGAATCTCCATTGTGGAGCCAGATGTGACAGAGACAAGATTTGTGGCATTGTAGTGTCAAAAGTTTGGTTTCACATTCACTAAAAGGTACAGGCAGTAGCTCTATAGTACTCACAGGCCCATTGGGTAGATCACAGCAGGTTTCCAGCTCTGCATGCTTGGAATCACAATAAATCATCATCCTCTGGAGGTCAAACTGTATGGTCACAGGAAGACAGACACATCATCGATAAATAGATCAATTTTAAAACTTTACCTTGACTTAAACACATTACCACATTTCCAGAGTAGAGAATATTGTGAAATTGAATTTATTAATGCAGGTTAAGACTTACATCTATTGGCACACTGTCATACAGCCTCTTCCCAATGACTGTCTTCCCCTGGACATCAATGTTCTCCCTGTCTCCAATTGGCAGAGTTTGGATGTGTTTGCAGTCCAGGTACAGAGACACAGACTTGGCCTCCACGCTGAGGGCAATCTTGTGCCAGTTGCGGTCAAACAGGTTGTCAACTTCAGGGTTCTTGAACACAGCTCTGACAGCATCCTTTGTCAGTCCGACAGCATTGTACTCCACCGCCTTGTTCTCACCATCCAGACGGATAGACACCTGACAAGTCAAAGGCAGGATAATAATAACAGTAGGAGCTGAAAAATACGGGCAGTCAGGTTCAAGACAACATCTAGAGAAGCAAATTTAATTTGAAGCTTGTGTTCTGAGAGTGGAAGCAAATAATGGAAGTAATTTAAGCCAAATTAAGGCATAAAGTCATGAATAAAATTGGTCCTTTTTAGAAAATTGGTCCTTTTAGAAAAAGGATTACAAGAAGCCTAGGTGGCTTGAGAAGGATAAATATGTATAACACCCAATAATTTAAAAAGGAGTTAAACAGCCATGAGTTGGCCTTGTAACTGGACTTATAATAGTCACATTTATTACTATTTACATTTGGCTGACCCACCTGTGGGATTCCATATTTGTCATAAACCTGCCAGAGGTACCAATCTTCACGTCTTGAGGTTTTCCTGAATTTGAATGTCGTCACAAAGGCATATTCATCTGGCAGCCCCTGAGGAAACACATCTCTGTGGAAGAGAAGCACATTGTTATTATTAACATAAACAGTACTTTATTTTACTACAGGTATGTGATTAACACACAGAGACCACTAACAGTAACAGTTCAAACCTAAAATAAAACATAGTCCATGTTTCACTTAACCGTTTTTAATAGCCTCTGTTCCTACTTTCCATTCCTTTTCAGAAATAAATGTTTGATCATATTTCATAAATGTTGGGTTGAATTAAGCCTATTATCTTGATAAAACTTTTATTTTGTGATACATTTTACATAGTTTCTTGTGAATATGCTGAGCTATTGTGGTTTTTTTTTTTCATTTTTATCTACAATAATTAGCTAAAAGTGTGATTGTATATGTAGATGACATTTTATCAAAACTATTTACAGCATATTAGGGAGGATTTAAATTAATTTTTCCCAAAATGTATTTCAATTTCAAATCATCCACATCAAAATGTAACTTTTTGTGGTCAACTATTGTTCCCTTTGAAGAAGGCTGAATAATATATTCCCCAGAACCCCCAAACCACAGATTCCCTGCATGTCAATTGATTTTTGATCATTTGGAACACCTCGGAGGTATCAACAAGGACAGGTCCCCATTATCAAATCTCATTTTCCATTTTCCATATTTTCCATTTTCCATTATAATTTTGGGCAATCTTATGCTTCCATGGTATATATTCCTAAATAAAGTTGTGTCTAATCAAATTGGGGCCCCCACTTTAGGTAAGTCACATCCATAGAAATGTTTTGACATGTGCAGTGTATTTTTTGCAGTACAAATTGATGGTCACTTACTCTGTTTGCTGTACAATGGGCATGGTGCCAAGGCGAACATAAGAACTTTGGCCTTCATCAACTCTGGTTCCCAAAATATCTTTCACATTGAAGTAGTCCATCAGGTCGAACCCTGCAGCAACACAGTAAAATAGCCTAGTTGGACTCAAGACAGTCTCACACACATAAATAAGCACACCAGGCTCTTGAGTCGTGAGGTTGAGTTATGGTTTTGTCAGATTTCTTGGGGTATACTGAAGTTTAATTGGGTCAGTCCCACCACACCCTGCAGCCACTGTGTTTGTGGCTTTTTGGAGAGAGATGAAAATCACAGTATTACTGAATTGATGGAAAATATAGCCATTTGTTACAAATTCATTTGTTATTTTCTGCCAGAGGAAAAAATTAGTTGCTATCTCTGGTAAACTCCTCGTGTGTGTCTTGAGTGTGCGTGCGCGTGTGTGTATGTTGCCCTGCAGTGTGTGATTTGAAGTGGTCTGACCACAGACCATATTTAGGTGGTTTAGAAAGGACACTCCCTTGTACAACAAACAAGTACTGTAGCTAAGGCGATGCCAGCAGGATCAGAGCTTGTACTTGCACTAATGCTGCCAGTTTGTCCAGCGAACCTCACTGAAAGCTGGTGGTTATGTTGTGTGAACTGAGCTCCTCTGAAAGCAGACTGTGCCATTAGTGAGTCAACAGGATGAGGACAGCCTTAACATGTTCCAGCAAGCCTATAGTAATGCAACAAAATCTCTGAAATGTAAGGTTTCCGGTGGGAATATTAAGACCAATGCACCGGTCTTTATAAGAGGACACCGGAACATAAAGGCGGTAATGTGAGAGTCTTACGAAAGCTTAGTGGATGTTTTTAGAAATAGCGTTGAAACAGGTGGTACGACACAGACTGCTGCTGTGCCATTAGCACAGAGCAAAAAATAACATTAAAAACAAGAGCTGTCAGACTGAATAACTGGGGGGATTCGGCATCCATCACAACTACTTTGTCTGTCAGTAAAAGCCACCAAGTGTCTCAGATGCACTGTTAGGGATAACAGATTACTATGACCAGAAGGTTGAGAGTTCCTCTGTCCTGGTTTGTACGTGGGGGGGGGGGGGGGGGGCAGCTCTCATATACATTCATTTTGGATGCCATTGATTCACTTTTATGTGCCAGTTACCTCCACTGGTCAGTAGATGGTACTATTTCTACTTTTGCTAAAATACAAGACAACCATTTTGCCTCGGGTCTTATCATTTTTTTAATCATTTGTGTAATGTTGAAGTCAATGCTTGATCAATTGTATTACTTTTCAAATTCACACACAACAGCTATCAAGCCTAAAATATTGAAATAAGCCAATTCTTTTTGTCTAACTTGGAAGTCAAAGATTACTGTTGAACTTTGGTCATTTCTTTAGTTAAACTGCAATTACTTACATTTTTATTTCATGGTAATTCATATGTTGTCAGCACAGTTGTCATGCTTTCTATCTGGTGAACTTTGGCCATCCTAGAATTTAGACATAGCTCTGGCTATTGTCTCAGTCGGCATACCTGGGCTATCTCAAGGTGTTGCAAAAGTCAGACCCATTAAGGCTTTGTAGCTTCATCCTCTAATGATACCTTTGCTGTCTTTAAAATTCAAAAATGTCCAACTCTAAGGATCAACTGAAAGACTCATACACATAAGTTCAAAGGGCTTGGTCTGCTGTTGAATCAGAACAGCAGTCTAGCAATTATACAGTGACCAGTGATGCAAATGGATGCACAAGCCCCTCAGCATGTTCTCAAATGGATAACCTGAAAGCACTTTTGCTAAATAACACTTAAGTAAATGAAAAAGTAAAGCGACTAATGTTTTCTAACTCTGCTTCAGCTCTATAGTTTGAGCCCCGGCCATGCTATTAGGTTCAGAAGTCATGTTTTGCTGGTTGTCGTTCTTGCTGAAGGGTTTCTCAAGGAAGCCATGCAGCTGTGAGTTCTGCTGGCCCTGATTCTCTCTGTCACCATGCTTGCATCATGCACATTCGCTCACCGCGCCGTTTCTGTGGCTGTTTGGGGGCCATCTCAGCGCAGAGCTGTAATTTGGACTGGCAGTGGATAGCGTATAATCAACCCAAAAAGTTATTTTGGACAGCCAAAAACGACCAATGGGGTGATCTGCGGGAAAAGCCAGATGAGTTCACTGACTGGGAAAGGCGAATGCACACACACAGCATTCTTTTGATCAGAGCAGATGGCAGCATTTGTGCGGTAGATAGTGAGTGCAGAGCCACAAAGACACCCTGCAGCCTCTTGTGTGTGCTCAGTACCCTGAGGGGTCTGACGAGACAGCCCATGATAAATACAAGTCTGACTCAAACCACAGGTCTCTTGGCTGTCAAATCATAATCAGTGGCAAATAGACTTGACATTTCTCACAGAGAATTACACTCTCTCTGCACCAGTGTAGAAAGAGTTTAGAGCACATTTGTTGTGTAATTATAAGCCTACAGGAGCTGCTGGTGTAGTGACGATAAATACTGTTTGTCTAGTGCATCTCTGTACGTAGAGAAAATCTCTGTGCACTTAGCCACAAACTAAAAAACATGTACTTTACTCAAGTAAGTTTGACAATGTATTTCTTCAGGCAATGCCGCAGTTACAGAATTACTGCAGTTTGGAAAACCCCGGACATCTTTCTCATGTCAAGGAGCTTCAGACCTCAGACTACTGTTTGATAACACTTTGCCCCACGAGAGGCCCAATGCAGGTTTTGTCTCTTACAGTAGATCAGATTATGACACAACTGTCAGCACTATATGTACTGTAGAGAGAAAATCAATAATCATTATTGTACTTTCTTTCACTGTGCCAACATCTAAAGTAAAATGAAAACTACATCTTTCAGGGCACATGCTTTGCCTCCTTACTGTTTGTACTCTTGGACCATACTGTGGGCTTACATCATGACAGTAACTAAGGATTTAAAGTGATTATAGTAACTATTTGGGAGTACCATTTCATTTGTGGTACTGCTACTGTAGCTAAATGTAAATTAAATATAAATGAGTTAGTTCATATTTATGGTCTATTCTTCAATTACATAGCTTGCAGTTTAAAAAAAGGATTTCCTCATATAATTCTCCAGTGGAGCATGACTTTGATTTTGGATCTGACTTGGAAAGACAAACAAAGTGCAGCCCAAAGGATTTATTCCAATTAGGGTGCTTACAGCACATCTGACAAAATGGTACATCTGCTTAAGAAAGCATGAGTGGATTTCAGTGATTTATCTAAAGTTTGTTCTAATTCCTCTGCGGTTTGGGGGAAAGCATAACCACGTAATTAGCACTTGCCCAATGGCAAGGATGTGATAATGTGTCTTGACAGTGTGAACTGATGCTGTCACCTCTGATCAGAAGCACACACTCTTCCACTCTATACTGACAAATCACTGCTGATTGGATGGTCTCCCACTTTGACCAAAAGTCACTTCAACTTGCAGCAACCTATTTTGAGAAGGTGAGAAATGTCAACATTGTTGTATCAGTTTGTGATATAAAACTTTCTTCACTTCTAACAGGGCTTCACTGATGTAGTAAAGTAACCATAGTCCTTTATATGCTACTTTATATTTGTACTCCACTATATTTTACAGGGAAATGTTTTTACTCAACTACATTTATTTGACAGCTATAGTTACTAGTTACTTTGCATAATAGGATTGTATATACAAAATGTATGATCAGTTTACAAAATATAAGCTGAACTACCCAACAGTATATAAAGTGGTAAAGCACTTTTGCTAATGATTAAAATGCTGCTTACACATTAACTTGTTACTAATTAATAATCCAATAATGCAGTTTAATGCATACATAATAATATAACACTCAAAGGGCCATTTGGAAATTAGTATTTTTACATTGTGGTAGTTGTACTACTTTTACTG
Source organism: Scomberomorus guttatus (assembly GCA_038419695.1). NCBI lineage: Eukaryota > Metazoa > Chordata > Actinopteri > Scombriformes > Scombridae > Scomberomorus > Scomberomorus guttatus. Next base: position 22,978,897 of record CM076461.1, read on the forward strand.
AAGAGATCTATGCTAAGCTAACTGGCTGCTGGCATTTGGTTCATATTTAACATACAGGCATGAGAGTGATATCAATCTTCAAACTATTCTTTTAAAGCAGTGGTTGAAAAAAGATGAATCATTTATTTTCACTATAATTTCATCCATAAGTAACACAATAGGGCAGTGGTTAGCACTGTCACCTCACAGTAAGAAGGTTCTGGGTTCGAACCCACTGGCCAGCATGTTTGCATGTTCTCCCTGTATTGGCATGGGTTATTTCTGGGTACTCTGGCTTCTTTCCACAGACCAAAAGCATTCAGGTTTGGTTAAATGGTGACTCTAAATTGCCCATAGGTGTGAATGTGAATGGTTGTCTGTCTCTATACTATGTGTTAGCCCTGTGTGTACACCACCTCTTGCCCAATGTCAGCTGAGATTGGCTCCAGCTCCCCTGTGACCCCCCAGGGTCAGAATGTATGACTATTTTGGTCATGGGTTTCATAGGCTTTCTGTAATAAAACATCTGAAATCAAAAATCAGATGGGGGACTGTGGGACAAAATCTTATCAAATGGGGGTCCGTGGTCTAATTTGTGTCAGTTTAGGGGTCCTTAATGAGAAGCACTGCTTTAAAGAAATAGTATGGATTCAGCAGATCAGTGGTGTACTGGTCATCGTGCATACCAGGACAAATCCCAGTGGGCCGCTGCATCGGTGGGCCGGTGGACTGTCAAAAAATCCATAAAGTATTTACCATCCCTGTCTGTCTCTTTATCGGCCCTCTCTGTGTGCCTGCCATTCAGAGTGCGCATGAGAGGGTGCTGTGCGCGATGCGGGACTGGGCTCACTAGCCAATCAACCCTCACAGACTCCTCAATTTTGGGGTAAAGTAACTGGATAGACATAGATAGAGTCTAAAGGCAAAATGTCATTTGCCCTCAAAGCCCATATCAGTTGACCCTTTGTTTTGACAAAGATTGCCAGATGTCACTGTGCCAGCCAAATGTGTTAAAAGTCAGAAATTGTAAAACAAGGCTTTCACCATTCGAACACCTCTCTTTCCACAAAGTTCAACATAGCAGTAGCCCCAACAGTCGTGCCTGTCCATCTGTTTTTTCTCTTAGTGTGATGGATGTGGGTGGGAGACAGACAGGAACTCAGATCCCCAAAAGACACACTTATAACAACATCCGACCTTTCTGGATAAACGCTATTCAGGAGTTCTGAGAAACTTTTCACACAGGAGCTTGGAATGTATAAATGTATGAAAGGACTAGTCATGCGCTTCACTTGGTTGAGTACTAGTTTAGCCACTGACCTCGAAACTCCCAGCTCCATTTAAAGGACTGAATCAGTTTCACCTCCTTAAGGAAATAGTCTGACATTTTTAGGAAGTACGCTTATTCACTTTCTTCTTGACAGTTAGATGAGAAGATTGATACCATTATTATATCTGTACAGTAAATATGAGGCTACTGTCAGCAGCTGGTTAGCTTAGCTTAGCATTAGGGAGAAACAGTTATCTGTACCAAAGGTAACAAAATACACCTACCATCATCTTTAAATCTCATTAATTAACGTTATATCTTATTTGTTTAATCACACTTAAATATCATGTGTTAATTAGTGAGCTTTAGAGGTGCTGGTAGGCATATTTTTTACCTTTTGACGGAGCCTGGCTAACTGTTTCCTCCTGTTTCCAATCTAATGCTAAGCTACGCTAATTCCCTACTGACAGTAGCTTCATATTTACTGTACAAATATTGCAGTGGTATCAATCTTCTCATCTAACTCTCGGCAAGAAAGCAAATGTATTTCCTAAAATGTCAAATTATTCCTTTAACTAGAAGTCATTTATACTTTACATTCATCTGACCATTTTTGAATGCATGTTGCTGCAACTTTGATAAAAAAAAAATAATGCAGATAATACAGTTTCAAGAATCTAGTGGCTGGTTGGAACTGTAGACAGAACACATCTACATTTCTAAAACACAGCAACTTGATTTACAGAATGCTTAGCTGTGATGAAAAGTGGGTGAATGTGGTTGAATTCAAACCTGGCAGTATTTTGTTTTTATGATGGCAGTGTAAAACAAGACAGAAAATTAATCCTTCTCAAATCCTTTTAGAAAAGTAGCACTTTGCAAGTCATGAATAAAACCATTTCAGTTTCCAAACACATAGAAATAGAGGAAACTGCTGAGTGAAAACGGTCTAAATCTTTGCATATAAAAAGTATCTCTTTGTTTCTCTTCATGTAAAAAAGCTAAACGTGGGAGTGTAGGAAATGCTTTGAAAAATAAAGAGCTGACTTTGCGGTTGACAAGTGTTGCCAGCGCTGCCTGTTGCTGTGAAGAAAGCAGCAGTTTGCACATACCTGGAACCTCTTCGAGACCATAACTGGAGCTGTTGGGTTTAAACCGATCAGGTTGAACCTTCATGTTTGGACACAGCACATCTGAAGAGAAAGGACAATAGTTCAGTTAGACACGTTGTAAGTCAGGACGTGATGTTTTTATGGGAACACAGGGTAGGCAAAGCGAACTTCTCAAACACTTGTGTTGGTAAGCTTGTATCTTCCTGTTGGAAATCTGTGTTATTGTTTTATTACAAGAAGCAGACATTAAAATACTTGATGAAAAGGGTGTTAAGTGTTGGATTGTTTTAGGAGAGCATGTCCTCCCAAGAAAAACGACACTGTAGGTCGTAATGTCAGTCACCAAAAACAACCTATAGTTACATTTGAGTGACAGAGGGCATCTAGAGGCCATAGTAATTATGACCCAGAGAAGTGACGCAGTTCAGATGACATCTGTATAAGGTGACAAATTTCCACATTCGGAGGTGGCGGGTTGGGTGGCTGGTTAGATCCTAACTTGCAAAAAGTGGACTTTGGACTTTGCTGCTGTTCGCTTCCTGTTTCCAACTGTGAGTATCATGTTTCCAGTCATGAGTCAGGACAGTTTTTTAAAAACCATAACTACAGTCATCGTGGTGTTTACTGTTGCCATGACGACAAAGGTTGCTTAACTTTAAGCAAGTAGTAACTTTAATCCACGCCACGTTTCAAGTCATCATTTTCAACCAAACCACGATCTTTCCCTAACTCTAACCAAGTGATTTTTGTGCCTAAACCTAACTAGACTTTAACCACAGTGTCGTCACACCATAAAACACAATTATTTTTTAACAGTGATGTGTAACGGTTTTGGAAAGCACAGACAAATTATGTTGTCCTGCCGATTACTGCCAATAGAGGCACTGGATTAGAAAATGTTCCTATGGGTCATTCTGGAGTGCATGATCAAATTACCTATTTGGTCATTTAATTTGGAGGACTTGTTGTTTTAGGAAGTGGTGATCTCACTGAAATGCAGCCTTTAGACTGATATGTGATCTGAAGAGCACCAGACAGACTGCCCTCCATCTCTCCTGACTTATGTCTGGGGGAAGGGTGATGTGTGTGGGTGGTTGAGGGTGGTTCTTTTAGAGCATGGGGCACATTCACAAGCCCAAGAAGCAATCACAGTTTTACATTTCCACACACACATATTTCAGTGATGGTGATGACAGCGAGAAAGGCAACACCATCAGGTTAGGTTTTTATTGACAGGAGGGGTATTTGCTATTTGTGTCGCGATGCCAGCTCCACTAAAGAATGCAGATAGGGATCCTGTTTAGTTTAATAGATGTAAACATTGGTTTAGAGATGAGAATGACATTTTTAAAGGAGCTTAAAGCCACACACACACACACACACACACAGAAACATTTTCTTACTTGAAGGTGTTGAATTTTGTCTGCAGCATTGAAAATTTACATTTAAAATTCTGAACAAATTGTTTTCTTTTTATAAACAGAGCTCCACAGACCTCACTACCAAAGTTTTTGGGTATTCTGGAGTAACAGGGACTCCCTGACTTTTCCTCTTGTGCCACTGAGGTTGATATTTGTGGTTATGAGTAAAATGTCTCAAGACTAATGACATTCACATGTCTTAAGGATAAATTGTAATCGTAACTTTGGTGTTCCTCTGACTTTTCTACTAGCGCTATAAATAGGTCAAAATTTCACTTTGTCTAATACTTTGGTTTATACAAAATACTTGCATAACTAATGACATTCCCATCAGCCTCAGCTGTACATTGTGTTTAGTACTATTTAGCAATGTGAGCATGCTAACTCACTAAACTAAGACGGTGAACATAGTAACCCTTATACCTACTAAACATGTTAGCACTGTCATGGTGGGCATGTTAGCATGCTGTTAGCGTTCAGCTCAGTACCAGTGGGTCTATGAATGCAGTCTCACAGAGCTGCTAGCATGGCTGTAGACTTGTCTTGTTTTAATGTAATTTTTCAATGTTGCGAGCCTCATTAAACAAAATTCTGATTACCTTCATTGTAGTGGGGTTGAGCAAAAAAGTAAAACCAAAGCTAGATACCACATAAGGCAAATGAGAAAATTAGGGTGAACTTACCTTTTAAAGCTGCAGGAGGCATGATTTTTATGGAAAAAATACATTCCACTTATCAACCTAAATCTAACTGGTGGCTGCAACAGAGAAGAGTGTCCTATTGCTGTTAAATTGGAGATTCGAGGTATAACCAAACCTGGACTCACCAACATAAGAAATTCCTCCTTTTGCCCCTTAAACATTTACTACATAACCACCATCATCTGCAGTCATACTATTTTCTTTGTTTTTCTGTGTGTGTGTGTGTTTGCTCCTTTTCATTTTACAACAGACAAGGAGAATTAAAACTTCTGCCCCATCCCATATGGCGAGGAACATTTTGATAATGTGGATCAGGTAACAACAACAAATCAGGATCCTTTCATTAGTTCGTAATCAATCTGTTCAGAGGAACTTCTCATTAAACCTATTATTAGCCCAACACTCCATCTGTGTCCTGACTGTCAGTCTTAAATATTATCTGTGGCTTAAAAAAAAATAGTGAGACACTCCAAGCTCCCTAATAGATCATGTATCTGCCAAACATCTATCAAACCCTGCAATTTTCTTAAATCACACCTATAAAAATTGTCAAGTCAAAGAGGCTTTTAACCTTTTCAGCATTCATTGTGAGGACAGCTCTGTTGACATAGTTTGTTTTTCTTTTCCATCCAAAGCCCAGAGCATGCCTAATGGGAAAATCCAAGCAGCTAATTTAACCGTCAACAGTTGTTTGCTCTTTGGTAAGTGTTGTTATCTATATTTCACATGCTTGATTTCTAATTTCAGCTGTAAAGTTTGTCCTTGTTTGTGTCTGTCTTCAGATTTTTAGCAGTGAAATTGAAGGAGCCTTTTTTTCTCTTTTTCAAATGATAATGGAAGATCTCAGAAGCAATACTTGGTTTATATTGTTTATAAAGCCAGTGACTCCACCAAAAATTACCATTCTGTGAATGAATGGAAGTGCGTCACTCTTTTTTAAAGATGGTGGTGTCGCACAGCCCTGAGACTTAGTATGCTAGATAGCAGAGCTACTCCCTGCACTTGTGGCCCTTAAGCTATAATTTAGGGATCTGACTGTGAGTTAAAATGGAAGCAATGTAAAACCTGCCCTTTGGAAGTGCATATCTCAGACAGATTCATAGTATCAGCAGAAGCCCAAGCATTACACACCTTTTTTTTTGCAGTCAGAGTTTGATAAATTTTTAATTCTTACTATTACCCGTGTTACCTGTCATCATTATGGCTGTTGAATTTTTAAAACATACTCTAGGTGTTAGATAAGAGCTCTGGTGTTAGAGTTCTTTGTCACTGGGGTCATATAAGGTCATGTGCGTGATGTTTTGAGCTGGTATTCTGATGTGAGGCTACATATGCTCTAATGAATCAGTGCAGGACAGAATAAATAGTGGCCTTTTTTTAGACCTATAGATTAAAAGGTGAAAACATCTAACGTGGACATTGGGGCGGCTGCACTGGACCCACTTGAAACATTAGAGCTATAATTTTCTGGGTGGAAATAACTTGCATTGCTCAGTGAGCCAGTTGTGCTGACCACTGATATACTTAGAGACTCACTCATGGTGATTTTAGAGATTACAGAAAGAAAACACTCAAACTTTCTTTCAGTGTAAATTTAGCCTTTGGTTAGTTCTACGAAGCACTATGCTCTAAAATTGCTGTACAGCATGCTTCATGAAACAATATTTAACCTGCATTATTGACCCCTGAGTTGGCAGACTGAAAATCTATGGAGTCAAGGAGCAAGGTCAAAGACATGCAGGATCATTTTGCAAGTTGATATGCGCACCCAAAAAAGAATAAAGGCTTCCCTAAACAGTCTGAATCAACGCTTTCTTCAGAAGAAATCTCTACTTTTGCCTCGTCAAACTTGACAATTTAGTGCCAGGTTAAAGTGAGAGTTGAGAGTTTGTCATTGCTCATCTGTGTGTGAAACCATGTAATCATGTCATTTCCGTTTTTGTATTTACTGTTTGCGGCAAAGACTTATGGCTTCCTTTTCTTTCCTGTCTGGCTAATTTTAGTCAGGAATTTCAAGCGTTGGAGTGCAAAGCATCCATCTTCCCCATGAAAACACACAGATACTTTCTCACTTTCCCACACAGCTCTCCGACAACTAAAGCTGCTACTTTATTTAGTTTAGCTAATTCATTTGACTATGTAAACTCATGTGACATTACAGTAGCCTACTTTTTAAGCGTGTGTACCTCTGTTGAAAGATTTTCTCAGTGCACTAGTGGAAAAACCATTGAGGTTAGCGTAAGACAAGCTTTCCAGTGCTAAACACCTCTGCACCAAAGCAGCAGTCAAAGAGGCAGCTGCACCACAGAAATGCCTTGGTTAGAAAACTGTCATTTACAATTTTTGCAACAGCCCCCTCACATGATTTATATTCAGTCAAAAAGAAGCCATGATAGCACAGTATACATGTGCAGCAGCTCTTTGTGGTTGGGGTGGGGTTTTGTGGTTCGGGTCTTTCCTCAGTATCGTGGTTAAAGGTTAAAATAAGAATTTAATTTGATTAAGTGCACGTTCAGGGTGAGGCCTGCTCTTCAAAGTTAGGCCAACACTTCAAAAAGAAGCCATGTGGCATGCAGTGTGAGTGATGTGTTGGCACAGAGCCTGATGGCTGACTTACTTTCACACAGCCTCCTCCTCAGCCTGCCCCTGATTTTGTCAATGGCATTAAAGTCTGTCACATGGAAGACGTGGGCATTCTTTGGCTCAGCGGCAATCTCCTCCAGCTCCACCTTTAGCGCCTCCCCGATGCCCACAGCAAACATCCTGATACCGGCTTTGGCAGCTGCTTTCGAGGGCTCCAGAACATAATCCTGGCTTCGGCCATCTGTGAGAAGGATGGCCACCCTCTGAATGCCTCTGGCAATGGGCCTCGCTCCGTTCCGCTCTGTGAAGATGTTGGTGGTGGTGTAGCTGATAGCATCCCCAGTCATTGTATTTCCCCCCAAGTAGCGTATGTTACGGGCAGCTCGCTTCACATCTTCCAGGGTCCTGTGTTTCCCCAGGTTGAACTCAGTGGTGGTCGTGTCACTATAGAGAACAACAGCTACTCGCGTCTTGTCAGGTGCCACATCGAAAGAATCCACCAGGTTGGCCACCCATTGTCTGATCTTCTCAAAGTTGTCCTGTCCCACACTGGATGAGGTATCCAGGATAAACGCCAAGTCATAGTGAACATTTTTACATCCTGTCATAGGTAGATACAGTAAGAATTAGTCACATACAGTCGATATAAGCTCTACTACTGATGTCATATCCAAACATTTAGCTTTAATGGTCTTACCTGCCCTTTGTGCTTCAACTCTCTCATTGGAAAGAGTCAAGGCCAGAATGACCAAGACCAGGGTGATCCTAAATCCCAGTCGTAATTCCATCTCGGCCTTGGTTTGGGTCTGTTTTGATTAGCTTATTACCACCATCAAGCTGTCCAGTCTGTGGAAAGGTCAGTGAAAACAACATTTTACTATTGTATGTACTGCATCAGACACTGCAGTAAATGCACTACTGTTGTTTTGGAATATGAATCTTGTTTGCTAAGCTTTCTCTTGCAACTTTTTGTATTACTAGAAAATGACCAGAATTTGTGGTATTTGTTTTTCAATGGGGAAACCAAAGTGGATGGAGCATTTCCTGTGGTGTAGGAAGATTGCTGTAAAAAGTAGGCCACAAAAGTGTCACATATCTATACTGACAAGAGACTGGTAAGAGCTGATTTAAATGTGTATTAGGCACTTTATATGTATAAAGAAACAAGAAGGGAAAATTATCTTTCTATTGTCCCCTATTTGAATTTCTGCTTTTTGGATGCTGCTAAGAAATGTTCTCAGTATGTGACAATTGAAACCTACAACTGAAATACACATTTCTTTACAGTAAGTGAGTACTCCATCCACAGAAAACTGGACTCACCAAAGATTGTTGGAACTTCTTGCCAAACAATTTTTTTACCATCTCCACCCACTAGCCAGAAAAAGACACTGGGAGTGTGCAGTTTTCTGATTCTGAGTTTGCTGATTTTGTGGTGTTCTTTAAAATTTAAAATTTTGAAATCCATGCAGGTATCTCTAGTTGTCTAGTTTTAGGGCTGCTAAAGTGAAGTTGTACAGCTTTGATCCACCAGCATGTTGCAAAGGAGCAATCAGGCTGTCTCTGTTGGGTTCATTTACGAGGCTGTTGTGCCTGGGTGGCACTGACACAAACCTGTCTTACTGTATAAACATAAAAACTATTCTTGCCCTTGTTGCCACAACCAGTGGTTGTGATGCCTGCCATTAGGACTGCTGTGGGACTGACCGTAGCCATAACATGGGCTCATCCTGACTGGCGGAGTGTTTCATTACAGGGGGTCGCCGGGGGAGGTTGAGGAAAGTCTGAGTTACGCACAACTTGGAAAGCAATAATATGAGTCACTTATGTGTTATATGTCCTGAAAAGTTCTTTACCATCCTTCCCCACCTTCCTGCGCTGTCTGATATTTCTATTGAATTATTCTGTTAATGTAATTGTTTTCCAAAACTGAATGGCAACCAAACCTTCAAGAATGTGCTCAATGGAATATTTAAAGAAATATTTTGTCATTTTGGGAAATTATATTAAATTACTTTCTTGTTGAGACTTAGATGAGAAGATTGATACTCATATCAGAGAGTGGAATCAATCTTCTCATCTAACTCTGCAAGCAAATAAGTATATTTCAGCTTTAAGTGTATTTTTCTTAAGTGTATTTAAGAAGAATAAGTTCTTCCTTATAAATCGAGTGTCTAAGGATAGAGGGTATTGTATTGCTGTACATATTGTAAAGCCCCCTGAGGCAAATTTGTGATTTGTGATATTGGGCTATACAAATAAAATTGACTTGACTATTTCCTAAAATACCAAACTATTAATTTATTTGAGATCATATAATAGAATATGAATTAAAGCTAAGGTATTACCAGTTGTTCTGTTCTATATTTCTTTTAACTGATACAGACTGTAATGATTTATGTTCCTTTGACACTTGTAGATCACCTGTTTTGTTGTTGCAAAGATAAATATGTTGCCATCTATGCCAAAAATGCTGCCATGTTGCTTATTTTAGACTTTTTTATGGCTACAAAGGTTAGTGGAATTTTGATTCCTAAAATGAAGTAAAAGTAGTATGAAGGGGTAATGTATGTAAGTATAGCAAGTATATCGTTGTATGATTTAGAAATAGAAAGTGACTTAGAGCGAAAGTAATTCCAGGAAATGCTGTGGAGGGACACAATTTAAACAACACAGCTGTCTGCTGACTGTGGCTTGGCCTATTGCACTGTGAAATAGAGAATGCATTATTTACTGTGGGTGAAGCAAAATGCTTTGGCAAATTACAAGTTTCCTTATCTGATTCTCCATTGGGCTATTTCTGCTACTTGGTTTCACTGGTGCTATTAATGAGCAGAATCGGCACACTAGCTGAATCTTTCTAAGTGCCCCAATTAGTGTGCATTTAAAATCTGAGAAATTCAGCCCAGCAAGACGTCAATAAAAAATTTTTTTAAATTAAATGAAAACACTCAGCCACTCTATGAAAGCAGCTGAGCAAGATCTGGATTCATGCTCCTAATCCTCTTTACCCAACTTTGTACAAGTCTAACATATTCTAATTTGTCTCCCTTTCATCTCTGATTACATTTAAATACACTGTATGGGTTTCCTGGTGCTGTGTTGAATTAATCTGCAGTTTTACAAGCAGATACAGTATCCGAGATAAAGCTAAAAACAAGCTGGTTTGCCTCTATCACCATCTGAACCTGGAGCCAGATTCCTTACAAACTGTTGGTCTGTATCACCAGGCCTGTTTCCACTTCCTCTCTCAATGGCAGACCTGGGACTGCAATGTATGTTAGATGTCTTTAACAGAAGCACCACATTTATCATTCCCAAAATGTAAAAAACAGAAAGGGTTTTTTTTTTTCTCCCCATGCGCAACCCAAGGAGAAGAAGAAAAATAAAGAGGAAGTTGGTCCAAAAGTCTGTTCTCTGATAGAGCATCTGAACAGCATGGATACAAAAAAAGCAATTTTTGCCAACAATTCAAAACTGGTAAAGAGTAAATAAATATTTTGAGAGTCCATTTTTAAAGAGGATAGCAATGACAGATGGGTGACTTTATAGTGCTGATTTTTTTCTTACCTGGTCTGTCAATCAGTCAGCGTTACTGGAGGTGTCTATCTCTCTGCCTCCAGCACTCACACCCTGAATCAGCAGCAGTGCAGCATCATTATCAGGTGACAATAATCCAGAATATCTCCCCTCCAGGTGCAGGAAATCAAAATGAGATTATTATATAATCCAGGGTGACAATCCAGTGTACAGTGATGTTAAAAAGTGAGGTGAGCTTTAGCAACCTTGTGGATCTGTGGACAGAGTAGGCGGGAACTGCGAGGGGGGGGGGAGTGTAGGGTTTCACTAGGGGACGAGGTGGCTTCTACTGTTCTCAACTGGGTTGTGCTCACACATAAAAAAAGGTTGAGAGGCGCAGCCAATTATAGACTCAACTTTCTGGATATTTTTGTCCTTTTTTCCTCCTCCTTTATGGCTGCACCCATCTGAAGTGTTGCCCTCAAAGAAAGGCACGGCTTCTTGGCAACCACCTCAACTGTCCGGCCTTTGCCACTGTGATAGCCACAGCGGAGCCGCCCTGAGGATGGTGGTGGGCCGGGCCGCGTTGGCTTCAACCCGCCAAACACTTATGGAGAAGGGCTGTATTTAAGTTTGGGAAATGATTACAGAACACTTGTGCTTGCAGCTTTGTGTTAAATGTCTGTCCCTGCTGTGACTTACAGTAAGGCTCTGTGATCTATATTACTCATGTCGTGCTGTTTTGACAAGTCAACAATCATGTCAGACCGCGCATATATTTTTTTTTTACACATTTATAATATAATCATACAGTATATACATATATATCTCTATTACCTTAAGTAGTTTCTGCAGCCCTTCCTCGACCCGCGACCTGACCTATGCGTCTACATGTGTTTTTATTTGATAAAAAGATGTATAAGATGTCTGTGATTCACATTTTAGTGTACGCTGATGTCCTTATCATGTGCGGTCATGCTCTCTGGCAGGAGAGGAAGCTGCTGTGAAATACACCAGCTCTATCTCTGTCTGTGTCCGACATCCTGGCTGGCAAACATTCTGTGTTTCTCCTCTGAAGTCCTCTGCATCACAAGTCTTCTGTTGGCAGCTATTGGCTGAACTTCCCTCTTTAAAGTGCTCCTACAGCTGTTTCCACATGCTTTTGCTGCATTAGACGTACATCCAAATCTGCTTTGGAGTTGTTGAGGCACCGAAATGCTCTAAAACACAGTGTCAATATTTGAATGTCATGGACAACAAACAAGTTAGCCATTACATCCAGGCCTATTTACGGTGCTTTTGTAGCCAAGGAAAGTGAGCACAGACCAGGCTATGTATAGGCTCAGTGTGAAGTGGATGGGAAGTGGGCTGATGATTCGGGGCAGATGCACATTATGAGTGATGGTGTCAGTCCAAGGAACCGTCTGTCGCCTTATGTGAGAGGGCTAAAGAGGTGACCAGCATGTAGGGTGACCGAGAGGCTGCGAGCACCATGTAGTGTTAGAGAAAGCCATCTGTCATCTGACTGAAAGCCAGCCTTCAACCACCGACATCAGAAAGAGGCGTCGTCTTCTTTCAGAATATGTTCAAAATATGTGTGAATTCATGTTGATGCAGAACAGACTTTATGCATTTTTAAAGGTTGAACTATTTTCCCCATGCCACAGTAATTATCACATTTATTTTCGACACCAACCAACCAGGGCCAGATGTTACCATTAGGTGGCCCAGGGCAAATCTGAGCTGTGGGCCCCTGTTTACTCCCCGCATCCTCTCACCGTCTTTGCACTGTGTATGTACTAACCTGCTGCCTTTCAGTATCATCACATACATATGGCAACATCATTTAAAAACAGAACAGTACTCCTCTGGTGGAATTACTTCCTGCCTCATGTTTAAAATGCATCATTTAGTTTGTAGTATTTTGGGGGGAATAGGCAGCATGTTAGTATAAAATCAACACAAAAAATAAAGGTAAACTAGATTTTGACACAGGGCACCTGTACAAGACAGGCCTTCATGATTAGGTAAACTGCAGGTGTTGCCTGAAGGCCATCATCATTTCAGTTTCCATTTTGCTTTGATAGTGCAGACTTCCAAAGTACTGCAATCTACAAAATGATCACAGACTAATTCCCACACAGTAACCCTGGGAGGAGGTTCACTGTCAAAGACAGCTGGTATTCCTACCTTGGGTTGCCTTCAATCAGAATCAAGAATTCTCTGTGGCCAGTGGTATACATTTTCTTAATTTATAAGCTGCCCCCAAAAAAAGAAAAGCAAAGAAAATTGTTCCACGACCTTTACTGCTCTCTATATCACATTTTGCCTTGTATGCCAGAAGATAGCGACAGTGAATATGCCACAGAGAGGTGGTAACAGGGCAAGAAATCTTCTTCATAGGGAGGCGTATTGTATACACTCCCTTGATACCCTCATTCCCAACGGGTTGAATGAAGAGATTTCATTTGCTTGTTTCTAATGATATTTTTTATAAATTGTTTTATGTTAGTAACTTACATCGTATGATTGTGGCTCCCCCTGCTGGGATAGACCTGTTGTGCCAGTTGTGGACATCTATACTTAACTCCACCTGTGTCCATTGATTGTGTAATTGCCAGTACATACGTTGAAGAAGGGCGTTTTGCCCGAAACGTCCATGTGGCAATTAAAAAAGTCTATAAAAAAAGTAAATTTGGAGTGCTGTCCTAGTCTTTCTTTTTCATTATGCCAGAAGATGCCACCATCTTAGATTTGGCAGGAAATCTGCTGCACTGCTTTACAGCACAAAAATAATAGTAGGTTGCCCATAGACCTGTGTCATAGATTGTATATAAAGATGAACATAGTGAAATGTGACATCACCCACTGGTTTCATTGGAGCCTGTTTGAAGCCCAGAGTTGCTGTTTTTGGTCAGCACCATCTTTTCTGTTTGGAGCCAGGACCTTATAAATAAGGAGTGCGCTGTATTGCCTTTCACGCTCTGGAAACACACCTAGCAACCTCATAATGAAGTGAACGCTAGCTGACTGGGAACACCAAATGGTGCACTTGGGCTAACATTAGCTACTTTAGGTAAATTGTGATAACAGGACAGGTACTGTAATCAAGTCAAATTAAATATGCTAAACCAAAATATTATGATAACTATATAAAAATATTGTGACGACTACAAGTTCTGGAGCTGGGGAGAGCAGCAGGTGAGCGAACTGTCAATAAAAATGATTGACTTAGTAGTTTTAGAGAGAAGTTTACTCTTTTTGAATGGGAGTCAGATGGAGCCGGGGCTTTTTTGGAGCCAACATCTAGTGGCCGTCAGTGGTATTGCACTTTAAGGTACTTCTGCACTAGCTTCCGCCTCAAGCCGTGGTAGTTGCCACTTGACCTCTACCCCTAAACCTATAGGGATTTTTACCCCATGAGTTGAGTTAAATATAGAGATTTTAACAGTAACTAATTAATTATTTGGTTGACGAAAGTGTGACTACTTGCCATCACATCAGATTTATTTGCCTCGACTCTGTGTCATTACTGGAGTTTATTGCAGCTGTTGTGGAGGAACCTTCCAAAGCTACACCTTTCTAGTCTACAGGTGATGATACTTGATAAACCAGTGATCAGTGACCAGTGCCAGCGTCTCTTTAAATAAGAAAATGGTCCGAAAACACTTTGGGTCTGTAGGACCTCAAAGGTGCTTAGCATGTGTTTTGCTCTGATGCCCCCTGAGGGAAAAACCGGAGGGAACTCGCTTCCGACATCTTTATCCTCTTCAGTAAAGTCAAGAAAAGTGGAGAAAAAAACTACACACCAAATAAAAAAAGTGAGTCTTTGCAACACCACAAATCAGGGCTTAAAAGAGATGTGGTCGTAATTTTGGGAATCATGTAGGTCTACCAATCTTCCTTCCAGTCTCATTTGTTTTAGACAATCATAAAAAAACTGGCTTGGCCTGATCCTACCTTTTTAAAAACAACCAATATTGATATCTCTATTTTGAATCAGAAAAACAGAAATATTACAAATAGGAAAGAGTACATGTTTTGGTAAAACTCTTATAAATCATACACTAAGATTTAGAGAAGGACATTCAACAGATAAAACAGTTGGTTCAGATGTTTAATGTGTATACATATACAGTATATCACAGTATTTATTCTTGTGTACAGGATTTAACTTTGTTTGATGTTCATTGACTGCTGGTCATTACTAATCTAATGCCTACGTTTTTTTCTATGAAGCATCTCTGTGCTGTTTCATTATGTTGGATCAACTATAGTTGTCTAACTTGTCCTGTGATGTGCCAGAAGCTTTGCTTTGTACCTTGTCTGCTTCACCTTGAATCAGTGTGTACTCTGATTTGGGGAATAGCTTTGGAAATGGGACAATCCATAACTCTGGGGGACCTGGCATACACTTTTATGAAATACTGTTCATTTATTTATTTATTTTCTATTTTGGGAGCACAGTAGGAAAGACTACCGGTCCATTAATGAACTTGAAAGTGGTCTGGCTTTGTGCCAACAAAATGTAAGGGAAACACACCCCTGCTACTTTCTTCAGATATTACAACAATGCACTACACGGGGCATTTCATTTCATAAATGCATGGAAGAAAAATCTAGTGCAAGCGATGCGTCTTAATATTGTAGACTCAACTTTTTAAATAAAACACCTGACAACAAGTTTCTAAAACCTGATTTATTTTCTTCCTTTATGCGTATATTTAGAAAGAAAGAAACTGGTTTTGTAGATTTGAGATATTTGTGCTAATAAAAAGGACTAATTCTGTAAAGCAGTTTGTAATGGCTTTTGCCCAGTTATGCCCTAATTATGATTTTTTAACTTGCTGAGAAAATCACATTACTTGGTTCATGTATCCTTCATACTCTATCGCTGTTTATTAGACTATGAATCAGCTTAAATATGTGATATAAGCTTGTTTCTGGTGGGTCTCCACATGATACAAGTGCATCTCTAAGCATGACTACATTTTGCAAAGTCCCAAGCTGCACAAGTGACAGATCCAATATAATTACAGTTGGAGACATTCCAAAGGGACTGCATTGTTATGCTTTGTGATCAAGGGTTTTTTCCTCTTTAATCTCCAGTTAGAAGAATTTGGTTTAACACCATCAAGTGTATGTTCACTTCTTCCACCTTCAGCCGATTGTTGATTCATAGTGCATCTTGCAGATTGCTGACTACAGTCCTCATGATGGCTCTTCCTGACACTTCTATATTCCCAGGAAGCTGCAGGAGGCTCTTTGATGCCTTTTCCAGCATGCGGCAGGCTTCTCAGAGCCCTGTCTGCCCGTTGCCCTTTGCCTTGGATACCTTGGGCCAGCTTGCCTTCATCTGCAGATAATCCCCCTGTTGACGTGTTTGAATTGCACTGATCCTCTTCTAGGCATTGTGCTCTCCTCAGCCTCACACGCCTCTTCCCTGTCTCCTGCTGGAGGGTGCTGGGGTTTTGGCATGCCGCCTCTCCACCACATGCGGCCTGAGCTTTAATTCGGGGAGAAAATAAAGGAGGTGCAGGTTTGCTGCACAGAGGAGCTGGGGTACCTCGGCACACCACATCCTCCAGATGCTTGTCTCCATTCTGCTCTAAGGGCTCGGAACGTGTCAGCTGGGGCCTTGAAGATCTCTTTTGCTGTTTCGCTTTGAGTGGCTCAGTAGAAGCAGAAGGGCACACTGCAGCTTTTACCAGCCTCTGTTTCACACAGGATTTCGCCTTCCTTGTGCAGGGCTCATTTACTGTCGCATCTAGCTTACAGGCAGCAGGCTTGGCCTCCTGCTGGATAACCTTAAGTTTTTGCCTCTGAGACTCCCTCACCTCCTCTGGCAGCTCCAGTGGGGCAAGCTTCAGAGGGCGTCTGACTGGTCGATTCTCGGCCTCCCTCTCTAAGACAGGCTTGGGTGACTTAAGCAGCAACAAGTCCAACTGTGCCGTGCCCTCCTGGGTCGGCGAGGAGGACGTAAGCTGACCCACTGCCTCCTTTCCATGTGTTGCTGACAGATGGAGGCCAGGTGTTTTTGAATTGCGGCCATTTTTAGCTGCCAGCTTGAGGTTTTGACCATTCAGATGCAACATGGTATTTTTAACTTGGATGGTCAACATTTCTCCTTGCTGGGGAGCCCCCTGAACAAAAGAGAAATCAGTGACTCATGTCAATCATATCATTGAAATGATTATGTGGCCACTGATACCACAAAGAAATATTTCTCAGCAGAACACTGAAAAGAATAATGGTACTTATCTAATAACAATTGTAGTACTCTTAGGAAGGTGAATCGCTTCAATATCACTAACAAGTTTAGGGTTTATCCCTAATTCTTGGCTATAGAGCATTTATTAATGCTTTATAGATAATAAGCCATCTGGGAAGTTCAACTGACAAATTCATCAGGAAGACCCCTCCAAGGGACTGTTTGACCCCTTACCCTCTGAAAAGGAACTGCAGAGCATCTGGACCTAAATCCAATCTGGACCTAGATCCATTTATCAACAACTTTAACTGCAGACTTATTAGAAACTATTATAAACTGAGAACCATGTAGACTAGAAACATTTATAGCTGCAGACTTAGTGGATTATTAAAAATGAGTAAATCATCAATAAACTGTCATGTGGTTCTTACCTAATACAAATGTTCTGCAGTTATGGTTCTTTACTACACTCAACAACCAAGTATTGCTTGTTACAGATCTAAAAGCATGAATAAATGATTTATTAACCATTAGTAAAGCCAGTAGTTACAACTTATAAACCCTTTATGAATTATGCCTTATCAGTAGGCGGTACCATGACTTTACTGCAAGACAGCAATTACAGTTACACATGCACACCTTGACTTTCTTAAATGGTAAACTCAAAATATTCCATAATACTATAAATGTACATGTATAATGTGTAATTTACCAGCAGTGCCCAAAGTTCTCCAACCTCTAACAGAATTTTTGCACAGGTGGAATGCATGTAACTACTGTACTATTCACTACTAGAACAATGAAGATGATGAAATCATTATATTTGTGCTAGAAGTAACTGATAAAGTGTATTACAAGCATATTCCGTCATTTTCACTGCGTATCACACAAACTAACATTGCCTATGTCTATTACCAGTAATAAACGGTTAAAAACTATACTCACTGGTTTGGCAAACATCTCTTGCTTGAATTTTTGTTAAATCATTTCTTGCACTGCAGAGGAACGATCTTGTTACTGTCTCTGCGTTTGTTTGGTCCGTGCTACCTGGCCAAAGGCAATGACACTGCAGTTGAAAGAGGTTTTAGCAGCCTTAATGTAATTAAGCAGATTAGGGTCACAGTGCAGCAGAGTGATCTCTAATGATTTCCAGTTTAGTGGCAGCCAGTATGCCCACTCATAGCTACGCTTTGTTGACAAAAGTTTGTGTTCATCATCCTCACTGCAATCCTTTAGTCACATAAAATAAATGGAAAGCTGGTGATGTGGGAATCAAATGCATCAGGAGTTTTTCTTTTTTACTTGCCACTAGATGGTGCCAGAGACCTCCTTTGCATATTGGCATCAACAGTGGAGTTTTGTGGCCTCATCATCATTACCTGCAGATCACAGCCAGCTGTCAGGGAGCTGGTGGCCTCATGTAGAATCATTTGAATTTGTACCTTTATGAATCTGTTGCTGTTGCCTTTGAGTGTGAATATACTGTAATATATAGTGTGTGAAGCTATTTCTCTTAAGCTACAGTGTTTGTATGCAGTTTCCCTTTCATTTTGAGTTAGTGCAGCCATTTAAACATGTCACATAAAAATACAGTTCATATTATGTCATCACAGTATCTCAACCCTGGGGTTAGAACCCCTCAAGACTCCCCAAAAGTGTTTTCAAAGATGCAACAGTTTTTAATGTGTATTTTTAATTAAGTGCACTGATTTAGGTAAATCCAGCTAAAATCCTTTGTGGATTTTACTTTTTAAAGGTCAAAACAAGAAAGAGGAGATATAAAAAGAAGCAAAGGTGTTACAGAGGGATTTGTATCCTTTGAAGTAACTGAATTGTGGATAAAGGTGCTGCAACTCAATATCAGAAAGATGTCCTTTATACTGTCTACATTCAGTTTAACTTTGATCTAATTCTCTCCCGAGCCCCGGTGTTGGTAATAGTTTTTCAGCTTAAATATCTTCAGACAGGCTAGATAAGACAATGATGTGGGGTGTGTTGCCTGCAGATCATAATCACCTTCAGACAGCAGTTTGTTTTAAATTTTAGCTCCATCGCTCCCACGTCAGCCTCATTTATTGTATTTAGAGGCAGACTGTCGCAGAATTTTCCTACGATGGATGAGACTGTTGTAAGCGTGCAGTTGTGCTTCTTATAGTAGATTCATTTTTCATCAGGCAGACAAACTCAATCATCATTGAAAATCTCCTGTTCTCCGTTGTCTCGTTCTCTCGCCTCGGGCCCCCAAAAAAGCAGGATGTCAGCACCTGCTTATTGCAAAGCTTCATCATATCATTGGCATGGTGGAGATGGTCCCACTGCAGAGCAACTTGGCTCTGCTTACATGATCATTTAAGATGCAAAATTACAGGCTTAACGCCAAGAGAGGGCCTTAACGCCCCTCTGCCACTGTTCTTATTGTGTCGCCCTCTGCATTGCCTGACATTCACGGCTGACAGTATAATTACTGCGGTGTGGGAAGGGATAAAAAGGGATGTTGCCTGCTCATTCTCCCACCTACTGAACATCCAGCTGCACTACATGGGCCACTTGGAGAGAAGAGGGCGACTGGACAACAGAGATCCTTTTTCAGTTACATTCTGCCAAAATTCGTGACGTGTAGCATTTCATGCCATAAGATTGTTTGACATGTTTTTTTAAAGACTGGTATGCCAATACTTTTATTTAAGTTGCATATTAGACTCTTAGACACGTCTTAGACTATTTTCATGCCAATTAGAGGAATTCAAGAACAATTAAATGAATACATAAAGTGTCATTTCAGTTTTTCCAAAGGTATGACTCACTGATGTGTTACTTTTTTACTTATTAAAGAATGTAAATATGAGGGAATGATCCTTATCACTGAGAATAATGAAAATTAAGTAAAACAAAGCCAGAGTGATTGGTTTTACATAGGATATGTAATGAACTTACATATTCTGGATTTTTAAGAATGAGGCTTACAGTATTTATTGGCAATATTCTTGGAGGTCAGTCTCCACTAGCTTGAAATGTTAAAAGGCCACACTTCTCTAAACCTTTTTCTTTTTTAGGAATATCTTGTGAAGAAAACAGTTTTAGCTTTTAATGAATTATTATAGTATGAGTAAGTTTAAAGTTGAGAAAGTTTAAAGTTTGAGAGACTGGCCTACAGCATATTTAGAAAATCATTGAAATTGTTGTTTTAATGAATATGTAATGATATAACTCCAGGCCTGAATTGTACAGTTTTAACAATGAAAAACTCACCCGTGAATTTGTGAATTTAAATAAAATGACTCCAAAGTCGAGCAGCTGGAGATGTTAGGCAGTTAGAAGAAGACAGAGGGTTTCAGAAGGAGGCTCATCGTTTTTATTCAAGTGTGTTATGGCTTCACCAAGGCCGTGTAACCCAGGGAGTCCTCCACACCAAATCATGCACACACACGCACCAAAAAAAAAAAGAAAGAAAGAAAGAAAGGAAACATACAAATTCAAAATGTTATGTAAAATGTTCATTTCACTCTGAACAATTCTCAACAATCTCTTCTCTGCGTGTCGAAAAGAGAGGGGACCCATACTGGAGTGTACTGTACAGACATCAGTTTCATAATTGTGACAGAAGACGTCAGTCGGTCCAACATGACCACCAAACCGCATGGATGCCAACGAGATGGGATATAATCTCCTGTAAGGAATATGGTACATGGTATTTGTTCATCAGACCTACAGAAGAACCTATTGCAAAGGATATTTCACAAATAGAAGTTATGGAACACAGCCTTTCTATTATATTGTATTACACAGATAGTAGTGCAATTTGTGTCTCTTTGTCCCTGTCATAGGAAAACATGGCACTGTTGACAGAGAAATGGCCAGCACATATTGCCACGTGCAGTAAATGACGCCTGGAAGCCAAGCACGGCTACGTAAAAAACATTGAAAACAAACAACAGCCAATAACCCTCAGAAATCACTTCACCTTTGTGTTGTTTGGTGCCATGTGGTGGGGAAAGACGAGAGAAAACAAAATGTCACACTGTTTGTCTGTTGAGGGTGATGGTGTGTGTGGCTGTTTCTCTGCGCCATCTGTGTTATAGAGTAACATTCAGTCAAGGGCCATCGGTATGACACGTGGCATGATGGCAATCATGCCATGTGCCACAAGTAATATGTGTGCGTGTGGGAGAAAGGGGTGTGTAAAATGATCAGACTTGCAGCTCATGAAGAGCAAATGAGTTCATTTGTTTGCTTCCTCTCAAAAAAGATCCATTATGGCTGATACATTCCCCAAAATGTTGCTTGAAAAGTTTGACTGTGAACTGAATGGAAGGCAGACGACACTGATTGCCATCAGTGACACTTACTGTAGTTGGATACTCCAGTGAGCTAATGCTGAGTGCTTCATCCTATCACTATTATAAATGTACTGTATACATGCATTTAAAGGATAATTGTGGTTTATTACAACTGGGGTCCTGTTTTGGCCACAATTTCTATCAGTTGTGACAGTGTACACACCAAAGTAATAGCTGAGATCTGGGAACACAGCAACATCGCTACAACAAAGTCTAATGGACAAGAAAGGAATGGTCAGATTATCAGAAACAGTTTATCCATTATCTGCCTTTTTTTTGGAGGTAAACCTGAGGGTGGACACATTAAATGAAGGTAATAACTTTCACGCGGAATCTGCACACACGTGCAAACTACGGTTAGTTCAGTAGGTCAAAATTGAACCAACAAGTTGGTCTTTGACCTGTGATGGATGTTTACATTGGACAGTTTGGGTGATAAGTATATTATTTACCTTTGTGTTCTCTTCCAAACAATTTTGGTTAACCTGGTGGTCATTATTGTAATTTTTCCTTATTATCAACAAATCCCAAGACCAACTAACAATGTGTTAGTCTCTCAATATTTTCCGACTTGCCTTGTGAAGATAAATCTTTAAAGCTGCACTATTCGGTATTATTATATGTAACAATGGATTAAATGATTGTTTTAGTTGTCTGGCATACATACTCTGCTCTCATCAACCTCTTTTTCAGCAGGCAGTTGTGAAAAAGCTCTGATAAACGCACTGTATGCTCCCTGCCCACCATCAAACAGCAAACAGACAAAGTTAGCAGCTAGCTGGTAAACATAGTGGAGCATTTAGCATCTAAAGAGCCAAATATATTTCTCAGAAGTTGGTGAAGACCAAAACAGAACAAAAAGGAGAATGAATATTGGATATACATTAATCAGATCACCAGAAACATGACTCTAAATGAACGCTAATGTTGTTCTGTGTCTGCTTTATGTGCATATAGGCAATTGTTCGGTAACATGTGATAGCTTTATTTTTTAGCAATTTAACTGTGTTTCCAAATCTCAGCATTTAACTTGTTAAATACAATGTTATTATTACCATAGATATAGCCAAAACTATGAGAAGAGGAACCAGGTTATAATATATTGGAACTATCCTTAAGCCAGTATAAAATGATTCTCTCTGCAGGAAGTGAGGATTATTCACCACAATGAATCTGCTTTGGCGCTGGTTGTGTACTTGAATCTACAGATGGTCCTAGAAGGTAGGCGTAAGATCAGATGTTGATTTCTCCTTATGTGAACTTGTTTCTCTGGACTTAGATCTGTCTATACATTAATCACATATGCGCTAATATTAGCCCTAAAGCCAGACCTCCATAATCTTCCAATTGGTTTGCTAAAGCACAAACAGATCCGCAACCACCATATTTAAATGTGCCCACTTCAACAGAAACACTGACCGCTGTTTCTTCAAGGCACGTATGCTAATGTGTAAAAATACATATGCATCTCAGCCATGAAAAGGCCTTTTTATTCCAAAGGTTGTTATAAACATATTGTACAGGATATTTAGATAAGCCGCTAGAGTTCCAATAATGAAACAATGCTTTTAGGGCTTATCTCAGACTCCACGCCTGGTTACGTTTGTCATGACTGAATAGGATCAATGGCATTTTACCATTTGCCCAAACAGAGTGGCATTCACCTTGCGAGGCATGCTCAGCTACCAAGGAAATTAATAGAAGCCTGTTTGACACTAGGCTGTAAGGAATACAGAAAGTTAACGGGTTTTTAAAGTCCAGAAATTTTGAGTAAGAATTGTGGGTTTCCAGAAATATTGATTGATTTTTAAGGATAGAATTTGCTAAGGGAAAAGGAGCTCCCAGCCCTGTGCAACTTAAAAAAGCTCTAGTCTTTACAAACAATACATATCTAAATATACATTTACAGCTTAAAATGCTTTCAGAATCAATGTGTAGTGGTACCATCCTGCTTAATTTAGCTTAGAGATAGTGAAAATATTGTCCTGGAAAGCTAACATTGGACCAGCTGTGACAGAAAAGGCAGATTGGGCTTTAAAACAGGCCTGTAATCAACATAAAAATCCAGAATTGCTCAAATATTTTCCAGCCTTCTGGCTCTCAGAAATGATGCTATAATGCAAACGGACTCCTGGTTACACATCTGCATCAAACACAGCACAGGCCTCAGTGAGATGATGCATCTCAGTTGCCTGTCTTGGAAAATTCTTAATATTTGGAAATGAGGATTTGACATGTACATTGTGTTGTTTGAAAGATGCACTTGCACTTCTGGAATTGTGTTTGTTATAGGAGCAAACCAAAAGAAAGGTGATTCATTCAAACCTGAGAACAAACATTATTGTACAGTTTGTTTGAATGGAAAATTAGAAAGCAGGTAAATAAAGTTCATCCCTTTAAAAACTGCTGGACTTTGGTAAAATAAACAGCTTATGTTGTAAATCATTCTTAAGACTATTTGCCATTAAGATACCTTTAAAGTTATTATGAAATTATTTACCCATTCATCATACAAAGTTCATGCACTTATCAGATCTTTCCAACATAAAACATCTTCCCTATCCCTTTTCTTCTCCTGATATTTTACAGAAACTGAAAGGATCATACTGATGTTATTAAGTCTTTCTTATCAGTGATCTTCAGCTGTCCCCTCACATACTCACTATTTCAGTTTGTTTCCGTGATGATGCATTTATCAGGTTGTGTTTCGGTAATGGCTCCAAAAGTGCATCCAAACCTCAAGAGTTTTCAGTTTAGATCTGTATGCTTTTCTGGTACCATAAAACAGTTCTGCTCTCGGTTAGATGTGAGGAGGGTTCATGTTCAGACTCAGAATCAGCTGCTACAGGCATATGTGATGTATGCAGAAAGTAACCTTGAATCAGCACTTTGGATCATGGTCATACATGTCCTTCGATTAAAGTTTTCATCTATTAATTCAGCTGGAGAAATTTAATGTTTGATTATTTGATAGCTGTGGATTAAAGGAGAAATCCACCTTTTGATCCTCTTACACTGTTTTATATTGTCAAGTCTGTGATGCTTACTTCATTAATTTGAGTCATTTGATAATTTTCAAAGAAACTCCAAATTTACTTCCCTCAGCCTGACTCATCAGCTCCTACTTGTTACAACTGTCCCAATGTTTCCTATAATGCTTTTCAAAAAAAGCTTAACAAGTAAAATGGAGCTACCTGGCCATCTAGTTTGTGAAAAGCAGGCATGTCAGTGACCATATGATCATAGCCCCAACGCCACTTTAAGCTCTATGTTTAGTTTACACCTCATTGGGAGTACTACTTGGCTTGAGCTTGAAACAAACTGAAAGCCTGCATTACAAACTGAAGGTGGTGTGGCATTTGAAAGAAGACATTTAGAGGGCAGTCAGGGTCTAATAACCCCATTGAGTTGCATTATGGGAATTGTAGCATCCACATTGGGTGACTAAAAATCAGGATCTCATCCTCTGCTGCATCAATTTTCACCATATTTTTTAATTCTGCCTCTTGTGTGTCCTCCAACTTTACTGAAGTGCCACTTTATGGAAGTGCTGAAATCGTCACATATCTTTGGCTGCATTGTATTGTGGTCTATTAAGGCGAATGAAAATGGAGGAACTGGTCTCTCAGCCTCTTTTACAGTGGAGTTATTCCTGTATGATAACTGAATATTGGTGTAAAATAGTCAATATAGATCTGAAAAAGCTTCAATCTAAAAGCCTGATATTCAATATTAATATAAATGGGAGTAAAAACAAACAACTAACCAATGCTGTGAGTGTAACTGAAGCTTTTGTGGGCAGATGCGATCTTTAACCTTTTCTAGATGAGGGAAAAAATATCAATAACAACAGCATGATCCTTTGAATTTAAGACAAACAGATGCCCTTCATACAGCTGAAAACAGACTAAAGAATGTCACAAAACCATGGCACACTCATTAAATGACATCTAATGCACATGCTAATATTGGCAACAATATTTTGGCTTGATGTGTGGCAAAACCATTAAAATATATGATTGCTTATAGAAAACAATACCTGATGCTTTAAGTCATTTTAAATTCTCTGTCTGCAGTGAGGCAATGGAATAGTACACAACGATAAAAGTTTCTTCAAGTTAAGGTGAAACAAGCATACTCCCTTTTGAAAAATAGCATTTCCCAAAGTGTGCATCATTTGGTATGTAACCAAAGTTAATATATCAATTATGTTGTGTAAATCTGTAATACGGAAGGTCTTGTGTGTGTGTGTGTGTGTGTGTGTGTGTGTGTGTGTGTGTTTTTAATGGAGCGATCTCTTGAAAAAATAGACATCCATGCTTCATGCTTTGCATCCCATTGTGTCCACGCTTACTGCTCTGCGTAGTGTTCTTCATCTGTTCCCAAGAATACTTTTTATATTACATATAACCAAAAAAGGAAAAAAGTGCTGAAATAAGATTTGGTAAGGAGCAGCATTGGAAATGTTTGACCTTGTGTATAAAAGATGGAAACTCATTTTTCCTGTGTGTGTTAGGGTTTAGATGGATTTCCTTCTCCTCATGAGCTGGTGATTGTCTGTGAAGCTGTGAAGGCCCGGAGACACTGAGCTGATGGGCGAAGGGAAGAAGCTGTTTTTCAAGGTGCTGGGCGAGATTTCCTCGATCCTGTAGGAAACCGAGTGAAAGTACTGATTGGGGTTCAGCTGCGAGCTGAATGAGTTCTGATGGGAGAAGGCACAGCCCAGGCCTCCCATCCCTCCCCCAGAGCTGCCGAAGTCATGCGAGTGGTAGTGCATACAGGAGCAGACTGACTGCAAATCAGTCACTTCCGCCCGGTATGGCTCACGCCGCCGCCGGCCACGCTGCAGCGATTCGTCCTGGATGTGGATGATCATGCTGTTCCGGTTGCCAGCGAGCGAGGCCCGTTCCTCCGCATCCCGCCGCTCGTCCTCGCTGTTCATAGTCAGGAAGCGGAGCACCACCAGGTTGAGGAAGGCCCCGATGACTGTCAGGCCCACCAAGATGTACATGAAGCTAAAGGCCACATACAGGGGCTTCTTCTGGAGGGCCCTGTTCTTTTGGAGGGCCACAAAGTCCCCAAAGCCTATAGTTGTTAATGTGATGAAGCAGTAATAGTACGACTGGAAGAAGCTCCAGTCCTCATAATGCGAGAAGGCTGCAGCTCCGATGCACAGCGTGCCAATGCAGGAGAAGAATCCCACGGTCACCATGTTCTCCATGGACACGTCGGTGATGCTCATACCACAGCACTTCTTGATACGCTTCAGGAGGTACTTGACAAAAGTGTTCATCCTCTCGCCCAGACTTTGGAACATGACAAGAGTCAAAGGGATTCCCAGGACGGCATAAAACATGCAAAAGGCCTTCCCTGCATCGGTTCCCGGCGCTGCATGCCCATAGCCTGAGAAAAGAGCAGACAGACAGCAGAAATTAGTAATGCAGAAACATTTCTGGATGCGTGTGAAGTAGCACCGCCATCACGAACGCTACCCCGCTACTCAAAAAGCCCCAGTTCAGCTTTTGTTTACAAACATGACCAAGCAAGAAATCTCTGTGCGAGCGCTGCCAAAAGGGGTATTGAATAGGTGCATGCCACAGAAATGTGTCTGCTCATTAATCTTATTTGGGCTCAAAGATTATGGTGGGAGGGGCATCCAATCAGTCAGAAGTTTCCGGTGAGGTAGAAGAGTTTGGAGGAGGGATTGAAAAGGAGTGATGGGAGAGCCAATGAAGCTTTTAGCTTAATTAAACTTTATCTTTAGACCACAAGCTGCTGACTCACACACAAACAGACTTATCAAAATCAACCTGTGGGGCTAACAATAGGATTGATACACAATATTAGATTTAATTTACAAATGCAATATAAATGAATATATGTGCTTTGCAGTAAAGTTAGTAAAGTTACTTCAGGGATACATTATGAATGAAGCATAATGCTGTTGAATATGCAGGGCTGAAAAAAAGTATTGATTAGCTCTGCTCTACCACAGCCCATAACTGTAAGCATTAAACACCAAAATCATAGCCAAGAAGCACCCACCATCAGTTGGCATGTGTATCACTTCAGCAACTGCCTTCCAAATTGAGACATAGTATTTTTGGTGTACTTTACGGCTATTTCTTTTTTTTTTTTTTTGATATGTCCTGAGCAAGTGCTGTGTTTTCCACTCTCAAATATTGATTCTGTCTTTTCCCATATGGCTTTCCACCCACTTGAGCATGTGTTTAGTTATGCACTAAAAAAAATCTCAGCTCTGGCGTTCTGATGTGCACAAGCAATGAGAATACTTCCATGTACAATTTGTGTCGTTTCATCAGTGGAATTTAAATGAACATACCAGCACTGTAAGAAACATTGTGCTCAGGCCAATTTTTTACTTTAAGTAAATTTAAAGCTACACTAATCCAATTTTTTATAAACAAAGGATGAAATGACCATCTGGAATGTCAGAGCAGTCACTCCTGGTGATGAATCCTCAAATAATTACCACCAAATCTGCAGGTCCCCTCTCTTTTCAGCTCTTTTAGTTCATTGTTTTGGTTTTCCCACAAACAAACTCTACTTTCATCAACCTCATTTACCAGCAAACAAGATCTGATATTATCTTTCTTTGGAGGCCTCAACAAAAAAAGTATAGCTTATTAGCAAAGTCCATAGTATCTGGATTAAAAGGCTGCTTCTTCTTGTTTAAGTACAATTACATGATGCACACTTGCAGTAAAGTGTCATATTACACATGCCTTTCATATTAGTAACAGATCATCTTTATGATATCAAATGAAAGCAATGAGAACCAACATGATGATTATCCAATTCAGCCCAGTTGTATGTACTGGAAAAGAACAACTATAGATCACATCTCAGAGGCAACACTGATATAAAGTAACTGCCTACTCAGAGTAAAATCTGTAGTAGAGATCAGACTGTGAAATGGATTTACAGTCCAGCTAAAAGTGGAAATATGCCAACCCTTATCTTCATGACTAACCAGATTTTGATTGAATTTTTATAATTTTAAGTTCACTAAACGTACGTATTTCCTCTCGTTTATTCATCTTATATTATTTTGTGTATCCTATTTGGCCTATATAGACTTGATTCAATTTAAAATGACAATGCTGGGGTGTCCTGGTGGTCAAGGGATTTAATGCACTGACCAGAAACCACAACGTCCCCATTTCCAATCTGGCCCCATCTGTCTTCCCTAATTTCCTGTCATCTCCCTACTGTCAACTCTCTAACAAAGACATAAAATACCAAGAAAAGACAAAGCAAAATGGTACTACATGTGTTAGAAGTGTAAGATAGCTCTTTATTTACAGGTAGTTATGTCCTTAACTACAGATCCGCTATAGTTTACAGTGTGTGTTTTATTTTCTTCCTACCTTCTTTTCTTTGCCATTAGTTTCTATTTATTTCAGAGCACAGTAAAAATAAATTAGATCAAAATGCACTTGTGGCTACAAACTAATTAGAAAATCTGCAGTACAGCATCCAGCAACAATAACACTTAAGCATGGAAGTTCAGTCTTGATCTTGGAAGTAGTAGTTTCTTCACTTAACTTCACTTCGCTGACGAAGACAGTAAAATGTGGGTGAAATCTATGGAAAGAGCCTGTAAATGGACTTAAAATTATTTTCTTAAAATAGCAGTAATGTTACTTAGACAAGAAAAGAATGGGATGGTAATGGAAGGTAGAAAATAGAATCTAAGATGCTGTGGCATGCTTTGGGAAATGTTAAGTATAGGTGTTTTTAGATGCGCACCGGTACAGACCTTGACGTTGGAGGCCTGTGCAGGAAGCTGAAGGATCAGCTGCAGGTCAGCAGCAGCTGGCTGTGTGCTGACTACAAATGAGCTTATTGAATTCTTTGAACACTAAGCAGCAGCGTGCACATCATTTCCACATACGTACAATAGGAGCAGTTTCTATCAACAACATGGATGACCTCATTAACAATATCTAAAACACACAAATCTTTATTGCTCTCTCGTACAACACGGAGAGGATATTAATGGTAATGCGCTTTGTGGAGATAAGATAAGCCAACCCAGATATGATCTGTTTGATCTGATGATCAAATCTGTATATCATGGTTTTATCATGATAGTGGATATGAGCAAGTCATAGAAATTGCCTCTTGAGTGTTCCCACAGAATGAATTCAAATTCATGTATGGAGAAAAACTAGGAATGTTTGCATACTGCTTGTAACCGTGGTTAAAGTCAGTTTGGATCAAAGTAAACCTCATGGGTAAAGATACAGTAAACATGCTTGTGGCATCCCAAAAGTGTTAGTCAATTATAATTACATCTCAGGACAGATTTGTGTTTTACCCAGCCATCTGTCTTCTTTCCTCCTTCCTGAAAATTAGCAAATTAATTGATATTGATTCTTATTGCTTACATTTGTTCTCGCAGAATAATTAGGACATCATGAATTACAGTGGCATCTGTGCAGAAATGACAACTTTCATTTTATTTGCGCTAAAACTCATCTGTGCAGACAGATCATCACAAATCTTCTCCGCAGATAATGTTTCAACATTATGTTTTACATTCACGGCATTATACCAAAAAACAAATATTTCTTTTTGGACGACTCATTCAAGGTTTGACTCAACAGCCTCTGCCAGCTGCAATCAGACTTGAGTGTATTAGGTATTGATTTAAGAGCCAGCAACTGCAGAGTGACCACACTTGTATGTCCTACTCCTATTTGAGTTGATATCCTATTTTTAAGTTTAAAACTGGACAGATTGAGCGCCAGTGTTAATGTGATGGTAGTGGGTAGTATTGCGATGTTCAAAGTTTGGATCTGTAAGTGACAACACTCACCCAGGAAGTCATGAAAGTAGTGTATGAAAGTAAAAAGTAAAAAAAAGGAACAAAATCACATCCACAGTGATGTCATATCAGCTCAAGCTGCTTCAGTTTCAGCTCCAACATTCATTAGTGCGCTCACATTTCCAAGGCAATAAATACAGGATGATTAACAGGGATTTACAGGGACTCAGTGAGACCTGCAGACCTACTGAGCAGACAATAACTTGTAAAAGTAATAAGCAGTGACATTTTCATATCAAATAATGAGCACTTTGCTGCCATCTATAATCGATTGATACAAGACAATAAGACGATAAGTTCCTGAAAGCTTTTCAGTTTGCTTTTCTGTCTGGAATCTCTTCTCCTCTCCTGCAAAGGATTTGACACATTGAACACACAAGCCGCAAATAAGTAAACAAAAGAAAAAGAAGAAAAAAATGTCACGGATTACAACTTAAACTATGCCATTTATTTTTTCTGAGCTAGTCTCTTAAAGTATTTCTTTGATTTCTTTGATGGGATGTGTGGTTTTCTGTGGCAGTGCTGCGCTTTGTAATCTGTTTGTCCTGTTATAATGACTCTATTATCTGCTGTTGTCTTGGGAACAGACATATTTGCTCTGCCACACAGAGCCCTGCCATGCACAGGTGCTTTTGTGCTCATGTGTGCACAGGTGAAACGTGTGTTTGTGTACAGCGCAGTGTGTAGTGCAGTGGAAAGAGAATCACACACTTTAATGAACGATAAAAGCACAAGAAAGACGCGGTCACTCAAACATTACATAATAAGACACATTTTGAAAATGGAGGGTTATGTTCTGGACATCGATGCAGGCATTTAGAGAGGGAAAAGAAAGACGTGCCATATTTTCAGTTCATGTTCTGCTACAAGCTGCAGCAGGCAATATTTGTATGTAAAAACACAGCTGTCTTATCAGCCAGAGGCACAAAGTGTGTCTGCAACAGAGAAAAACACCACAATCCACCTATTGAGATGCTGTAAATTTGCCTGGTTTGCCAAAATTCTAATCTGATGGGTACATGGACACTTTCTCTTTGAGAAATGTCTCCTATTGTAAATAGCACACATCGGTTTGGGCTTTCGGTAGTTCAATTAAAATAAACTATGTAATAATTGATAGCTTTAATGAAATATTGACTCATTATGTAATATCAGTTGTGGCTAAAACAGTTAAATGTGTTGGCCACCCTAACATAAAAATGATAAAAGTCTAGATTTTCTGTGTATCTTACTGTGAGCGTCAGACTACATCTTAGGTCAGTCACGCTCTCAGCTTCTCTCACAGAATTTAGACTCAACAAATTTTCTGTACCACTGCCTGCACATCTGTTGAGTCACTCTTCAAATGTTTGAACAAACCAGAGTGGGAAGTGCGATAACACGTCGACACAAAGGTGCCTCATGAAAATATGTTTGGTGTCATTTAAAATAGGAGGGGGTAAAAACTGAAGCTCAATACACTTTCATGTCACAATCTTTTCTACAGGCCTAGTTACTATAAAACAAGACCAAGAGTTTACAGCCTAAGCAGTGGTTGTGTGAGGCTGCTCTTAAGAACAGTAGAGCAGTTTTTAAGAAAAATGCTAATGTCAGCATCATAGACTGTATAGAGAGATATACATAATAAGGTGTGACATCACCCATTGGTTTGCATTGTTTGAAGCCAGGACATTCAAAATCAGGAGAGCGTGCCGAAATAGAAAGCACGCCCCGCTACCTCAGACTGAAGCTAGGATATTAGAAACACAGAGCAGTGCGCGCTTGGGCTAACGTTAGCTACTTTAGCTAAATTGTGAGGGCAGGTTTTGTAATCAAGCAACATTAAACTTACAAAATATTGTGACACTAGACCAATTCAGTGCGAGTCCTGGAGCCGGGAAGAGCAGCAGGCGCACGAACTGATACGACATCAAAGCTACTATAAGTCTTCAAATCTTATTAATGGAGCAATTATTTCCAAAATGACCACCAGCACACTTATTAGAGGGCCCGAATTTAGCGATTGAGACTATAATGATTCATTGAAAAAAAATTTTAACTTAGTATTTCTAGAGAGAAGTTGACACTTTTTGAAATGGGAGTCATTTGGAGCCAGCATCTAGTGGCTGTCAGTGCCATTGACTTTAAGGTACTTCCACATAGACTTCAGCCTCAAGCATGGTAGTTGCTACTTGGTCAGAATGCTAACATGCCGATATTTAGTGGGTATGATTTTTACCTATTCACCATCGTCGTTTAGCCTGCTAATATTTGCTATACAGCTATTACAGCTGACACTGATGGGAATGCCACTTGTTTTTTTCAGTTATTTAATTATAAACCAAAGTATTGGACAAATTGAAATTTGTCTAATGACTGCGCCAGATGAAAAGTCACGGGGTCACCAAAGATAATACAATTGATCCTGAAAGGGACATGAATGTCTGTACCAAATTTCATGGCAATCCATCCAATAAAGGTTGAGACATTTCACTCACACCAAATATTTTAACCTCATGGTGGCGCTAGAGGACAAGTCAGGAGATCACAAAAGTCATTAGGATACATCATCTGGAAACTGCGGAAGCCCTGAGAGGCAAGTAAGAAAAAAAATTTTGGTGATCCATTTTGTTTTGTTTTGATCTAAATTGTTTTCTCTCCTGTGTTTATGACTTAAGAACAGGTGAAAAAAAGGTTTTGCCTAGATAATCCTTCTAAGTTCCTTAATCTTTTTTCATTGGTGAAATAGGTGGGGAAAAAAAGTTTTGCCAGGTGAAAAAAAGTTTTGCCAGGATAATGTTTCTTAGTTACTTTTTTCTCACCTGTGAAAACAGGTGGCAAAAAAGTAACATTACTGTCATGTGTTTCTTTTGGTTATAAACGTATTTTCATCGACGCTACTTCACATTCTGGAAGCAAGAGTTTAAGGATTCAGTACAATGAAAATTGTGTTTTTGTATGTTGATGTAAAAACTGGTGTTGTTATGAAAATGATGAAAGCCCTATGATCTCTATCCTACTGGATAGCAATAGAATCTAACCATTTCAGATATCCAATCTGCTTCTTTGAAGAGACGGCATAATCTACCCAGGTTACCCTGATTGGCCCATCAGTCAGTTGTCAGTAGTTGTAAAGGATATCAGCTAGTTAGTCCACAAACAAGTAATGAAAGTGGTTTTCTACAATTTAGAAAAAAAAAAATTCACAGCAGCTGTGACAATTTATTCATCACCTGCTAACACAGATTAGCCAATGTTAATCTCCCAAAGCAACCAATCACACTGGTCCCCTGAATTTGTTTACATTTGAAAGCTTCATGATACTAACTTGACATCGCTTTCAACGAACAGAAGGCCATGCCCCCTCAACATACTGAGAGTTTGCTGTGCTTAGGACTGTACATTTGAATATTATTTACAACAAGTCTAAAAACACATTTTCAGTGTCTCAGTCTGAAAGCATCCAATAGCATCTTTATTGGTAGCATAAGACAACCTTCTTCTGGGTGAATCAGTTGTTAGAAAGCCTCATTTACAAAAATATAGGCCTTCCGGCAAACAGTTGTGGCAGGCCTCTGGTGTTGTTGCAGCAAACTCCTATTTTCACATGCAAATTAGTTCTAGCAAACAGTTGTAGCAACGTGTGGTAAAAGGTGTGGCACCTGTTGTTTCTATTGTTTGCTGCCAGTTTGAAACACAATTCTGTTTGTGGCAAATTTATTTTTATTTTAATTATTTCTCTGGCAAAAACTTGTTGCAATAACAAAAACATACATACAATGCTGCATATTATAAGCACTTGCACTTCAACATCTAAAGTTTAGATTCTGAACATATATATAATCACGTATAGTGTAATAAAAACAGACAAAATATGTATTATTATACGTTTATTAATTGATGATATTACACAAGCTTTTCAGTATATCATTCAGCAAAATTTTATAAAATTTTAAATTCAGAAACATTTAATTTTAATAAAACAAAATTCAATAATACAATTCATCAAAAAAGGTAAGAAATGAAACTTAAGGGAAGTGGGAGCACTACAACATGGGAAAAAACAAGTGGTGATGGTAGTGCTGCAAATGAAAAAAATGTTAATTGACCATGAGAATTAGGTTGGGCAACAGGCATTTCAGATAAAAATAAACTCTATACTGAAAACATCCCTGTGTTAAGTCATGGGGTGTTAGGATTGTGAAGCATCAACCACCTACAGTGTTCTCAAAATCACAGTCACTCTTGCTTAGGATGAAGTGAAAAGGCCTGAAAGATTCAAATGATTGGTAAAGTGGTATTATGAAGCATACTTGCTTGATATTTTACTTGTCATGGGTTCCATTAATTCTGGAGCAATAAACAGATAATGTTTATTTATTTATTTATTTGTTGGTTTATTTAACAGGGACACTGCACATTAATAAACATTACTGTAAATGCACCAGAGTTAGCCAAGAGGCTATTTTTCATCTGTAGTCCCTGGACAGATGTTATACAATCACCCTAAAAAAAGAATATGAGATTGAAATTACAAAGTTATTGAGATCATTTATAAGCATGCAGAACAATCATAAAAGAAAGAAAAAAGAATATATTAATGTTAATAAAAAAACATCATTCACCCTTATACTATGTATGTATTAGGGATATCTTAATCTTCTCTACAATCAACTATGAGGATGCATGGTAGGGGACATGATAGGGGTCTTTTAAGTCTTCAGCTTACTGCCTGGCTGGCATTACCAATATGGACATATAATATACAGTGAAATTAATCAGGTTGTGTAAATGTCTGATTATGTCTTCCAAAAATATAGGTACAAGTCTGACACAATACTGAAAAGCTGGAAACTTGTCATGTCCTCATCTGATCAGGTTCATGTACTTGGCCAACAATGGAACCTTCAGGTGTGCTTGGACCCATGAGTCATGTACACTGTATTTTTCCTATAGATTTTATCAAGAGAAAGAATGATTCATTTAAATAAAGTTACTCTACTCCACTCAGCAATAATCTTATATTCTATATCATGGCAAACGAAGGGAAGGGTCTAAAAGTAAAAACGAAAAGGGGAAATCCACTACAAGAAGTATAATTATAATGTATTGAGAGAGTGAGCTGAAATTGGGTCTTTTTAATGCACTGCACGTTGTACAATCATCACTATGTTTCGCATAAAAGTATTCATGAGGTAAGACTTACAACACATTCTCATTTTCTCTCTGAGCACTTTCATCTGCCAACAAAATCAAGTTTAGCTCATTGCTTTGATAGCTTGGGTCATACTTTATAACACCTTACCCACGCACAGCTGATCAGGTTTGAATTTCTCCCCAACAGTGTATAGGTCTCATTTTGCCCTCTGTGAAACAAGACAGCATCGTTCAGAGTCATAGTCGCTGTTTATTAAGTATCGTATTCATTAAATAAATAAACAAAGCTTATTAACCTTACATGGCCCCCTCCTTCACCGACGTGGCTTACACCTCTACGATGGAATTGTTGGACCCACGAGTCAAATGTTGGACTTCCCTCTGGAATATTAAACAAACAAAAATGAACTGACTGGCCTCAAGGGTGATTTAGATCATTGGTTAGTGGGCCCGGGGGTCCTTGATGGCATCCCCATAAGTTGGGGAGTAGTTCAACTTTACTAATATTCTATTCACTAGAAGTTAGCACAATGTATAAGAATGACTATTCTGATCAGAGGTTTCACTGTCTCCACGGTTATCTCCCCACCTACAGTACAAACAGTTATGGAATTCTCTATTAAATCATATCTAACAACTATCCTCTCAGATAGGAGTCCCTGGGACAAAAATCTTATCAAATGGGAGTCCACGGCTTGTTACATATCAATTTGTGGGTCCTTGATATGAAAAGGTTTGAGAACCAAATGTCTAAGTACCAATGGTTCAACTGTCAAATGAAGGACTGATTAAGAATAAGCAACACACTATAATTGCAATATTCAATAAACAGCATCCAATTCTATATCATAAATATTAATAATAACCATATTTATTTCAATTGCCAAAATCAAAATGTATCTAAAGTGCTTATTCTGTTGTGTGTAGTTATTTTTAAATGTACAAAATTATCCTATTGCCTTAGCATGCATCCAAATGTCTCACTCATAAGGGTTTTTTTTATCTTTATTGGTAAAACATCCCACTCATAAGGGGTGAAGTGTCCCTGTTACCATGACTAATGTTACAGTAAACTAACGTTAGCTATGCAGTCAACTTAACCTAGGTTGTAACTGTTGGTTAGCTATGAATATGTTTTTCACTTGCTAGCTAGCAGGCTAACGGCTAACATCAGTATAGCTAAAGCTAAAGGCAGATTAGCACCGATTAAAATTCATTTCTAGCCAAAAGAAAAACATGAGAGTAATGTTACATAACTTGCTATCACACAATATATGTACCTTGTGTTTAGAGTGCATGGAGAAATTGCAACTCACCTGGAAGAAAACATGAATGCTTTTAGTCCTATTTATAACATGGCTTAGTGGCGCACTTCAGCATCTTGTGGCTGAAATCAGTATTACAACAACAAACACTTGAATGAGCCTGACAAAAAAAAGGTTTTTTCACCTGCCAAAACTTTTTTTTCACCTGTTTCACCTGTTCTTAAGACATAAACACAGGAGAGAAAACAATTTAGATCAGACTTAGAAAATGGATCTCTCACTTGTCTCTCAGGGCTTCTGTAGGAAACCATGAATGTGTACAAAATTGTATGCCAATCCATCCAACAGTTGTTGATGTATTTCACTAGATAATAAAACATAAAACTTTGACCTGCTGGTGGCACCAGATGAAAAGTCAGGGGATCTCCATAGTCATTAGGAGTCATCCCCTGGGCATCATGGATATGTCCACCAAATGTCATGGAAATCCAATACTGGTTGAGATTTTCAGTCTGGACCAAAGTGGTGGACCACCTGACCAACAGACTGACATTGCCATCCTTAGAGCTACAGCACTCTACAAAATGCATACAAACTGCAGCTAGCTTTTTTTTGAGCTATTGCAACTTTCAAACAGTAATTGAAATAAATGTTCACTCTCCCTGTTGCTCTTCACAGTCATATCAAAAGTGCCTCTAATCTTTTACACGTTTATGAATATACCAAGGCCGCGCTCTCATCATAAACTGCATGAGTCAACCTTTGTTTGGCTCCAATCCACTGTGTTACTATGACTTATTTTGAATGTCTGCCCACACCCACAATGTGAGCTCCACTAGTTTGTGTGAGTGAGTTTGAGTCATTGTTGCTCAAATTTAATTGACACAGCTGGCAGCCTAAATCTGACTATTATATCATCACACATCATAAATAAATCATTTATCCCATCCTGGAAGAAAATGGAACATCTAACAGCCATAATGGCTTAATGAATTAACCAACAGCTGTGTATTTACAAACTGTTGGGAAGTCACATCTGACAATTTAAGCTGAAGATATCAGGTATCATCTAAATTGATCCTGTTGACAGCTCTCATTCTCCTCTTTAGCTGCTGAGCTAACATCATGTTAGCCAACTGTTGGTCTTTGAGAACAGCCAAAACATGCAATCCTCGCTAACTTTTTTTTTGGTATTTAACTTTCTTAAAAAAACCTTTTGCCAAGCGTACAGACACCAGTTTGCAATAAAAAACAACCAACAGTTTAATTTAGTAGTTTAGCTAACCAATCTAAAAATGAGAAGCCAGCTGGCAACATTGATTGTGCTCCTGATTTTATGTGGACAATTGGGCACACGGAGGTTGTAGTGACAGGACATGTAATGTTTTAAAAGGGTCATTTTTGCAATAGTGTGCTCTGGCTCAAACTCTGTTAACATATTATCACCTTGTGAAGCTGATATGATGAATGTGTTAGCAAAGCAGTTGCTTATTTACAGCTCCAGCACACAGAGAGCAACATTAGGATTGATATGGAGTTAAGTATTCACTCTCCTTTTAACTCTGTTTTGGCCTCCACCAACTCCTGAGAACAATATCTAAATGCTCCACTATGTTCACAAGCTAGTTGTTAGTTTGTCCTCCTGAAACAGGTAGCGTACAGTGGGTTTGTCACAGCTTTTTTGCTGAAAATAACTTCCTGTTGCAGCTGAAAACAAGGCTAATTAGAACGGTCAGACTGAATAAAATGAGCTGAAAGACGTTAAAAAATGCTCCGTAAAGCTGAGGAGAACTGCAGAGTTGGTGAAAATTTCCAGTGAATTTGTTATTACAAGTGACATTTGACATTATGCCATTACACATAACCATTTGATCCATCGGTCATATAAAAATATTGATGAAAAATATTTTTTACTACAGCTTTAATAGACATAGTAACACATTACTCCTAACTCTGGTCAAAAAACATTCTTTTCATGCTAAATTAATGTTATTGCCCACTATTTTTTATTTTGTTTTGTTAGTGTAGTGGGAGGATACTGGAAACTTCAGTTAAATTTGAATGTTGCGTTATTTGTATTATTTATTAGGCACCTTAAAGGGTCACTTCCATTTTATACTTTTTTATACTTTTGTACTTTTAATAAAACATTTTAGAAAACAAAAATTGCAGCATCATACCTAACATTAGAGTCTGTTTTTTCATTGGATTGAGATAGGAAAACAGTGTATAACACAACATTAAATAGAAACATAACTGACATCCACTTAACATTTGATCCTCTAAACACATCATTTTGTCACAGAGCACAGTAGAGTAGTAGATACCTCCCCTTGGTTTTCATTTATTTTCACTTGTTGCTGGTTTTTAATAATATGTATCATCCATTATTCATGACACTATCAAGGTAGTCCCTCATTAGCACCCAGACACAGACTGGGTAGTAACTCTACAAGTGTCGAGCAGTTGCTTAAACCAATGCCTTTTGCTCGTTTGATCCGCAGGTTAATCTGCCTCGTATTTCAGGTGCCCCGGTGGCATTAATTGCTGCAGGCCATGGCATTTTAATGAAGGTCAAGAAGAACAGGGAGCAGAGAGGTGAGAACACCTTGTTCAGCTCTCTGCCTGAGTCTCCACCACGTCACTGACAACAGCTTAATGTGACTGAGAAGTGGGAACACTATGGTTACCTACTACAGGCAGGAAACCTTTCTCTAGCAGTGCTTTTTAAAACACTAAGTCTCCCCACAATTCCACTTTGTTATGGTACCATAATGGTTATGGTCTTTTAGCTGGTAGTCGTCTTAACACAATTGTTAAGAGAAAAATGTCAAACATAAAATTCAATGCCGACAGAGAGGCAATTCCACCAATATCAGAGATGCCTGCCAGCAGCCTAGAAAGATCACATTTACATTTTAAGTGTTTTGTCTAATGCTCTTATCCAGAGACTTATAATGAGTGCAGGATATAGAGAATTGTAAAGAAAATAAATAAAAATAATGTAAAAAGACAGACAAAAAGCAGATTTAGCTTAAAGTAATCATCTAACATAGTTTCATAAATGAATGTTTATATTCCTATTCTCTGATGAATGTATTTAACACGAAGCGACTAACTATAGCTTTTTGTTGTGAGGGGTAAAATCTTCCTGGAAAAATCCTCTGGCTCAGGAAATGATGTCTCTTATGTCCTCAGTTTGTTTGAAACAAACAGAAGAATAAATAAATAATGTGAAGTGCCACCATGGCTGAGCAGACAAAGAGTGCCACATACAGTGCAGAAAGTAAAACTTAATCAACAGAAAAAGAGGAAAAGATAAAGGAAAAAGGGTTTTCATCACCTCTCTCATGTCCTAATTTGGACATCACAGCAACCATGCAAATGTTACAGTAGATGAAGTTCAACTAGCTGTAAACCTTAACAAAAAATTGACTGTACCGAGCACCTCTCCTTCCTGAGGTCAAATAATTTCTTCCACAAGTTGTTTAGGTCTCATGGCTACTTTTTTCAATCATTGGTATTGACATTAAGCTACAGTTAATGACTGTTAACCACTTGAATGCAGCGGAAATAAATTATGAACTCAACACTGACCAAAAAGTCCTCCATATTAAACAACCAAATAGTTTGACCATATGGTTAAGGTCTGGTTAGGTTTAGGCACAAAAACCACTTGGTTAAGTTTAGGGAAAGATCATGGTTTGGGTTAAGTTAGTATACAGTGAGTTTTTTGACCATTTTTCGCTAAAAACATCTGCCTGCTGTGGCTGAAAATGACTATGAGAGCAGTGAAAGTGAACTAAAACAGTAGATTTGCGTGTTGTTAAACTAAAACAATGAGCTAAAAGATGCTAAAACGTTCTGTAGAGCTAAAGGAGAACAGCAGAGATGGGTGACAATTCTTAGTGGATTTATCACTATGAGCTTCCCCTTTAACATCACACATTTGATCCACTGTTAATGTAAAAATATCATTACATGCAGCTTTAAGGTTAGGAAAACATCATCATGGGTATAAGACAAATGCTGGTTGTGTCAACATTTTTGTGTCAAAGTCACACACTTTGTTGACCCAGCCACCCTGAATTCCAACTTCAAACCTTTTGCAATGCTGCCTGTTTCATGTTACATTTACTATTTGCTGCTTAGAGAAGAAAGTCGTCACTGTCACAACCGGAAGAGGACACGTGTCAGGTAAACATCCCCATTTCCTGATTCCACCTCAAACTCCTTTCCCCTTTCTTCATTCAATTTCAGATTTTCTGAAATTGAAATGTACTGCACACCCACATAAGCATTCAAAAAAATCTTTATAAACCTGCAACAAATCCGTCATTTTAGGTATGCAAGTCAAACAACGGGAAAGACATACCCTATTATTCAAGTAGACTAATATTACTCGCCGAACTGCTATTGTGCTCCATCACATCTGTATTCATATTTACACATTTCCTGTCAGGTACTGAAGTTCTCAAGGTCACTGCATAAGCAAGTGTTGGACTGCCTGCACCAGCAATTAAGGCTAAATAAACAGGAATGAATTCTGTACGTGGAGGGTCATATTGTTTTTAGCATGTCAAGCAGAAAATGTGAAACCAGCTGGATTAAGAAATGCGACAGGACCCCTGCAAAGTCAATTTACAACAATATAAGCACAGTCCAGGCTCACATTTGTAGTCTCTTAGTTATGTTTTCTTGGGTAGACAGTATATCAGAAGGGCGTCTGAACTACAGGCTGAACAGAGAAGCTGGTAATCTTTAGTATTGCCTGTGGAAGATAGATGCTGTTGCTCCTCAGAGAATTTGAGATTCCTTAAATTTTGAGGTAAAGGATATGTATGCTAGATATGTAATCCATCTCATGAGTAGTCCTATTATGTCTATCCTGAATGTAATTCTATCAGTGACACTTATTCCATGAATGGTTATACTCTTATTTTATAAGACAGGCTCCTCACATGAGAGTGCTCCCTGATGAATTCAGGCAGCAGTGCAGGATTCAGCGGGAAGCGCAATAAGCAACCCCCTAAGGCTATAAAGAACAGAAGCCAACAGACACATGTCACTGAGATATGGGGGGGATACACAGAGAATGCACAACGCAAGAGACGCCATAACCAAGTATGGTAATGAGCTGGTGTGGCAGAGGGAGAATTGTTTGAAACAGCAGTGTGTGACAGGCAGAAGTAACAAGCAGAAGTAAGGCTTATCCAGCTTCAGTGTCATCATGGGTGAGCATGACAGCTTGTCAGATTTTAAAAAGTGCCTCACTGTCTTAGCAGAACACGACTGGTGACCACCCAGTAAACATTTGCAGATCAAAAGACGTATACACGTTAAAACTGGGCTACGTTTTGTACATATATACTGTACATTGTTTCAACACCATTTCAATTACAGTATTTCAATGCGAAGCAGGCTCCACACATTTAATTCTGCCTCTAATCAATACATTTATATTAGTTATTGATTCAAATAACTAACTGATGCTGACGATCCTCTGCTGCTTTGTTAAACTGATCAAAGTCTAAACTGATTGTAAGTCTTTCTGCTAATTTCTTTGGTTTTCTCCAACTTTACAGTTTTGGTTCTTCCTCACCATTCTCATCAACAAGTTCCCAGCAGCAGCAGCAGCTGTTTTCAGTGAAAAAGCTCTGATGAACCCACTGCACTGCTGAGCACCAGACAAAGTCACCTCAGCAGCCAGACACAGTTAGCAACTAGCTTGTGAACGTAGTGGAGCATTTAGCAGCTAAAGAGCCAGATATCTCCCTCAGGAGTTGATGGAGACCAAATCAGAGCTAAAAGGAGAGTCAATAATAACAAGACTCCAAATGAATGTTAATGTTTCTCCAAGTCTGCTGGATGTGTAAATAAGCAACGGTTTGCAACAAGTTTGCCATCAGCTTTATAAGATGAAAGATGAGATAAAATCAGTAATGGCTTAAGAAGCTGTGGATGAGCACCATTAGAGGCTGAATCATATACAGACGGGCTTTACCATTTTACCCATGTTATGAGGCTTCGTACATTTGTTGCATTTTTTATTTTTTCATGTGGATATTTATTACTGTTGTTTTGTACAGTTCTCTCATTAGGGATTCTTTGTGTTTGTTCATACAGCAAAAATCCATTAAAAAATATAGATAATAAAAGACTCAACATTATATATATGTTATTTTGTCACACTTTCCTTTAGAAAAATTATGAATGCAGTATTTTTACCTGTAGAGGAGTACATTTACATGTTTGTATTCCTATTTTTATGGTAATACAGGATCTGAACAATTCTTCCACACTGGCTGAACCTATATACTGCAGACACTACATATACTGTACATAACATTGACGACTGAAGATCTCGTGGGACACGTTCCCTCAGTTGGCAGCTCTGAGTCAGAAATATACTTATTATTTTATACATCCATATAACAGAGTGTTGTGAA
Organism: Scomberomorus guttatus; assembly: GCA_038419695.1. NCBI lineage: Eukaryota > Metazoa > Chordata > Actinopteri > Scombriformes > Scombridae > Scomberomorus > Scomberomorus guttatus. The sequence goes on from CM076461.1 coordinate 23,021,734, forward strand.
GCACTAGAAACAGCACATTTACTGTGGCTCTGTTATTGAGAAATATTGATTGGGTATGTTGGATTACACCTGTCTTGTTGACAATGCCAGAGGTGTTTGATTTCATCACACCGGTAAATAACATATTTTTTTTCTTGATATCTAGTCAGTCGATGACATTTCCTGCAAGATACACAATAACTCTTTTAGCCAATAGCATCTGGTGCAGGTCAGCCAGAACTTGTCAGACTGACCAGTATGACCGTGACATTATAGCAGTCTGCTCAGATTAATTACCAACAGAACAACACAGACGCAAGTCACTGCAGTCTGAACACCTGCAAATAGTTCATGTTTTGGATGACAATTTATAACCAATACAGCCCAGGTTTAGGCAGAATTATTTCATGTTCTTTCCTTTGTTGTATTGTATTGTTCTCCCTGATCATAATGAGCTACCTATGCTGTTTTCGATGTTAAAAATCGGACTGTCTGAGGGATGTTTGTGCTGTAATATTGCTTACTGTCCTGGCAAAATCCACTTTAAGCATACTAAACGGACACATGCTGCAAGATCAGGAAAGATTAGTCCAGGATCACCAGACAAAAGTGATTCCAATATAATATTTTCTCCTCCATCAGGGAGAATATTCTAGTACCTTTCTGTGTATGAACAAGGTTTATCTTCTGACATGTCACATCTAGCTCGGTTATCAGATGTTAAAAAGTTAGACTCTCGATGATGATGGCAATGCAATATAATAAAAAAGCATTTGTGGTAAATCGCAAGGATTTAAAATCATAGTGGTGCTGCCTACTCAGATTCACACCTACAATTCTCTGTTTATCTTTCTGACACTCTCTCTCATATGCATGCAGACACACACACATGCTTTCACAAAGGGGAGTTAGGGGCCTACCTATCACCTGAAAACTACTAATCAACAGTGAGTCATCCAGCACCTTATCAGATAGCCATTATAGCAACCCTCTTCAATCTTCTGTTTTTCACTTCAACACAACACTTCCTGGGAGCAACTTCAGTGATAAAACATCACAGGGGAGGTGAGTATTAACAAAGGTGACTCATGCGTCTGCAACCTTCAAGGCAAATCATAATTCCATATTTCATTTGAAAGGATGTTTCACTAATTTACTCCTTTTTAAATGCATGCTGTGAGCTGTCTTTGAAGTCTCTCCTCTGAAGACTATTTGCGTCTGCCCTCTGCCAGTGATCTCAGGCTGTGAGCGAGCTACTACGGCAGCTCCAGTGATAAACATGACTAGAGGAGTTTACTACGAGATGTTAAGCTGTCAGTGGCACGCTGCACTGATCATGTGAGTTTCACAGCGGGCGACCAAACACAAGGATCAGTTTGGGAGGTTACTCAGATTGAAAATATATGGTTTGTTTTCATGTGTGAATTAATGAGTGAAACCTGTATTAACCCTCAGGGAGCTTAAACCACATAAGGCACACAGTATGGGCTCTTTTTAGATTGACACTGGGTTTTGTCGCTGCTCTTGTTGAGAGCTGCTTGCTTGCTCTTGTGCGCTGCAGTAGTCCTCATGATAATTAAAGCTACATTAGGTTAAAGCTGTGTCATCAGGCACCATTGCAATAAAAATGTACCCTTTTTTATTATAATGATTGCCGAAAAAGCCTGCTTGGTAAATAAGAAATGTCTTGTGTGCAGTTTTAAATGACAGGAATTCAAATATTTTTCAAACAACTTGCAAAGTTGTCCAAGGAAGATTTAAAGGATCATTCCAGTTTAGTACAACTTGGGTTCCATATTCAACATTTTGGTCATCATTACCATCAGTACTGAACTTCTCACCAAGATCTGGGAGCATGACATCGCTAGAAAAAAGAAGTCAGATGGAGCAAGAAACACAAGAAGTCATATGATCAGACAGTGTTTTAAACAAACCGCCAGAGATACAGACATAATTTGAAAAGGAAACATATACAAGGTAACATATTGACATTCCAGCTTGGTAAAAACAAGGTAATTAGAGAGCGGTGACAAGGTAATAATAGGGTAATATCTTTGGTATAACAGGGGTAATATAATGATAATAATAACAACATTTTTGGTTATATTGAGGTTTAATTTATTTAAAAGAGTAATGAGTAAAATATGTTCAGGCAGTAACTGGACAGAACTTTTTATTAATAACATGGTAAGAATGGGGTAAGAACAGGCTAATCTGAGGGTAATAACCAGTATCAGTGTAGTATTCTCCCATTAATAATGAGTTAATATCAGTGTAAATCAGGTAGAGCGTTTTAATGGAGGTATTAATATATGGGGTTATATCTTGATGAAAAATAGTGTAATAGAGAGGTGATAATTGGTTAATGTGGAAACAATAATGAGGTAATAGTTTCATGTCTTCATACTTACAATATAGGGTAATATCAGTGTAACAACTTCACTATTACAAGAAAATTACTGTCAAGATCCTACTTCCCCCAAACCCCCAACTTAGTCAGACTCATTTAAAAGAGAAAATATTCACCCATGTTGAACACAGACATCATAGTTTACAGACCAACGTTAAACGTTGACCTTGTTCTGAGCACGCTCAGTTTTTCTGTGCAATGAGGGATTATTATCACGATTCTGTGTGTGCTCACTTTTGTTTTTAACACCAAATTATTCGATTATTATATTTATGTTCTATTATATTCTGGCTAAACTGTCTCCTGCGTCTTGCTCCACGGGACTCTGTGTGATGAGTGATGTCACCATGTTCCCAGATTTTCATAACTGAAAAAAAAAAAGTGTGAAAATAAGATCCAAGTTGTAAAAAACAGGAGTTACCGTTTAGGTTGTTATTTAGCGCACCGAGGCTGAGGATGTGCCTGACTGACCATGTAAAGCTTTCTGTAGTCAACACCCCTCCATCCACTTTCCTATTAGATCCTTTCAGTTTCCAGTAAAACTTATTACCTTCTTAATAGACATTTAGCAGAGAGGGAGAGCTGCCAGATTACTCGGACAGAAGCAATCGAAAGCAAAAGCTATTTCTAGAAACAGCTACTCAAACTTTAAAGTCATTTCACCAATAAACAGTTAAGGAAAATGTTGATGGACTGCCAATAATGTAAAGGCCAGTAATTAGTGCTGTGCAGGGAGGCTTACTTCTTCTTAGCTTACAATTATGGGCCAGAACCGTATGGATTTCTACCTCATCATTGAAGAACAAGGTTCAACACTGTGTTACACCACACAGTTTGTACCTGATTTAGCAGCTTGAAACTCAATTTGTGGTTATTTCTCTGTCACTGAAACACTCCAGCTTAGTACACACTCTACACATACACATGCATATGCACAGATGATTGCAAGAATACTGCAATTAACTTTAATTCAGATAAGCAGTTAGCAGATGTTGGCTTGGTGTAAAATATACAAGTATAAATATAAATGTTTTCTTAATCAGTGTGTGTTGTGGAGGTGCAAGTAGTTGGGGTTGTGTGAAGGCAGGCGTATTTACATCCATCATTATCATTATAAAAATGCTGGAAAGTACAGTAAATTCTATTTCTGTTCCTGATCAACACAGTCTTTGAAGGCGTCAACAACTCCTTTGCTCTGCTTAATAAAGATTCTTTCTGTATACAACATAAATATTCATCAGATATGTGTTTATATACAAATTTATGTTCCTGCCACTTTCTTCTCCGTTATCTTTTAGTGACTTCTTATTCAGTTTTGAATTAACTGATTTGTTGCCCACTTGGGGGCTGCAAAAATAAGCTATAAACACAACATTGACATATTATCATAAAGTTGATAAGGGGGAACTTGCTAGCAAACAGCTGCCAGTTTGCACATCCAGCAAACACTGGAGTCCAATATTCCCTCTCCTTTTACCTACTATTTGGTCTCCACCAACTCCAGAGGGAAATATCTGAATTTTAATGACTTTTTAGCAGCTAAATGCTACAATATGTTCACCAGCTATTCACTAACTCTGTCTGTCTGTTGTTTGGTGTTGGACAGTGTAACAGGTTTTTCATGGGAAACTCCTGCCTGCTGCATCTGGAAACAATGCTTTGATAGCGATGAGAGAAAGCCAAAAGAGTAAGGGTTGTAAAACCAAAGCAATGAGCTGAAAGACATTAAAACGCTCATCAGGGTGCACCCCAGTAGGCCACTGGTTAAGGCCACATAACCGCAATATCCACAGCTTGAATCCAGCAACAGACCCTTGTTGCATGTCATTCCCTGTCTCTCTCCCTTTATTCATCTCTCAACTGTCACTATTCAATAAAGGCAAAAAATGGCCCAAAATTAATTTTTAAAAAAACTCTCATCAGAACTGAGGGAAACTGCAGAGTCATGTGATAATTCTCTCTGGCTTCATCACTAGAAGTGGCCCCTTTCACATACAAGTAGTCATGTGATCCATTGTTGATATAAAAATATTGATTATTGCTGCTTTAAAATTTAATTCTCAAGCTCATTCAGTTCTCATCCAAATTGGTCGACCATCTTTACCCTCCCTTTTGTAAAACCAGACATGTCCATTATTCTCTGAGATATTGTAAGGCACACGGCAACGGAATGCAAAGCGCTTGCAATAATTGCAAAATGTTAAAAATGAATGTCTATCATCTGGTTATTACATTCTGCTTTATCTTCTTTTTATGTATATGATCAGTGTCTGCATTGCCCTGTTCATTTTATATGTCTCTTATTTTATTGTATGTTTTTCATTTTTAGCAGAGGCCGACTACAAAAGCGTATGGCTTCTTTACTTCTGGTATTACATCTGTTTTTGCATTTGTTATGTGATGTGATGCTGTGTGTATGTGCAAAAATGAATGAATAAAGTTCAAATTGAAAAAGATAAATAAATTAATAATATTGCTCTTCCCTGGTATGGATTTTTCTCTGTAAATGTGCCTCAGGCAAGATTAATTGTAGCATTATGTTCTACCAGATGAACTAGAGAATTAAGGGAAACTTGGAGCAGAGTAACAGTATCTCTGCTCTGCTCAGTATTGATAACTGTCATTAACTTCAAAGGATAATCTCCTTGCACTTCCTACAAAATGTCAATTAAACCTGTAGAGAACATTAGACTGAGTGCATTCTATAGCAGCTGTAGCCCAGTGTGGTCATCACAACCCTCCTGATGCTTAATCATTACAGTTTCTTCAGATATTTAAAGTCGTGTCATATTCACATCCTGCAGCCTGCTCCTGGCAGGACTCTGAGCTGTCCCAGGTGTCACTCTATATCCCCTGTTAGGCTTCACCAAATTAAGCTCATTGCCCAGCATCGGGAAATACAGCCATAGAGTGCTGCTAAGCAACAGGCACTTGCGTTCTCACTAAAATCACCTCCCCAGAGAAACTGACACCACTTGGCCTGGTGTGCCCTGCTGCCTCTCTGCCAACAGACTTGTAACACTGATATGTTTTGCTTTACTCAGAAGGTCATCGCAAACTGATGTCTCGGGTATTTTTTTGCGAGATGGAGACATGCGATGTTAGTCCCAGCAGGTCTGTCATTATGTTGAACCACAGCAGCTGGGCAGCCTTCACTAATGGTCAGCTAGTTGCCTCTTGGCTCCACACTACAGCTCGTTGGTCACGTGGCCCTTCAGGGCTGAATACAGCCAAACAGAACGGGCTGCAAGCTGGCGTTCCTGTTTTTCTCCTTTAACTCTGTTAAGTATACTTTGCATTACTTTTGCTGGACTTATCTGCATTCATAATACACACGTAATGACATGCAACTCCTCAAGCTTTGTATTTACATAAATCATATACATCATGATGAACAAACCGAACACCTGCACATATAATATTGCAGCAATGAAGTAACTGAGCAGTCCTGAAAGCACATGTTGAATATTGTGTATCAAAATATTAATTCTGCTGCACACATCACTTATAATATATAATATATAAATTCATTTAAAATGTATTAATCATCACACAATTTAAAAAAAACAAAGTTTTCACATGCCCACATAGCAATACCATGCAAACTGCAGGTGATGCTGTGAGAATTATACCTCTCATCCCGCTGCTTAATTGTTTATTTTTTCCAACCTGTGTAGTTCTTCTGTCACTGTGCTATAGCACTGTATTTGTTTTCCACCCTCCAGGGGTACTGCATTTAGTATCAGAGACACTACTCAAAAACGCTAGCGGACCACACACTGTGCACAAGCCGCCGACGCTGATTTCATGCTGCTGTTCTGTGGCAATAACTCATACAGGAGACCACACACTCCCACTCTTTCTACAGATGGAATAAAGTGGTTGTGATAAGACTGTGTGGGAGTGCATTACAGTCCAGAGCTACAGAGAGAAGATGATTGTCAGGATCCAGCAGGAGAGAATTAACAGCAGGTGGTAGTGATGGAGTAGCATTGGTCATCTTCACTCTTACTGTTCCAGCTGACAAATTACATAAATTACCCTGGAGTTTTATGTGCGGGTGCTTAAGGGGGACAATGTGTCAGAGAGGAAAAGCAGCATGATGTGTGACTTCAGGAATAGAGTGTACTAACACAACAATAAGATGAAATGTAAATCCTTGTGTCTAAGCAGCAAGGAGGAACACCCAGCAGTTTGGCAGCTGGGTACTGTGTCATGCTGACTCAGCCTGGGGCGGCCATAGTGGATCAAAAGGCAACTGGCAGCCAATGGATGATGTGAGGTAAATGTCAGAACTTGTGTTGCACTGCCCACCTGCTTCCCTGACTGTTGGGAAATAAGAGTTAGGTGATAAACTTCTAAGGTCTAAAGTATAACAGTGAAAAAAAACTAAATATATTCACAATGCAAGATACTGAAAAGTATAAGGCTGGTGCTATTCTGTATTTTTTATACTGTCAACAAATCCAATGTAAAAAGACCAAAACCAACAATGTGTTAGTCCATCTCTCAATACTTTCTTATCCAAGCCCATCGGTTCTTGTGAAGACATACAATTTTAAAAACAGGTTATTAATATATAGTTTCCTTTTTTTAAAAAGGCTTCCCTAAAACAGCTGGGCACTGTAGTTTTTAGCAAATGTTACTCAAAATGGAAAAAAGGGTGCATTTGCTGGGGACTATTTTTAGCTGCGGATTAATACACATTTGATAGACAACTGAATGGTTACAATAGTTTTGGACAATAATGGAGGTCTATGGCACTGAGGAAAAGAAACTGAATTATCCTTTAAGTTTTATTTTCTCATAGTTAATCAACATTTACAGCATAAATTTAAATCTCTTGCACTTTAAGTCGGTATTTGGCTGTGTTACTGTACTGTAGAAAATTTTAAATCTGAACTTTGTCTCATATATTACTTAGCCCAACATGCATGTTATAAGATTCTGCAATATTTAAACTTCTCATATCAATATTTCAAAGAAATAACTGCATTAATATTTGTGTATAATTAATAAGCAGACCCCTTTGCAACAGTTATTTTTATTTTCATGAAAAATTATGAGTCATAAGATATGTAATATATGGGCACAAGGCTTGAAGTTTAGTGATATTAAGTCACACTGCAGTTTATTGGTGCAAACCTTATTGTGAAAATTTGTTCGAGCTGGTAAAGCAGGTGCATTGAATAATGTAGGATTCTGAAAGTCAGAAATTTCTGCTGCTTAGTCACTGTAATAATCCTTCATAGATAAATAATGGGACAGTACAAGTTGTGCTTGATGTTCTTCAGATATATCCCAACCAACCCTATATTTGTTGAGGATCTGTCCCTCTATCCTTTTCTCTTCTTCCACAGCCTACCTCCATTTTCTTCCTCAGCGTTTAGCCAACATGATGTCTCTCTGCCAGCTGCTTAAGAAGGACGCCACCTGGACCCAGGCATCTGACTGCAAAGAGGTACTACGGTTCATCAAGCAACGGCTCACCAACCCTACTCTCCACTCACACTGGCCCACTTGAGCCTGGATGAGCCCACTGTGCTTGTCACTCCACTCTGCTTCGTCTGTGCTGGAGTGGAACAACCAGTCGCTACCACTTGAATCCTCTAAGAAACTCAGAGGGTAAAAGGAAGTCTCTTGCTGGCCTGTGGGCATTTGAACACATTTATCTCTATAGTAGATTCTTCTCTCTTCACACGGATGAGAAGACACTCATAAAATGCTGGCCACAAGCCACTGACATTGTTATGATGGATGGAATCAGTGCCACAGTGCTTGGAAGTAGCACCAACAACAATTGATGACAGCAGTAGGAACTGTACAGTCCAGTGAAGCTAAAGATGATTCAAATAACACCTGTTCTGTTTATTTCACATTACTTGTATTTGCTAGCTGCTTCTTCTTCTCTTGTTGAAGTGTTTATGGATCCTGTTTACTTCAGCCTCAAACTAGTTTAAGATGAGTGACAGGCATCAAGTCAGAAAGTAGTTATAGTATAGTAACACATGGCATGGCAGTTTCTCTCAGCTCTACGGAGCACTTTAGCCTCTTTCAGCTCATTATTTTGGTTTCACTGCCAGCAGTGTTTGTTTTGGTTTCACTCTCAGCAGTCTCATAAGTAGTTTTCCAACTGTTTTTCAAAGAAAAAGCTCAGATAAACCCACTGTACTCTTCCTGCTTAGCACCAAACGGCAGACAAAGTTAGCAACTAGCTGGTGAACACTGTAAAGCATTTAGAGTTAATATCGGACTCCAAATGAATGCTAAAGCAACATGCAGGGTGGCAACATGCGTAGGGTCTGTAGCTACATTGTAGACTACACCATAGCTAATGTGTGCTTCCTCCATATAACTACACATCAGGCCTACAATGCTACGCAGATTCTGACGGAGGATTGCAAGAACTGCGATTGATCAGCATGGACTTGTGTTTTTTCCTACATGTTGCCAATGCAGATGCTGATGCGAGATTGACTGACGACAGCGTGAAGCAAGTTGAAAAAAGCTCAGTTATCTTCTCCTTTCAGTAACACACATCTGGCAAAGACATTCCCACCGCAAACTTTCTGATCGCCGCGACCTTTCACTGTGAACGAAATAACATAAAGAATAATAACTGATTGCTAGCACATTTGGAGCACCAACTTTAAAAGGACAGTGCTTTGTTGTTGCGCTGCCCCCAAGTGGAAAAAAAAATACAGGTTAATACAGGTAAAGGTTTAAAGTCAAATTGCAGTTTATTGTTAGCTTATTAAAGTAACTGCTGAAATCTGGGTACACAACAACAAACTCAATCAGACAGGCTGTAAACAAGCTTGTAGATTTGCTACCATAACCTCTCTTTGATCCCAGCAGTTAACTGATGAGAATTAAATTGTAATTACAGACAGGAATGATGGCCAAATCTATGAAAATAATACCCAGTTTGTATAATCCAGAATTTCCCTTTAAGATGAGGCCATACTTGGAAATACTAGAAGAATACTAGAAGAAATATTCCCTTATATCTATGTTGTAGATAAAAAAAGCTCATCTCATGTCATTTGTTTTTGAGGATAGAGCTACAGGAGCAAACTGTGCTGTACCGAGGGACCCTGTGTGCACAGTTTACCCTATGAGCAGTGAAAACAGACCAGCCGGCTCCAGAGCCACTGACTCCCACAGAGAGCATCAGCACCGCAGGAACACATTCCCATCGATCTGTGTGGAGACCTCCATCAAGCTCCCGGTAGGACACTCCGGCAAAGTGAAAATAATCTACTGGCTACAAAGTGCAACTAGGGTGAATGCCTCAAATCATTTTTCAATAAGCAGCAGTCAGACAGTATATTAACAACTTTCTTGTTTCGGTAGGAAAGGCGAGTACAAATTCATCTAACAGTATAAGACATTACAACAGTCTGCCAAAACACTAAGGTGTTAATTTACAGCACAGATTTGATCTCATAAATTGGAAACATGGAAATAAAATGTGAAATATGAACAAAACCACTAAACACTTCAGCAACACTCCATTAATCTTTGATAGAACTTGCTGGATACGTCCAGCTAATTTAACACCAGAGATTCAAGGATGACAATGTAATCTTCCCTTATTTAACAAATAGTCCTATTTGTTTTTTAATAGATGTTCCTTCATGAAAATACTAAATCAAACAGTGGAAAAGGCAAAACACTATGATTTAAAATTCCACATGCAAATACCAATGTAAAAAAAATACTCCTAGTTTATAAAATGAATTAAAAGGAACATTATAACACTTTAAATTGTTATTTAAAGCAAACATGCAATTACTTAGGTTGAGCATTAAATAATGGATGAAGTGTTTAGATGCTACATACTGATCATCCTCAACTGATTCAATTATCACCCAGGTCATGAAACAGGACATTTAGTCTCCTGTGAGAAACTTCTGCACTGTGGCTTTGAGATATCAACCTAGGAATGTTGTGCCAGTATGCAAATACAATGGAGGTGAATGGAGTACTAAATAATTGACAGTTCACTAAGCCCCACTGCGCTGTTGCTATTACCTATAAATATTCCAGTTAGGCAACAATGACAGATTTACCACTGGAAGGCTTCTAATTTCTAGCAGATGACCATTGATTATGTCAGCTGAAACAATGTCTGCGCATTTTATCAGCTGTAGCTAGCTAGCATAATGCTAACACTAAAACTGTAAGTTGATTGAGACTGATATCATTCTAAAAGACTGAGACTAAAGCTGTATGTCTCGGGCAAAAACTCATCCTCACCACTTGATGGTCCATGAAGAAGACATGGAAATAAAGGAGCTAATAATGCTAACAATTGCCTTTGGAAATAACACAAGGTTACAATTGTAGGTTGTATGCTAGCTCGCCGGGCATGCTAATGTGCACCCTACGTTAGAGCAGATAAATGCAATCCTTTTCCTATACTTTTGCTCCTGTGCTTGTATTGTTTGACAAAAGCTACAAACTCTTTAGATACCAGTAATGTTACATAACTTGCTAACACACAATATATACACCTTGTGTTTAGGGCGTATGGAGAAATTAAAACTCACCTAGAAGAAAACATGAATGCGTTCAGTCCTATTTAGAACATGGGGTAGTGATGCACTTGTGCCCTCTTGTAGGCGAAATGAGTATTACGACAACAAAATCCTGACAAAAATAAATATTTTTTCATCTGCTATTTTCACAGATGAAAAAAAGAAGAAGAAAAAAATAAAAATGATTCTGGCAAAACTTTTTTTTTCACCTGTTTCACAGATGAAAAGTTAAGTCATAAACACAGGAGAGAACAGAATTTAGATCAGATTTAGAAATTGGATCTCCAGAAATATTTTTTTCTCACTTGCCTTTCAGGGCTTCCGTATATGAAATTGCTAATAATACACAACATATTTACTAATTATAAAATTAATAGCTAAGACGTTGTAATCCATAACTCATCATCATAAATGTAATGAAATTATTAATATATTAAAATTGTCCTGTTCCCACTCTTAGACGATAATAGCTTATATATTGAAATTTCCGTATTGGAATGTGATAGCAATTCATTTTCCCATCAGATTTGGCCATGATATATGCAGCTGGTTAACAAGCAGCCTGTTCAGTGTTCCTCACAACATGACAGTTCAGCAGTGGCACAGGGAGGGGCACTCTGCTTTCAGTACATCACGGCCTGTTGTGGACAGAGATGAAACACGATGTGCACCTGGTGCTGCCGTAGAGATTTATTTAGATCAATTCCACAGATCTACACATGCACCAACTTTTTATTTTGTTATGGATATACAAAGTGGTAGTTGTGCAACAGTTCTCTCCACTGTTGCACCGCTCCAACAGAGCTTACCTTACATAGAGAAATGGGACGTGGTAGTATGCTAATTACCAATAGTGGGAATGCACCTGTCAATTTAGAAGGATTCTGATTCACTAACATACACAAAGTGGTAAGAACAAAATTGGCTGGTGTGCACGTGTCATGAATCCAACAGTAATTTTGCGTACCCACTGAGAACATTTCTACGCATGATAAAAAAACATGACATAAGCCATTAATCATCATAGATACACCTGTTATGAAACTCTGGCATGCATTATGAATGAGAAAATCACCTGGATTTAAAATATGCTCAATCATTTTATTGACTGCTGCTTAAAAGAGGAAGTAATGAAATCCTGTGTGTTTGATTTATTGGAGATTTACATAATCCATACTAAGTAATGGGAAACCCAGGGTATTACAGCCCATATGTCATCAAGAAAATTCATGAGTAAGCGAGCTTATTGACCATCCTCGTGGTTGTGCTTTTTGATGTTCAAATGAGATTTGTGCTGGGCATGAACAAAGGACACCAACACAGCTGGAGAACCATCAACAGATTCTCTTCGGGAATGAAGGAACTCTGGCTCTGAACTGGCTGCCTGCCAGGAAAAGCAATGGGGGAAATTGCCCTGAAGTATAGTGATATTGTATATCCAGCTCTCCAATCAGTCAGTGTCAAAATGCAGCATAGATGGACAATCTGTGTGTTCCCCAAACTGATCCACGCTCCAAACCATCTCACACATGTACACATACACACATAAATACATGGCAATCACTGTCCACAGGATGACAGCTGAGCTGAAGCAAAGTGCAGCCTTTAGCAGCCTTTGGCCTGTGTGGAGTATCAAACAAATCACAGAGTACATACATAGTATGCAAATGGACCCTTGAAAACATGTCAATACCCAAAAACTTATATGCATCATATTATTCCCCTGTCTGAGTCAAATATTTTCTTATATTGCATCTAAATCATATATGAAATTCTTTCCCATGCTGTGGAATCAGCCTGGTTTAAACCAGACAAGTGTTGGACTGGACTGGAGGCTAAACACCCCTAAACAGCCATGTTTTCTAGAATATGTGAACAAAAAGTCATATACAACATAATAATAAGTTTTAGGGTACAAACAAGCTGAATGTGATGCTTCTGCTGAATGATGATCACCAAACTGGAAGTCATAGTTTACCTGCCTTTTCGTCTATGTCATTTATAAAAGGCCATATACTCTATAATGAATTCTTTTGAATAGGTTTGATTCATAATGCACTCTCATTGAGTGGACTTGTCCTACTGGCACATAAACTGGATTTAATGTGTGAGTGCGAGTCAAGAAATCCTGTAGAAAGATATGTTGTAAGTGGCAGTTGCTGTGCAGCGTAATGGAAACTGTGGCTGACACAAAAGGTCCAACAAAGACATTAGTGAGGACAGATGATGAATTTATCTGTGAGGATGGCACCTATTTGTATAGCTGTACAAAAGAAAAGCATTTAACTAGCTGTTACAGACAACAAACACACTCTTCTTAATCCAGTTTACAGCCACAACAGGCAGCTGTTTTCACTGAAAAAGCTCAGATAAACCTGTTGTATTTTACCTGCCCATCACCAACGGCCAACGACTACCTTGTCAAGATAGTTGAGCATTTAGCAGCTAAAGAGCCAAATATTTCCCTCCTGAGTTTGTGGAGACCAATACGCCAAAAGGAGAGTGAATATTTGACTTACATTCAGGGCACAAACATGATTCAAAATAACTGCTAATGTTGCTCCATGTGTTCTGGATGTGTGAGTAGGCAACTGTTTGCTAACATGTTTTCCATAACAACTTTATATGGTATTATTTTTAGCGTGTTCTACTGCTCCAAGGTGGAAAAAGATCAATTAATGCTGCTTTAATTCGACTTTAAAGTACTTAGATTACAATTTAGTAGTATCTAAATACATACATTCTCTCAATCCCTGTAAACTAGTTTTTTATCTTTTAAAACCACTATGCTACTTTTATTTTCCTCTCTCATTGCTCCATGCTAGTTATCCAGATTTTGTAAATCAAACATAAAACAGTGAAAAGGCTCATTGCTGTAGTGTCCTTGCAATGCCCTTGCCAGAGGTCACATGTTAGTCAAACATTATGTTCAGTAGTCTTCTGTAGGTGACACTCTTTTCTTTGTCTGTTCAGGTCGTTTTTACTCATGCTAACCAAATCATGCTAATATGTTACTCATACATTGCATACTTGAAATACTGAAATATAACATGTCTTGATACTCCAGAGCCATATGATTCTTCCAACCTCAAAACTAAAGCCTGTAAAATCTGCAATTAATTATAATTCTCAGAACATATTTTTCATTTCATCATTCTTTATAGCAAATACATTAAAAAGCAATTATGTTTTTGTTATTTAATATGGCCTTGAAATGCTGCTCACCCTGATTAAACTTTATTATTCTGGGTTCCAGGGATTGTTGTGGTGATGGTCTAAATGTTGTTTCAGAAACTTTACTACTCTAACAAGTCAAGAAGGAAAAACTGAATTCTTTTTTTGAAATAATAATTTACACCTTTAAAGATGACATTTTTGGCAAAATATGAATTGTGGCTTAAAAATATCTCTGGTGTCAGTCTCACAAATCCACATCAGTCAATCCTTAAGTTGCATATCTACTGTATCTACTCATGTTGATATTTCCAGACATTTAGCAGAGATGACTTTCACCTTTTAAGCTGTCTTTAGTCTCCCGGCAACATGAGCGACTCAACACTGTGAGAAAGGTTGGTGTATGCACACACTACAGCATGTTGTGCTGTCTCCCTCAGAGTTTTGGTCAGAGCACCTTGTGCTCACCACATGCTGTCATCACTAACTGTCACACTGGGTGCAATTATTCACAGAAATAAATAGAGTCAACTTGCAGGTCAGTCAGAATGGAGGGGTGCTGTGGACGGGGCACGGAGGTTTCTTATAGCCTCATCATGGCAACCAAGATGGGCCCCTCAAGACAGCTGGTCTGACATGTGCTAACAGTATCACAGCTGGTCTCCGATTTCAGACCTCTGGACATTTTTTTCTTGGGCTCACACGCAGTTTATGGAGGTATGATGATAATGAGGATGAGCATCTGATCACAGATTCCCACTAGAAGCTGCCTAGAACTGAAGATTGTACTGTGTTTAACCTCTTATCAATAAAGCATAGTCAGGTGAGGCCTTGAGCTCTAGATTACAGTTTTTTTATGAGTAAATGTGTAGCCTCAGGTCCTCAATTTAAAGTGCAGGCCTGAAATTCAGCCTTTTTCATACTGCGATTACTTAGACTACCATTACTACTGCTGCTGCTTTGTGCTACTATTACATCTAAAGTACAACTGCTACTACTACTACTACAAAGTGGAAAGTCAGTCCCTCTTTTTTGTAGTGTACACACTATGAAACCCTGACATATTGCAGTGTATAGATAATCAAAAATTGTAATGGTTGTTGATTTTTAATGTGTTTAATGTTCACTAACTTTGTCTCAGAAGCCTGGAAAATAAGGCACTAAAACTGCTGCTGCTGCTACTACTTCTACTGCTGCTGCCACCACAGTCAATACTACTGCTAGTACTGCCACACTACTGCTACTGTACTACTGCGCCTACAAATCTTATACGACTCTACCACTAATACTAACAATAGTTTTACTGCCACTATTTCTACTGTGGTTGCTACTATTTCCTCTAATGCTACTACCAAAACCTCTACAACTACTGTTGCTGCTGCTACAAGTTCTTCTACTAGCTACTACAAATGCTACTCCTTATACTTCTATAACTACTACCAGTACTGCCACTATTACTACAATACACCACTACTAATACTACTTTTACTGTTAATCTAACAAATGCTGCAACTAACATTGCTGTTACCTATAGTACTACTACTAATACTACTGCTTGTATTTCTACTACAATGCCTACAACTGATGCTGCCACTAATATTACCACTACCTGTACTGCAGCTCTTGGGACTTATTTTGAATACATAGTTAATATGCTTTTACTTCAAATTCTTCTACATTATTGTTTCACTCTTCTCTTACATTCACATCACAGGATGAATATCTTGCTTTAACTCATTTTGATACATTTTATGAAAATAAGATTTGCTTTTAATTATCATTCAGGACAGTGCTTACAAGGAGAAGGAATGCAGTGCAGGAGGACAGTGAGGAAGATAAAGCAGGTGAAAGAGGAGGGGATGTTGACATGAAGCCAATAAAAAAATCTGCACGTATATGCAGTAATAATATAACATTGGTGACAGATTAAAGGAAAAAAACAGTATAAAGTGTGCTAGTAAGGTGTTTTTAGCCCACAGAACAGCTTCAGTGCTCCTTGGCATAGATTCAGCAAGTCTATGGAAGTCTATTGAAGCGATGAACACCATTGTTCCAAAAACACCTAATTTGATGTTTTGATGATGGTGGCAGAAAGCGCTGTCTAGCACATCGGTCCAAAATCTCCCACAGGTGCTCAGTTTGTTTGTGATCTGGTGACTGTGAAAGCCGTAGCTTATGACTCACATCATAAAAGAGGCTTCATACTCATTAAACCATTCAGTGACCCCTCATACCCTGTGTGGAAGCATCTGCATTTCTTAGCTTTTTTTCCAGATTTTTCTTTTTAATTTTTCACCTGTATGTATAAAACACTGTAGTCCAGGTGTCGAGTTTATTATGACAATAATGCTAAGATGTTACTGGGAGAAAAAAATCAGCTCTTCAGATTTACAGTGAACAAATGATGCATTGTTAGATTTCTCCAGGGGTATTTGGGGTCAGGTCTGATTTATTCAGCTGAAAATGTACACATCCAGCAGCGAGACAGCAAGCATGTGGCAACACATATCTTAATAAACATCTTTGTACCTTATTTTTACAGTCCCGTATGATGACACTAAATTTAATTAGTTTCCACAAACAGCTCATCGTTGACACAGTCCAAATTGTTTCCTTATCTTTGCAGCAGTTTCCTCTTTCACAAAGCTAGTTTCACTTTGTTCACTTTTACTGTCCGAAATAATTATTTGAATCTGCTGATACAGTGAATTGGAGCAAATCCAGTTTCATTATTTCTACGGAAATATTCTTCTACAGCATTAACAGTTGGGAGTTGGTAAGGTGATACATCTCACACTGTCAGCTGAGCAGTATGTTTGAGCACAGCCTTCCAATCATCGAGAGGACTCATCAAATCAAAGCTCCACTGTCTACCTACCTGCAAATAATTCTTAGCTTTGGAATCAAACTACTTGCAGTGTCAGATGAAATGGGTGTGCCTTATAAGGAGTGTCTAGATGGTGTAAGGCAAATCACAAAAAGGATATAACATAAAGGTACTTTCCTCTGATTATCTTAACTTCATGGTCTTTTATTATCTGTGAAGTATAGCCAATCCACCTGGCATCAAGGAACTTCCATCTGACCCAAACCTAATATCTTTAAGAGTACTGAATATATTGCACCCACTAAAATATGACCAGATCACTGTGTGGTGTTTCATCTAATGATGGGGAATGCTTTTGTCCATTTTGTCTGGTCTTTCCTTCTCTTTTTTACAGAAAAGTTACCTTGAGTTTTATCAAACATTATCTCTGTTTTTAATAAAATTCAGACATACAGCAGGCTAAATGCAGTGTTGACTATTTCACAGAGCAGGCATCGCACTAGGGTTAAGAGACACGGTTGAAGGATGAGGGTTGTGTTGTGATTTGTTGACAATGAGAAAAAAATACAGAATATTACCAGACGTACCATTTAAGACAAGATAACATTAGATAAGATTTTGATGCCCAGGAGAGTCAATATCACAGTAGCAGTATGAGTATTTCCCCCGTTTTGATATGTACTGTATGATGATGTAATGTAAGCTAAATCACATATAACCCCATTGATCTTAAATGCAATGCAAAAGAACTTTTTTGTCAGCTTTTAATAAGAATTTTCCTGGAATAACTTCTTTAGACAGCAAAATCTTGTCAAATTAAAATATGTTATTACCGTCACTAAAAGTTGATAAATGATAATATTAAATGGTTGCCTTGCCCTGCCTCACACTAGTTTTCAGGACATAATGCAGGCTTACTTTACTGTGTTGTCAGTATCCTTGATTGGTGTTTATGTTAGTACAAGGAGTGTAATTTGTACTTAGCAAGTAATAAATTAATTTCTTGCAATCAATAAGTAACAATCACTTCTTCTGCCAGTGTTGTTTTTTTCCCCCTTTTCTTTATTGCAGCCAAATAAATGCCGTCACTGTCATGATGAAATAATCCCTCTGTCTCAACTTTAATCTGTGTGCCTATTCTTCTTCTGAGGTGCGTGCGTGAAAAGAGGAGGCCAAATAAGGATGACTCCTGCACATTTAGCAGGAGCAAGTCTGAATGTCCTCTGAACTGTTGTTACTACTGCAAAGAGTTGGATGCTGCATTAAAAAAAAGCGTCCTGCTTTCCACAGAGGAGACACAGTAAATGTAACCACTTCACAGGACATGAATATTACAATGGCTTTCGTTGCTGTAGCCTAGAAACAACAACGGATCCACCTTCACCGGTCTGTGCAGTCAGCCCTTTTAAGTGTTGCCTGGCAAACTAGAGGACAGGCCTGGTGCATTAGTTTCCCCCCAGCTAAAAGTCCTCATCTTGAATAATAGTATCTGACTTCCATAATGGAGAAAGCACATCTCTGTGACCTCTATAGAAAGGAAAGTTAATTTTAAATGTCGTGCCTTCCATGTAATCTAAACTGGGCTGATTGAAAGGTTGAATTTGAGCTTGTTTTTTGGTCATACTGACACACACATTTTGATTTCATTCAATTAACTCCAACTCAATTCACCAAAGCTTCATTCAGTGTTCTGGTGATTAAAATGAAGAAAGAGAGTGCTTTGATTGTAGCCAGGGGTGGAGCGTCAACAAAGACAAACTCAGTTTAGCCCACCACCACCACCACAGCAGCTTGAAATAAATCTCAATGACGCAAATGCATCATCGCAAGTAGCGTCAAACTGATATAATTTATGCTTCCTTTGAGGGGTAATCGTTTAAAAAAATGCATTTATGAAAACAGAATTGATTTGTGCTTACAGGGTGATTTTCATTTGAATTCTCATGATCGCCAGCTCTCACCCACATTTTAACTGACACCACTGGTTGTAGTGGAGTACTGTTGCTTTGCTTTCTTTCTGTCTTACACCTCTTTCATTACGCATCAGTTGTTTGTTGCAAATCCCCAATCGATCCTAAAAATGGAATGTAACTCTAATCCAGAAAATATTAAAAAATGTGAAAAGTGGATACAGAAGTGACGTCAGATCCCAGTTGTTGATCTAAACTCTCGTCCTGCCTGCGGCTGGACTCAGAGGAGCTGTCCTTTCAGCACCACAACACTGCAGCTGATCCTGCTGCTTCTGCTCCAACTGCTCCCGATCAGTCCCGCTCACAAAGCCTCGTTATCTCCCCGCAGAGCTCCGCGTGATCTTTCTACATTCCTTGATAAAGGAAATGTCGGGATATAAACTCGGTATACTCTGTCATACTTTATGCGCCGCATCTTGGTGACGCACCGTCAAAGTACAAGTTGAATCATAATGCAACTGTAGCTGCACCGGAGGGATATGTTTTAGTCTTCTAAGTGCACTCAAGCGCGCCAAGCCACGTCACATTTCAGTTTGATTCAGCCTGTAGATGATTTGTGATGAAAGTATATATCCAAATATTCTCATGATGTTTGACCGCGATGACATAAAGCTCCATCCACGCAGTGCAGCTCCCTTTAGACCAGAGAGTGAGCACTGCAACATGTTGCTTAAAACTTTATATAAAGACCTGTGTACCGTATAAATGTTTCACACCAGGTCGGATTGTTTGTGATTGCTCTGAATATAAGAACATGTGCTCCCGCGTAATTGTTGCCTACAGACCGTTTTATTGCCTTGAAAATGTAATTGTCCTCATAATAAACCACGTCCTGTTGGGCAACAGTGATGTAATGATTATAGATGCTCGGTTATACTGGTTTTAGAGACTGAGACTCGTCAAAAGAGACTGAGACTTACCTATGGTGGTTATAACCGTGATGGCAAAGTAAAATGACCCTGCGAATTTCCACTGCACCCCGGCTCTGTGGGGCTCAGCCTCCATGATGATGGTCTCCAGTTTGCGGTAATCATCCTCGCTGATGTTATATTTCCCCTGGAGACGCTTCTCCTCGGCTTCCAGCTGCTCTTTTTCCCGCATCTCAAAGTCAGACTCCAGGGCGTCAAAAACGGCGGCCCCGACGAGCAGGTATGTAAACGTGCAAATGATGAGGGACAAGGTCCGCACGTTTTGCCGCTTCATGGCCAACAGGAACCTGCGACCGAGGGGCTCATGTCCCCTCGGATTCCCCGGGAAGGCGCAGCAAGCGTGAGGAAAGCCGTGTGGACAGCGCCTGGAGGCGGAGGCGCAGAAAGGTGCGCTCCGGTGACGGTGGCCGAGGTGGACGCCGGAGTCGGGGCAGCGGTGGAAATCCCCCGCCTTACGATGATCCCGGTGGCAGACCCCCAGATCCTGCTCCTGGTTTGCAGAGAGACACAAGAGACTGCTCGATCGCCTGGACCAGGAGCCCTGCAGCCGAGAGACCCTGCGCAAGACCTGCCCAAACCAAGTCCTCCCGGTGCGCAGTGCCATCAACAAGCAGCTTCCAAGATCGTCTGTTGGTTTCTCTTCTACTCAAGTGAACTAAACTGGTCTAAATAAAAGCTAACAACCAAATAAATAATCACTGAGAGATCCTTTTTTGTTTCCTTTGATGCTCCACTCTTACTTTGAGAGGAATTAAAAGGTCCTATAACTGAGCATCTTTCCGCATGTCTCTAAGTTTCAGCTTAACACCAACCTGTTCGTTGTAGCCTCATCAGCATTCAGGCTATTTTTAGCAGCCATTCCCCATATACAGAAAAGGAAGAAATCAAATTTCTGTCCCTGAAATCCTTAACTCTTCCTCACAAACAGCGGGCATCCTCATCAGAAATTTGCTGAGTCGTCGATTAGACGGGAGGGTCACAGAGTATCGCGGAGGAGCATCAAGTTGGGAAATGTTACTCACACAATGCGCAGATCTCCACATCAAACATGTTCACTGCCTTATTTCCCCTCATCAGTTGCTTTATTCCTGGATCAACTCACCACTTGTCACAGAATTAAAATATTCCAATCACGCAACAAATCATCGTCGACAACAGGTTCCATCTCAAAGAAGAGTTTCCCCCCAATCTATATCTTGTTAGGATGTGTAGAAGCTGAAGCTGAAGAAAAAGAAGACTTTAGTATTGGATGAACTAAAATGTATAAAAGGCTACAGCGCGCTGCGTGCCCGCATTGGCACTCACGCTCCGTTGCGCACATCCATGCGCACTCCAAACAGCCTTGCCTTTACTGTCTGCGGATCAGTTTGAGCTGCTTTAGAAAAAAATAAAAGGATACATGTGTTTTCCCTGGTCGTGCGGGGGCCTCTGAGTTAACCATGAGTGTCACGAGCTGCTCGTATTTTGAAGGCTCCACACTTTATGTCTCCACACACTCCAGACTCTAATCGGTGGGCGTTGCTCCTCCTGTCTCCGTTTTTCTCTTTTTCCAAGTGTCACGATTCATCCGACTTCTGGCGTGAGTGTCTGCCCACTCTTGGAAGCATTCTCTTCGGGAAAAATCTGCTGGGGTACAACTGACTGCATCCCCCGACCCCTCCCGCAGTGACCACTCCTACTCATTAGATGGACAGAGCGGGTTCATTTGGACAGAGATGGTCACGTTAGTGCTTTTTACATTCCGGCAGCAGCGCGAAATGTGCGCTCCAAATCGGTCTCAGCTTCACAGGCTGCTGCGCTGTCCGAGGTGCTGGAGGCTGACAGGCTGGTAGCGCGCTGCTGCTCACCAAGTCATTTTAGACACAGTACGAGGAATCATAGAAACGCATCTAATGCAGCATGCTGAAATACAGGCCTTAATAATTTGCATTATTACCTGATCTTGAGGCCCCATCTCGCAGGGGGCCCCTCAGTGAAAATCTCATTTTAAGGCTTTTTTTTCAGTTTACACTGTTAATATATAAAAATGTTGCTGTTTATTCAGTGAATATTTTGTAAGTCTAATAGTCTACAGTCAATTAATGTATTTATTCTTGTTGTCTAAGATTGGTGATTTTTGAGTTATTAAAGTGTTATTTCTTATTTGGATAAAATCAAGTTGGCAGTGGAGGATAAATATTAATGTGTATATATATATATATATATATATATATATACTGGAATCAAACTAAAATCTATAGTTTGTATGAGTGTTATTGTGTTTTGCATTTCAAAATCTTTCCACTGTTTTCACGATTCCACTGTTATTATTCACTTAGTTATTAACAGTAAATGATTGGGTGATATCGTGTGCATATAGTTCAAGAGTGGACTGGTCGTTGATCCAAGAGTGGGCGGCAAAAGAACCCCTCGACCATTCCTGTTATCCACATCCAGACACATCCAACACACTGAAGCTCAAAGTGCTCTTGATGAGGAGGCAGGAAGCGTGCTAATGTAAAAATACAATACTGCACTCTCATATGGTGTCACATCTAAAAAGAAAAAAATTACAGATTTAATAATTAGTTCATCCAACTCTAATAAATGGTTTGCTTTTAATTAAAAAAACAGTTTCAGTTTGATGACTGGTATGATGTTGATTCAAGTTGAAAATATTTAGAGTGAATCATTAGTTCATATTTTTTTAAAAGTTGAGTCAAGTTTAAAAATAACAGGGGCCCACAGTTCATTTATGCCCCGGGGGGCCTGTAGGGGGTTAATCCAGCCCTGCTGGGAAAAAAAAAAACAGCTCTCGTCATTCTTCTGTGGATGGAAAGTGCACGCCTGCCCAACATGAAGAGACACTTTCACAACTGATCTCAAACCTTAAAGTGCTCTTGAGCAAGGCAGTTAATCCCTCACAGCTATACAGGATGGCTGTTATGTAACTGACACATGAACTTGACAGCTGAATTTACCTACTGGCATCAACAGAGGACAGCATTATGATAAGATAGTTTCTGCTAACCCTAACAGGCAGCAGGCTTTGGCACGTACACTTCAAACAATTATTATGACTCATTATATTTTTTTACATTAACCCATTAAATATATTTTACTCACAGTGTTCTGCCTCGTGCTTTCTCACCCTCTTTCTGCCTCAATGATTTAATGTGTGTTTCGACCACCTGAAGTTGCAAAAGCACACTGATGAAAATCATGCAATATGATTGAAAGCTCCAGAACAGCTACTAAAAAGGACCTTGTGGTGAGATTTATTTTTTTTTCAAGATCAGAGTAAACTCTGAAGTTCAGCTTTTAAGCCATGAAAGGTTCTCGGGGTGAATAAAAGAAACTTTGAACATCTTCAATTCAATGACAGCTCTCTGTCTGCTGATGAAGATCATGTGATATGATCAAAAGCTCTAGAACAGCTTCTGAATTCTCAGTTGTGAGGCATAGTTTTTCCAATCTACAGAATCTTTATTTGCATTTTGGCCTTGTTGTGTATGTTTTAAACTCAAATTAAATATATTAAATATATTACAGAAGCATTAGGAGCTCCAAGCTTTGTTTCTGGTCTCATCACATATTAGAGAGTAACAGACTTTACTTACAGAGGAAAATGGTCAAGTACCCTTCCAGAAAAGTTCCTATACTTTATATAAAGTATGGAAAACTGGAAATAATATCCACCTATAGTAAAATCCCACACGTTACATACAGTATTTAATGCCAGCAACTTGTCTCTGCAGTCCCTCACCTCCTCGACGTGATGCAAATGTTCTGCTCCTTTTCTCATTTTTACTGGGAGATAATTAGAGAATAAATCCATAAAATCACATCCTGAACTGCTCTCCTTTCCTGCACCCTGATTGGTACTGTATAGAGCCTGAGCCAAAACCTCATTTAGAGTGCAGGTATGTAGCTATTTTAAATGCATGATCCATTCTGTTCATTTCACTTCCAAATGCAGAGGATACGTTTCATACTGTATATATCACAGCCTGGAACACAGCTGCCAGTCTGATTGTAGCTCTCTTTGAAGGGAAACAAGAAAGAGGTTATTTTATTTGTTATTTAAATGAGGTTTGGTCTCCACTAAAATACTGATGAATTGTTTGGTTTGTCATTGTCATATTTAATCATAACTGACTTTTTTTATGTCCAAAACGAAGGTGGAAGGAAACAAAATCTTTCTGCAGAGTGAACTGAGTGATTAGAATAGCAAATGTAAAAGCTTTTATGAATTTCTGAATCACTAATGTGTTTACATGTTTTTTTTATATGCATTGACATAATTTCCTCTTCTGTGGGCTTTTAAAGCTTTGCCACAAAGACTTGAGGGATTCTTTTTTTTTTTTTTTTTTCCTGTCCGGATAATTTTAGGTTTGAAATGAAACACTGCAAATTGTCCACCTTCTCCACAAAAACACGCTCAAATGTACAGGCATCAACACGCAAACAGGAGCGAGCTCGTCTCAGTGAGAAGTCGAGTGCGCACAGTAGCCAAGACATCAATCACAGTGTTTCATAAATGCAGCAATTTAAGAGTCTAAACAGCTCCACTAATCAACAGTGTCTGGATCTGTAGTCGCTCTATATTTAGCTCCCCTTTCTCACATCTCAATGTCCCCGCTCAGCCCACCTACAGAACTCCTAATGCATTTCTGGAGAAGCTCAGAGAGAAAAGTTTAATAATGGCAACTTCTTAGATTAGTCTCCATGGTAATGACACAGAACTTACAGTACGATCGCTCTGCTCATCACACAGGCCTGCACAGACACTGAGAGATCTTTTCTGAAGGCTGCATGACGGCAGGATTTCTCTTCGTGTGATCTAAACTGACAGCACAGACATCAGACATGAACAATTAGCAGTGATGAATGTGAGAAGTTAGACGTGAGAGGACTGGCAGTTCAATACTTTTGTTACTCTTACTTTGCACTTGCCCCAACTGAAAGAAGTCAGTTTGGAGATACATCATTGTCTTTGAGCTGTTTTGTACTGCATGTTGTGTGTCATACATCATACACACATCCATACCGGCGATACTAACAAGGTATTTATGACATATTGCTTCACAGCAAACAACGTAAATCAACAAAATCAATCCATACAGAACACACTGATCTTAGCTTCAATTATTCCAATAAATATCAAATGCAACTCCTGCATCATTTAACCATTTTTCTTCATTTCTCTCTAATTGCTGTGCGTTTTAAAAGTGCTGACACCCTGTTCTGATCCCAGCTGATCAATTGACTCACAAGAAGCAGCTACCTCAAATCTATCAGTGAAAGCAGTGAAACGCAGCTAGTGGCCACTTCCTTGCTGGATCCAGATAAGATGTATATTCACAGAAACATAAGAAAAACCAGTGGTCTCTCTGTTCTGCAGACACTGAGGGTTACTACATATTACATTTCACTGATATTTCACTATATAGAAAATTAACATTTCAAACGGAGGTCATATCACTTAGAGGCAGAATATGCTGATCAGTTGAGTTGAACATAAATGGACAGAGCAGGTCGTGTTCTTAGGATTGATTCTGTGAATTTGGGGATTTTAATGACTTGGGGAAGAGTTTATATTCTACAAATACACACAAATGATTCTGATTTTTTTAATCAATTTCTACACATTTGATTGTAAAAAATAAATAAAAAGGTATTTAGCATTTCTCTATGAAACAGCCTTTAGATCATCATAATGGAGATAAGCAGTGCAGAAAATATAGCTGCACTGTGAAATAGATACATTCTGATGCACTCATGTCTGTTAAATGTGATGAAAAGATCACACATCTCGAGGTCTTCCTCGGGGTTAAGAAGTTAGGGGGTTAATTTTAACTTTAAAATACATATTATGTCCATTTTTGTGGGACCTATTGTGACAGTGGTGGATATTATGATATGGAAGGGTAGTGAACAAGGTGAAAAAGGCTTTTTTCATTTCATGGGGACTTTAACTAGAAGGAAGTTCTTACATAAGCTGCAGTCTCACAGCCACACTTTAGAGTTCAGGTTAGGTTATTTCACATTTACCAGCTCATGTGCTGCAGCAGATAGCGCATTAATTAAGTCAGAAAGTCACAGTGGATCAGTAAACATGCGGCGGATGAGGATTCTTGTGCGTTTCTCTGGCAGGTTCTCTCTCTCTGCAGTGCTAGAGGCAAGAGAGTGAAGAAGCAGTGCAGGTGTCAAATCGCTCGTCTTTCTTCAGCACACACCTAAATCCCCCCCACCCTACCCCAACCCCCACCCCCCACCCCCCAACCCCTTCATCGCTCCACTCCTGAGATCATTTACATATCAAGTTTGCAGATATATAGTATATAACGAAACTGAGCACATCCCTAGTAAATATCACTAAAATGTTAAGCAATTACAAATCCTGTCCATTTAATACAATTTGATTTGTTTTTAGACAAAACCCAAGAACAGTTAAACCATTTAATGACAGATTTGATCCTCCTGGGCAGGGATGATACCAGTCTTGTACAAATCTGTGGAGAGATGTTCTGTCATTCGTCACAGATGATTCTTTTCAGCTGCTCTTTGCTGGAGGGGTTCTGTTGCTCTACCTTCCTCTTTAAAATGCTCCAAAGGTGTTCTGTTGGATTCTCTCCTTCACCTTTTGCACTCATGCAGCCCCATATCAGCACACTCCCACCTCTATGTTTCACAGTCAGCACTATGCAGTCACTGTGGTAGTCCTGGCCAGGTTCACTCCAAACATGCTGGACCCCATCTGATCCAAACTCATTTATTTTGGTTTCATCTGACCACAGAATGTGTCGCCAGTGTTCATCAGGCTTCTTTTCATGTTCTTTGGCAAAGTTTAATCTGGCAGCTTTGTGCCGTTTTGCAAGAAATGGTTTTCTTTTTGGACGTCGTCCGTAGAGGATGACTTCATGCAATGTCCTTCACACTGTCTGAGCAGTCACTGAAACACCAACTTCCACAGATAATCCTTCTGCCAAGTCAAAAGCACATCTGTTTTTCAATGCAAGGTTGCATAAATAGTGAATTGTGCGTGCCGTCATCCTTCAAAGACGGCCATTGCACCTTCTGTTATTGGTAGTATGGATCCTCCTGTACCTCCTAACCAATGCTGCTGCTGTGTTTTGGCTTCTGTTGAGCAGCCTACTGATGATCTTGTACCCTCTACTGTCTTTATAAAGCCTCACAATCTGGTTTCTTACTTGTTCGGGCAATTTATTACCATGTGGAGCCATGTTGCATTAGACACAACCCAGGCCAAAACTGAGAAAGTTGTTCACGGGTTCTTTTGTAACCTTGTTCAGGCAGTTAGTCTTAATTGGAAGTCACAGGTGTGCTCACTTTTGTTGCATTGAGGTTTTACTTTGAGGCCTGTATTTTCAATTTAGTCTATCTAAACCCTAAAAATACTGCAGTTATTGTAAGATGATACAATGTTGAATCATTTAACATTTTAGTGATATTGCACATGTGTGTACTGTTACATACTGAACGGACATG
This sequence comes from Scomberomorus guttatus, assembly GCA_038419695.1. Lineage (NCBI taxonomy): Eukaryota > Metazoa > Chordata > Actinopteri > Scombriformes > Scombridae > Scomberomorus > Scomberomorus guttatus. The sequence continues at coordinate 23,049,057 of CM076461.1, forward strand.
ACTTACCACTTAATAGTGAAAGAGAGGATAAAGGGATTTAACTGAACTCTGGCTTCTTGGAGATTCATTTGCATGAATGTTTTTATGTGGAGTGACATACTGCACTGTCTTCAGCTGAGCTACAGGGGATTTCTTCACCAAACAACTCATTTTCATCACTGTTGTAACCACCTAATACCAGGCAGGACGGAAATGCATCAGTACAGATTGGTGGAAGATTGTTAGGCTGATTATGATCAGAATTACAGGTGTGCTCCAAGCTAATGAAAGTTGGTGGCTAATAATGTGGAGGTGATTTTGTGATAAGGACCCTCATTTAAATTCAAAGACCAGAGGCTTAAAGTCTCTTGTGGATTGTCCTCCAATGTGTGGAGGTCAATTTACTGTTTAAGGTGGAGATGGTGAAGTGAAGAACCATAAACTCAAATTTTAAAGCCGCTCAAGAGTTTTGAGCTCAAGTCTTGCATTCCATTTTTACTTAAAAGGGACTACTCACTCTGTTAAAATGTAATCAGGGTTATTAAACCTACATTGTTAAGCCTGGTTTATTCAGACTGGTTGGTTTTCTCCCTTGGTATGATTCGTTTGGGCAGATCTAAATACAGCAATCACACTCGAGTGCGGACCAAAAAAACCACAAAAAGACCCTTTAGAGGAAGTGGTCTTGGTCCGGTCACAAATTAGTTTTGGAGCGGTTTGTCTGAGGTGGGAACGTGATCAGCCCTCGATCTGACCCGACTACAAGGCGTACTCTGCAAGTTTGAGCTAAACGGCCCCCGTAGCCAGTTTTTCCTGCTGGGATGCAGATGAGCAAAATCAACAGTTGCTGGCAGCTAGCCGGAAAATGAATTGAGGTCCAACCTGGACTAGCAACAAAGTATGTTGACTTCATGATATTTGAACAGATATGAGACATTGGTGAGACATGTCTGATATAAGTGGAGTGAAAGCTGTAATGATAAGAGATGCATTTTTGTTCCCTTGAATTTTGCTTGAATTTTTTTCAAAAGAAACCAAACCAAGGGGAAAACATGAAAGATTTACCAACTTATCCACTGATCTGGACCAGAGCAAATTAACTATAGTTTCAAAAAATTATAACAGAAAGCCGGCATTATAAACTGATGGCATGGAGCTTGAAAGATGTGGGAATTTACCCATTAATGCATTAAAGGACTGTATACTGGACCCCAAATGGTGCCAGCTTATTCTGACAAAAGCTGCTCACTCAGTGCATATGCCAACAAAGTTTTCTGGTTTTCAGATCTCTTTCTCATTCCATAGACTTTACATTGGGATGATGTCACACTTTAAAAAGTGTTTCTAGGCTCTGGGAAAGTTTTACAAATATTAAATCTTCATCAGTTAAAAAAAATCATATTAAAAAAAGTAATCAGTGCCCATTTTTGCAATTTGATGTGCTTTCTGTGTGTCTCTTTTGTAATGGTGGTGTGTGGGGAAAATGCTTGGCAGATTTTTTTTTTTTTTTTTTTGCAGTACTGCTGTCAGCCACTAGGGAAAACTGGAAACAAGGATGACTGATGTATCCAGTCTTAATACATCCATACTATAGACCGGAAGTGCATATATTTTGGCCTCCACTGTATAATTTTGATAATAATTTTGTCTGCCTTTGAATTCCCCAATTTTATGGAAGCCCAACAGTTTGCTGGGTTGCTGGAGAACCTTTGTAACTGAACGTAAATAAATATTAAAAGCAAAATGTTCTCAAGTATCCAAAAACAGAAGCAGTCATAGAAGAACTTCACTGACAGTTGAAAACCTCAAATCTCCAGGTTTGTTCATTTTTTTATGCCACATCAGGTAAAGACAAGTGAAGGAAATAAAGGAAGGAAGATCATATTAACAATATTTCATAATCTTATCTCATGGTGAATGTAACATTGTGGGAATGTTAAATGTGAAGTTCTCTAACTAACTAGGAAAAGCTGTCAGATAAAAGTAGTAAAAATGTCAGTACCTCCTGTACTGACTTTATCTCAGCCATTGGTTGGTGGACACAACTGGCAGTGGGAGGAAACCGCAAACACTAAACAGCACATCCAGTGTTTACCATCATTATCATCCAGGTCAGTCTGTGATGCTTCAAACCAAAGGAAAATATTGATTGTTGGTGAATCCAGCTTTGTCTGAGCGGAGTCTGAGCGGAGTTGCTTGTTTTTTTGCTCTGAAGTTTCAATTCTTTATTTCCTCTGCAGAGTGAGGTGTCCGTGCCAGAACCTAGAATTTAATTAGAGTAAATAATGTGAATATATGATTTAGTAAGTGAGGATAGGACACTCTTAATTGCAGCCCCGCTTTGTAATTCAGGCTCATAAATGGAGGTACCTTTACAGAAAAAGGCAACTCCAAGGGTCAGAAAACAATATTCCAAAGATACAATTTGCATGTGAGAAGTGAGACTCTCAACCCAGGGTCCACACTCTCACATCAGCACAGAAACACTTAAGACAATTCAGTTTTATTGTTGCACACAGTAGTCTGCCCACGCATGGTTGCTGTTAATTTTTTAAAGCACTAAATGAGTTTCCAAAGCCAGTACACACACTCACACAGTCTATTCTTAATCAAATACATAAATAGATAAACAAATTAATAACCGTGGAGGGCATGACTTTCCCATTGTTTATGTTGCAAGCTACTAACTAATGAAATCTGTGGATTCACTTATGTATTATTCGCATATGTAAACTAACATTTAGTGGGAAAGCTGCTTGTCACTGAACTTCAAATGTGACCTTGATGAGGAAACATCAGCACATTCAGAAAAAAAGATGCTTGTGATATTTTATGCTTTTACTCAGATCAAAGGTGCCTCACATTTCAGATTGTCTTGATATTTTTAAATATGAGAAACTGTCACATTAAAAGAAATGTACAAAAACTGTATTTTTATGCTATATTGTGCCATAAAAAAATACTTATTTCTGATGCAAGGTTGGGCAGTGTGAGTGAAAAGCAAGTGCTCTCTGATCCCTGCCATTAATAGATGTAAGCTCTCAATTCACACAAAGACCTAACATAATGGCTGGTTAGAAGGTAGAACACAAGCTGGTCTTACCCATGCTGGACTGCCTTATGTTAGAGTGTATTTTCTCTCACTGATAAACCCTCTCAGTCACATGAAACTCTTGGACTACTTCATTTGAATTCTCTCAGCCACCTCCCCCAAGACATTTCAGCCCTTCAACAAGGCTAATCTGCCTTCAGCATCTTCTTATCACCCGGTTCACATTTGGTCCACCAGTGAGGGGATGGAGGGAGGGCCTGCAGTGAGAGTTTACAATGCTCATCCTATATTAGCTATTGCTGGGACTAGTGGTAACCTGAAATGTTGGAGAAGTGGGATTGTTACTGGTAGATGAGGGATTTAGGTTCCCAGATGGACTAAGAAAATGACTGTTTTACAGTATATCAGTAGTGCTGTGGGTGTACTGGTTAACTCCCAGTACATCAAAAAGTACTAAAACTCTTAAAAAGGTGCAATGTGCAATATATAGTGATGAGGGACCTCTTTAAAAGTTTGAAAACTGTCAAAGGTCATTTATTTTCCTTCAGCTCTTTGTGGCCCATCATACAATATTCAGAAAAGGGTCCAAATGTGAATATTTCCAGCTGTGAACATGGCGTTCAGTTGAAATTCCATGGAAAAATAAATATTAAAAATGATTATTAGTCAGCTATGTTTTCCCTGACAATCACAGTTCATGGATTTTGAAGTGTGTGGATGCTGAGCTTCCCTAAATGCTGTGGTGATAAAGATCATCTCAGCAGGCAGAAAATAAAGATGATCACAGAGCTGTAATAGCTGGAACAGACAAACGAGAAGAGCTGGAATAATGTCAAAATGAACAAAGGTTGCTTTGTTTAAACATTTATTTACAACAATTATATGTCACACATAATGATAGGCTAATGTAAGAGTCAAATTCATCTGGTGGCACAGAGGCAAAGAAAATGTCCATACAGCAGTAGAAATAAGTTAAGTTTTATGTGTACATTGCTGGCTATAGACTTTCAAATTGCCAGCGTTCTTCTTCAGTAAGGGCTTTGAGGTCTTAAGTCAAGTTTTACTAATTAAAAAAAAAAACACTGAATAAATGGCACTGTAATTAAAAAATAAAACGTTTAAAGATAAAAAAAAAAAAGTATGACAGTGGTGTTAGTGCCCAGTTACACTAGAAAGTGGTGCATGTCGCATCACCTCGCTGACAGTTGTTGGTGGAAGCTTGGTGACTACTTGTGGGGTCATGCAGTAGCTAAGTCGGTTTCAGCTATTTTAGCTAGCTGATAACAGGCTACTGCTAGCCAGCCAAAATAACTCACCAAGCTATCTGGCTAGCTACCAGTAAGCTAACAACCAGTTAGCAAGCTAGCTCGGTCGCTAACCGGACAATAAGTTATCACGGTTAATTCAAGGGAACACATTTGTTCCATCCACTCCTGTCTCACTAATGACAGCAAACTATTCTGTATCTTTTTTCTGGAGTAGTTTACACTCTGGTGTGAAACAGCTACAGCCCTGTTAGCTCAAAGGTTAGCAATGTGAAGACTGTTTGCTACTGAACAATGTCAAAGTTAACCAGTTAAACTCTAAGCAAAAAGGCTAATACAGTAATCGCAGCAATCTGATGAGCTGATTTTGCTCCAAAATGGTGTCATAAATGTTGGGGATACAGAGTCCTTACACCAGTCAACTGTAACAAAGCACTAAGGAGTTTTGAAGATAAGATGTTAAATCTTAACAAAGGCTGCACTCTACTGTACACATGCTGTAACCTTTAACAAAATGATATTTACATGTGATTTAATTCAGTAGACTATTCTATTTACAGACAACAAGAACAAAACCCTCCATCCACACCTACAGTGTTGAGGCCACCAGGCTCCTGGGCTTCTTAGGCCCCAGCGTGTAGAGGAGTGTCCAGCGATCTGATGTGGACGCTGGGCAGAGTGAACCAGGCTAAGGGAAGCTCTCGTCCAGCACTGTCATCCTGGAACTTGATATTAAGGTAGAAATCTCCAGTGTAGAGGAAGAGCAGGGCACCCACACAGACCGAGCTTTCTTTGGGTTTAACCTGGTGATGGCAAAGAAACACAGCAGTAAGAATCGTTAGCAGTCACCTCTGATCAGTCACATAATGAACCTGGCACACAGTCAGCCAGTGTGAAGCCAGCTGGGGAGTAACTTTGAAGCGGGCTGTGCTTTTGATGAAAAGGTACAGAGTGCAGCATTTCCTCCTTCAGCAAAATTAAGTTGTTTTTATTCTTTGGGAGTCTGTAAACTCTTTGTTCTGGCATCAATCATGTCTTTTATATCACCTCCTACTTGTTCAGCATCCAGCAGTTAGAATTTGGCACAAAAGGGCAGACTTATTTTACTTCAGTTCTGGGATCCCTCCACTCATCATAAGTTAGGACAGATTCAGATGATGATGCATCAAATATTTAGTATTTCTCCACAACATAAAATTAATTAAACAACAATCAAAGTTTAAAAAGAACATCTTTAGGTATTATTTATTAAAAGCAACCCAACAACTGTCATGAGATTCTGATTCAAATGATGGTAAATACTGATTGGTGCATGGAAGTACATGACATTACTTTTAAATAAATGAGCTCCCCCCACTTCAAACCAGCGAGAAAAGCACAGAGAAAAAGAGAGATAAAGAAATGTCTCGGGTAAAATAACCAAAAATCACTTCAACAGAAAATCCTGTGTTCAAGTAGGATCACTCACTGTAGAAGCTGACTGAGAAAATAGGTTTTCAGGACCTTTAAGGTATATTATCAATCAAAGAAAACATGTCTGCCTGTCTTGTTTCATTAATCAAGTCATTAATCACAAAACATTCACTGGTTCCAGCTTCTCAAATGTAAGATTTACTGCCTTCTTTGTTTTGTATCATTGTAAATGAAATATCTTTGGGTGACTTTCAAAAGGACAGAACAAGCAATTTGAGGAATTTATTATTATTCATTAAACATAATTGACATATTATTATTAAAAGATAATAAAAAATGATCATAAAGATAATTAAAAGTTGTTAGTTGCAGTCCTAGACGCCCAATTCGAGCAAGTATCAAGTAGTTTCAAATAAATACTGGAAACCTGGAAATGAATGAAAACCAAAGGCTGCAAGAAAAGAAAGAAAAACACATTAAGGAGTAAAAACCTACAGTTTTGTTGGATATGGGCGTTCGTGTGCAAGTCAGAGAAAACGAGAAACAGAGGGATAATAAAGTCTTTTCTGCAGCACCTACCTCTGAACATGGTCATCAGTAATGTCAGTATACATTACATGAACCAGTACATCAAATACATTTTGTGCATTGTTCGGCTACAACCTGCAGTAACAGGTGGCAAAATTCAAATTATTAGTGCATTTGGTGTGACCTCTGCTACTACGAGCTGCTGGGAAGAACAAAAATTGCTACACTTTTCTGAATTGACTTTCCTTTTTAAGTATCCCTGTGAAATCATGAAGCAGTCTGGTTACATAATGTGATGTGATTGTGTTAAATGTATCTCTTTGTTGTCTGTTGGGGAATGACATTAGCGTAGTACTAAAGCCCCTACTGACCGTGTCAATGTAGAAGGTGTTGGAGCCGATAAAGGTGACGGCGTCCTCCAGATCGTAGTTCTGGACTCCGTTCTGGTAGTCCTGGTAGGGCACCACAGTCAGGGCCAGGGGGCCTACAGAGTTCTTGCTCCGATTGGTCAGTTTTACCTCCAGTGTCACAGCGTCGCCCACTTTACAGTCGGCAATGACATCGCAGTCACATGGCTTCCCATTCACCAACACATCTAGAAACAGAAAAAAAGAAAGAGAAAGGAGGGGATTAGCAGGACTGGAGGGGAAGCTTCTTTTGTCTAAACATTTTATACAAAAATGGAACTCTGAGGAACTTGGCAGAAACAAGAATTAAGACTTTTCAAACCAACATTCAAACTGCCGTGCACAGCCATTCACAGGATTTCCTCCCAATCTCTGCTTCATTTGTATTCATCAAAACCCGACCCGACCATTAATGGCCTATCATACTGTTTCTTTTGAAGGATCAATAGGCTTTGTTTGTCCCAAAATACATTTTATTGACATCAGTGGAGAGTGCCGGAGCTGTGGGTATTAAACTGAATTCCCTCCTGTTAATCTCATGCATGACTAATTTCTGCTAAGAAGGGCCGAATGAGATTGTTGGAACATCGTGCCACACAAAAACACACACCGCCCTGAAGTACGTTCCTCTCTTCTCACATGGTTATATCTCCCTCTCTGCTGTCACAAGCAACCAAGAAACACTGACTGAGTTCAATTCAATTCCGCTAATGTGTGGCCAGTCACTCCTGATGTGGCCCCTATTTGGCTAAGGTGCAGGGGGAGACACGATGATTTGTTTTGAACAACGAGCTCAGTGAACTGAGCTCCCGTATGCTCCTGGCGGGCTGAGAAGAAACATGGGGGGATTCAGGGGCGCCTGAAGAGATCACCCGAGTAATGACTCCTCCGAGAATAACGGCGGCATAAACACACACGCATGCACAAACCGAATGTCATACGCTTTCTAGTGTCACGCCCGCGGCTGTGATAAATACTGTGAGTCAGAGCGGCTGAGCCTGTGTGACAGCCTGATGAAAGAGCCGAGCTGCGTTCGGTGCCGCTGGTGTGCCGATCTGTTGCGTACAGCAAAGGGTGGGGGTCGAGAGGGGGTATGTAGATAGACAGACAATCCAGCAGGGGGGAGGAGGGGGGGGGGGAGCAAGAGTGGGTGTGGGCGACTGAGGCCGTGCTGTCATAGTCAGTGAGAGAGCCCTGGGGAGGCTGGAGCTACAGGAGGGTGACATTCAGCTCCACGTCTGTATTAAAAAACACACTTCAGTCAACACAGACAACCAGCAGCACTCACTGAGGGGCTTACAAGAGGTTTTTAGGATTTCTGTTACTGACAAAGAAAAAAGAAAAGCCACGTATCTCCCCGCTAATGTATTAGTTTTGTTGGCTTTAAGGTTTTTAATCAACCAATGTCATCCATCTCTGATTACATAAGGTACATTATTTAAAATACTACTTTTTATGGGACCTGGATTGTTATATTTTGACGGGATTCCACATAAATATGCATAAATATCAATTACTGGTATTGTTATTATTGCCAGTGGTTTCATTAGCTTTAGGTCAGTTCCTAATATGATTTTAATTCTAACAATGCATGATGCATGATATGACAATATTGTGACACTATGCTACAACATGCTACTTACCATTTTTAAATTCACATTTGACTGCAGTAACATGTAGACATGTCATAACTCATCACTCAGCTGTAAATAAAATAGCCTTATGAATGAAATCACATGTAAATCATTTATCATTTAAAGTGGATCAGTCTTCATAATCAATACTTTTTAAAAAAATTTCAAACCTTGTCCTTGATGTGTTTTTTTATATAAATGTTTGTGATTTAACGGATTGAAATCAACAAAATATCAGTAGTGGATTAAATATTCAACTTTTCTGATGAGGGCTGCAGACAACCTGCTGGCTGCAACATATATAAAGAAAAACTAAAGGGAGACTGACATCACTCAACGACTTGGGTGAATATTAGTCCTGTGCTGTGGAAACAGCAGAGAAATTAGAGTGATTTAAAGTTCAGGTACTGTACAACCTAATGAAATCTGAAGCTCACTGTTCAGATAAATCGCGAAGTATTGCAATAAACTAGCATGTATGCATGTAAACCAGGGTCGGAAATTAAAATCCTGTGTTTGGGCAAAATGCCCCTAAAAAATGTAAAATTGGAGCTGGAACTGGGATGTGCGGGAGCTTTTAAATGCTCTTTTAAAATAAACAGTTGAACAAGACTTAATATGTTTTGCAAAGTGTGTCTGGATTTTGCTCTGTATTCAAATTACAACTCAGAAATGGCTGAGATAGCTAGGCTTCTGTACCTGAACAACCCCCGCCCCCTCCCCCCGCTCGAGTGTTGTGAGGCAGCTGCGACAGCTACCAACGCTAACGTTACCAACATGGAGCGTTTCTTAATTCGCAAACCTGTCACACTTGCAGTTCAGTCACAATCAATTTGAAATGAATCTACATTAGAAATCTGGACAGTCGTTGACCCTCCCCCAGTCTGCCCTGCGCCTAAAAAAGCTACCAAAGCTGTCATAGTGCATGTTATTTTAAACTATAGAGTGCCATATATGACAAACCAGATAATCAGCAATGTTGTTGAGATAAACTGTAACGTTGTTTTTATTGTTTATACTTTTGAAAATAAATATGCATTAAATGGATAAAAATACTCACACAGTTATAATCTGTAACTGGGATTATAACTGTGTGAGTATTTTTACCCATTAAATGTTCTTACATTATAAGTTTGGCGGCTCCCTTCGTTTTTTTAAATAAGAGTCATTTTATATTGGTCTGCCATGCAACATAGAACTTAAGCATTTCCCATCATTTGAAAAAATTGCCCTGGAAATTATCCAAAATTCCCCCCCGAAACACATTTCATGAGGGCAAAAAGCCCTTTTAAAAAAAGTGAATTTTCTACCCTGATGTAAACACTGTTTGTATGTTAGTGTTGGTGAGGTTGGTTTGGCACTTAACCAGCACTATAGCTGCAAAGTGGAACGTATTTTGGGCGTCCAGTGTTTTGGTAGTAAAGGCCCTGTTAATTTTTATTGCATAGACAATGAAAAGTGACTTACAGTTGGAACACTTCCAAAGCTTTGATGGGCATGAAACTCAAGAGATTAGATTACCTGTGTTAAAAAATATCTGGTTCTTTGATAAAAAGAGAGTCAAAGGTACAAGCCTTTGTACATAATACAACAACTCTCAAGGAGCATTTCAGTAAGAAATACATCCAATCACTGAGCTTGAAATTCTGGTATGTGTGCCTTGAGTGTTGCTAAAGTTCCCAAAGATTATGCTTTGCAAAACATTTAGCTGTTTAAATACGTTTTCACTTTCACTTTCAGATACTGTTTTTTTTTTTTGTTGTTGTTGTTTGTTTTGGATGAATTGAGCAACTGACACAGTGTTTTCTTCCCAATTCTAACTCGTTTTGATGTGGCTCATGGGTATTGTCGTATTTAGAGCCATCTGTCAAAACCAAACTGGCAGAAAAGACAGAAATTTTCCAAAATGAAGTTGAAATAATTTGAATTGGTGGCCATAACATAAACCCATAGTGTTGTTAAATTATCCAAGAGCGTTTCTGTGTTGAGGAACACTGAAGATCACCAAACACCAGCTGTATTCCTGTAATAAAGCCATATGCTGTATACAGGCCTTTTTACCAGAAAATATATTTTGCTCATTGTGTGGAAGGTTTCAGCAAGTTTCAAGATTTCCCAAAACTGTAGAAAATGAAACGCCACCACATTTGCTACTCTGGTTATTCTGCCATTTTTTTCGTGGTTTGAATGTCATTTCAGTTACCTCTCGCTGCTGTTAAGTGCAACAGTTCGCCTGTGATGGTATATTTAGACACATGCACAAATACATACATGCACACACACACACATAACACAACCCTTTCGCAGCCAACAGCATTGAGCCTATAGTGACACCTTAGCAAGTAGTTATATTTAGTTAGTTCAAAGTCTTGTTGCTAGGAGATGAGCAAATTATAGGTAGCCTACATTGGCTCTAAAACTGGAAATAAATTCTTTCACATTAAAAGCGAACAAAAGAGGATGGTTAGTCTGTAATGAGCTGATGAACTCCCACACACGTGCGCCTCAGTCACACACACCCACAGCCTGAACATTTGCTACTCTGCTTCTCTACTCTGCTATCCTGGATTGTGTATCAGCACCAAAGCAAGCAACTCATTTAGGTAACATATGCAGAAAAACAAGCAGTGGAAAGAAACACCAGCCTGCTCTGATGAGGAAAACTGTTCAGAAATACATCAAATTATTGCTAATTATGAAAAAAAGAAAATCTGCATTCTATCACAATTGGCAAGGTAGCACTGATGAGATGGGATGTGCTGGCTAGTATCCAAATTTTATAAATGGGAGAATGGAGAGGCTAAACTTTCTGATTGGCCGTGAGTCTCTCTGGACCCTCAGCAAACATCTTTACATCTCCGCAGAGTGGACTGGAAAGGTCAAGACAAACTCTGCTTTTTAAAAGCATCTGATGTGTGTTTCCTGGCGAACAGAGCTAAGTGCTGTAGTACCACAGTACATATGCTCCCTAGTTTACTTCCACAGTGCTGTATTCAGTAGGTATGTCAAGGAGAGTAGTATCTCTGGAGACTGAGTAGGCATAGGTTACATTACTCTGGCTTATGGAGGGACATAGTGAATGATTTGAGGAACATGTCAAATTATCATTTTTCTGACCAACAATGTGAATTCAATTGCAATTATTTTCTATAAATTATCCTAGAGTTTATAAGCATTGTAATTGTCCCAAGCATAAGCACAAACTTCTATTGTTTCTACATCAGTAGAATGTTGTTGAGGTCCTCCCAGGCTTTTAAAAAAACACTAGTCAGTTACAGAAAGTAACTGAAAGTAACTTGATTTGCCCAGTTTTCTATAAAAGAAAAAATGGCTAATTCAGCTTACATTTATTAAAATACTTAATAATCATGACATTCAAAAGTGGTAACAGCTGTGTTGTTGGCTACTTATGATAACGACTAACTGCTGGTAAAACACATCTGACAATGTTTTGACAGACTGATGAGGCCTAATGCTGCTGACAGCTACGCACTGTAGCTGCTTAGGCTAACGTTAGCCTCACAGGCTGACAGGACAAGCTCGTTCCCCACCTTGAATCCTGAAGATTCTCAAGAGATTTTAAGGCAATAAGCTTTAAACAATTTTACAGTATAATGTGCTTAAAAGTTGAATTGGGAGTTTTCAACAATTCTGCTCACTAGCTGTCTGATATTTACATGCGACAACGGCCGTGCTACCTGCTAGCTACCTGACGTGAAGTGGCCACTTTAGATTGTTTGTGTAGTAAAAGACTTGCCACTCTGCCCAGTCCGCACTTTTTCAAACATCTAAAAAGATACTGAGGGCCAGATTTACTAAGGTTTTTGCGCCTGTTTTACAGGTGCAGTTGTGACGTTGGACCTAATCTGCCCCAAACATGTGTGTTATATTTATCAAGCAGTCTCAGCAGTTTGCATGTCATTTTAGTGACTGTCTGGCATGTGCGTCTCTTTTCTTATTGCATATGCATTTAAGAGAAGATTATGCAAATATGCACTGTAATAGGGAGAGACATGTTAACAGAGGTTGATTATGTACTCCATTGGACTGTTTTGCAGGGATAATCCTCTTCCTCTGAAGACCAAGCGTAAACACAATATCTGATTACTGTAATGCAAACTAATAATGTGTGGGGAGTTTTGATTTGTGTTCATTAAATATAAATTTCCACTTGACCATTAATGAACTGAAAAATCCCTAAAGGCTGCAACCAAAATTTCTTTTCTTTTAAGACATTTACGTTTGGCTTCATTTGTGATGTGAAAGTTGCACTCATATCGTCTATAAAAACAATCATTCAGCCCTCGAAAAAAGTTAATATCCTAGCTGCACATTATTTAAAGGAGCATTGTTTACAACTATAGAGGGGCTCTAACAAAGAAATTAAAATCAGAAGAGTTTCTTCCAAGCATGATGATGATATTCGCTGGAGGGGGGAGGAAAAGGAGGAGAGTTGGGGAGGTGAATAGAAAATGAAGAGCTAAGTGAGCTGTAGAGGAGCAGTTTGGCCTGTCAGAGAAACTGTACTAATAAAACAGGCCACAAAACACAGGATAGCTAAATGTCAGCAGGAAGGAGGATGAGGATTTAGAGGGAGAAATATCACTGCGACAAAACACTGCTCCATTTACTGCTCCAACAAGTGCTGCACGAGCAACAGGTACAGTACATCACAGGGTGTGTGTGTGTCTAAAGGAGTGTGTGGTAGCGTTAACAAGAGCTCTGTTTGTTAAGAATTGACTTGGGAGACCAGTCTTAATCCATATCTCATTTTTAATACATTGATTTCTTGTGTTGTGACAGGTTCATTAATAAATTCAGAGGAATTGATCTGTTTATTAATTGCCTGCCTGTGTTAATGTGCAGGTACAGTACATGCAACATGTTACATAATGTGTGTAGCTGGGTTCAGCTTTCATGTTAGCACACACACAGCTCTGCCCAGATGCTGCTGCTGGAGTCTGCAGAGGCAAAGCGCTGCGGCAGGCGTCGCCACAGCAACCAGGAGAGAAACAGAGAGAGAGAGAGAGAGAGAGATGACACCTCCCTCCTGTATGAGTATGGGAACCACAGATCAAACTACGGCTCGCAGATTCAACAAGCCTCTCCGCCCCTCATCATATCACTGTCACCTGTGAAGTGCAAGCGCAGGTGAAGATAAAGATGACGACCGACACTCGGAGATTTGCCAGTGTTTACACGATTATGCCGTGCGTCACACCGGCTGCTGATTCAGCTCATTAAAATTCACTCACAAATATTGTGCAACATGAGGGAAAGAGTGAACCAATCAGATCCAAACAAATATAGATGTCGTGCTCATCACACCTCATATAAAATGCTCTGAAAGGCTCAGTGGTGACATCTCTGAAGTGTACAGTATGTAGGAGATGTTCATTAAACAAAGGCGGTGTTAGTCTGCTGCTGAAGTGATTACATCAGGAATATGCTACTGTGTACATGTAGTGCAGCAGTCCTCAAAGAGTGTGTGTGTTGTGGAGGGAAAGCAATTGTAAGTTGAGGTTTTTGGCAAGTTTTTAACAAGGCAGGTTGTTTTTGTACAAATGGAAGTGTGCCAAAAATACTCACTCTGGCACATTAGAAGGCAAATGAAATATTATACATTTCTTTACGGCCAATGGACATACAAATAAATCACACCCAGAGAGACACAATTATTCTCCAAAACCGCCCCCAAAAGACTTTAAGAAATTAAGGAAGAATCTTAACCTATATCCCTGTACATATCTTAAGAAAATGAAATTCTGACCTCTAAAAAAGAAAGAAATGAAATGAAAAACAAGACAGATTTATGAATACTAAAGTATTAAAATGAAAAAGAACATTCTACCAGTTTTTTTCTATTCTATTCTATTTTACCTACATAATTATGCAACCTAAGGCCTTGTTATAAGTACAATATATTTTAAATATAACCTTTATTTAACCAGGTAAGTCTCATGGAGGTTGGACACCTTTTTTTTTGTACACCTGGCCAAGATGGCAGCATAAAATGTTGCTGACATAACAATATAAAATCAAAAAATAGATAAAACAGATAATAAAAATAAAAGTAGACTAAGAATAGACAAAATTGAGAATGGAGTTATTTTTGTCAGAGTTTACTACAGTCAGATTCATTAATTTAAATTCCTTTTGCAGACTATTTCCAGTGGCTGGAACAAAATACATGACGACTATAACAAGACTAAAATAAAAATATGTATTAGAAAATAAAACTATTCCCATTAAAAAGAATAAAAACACGATTAAACTAGAACTCCTGGTTGATCATACTCTAGTAGCAGTGTCTTTTCTTCCAGGATGAACATTAACAAAGAGTTGTGCTCGGGCCCAGATGACCAGGTCATCAGGTTTTAACAGCTCATCCCGGCCAGTGGCCACTACCCAGGCCAGGTCATTGATGAATGCTTCAATGGAGCCGGAGGATGTGCTTTAAAAGGTTGCGGTGTGCTGCAGTAAGTCTAAAAATAACCTGGCAGCCTCTGATATACCCCTAAGCCATCTGCCCCTTTTATAATTATCCCCATAACAACCACTCACTTGATATCTGTTGTCTTTTCCTTCAACCAAGGTTTAGAGATTCCATCTGCTCTGACGAGAAGAAGCCAGAAAAACGTTGGATATTCTCAGAATCACTGAAGGTGGACATGAAACATTTCCATGTTTATCAGTTTGAACCAGGAGGCCTATACATCTTGAACTGCACAGCTCTGCTAATTTTGGACTGCTCTGTAGCAACATATGCAGTCTAATAGATAGTAAATTGGTGAAGGCAACATGAACCAACCATAAATGTGCAGAGTAATCACTGTCCATCTGTGTCGCTCTTTGAAATCCAACAGTGTGTGTAATTATTTCACTGTTAGCAGGACATATTTAAGAAGCGTCACCCCAAACAAGCAGACCTGCTCGGGTGCTATAATTTCTATCAGCAGTGAGCAGCAGTCGCGTCTGCATTGCGTTCTGGCTGTGACGTGGAGCTGATCGTGGCCACTCTAGTCTAAACATACGCACCTAATCTAGTTTGACGGATGCTGCGTTAAGGTCCGGAGATCAAGCATGGCAGGCAAGTCAGACACAGGAATGGCATAGAGCATCCGGTCAATTTTCAAGATAAAACCCCTCCAAATCATATATCACATCACTACATCAACCTTACATTATAACCGGTGGCATCAGGCCAGAAGTCAAATGGTCAGAGGATATTTGTCACCATGGACGACGAGAGGTTCATCTTGGAAGTGGAAAATCACAAGACTTTATGACACCACTGCTGCCATGACTGCCCCGGTCCCTGGCTGCCTCTCCAGGTAGAGGGAAAGCTCTCTTCTCTCTGGCACTGTCAGAGCAAAACTCTCCGCTTCTCAAATGCTCCAGGTGGGGTAGGACACAGTGTGGAGGACGGAACAAAACCGACATGCGTGGTGGAATCAAGGTGTTAAGCAGAAAGATTGTGGGATATGTTGTGGCAACAGTTTATAAGCTTGGTAGACTAATATTGGCTTGTCTCCATGCAGGACACCTAACTGAGCTGAGCTGCTTCCAGCCAATACACACTCATTGCTGCTCTGTGAGCATCATGACCACAGGAGCAACAGCATTACTCATCCAAAACATTAAACATCACTCTCATTCCTAACTGGCAGTGACTTCTGCTAACTCAAATAATAGTTTCTCTCTCTTTTTTTTTTTCCCACCCTTCATTCGATCTCTCTATTCACCTTCTCAGAAACTGAAGTGTACTCTGCTGGCTCACTGTTTGCATGGTGGCTCCCAAGGTTATCATTGTTTAGCATTCGTATCCTTCACTTCCAGCTGCACTCAAGCAGGCTTTTAAACAGATCGAAATGGATACAGGCGTAAAGATGCTTACACACACTTATTGAAGCATGTAACAATGCAAGTTATTGTTACATGTAGGACTACGACAAGTAGAAATAAGAGTGCACTCTGTGGTGCTCAAAAAGGGAATCACAATAGATCTGAAGAGACTCTTGAATAAGTAAGAATAGAAAAATAATGAATGAATACAAATATATGCTGACACAGTGACAAAATATGGGCTGAAGATTGTGTCTAGCTGTCAAAATCACTGTTATATTTAAAAAAAAAAGTTATGATCACTGTCGTGGAGGTCTATAAATATTAAGAGGTGTCTCTGAGATGTGTTGCAAACTGCCAACAGCAACAGATTGGCCTACATGTTCATAGTAACAGAATAGTTTGCTTAGTTTATTGCTCCCTAGAGGAGAAATCTGCCCCAAAGGTTTGGTACAGAACATGAAGAAAACATGAAACACATCAAAAGCAAAGATAATACAGACATTAACAAAAGACATGTTGCTCCACAGGCAATATGCTTATGTAAATTACAACTCTAGAGATTTATAGACTGTGTGGCCACCTTTTAAATTTCAGAACAGCTACAGTTCTTAAAGAGATGGAGTCAACAAGAGGCTGGAAATGTTCCTGAGGGATTCTGTCCCAGGTCATCCAAAAGAAGCTTAAATGGTCAGTGTGCTTCAAACAAAGGAGACTGTCCTCCTAAGAAAATTGCTTCAGTGAATGCCCTAAAAATGCCCCAAAATAGCATTCGTTTACTTCCAAGTGACAAAGCCCTCTAGAGGCCATAGGAATTATACCTTTTGTCCGTTGGAAGCAAAGGAGGAAGTAGGGTGACATTGTTATAGAGGTCAAGTGACTAGATAGGTCAACAAAATGACTAACACCAGAGACTGCAGTTTGTTGCCGTACCATTTCCTACTGACAGTCAACATTGGTTTTGTTTTTGTTATTGTCCCCTAACCTAATTTTCCCTAAACTACGCTTTTTCCCCCAATCTTAAAGCCGTGTTTGTCCCTAAACCAAACCAAACCACAGTGGTGTTGGAAGGCACTGACAAATGATGTCATCCTGCTGATGGGGGCGTTAGATGAGAAAATGCTTCTATGTGTCATTCTGGAGGGTGGTTACAATCAACAAATCTTGTGATTTCATTTTGGAAGACTTGTTGAATGAAGCACGTGTCAGATCTTCAAACAGCGTCTGAGACCACCTCCTCCCAAACGTTACAGATGGCAGAACTGGGGAAGACTGTGTCCGACAATTTCTGTAGCAAGTTTGAACTTCTCTGTCAAGATCTCATTTTTCACACAACTTACTCTGTCACTTTTCACGGGTACAAACGGGTGCTACACTTTAAATGCCTTTGAATGGAGACTGACTGGAAGTGTGCATCGTTATCCAGAGAACATGACTAAGCAACTACATTGTATGAACTACAAACTACTGTGTTTCATGCATAACCCAGCCTTAAGGGCCCTAATGTCTGTACTGGTACATGTTTGAGCCAGGAGTTTTCCGTGGTTTCATGCTGTTAATGCCACATCATAACCCTACCATCATCTTGTCAGAACAGCAATTAAGGTTTGAAAAAATGTAGAGTGGTGTGTCTTTCTTCATGTCAGTGTTGGACTGAGCTGTTTTTTACATTGAGAGCTTCCCTGTTGCTTGAATGGGTCTGGATGTTCTTTTTTACCTGGGGTTAAAAACGGTTAAAAAACACTTCTCAACACTTATCAAATCAGAATCCAGTATCAAGTCTGCTCATCAAATCAGAACCCTTTTGCATCCCTTATTGAGTCAATTTAGGTTTGCTTTCAATGATTACTAATTAGTTAAAACCTTTGGCAACTGAGTATTTAAAAACTGAAACTTAAAGACTTAAATAGAGAGATAAGAAAATTGTTAAGATTTGGAGCTCATAGAAAACATAACTGTCCCTACATGTTTCCTGCATATTACACCAGTCTGTAAACTCAAAGCCAATCTAACCATGTTCATCAATATTTAGATCATGCATCTTGCACATTCTAATGTTTAATCCAACAATAAATGAACCTCTTAATCCTGTCTACATGCTTTAACTTGCAGCCATGTGATTTAGTGTTTGAGTATCATGCTGTTTCATGAGCAGTTGCATGTAATGAAGTGGCCAATAAGTCTATTTTTCCATTTGACTTTCTGCCTCTAAATTGGAAGCATTTAACGTCTTGATGTTCAGATTTTATCCACATATACTATTTTTCCCTATTTGCCTCCATTTAATGATGAGGAAAGACAGGTTAAGTTGGGGTAGATGTAGATATGATGCAGCACATTGCAGGTACACAGTATACACTTCAGCAAACTGGACCACCTGGACACAGCCTCAAGCATTTTGTTGCTACAAAACTGTGATCAGTTCAAAATAACACTGTAGGTCTAGTATCTTTGCCATATAGCAACTTCCCAAAATAGAACAAATCAATAGCGTGGGGGAGCACTAGTGTGGTGGCTGGGTGCCATTACATTTTAATGACCCCATACTGAGATGGCAGTCTTGGCTTGGGGCTTCCTGCTGTGCAATCATATAATTCTTCAATCTGACTCTTTTTGCAAGCTATACCTCCATTTTGACTATTATGTTCAGAGGTGAGGAATGTCTATTATAAATAACCCCATTATAACCTCTGCATTTAATGTGTCATTGTGTCTATGCAGAAAGTATATGTGAGTTAAAAATCTTTCTGTTGGGTTGCTACATTTATCCTGGGACTCAAATTCAAATCTTCACTTGAACTAAATTTACATGAGCTGATGAGATTGACTGGGACTCAATAGTAACTGCAGTAGATGAGATGACTTGGGTTTGAGCTTTTCCTGTACTTCATGTGTGTATTTGAATATATTTTTGACTGAATAACAGTGTTTTGTGTGACTCAATTCCAGTTCTCAAAATGGCCTCCTCTAAGCTCAGCCACTGAGTTATCTTTTGTTCTACCACACTGGATTGTCACTGTTAGTTGCTTCTCACTTTTCCTAAAACTTTTACAAAGTTCTTGACCATGCTGCTTGATCCAACTGTGGCAAAAACAAAGCTGAACAGTTGTAGATATCCTCTCAAAGTACTTCACAGCAGGCAACCAACCACACTGACTCAATCAAAAAGAGTCAACAAACATGTAAGAAAAGCACCTTGTTAATTATGACCCCAGAATAATATATTTAATATCTTTTCTAAAGCAAACAATCAGGCGTTGCCACTAGTGCAATGAGTGTTTTCGAATATATGTAACTATTTTGTTTATTTATTGCTACTAAACAAAATAGAAAACACTTCTTGGATTGCCAAATTAAAACCTGAACAATGTGTCATCTTGTGGTAATGGCAGTAAAAAAGGCACCAAATCATCAGACTGACAAGCAAGTGATGAATTGAAACCCGATGAAGTACATTTGAAGAGGTGAATTTGTTGGGGTTTTTTTCCCCCCCTGTTCATTTACCAAAGTGTGAAACAGATGATGAAATATATAGTATGAGAATGTGAAGAAATGTACATTTTAAGGATAAAGCATATATGTATATTTGAAAAAGAAAAAAAGAAAAAATTAGTACTTTGTGCTTGATGTACCAACCATCTAAGCAGCAACATACCCTTGTGTAAACTTCTCTACAATGCCTGCTTGAAATTAATTGTTCCATTACCTCCAACCATGGAGGATATGTTTGTTTTTGTAAGTGTGTTGTATGTTATTTTTGCTTCAGTTTTGTGTGTGAATTGGTTATACTATATACTACTTATATAGAGATACTCTTGACTGCTGTGATCTTCTACCTGATCTTTTCCTGCTTTAGCTCATAAATACCTGCAATGAAAGTCCCAACTAAAGCTATATTATACCAGTTAATTCCTTCTCTTTTTGTAAACTGGTTGTAGTGGTATTACACATTATAGATCATGTTAAAACATCACTTAATTGGGACACATGTATAGTATTTTTGCCATCATGCTCATGATTTAAATGTTCATTCACACATCCATAACAGCCATAATATGTGGGGATCTGGCATGATTATAGTAGGCTATTGCTTGGATGTAAAGGAAACCACAGTCCTTTAATACCCTGCTGCTTCCTGAGTCTCTGCAAGATAAAATCAATGTCTATTTGATCAAAAAGGAAATAAATTAGATTTAAATCATGATACTCATTCAGATGACATCCCAAAGAGTCCGGCCAGAAATGTTTGGGATTATCTTGTTTCCTCAAGAACATCAGTTTCTATGGGTGTATAGGAGGTTTATGGTTCAATTGCATTGTAGATCATTTCCTCTGAACTCAGAGCTATCTACTTATGTGTGGAAATGGACAACTCCAGGTCCTTTGGAGTGCTTAAAATACATGTAGCCTGCTGTTACTACAAGAGCATTATGTCATGAAGTAAAACTAGTCATTTGATCTAAAAAAAGACACCATCAAAGTGAAAACCCCCCACTTCTACAGTTTTAACAGTTCTATATGTAAGAATTGTGAAGCAATTTACATGTATTAATCACTTTCTGCCAATGAGTGAACAGATTGTAACATAACTTAAAACATGAGACCTACCCCGACTTTCTCGGTTGCCTATAACAGCCTGTGGACTGATTTCTATGTGAAGGGCCATTTTTTCTGTGAAAATCCAAAAGATGTGACGTTTATGCGCGCTCCTGAGTGCCATGCCTCTCTCCAGCACCAACAGGGTGCAACACTAGCTAACATTAGCTTAGAAATGGAGTCCGCTAACATCAGCAAATGACTGGTAGGTAAGCTAACATTACTGCAAAGCTGCAAAATATATTGTGATATTGTGGTTTTAGCTGGCTAATGTTAGTGCCGCTACTCACTTGTGCTGACGGAGTGCCAGCATGCGCGCAAGCAACAGCATGCTGACTGCAGCTCATTTAACAGCCACTGGTGTCATTAAAGAGAAGGAATTTCTAAATTCTTACATATTGCACCTTTAAGGCATAAATCTAGTAGGTAAGCTGCCTTTTAATACCAGTAATCTGACTCACCATTCTTGTCATTCTCTGCAACCATTGTCCTTTAATCTGTCTATGCCAGCAGCATTGCCACGGTTGTGACTGAAGGTATGTCACTCTTGTTTGAGTAGTATATACCAGTTATAAGTGGTATGTCATTGTTGACTGCTGGTATGCTGCTTCTGCTCTACTTGCGTATGGCACTCATAAACATTATGTCAGTAGTGTTTCACTGGCAGATCTCTCTCCACCCTTACATGCCAATGGTATAATGGTCCTCTTGTTCTACTGACAGATGCCAGTTGTTAGTGGCACCAATAATGGCATGCAATCCACTTTTTAATCTCTGCATGAGTTACTATCAGACCTGACAAATTTCTTGTTAGTAATGTGAATTGTGCTTTTACTGGCCAATGCTAATTAACTTGAGAATCATCGTACTATATCTGTCTTTTTACCCAATGCCAACCTGGAGTCAGTCCACTGTGCAATTACAGTTGGCAGTGATGCATTTAACACCATGCTTTAAAATTAGGTTTTGTATTTGCCAACATGGTTAGGAATTTGAGCAAGACAGCCATCTATAAATTCTATTTGCAGGTAAAAACTTATTGTCTCATACAAGATCCAGATCTCCTAGATCTGAGGCCTACAGAATCAGTTTTTATCTTATTTTATTGTATTATGAGTATTTTATTCTATTTCATTTTCTATAGTTTTATTAGCTGGATTTTATTTGATTACGGTGCTGAATTGTAAGCTGAATAATAAGGTCCATGACATTTACAGTAGGAAGCTCAGCAAAGGTAAATTATTACCATACTCCGAATAGGAAAAATACATTTCCTTACTCCTTTCTTTATGAAGAAAAATGACCAAATAGTCAAAATCTTATCCTTTGTGTTGTATTTTAAAATGGCTCATGAAAAAATTCTGACCCACATTCCTAAGTGGTACTCTGGCCTTGCCAACTGCTTTTTCTGTGAGCAATGTATGCGTGACAAGCATTGGCCTGTGAGCAGATGAATCACTGAGTCACCATCATCTCCTCTGTTGATGGCATAGGAGGAGAAACATTAACACCCTCCCATCTGGACTTTGTTGAGATACTGTATGATTTGGCTGAAGTTTGATCTGATATTTGTGTATGAAATACAATCAACTGTACACCAGGTACCTTAGGACTTAATTGTCTGCTTTGCTGTAAATGATCAGGGAAAGCGTGGAGCGAGGAAGTGAGAGAAAGACTGGGACAGTACAGATTTGCCAGCATTTTTCTAAGAAAAACAAGGGAAACTATGTGTTTATTACAGTAGTTTTCCCAAAGTCACAAGTGTTCCCTACTATAGAGGGCCTTGTACAGCATATTTCATTCTCTATTCTTAGACCCACGATTTAGATAAGGAAAAAGCATGCTAACATTAGCTATTTAGCACTAAACACAAAGCACAGCTGAGGCTAGTGGGAATGCCACTAGTTTTGCAAGTATGTAGAAAATGTTAAAAATTTGAGTCAGGGGATCACTGAAGTCAGTGGGACTCATCCTCTAGGAACCGTTAATGTCTGTACCAAATTTCCGTGCCAATCCATCCAGTGAATTTTGAGAAATTTCACAAAATAAGTGAATTTTATGGCAATCCATCCAACAGTTATTGAGATACTTTTGTCTGAAACAAAGTGGTGGAACAACCAACGACAGACAAAGTTGGATACTGTGTAGACTGTGAAAACATGCTCATAACATCATTGTTGGTCGGCAGTGTTTCATGGCTACGTTCAGACTGCAGGCAAAAGCTGCCCAAATTTTTTTGCTCATATGTGACTCAGATCTGTTTGACAAAAAACAAAACAAAAATTTAATCTGAGCATTAAATCCAAATTGAGCACTAAGGCTTGCAGTGTGAACGTAGCCTAAATGTGACAGCTAACATAAGCTAGGGCTAGTCAGTGAGATGAATTTGATCAGAAAAAAAAATCTTAATAGGACAACGTGTCACAGAAGAAGTGATAAATGCTTATTGTCAGAATCAGGCTTATGGATAAGCTAACCATAACTGCAGCAGCATATCATTGCTCCGGGGTTTGTTAAACATTACACATAAAAAACTCTGACTACCTCAGACCCCTTTATCTTGTTGAATTGTAGCCCAGGTTTTGTGTCTTCGCTATGTGGATACTATTCCTGTCACCCATGATGCATTTAAATGCCAGGTGCAAAGGAGATTTGTGTTTTATTATCCATTTAGTGAATAGCTGTAATGTAGTTCCAAGCATTGCATGACACAGCTATTTTTCCAAAATACCACTGGAGGGGTCTCAACATCTTGTGAGCAAAACAGAACAAGTTAGCAACATACCATCATCTCTCACAGTCACATTGCAACTTCTGCTATGTTGAGAATCACACCACAAGAGTGCTAATGATGATGGCCATCGCAGCCCGTAACCAGAGGCAAGTGCAGCTATTCTTAGAAGCAGCACTTTTTATTTAGAAGGAGAGAAACGTGTCGTCGTTGGCAGCGTCGAGCCGCCTGTTCTTTTTTCCTCACTTCATTAATCTGTTCATTTATTCAGCGGACTACTCCTAATCTCATTCCTGTCTCACTCATTCATCATACTGGGTGCATTGCCTCCCTCAGTTTCTTCCTGTGTCTCTGTGTGTCTCTCTGTGGTTGAACAGCAGTCCCAGATATCAGTCGTCACCAATGATGAAAAGAAAAACTCACACATCCGCAACTACTTCCATCAGTTTTGTCTGTTTATTTTGTTTCAACCTGAAACTGTCCTTTTATTGAATGTCTCACATGGTGGCAGATTTTGGAAAATGCACTGAAATTGTTTATTTTACTAACATATTTTAACAGGAAGCACACAATTTTTTGTTTTGTTAGGGTATTTATTTTGGCCTCTGTTACCTTCAGCTACATGAGCAGCATCCAACTAAAGTAAGTGTTTTTTTTATCTCTGCAGAATAGTTTACTTGTGATTTTTGACCACAAGGTCAGTGGTTTAAACCCCCGGATCCGCAAGAAAAATCTTGGCAAAAGAAGAAATGAATCACTGACAACCACGTTAAGATACCTAAACCACTACAAGAAACCTTAAAACAACTGTTAAACTTTCAACCAACTCAGCACTATCTTTTCGTAAAATAGCTTCCCTGCAATCCAGTGCCCGGTTTCGCTACAAACATGAAGATTGAAATAGAAAGGCATTGTGGAATTTGAGGGCACTGTTGAGTTAAAGTTAGGTATATTTTTAACTCTGGGTTGTAAATCGAACCACTGAGAAAAAAGAAAGATTGCAGTGTGAGTGTGAGAATGACAGCATCCTCAAGAGAATCTTCAGTACAGTCAACAGTATATTTTAGCATTTTCCTTTTCTAAATTTTTGAAGCTGATGCCTGGGCAAAGGTTGGGAAAGTCGTGACAGTGAGAGAACACTCTTTGCTCCTTGGTGGTTGGTTAGCTTCATAGCTTCAATGTAAAGGGTCACTGTCCCGCTGAAAATTAAATTCTCTTCCACACAACTTTAAGCTGCCGTTCTGTCAAGCAGTGGTGGCTGCAAGAGACTGTCACATAAACCCCATTTACATGTGATCTGTTTCTGGATATCTTATGTGGTGTAAATGTGTTGTGATTGTAATGCAATTGGACATCTGCCCAGGCATTGCTTCCCTTGTCCTGGGACTGCATATTGAGAGCTGATCACAATTTGGGCAGAATAGAAGTAACAAGAAGCTTAATACCTTTAATATCATAATTCCAGATTATGTATTCTGATACAGATCACATGTTAATACCTGGTGTGCCTGGGACCATTTTTTTCATTTCTGCATTGCTCTTATTTTTGCATGGAGGTGTAAAGAAAAGTCCAGCAACCAGCCGTCTTATTTTTAAAGGGGACCTATTATGCTCATTTCCAGCACTATATTTTTATTCTGGGAAGGCACTAGAGTAGCTTTGCATGATTTACAGTTCAAAAAAAATCCTTGTTTATCTTGTACTGGCTCTTTATGCAGTCCCTCAGTTCAGCCTCTGTCTGAAACAGGCCGTTTTAGCTCCTGTCTCTTTAAGACCACCCTCCCGATGAGCCCACTCTGTTCTTATTGGTTAGCTTCCAGAAGTTGTGTAACAGCCATTCAGGAGGTTATGTAAACAAACCATTAAACAAACTATAGTAGTAGGATGTCACTTCTTTTTCTCATTCTTTACTCAAAATGTCAACTTCTCAAATACATCCGTACATGTTTGAGCCGGAATCCAATCCGAAATCTACAAGTGAACAACGCAAACAACAGATAGAAAAACCTTAGCAACAACCTTAGCAACTAAGTTTATGGAATAGACGACTTTACGACATTTATGGGCATGACATTTTGTTGGCAAGGTAGAAAAAACCGTTGCAAATTAAGCATTCAGAGCAGGCTGAAGCCCTGGCTTTTGACTTACATGGAGTATTTCTACATATGTTAACCTTAAGTTTTAGAACTTTTACCACGTCTAACATAGATATACGACATCTTAACAGTATATAAATAACAGAAAACCACAAAAAGCATAATAGATCCCCTTTAACCATTGATTCTGGCAGACAACGGTCTCGGAGGAAAATTATATTACCAACATCCCTAACTGTATGTTAATTCACCAATAACAAATATCGTTTACTTTAAAGCTCGACAGAACCATTGCAGCACAATGCCACTATAGTCATACAAAGCAATATACTGTAGATATGTAAAGCTATTTGTCCTGATTGTGTGCATATTTAACAATGATGCACTTTGTATTTCAGGTATGCAGGATTTCAAAGGACAGTACTGATAAGCTGCTCATAAGTTTATGTATCGTGGGTACTTTGTCGTGGCATCACGGCTGCTTTTCAACTAAACCCAGACCTTCAGATAATTTGCAGAGCCAAGCCAAGGGACACAAAGAGACACAAAACATCTTAAGTAGTTCTTAAGACCACATTGACAGAAGAGAACTGGGCTCTGCTGTCAGCCATCGGTATACTTGGCTGACATGCTGTCAGAGAAATGTGTTGCTTCCTCTTGTGCTTGCCTGTCATGCATGTCCACGTGCCTTGGTGTAATGCTGCATGGACAGGAGCATCCATCCAGACCTTAATATGCATTGCCAGTCAGACTTCTCTCACACTACACTGGAGTCAGAGCAGTGGATCAGATGATAGGAAAATATAAAGCAAGGCCAAACCACGAAAGAGATATGTAGGAAGTGGGTCACTGCCCCCAGTGTTTACTCCCACTCCAAGATTATTTGACTGACATGCAGAAACGGGCTGGTGCTTGATTATATTGGACAATACTAGATCTAATTGATGTGATTATTTTCAGTAACATTATAATAACCACCATTCATAAATGGTAAATTGATAGTTAATTAAACTTTAGTTAATAATTATTTTACTCTCAAAGGTCGAGTCTGCAGGATTTAGGACATTCTGATTACATTTGTAAACTATTAACAGTTCATTGTTGCACACATTATAATATTTTACATACAATATTTGGTATTTGTTAATGATTACCAAATGATTTATAAACCATTAAGAAATCATTTGTAAAACATCTATAAACATTACATAGATTGATGGACCTGATATTTGTAATACTTTGTTAATGGTTAATAATTGGTTTGTAAACCATCCATAAACATGATCTGGATGTTATTGTTAAGTTGCAACTGATGTTTATAATACTTTGTAAAGGGTTAATAAATACTTGGTAGTGCATCTATAAACATTATTTGGATGGCTATTATAAAGTTCCAATTGATATTTATAAAATTGTACAATTGCTTAATAAATGGTTCATAAAGCATATATAAACAAAAATGATCTATACAAGTTATTTACATCTTTTAGGCAACTTTTCATGTTCGAAGGAGTAGCAAACCATTTTAACTGTTCCTCACCTGTTATAAAGGACAAATAATCTGTGAGCCATGAATCTCTGTGCTAAATTTTGTGCCAATCCATTCAGTAGATTCTGAGATGTTAAGTGAAAACTTTGACCTGTGGCGCTAGATGAAAAGTGAGGTAATCAACAAAGTCATCCATTAGGTTTCATTCTCTGGGAACCTTGAATATTGGTACCAAATTGAATGGCAATCCAACCAATATTTGTTGAGATATTTCACTTTGGACTGAAGTGGTGGACTGACTGACCCACCAATTCACATTGTCATCCATACCACCATGCCACTAGTGTCAAGAAAAACAGCTGCCATATACAAATTAGGCTTAAATGACCTCCTAGAAATTCAGAAATCCAACCTAAATCTAAAACTATTACAGCTGCTAGGTTTGGAGGCCACATTCACAACAGGAGGGGTTGTATATACACCTACTGTGGTGCTTCATATTAACTGCACTATGTCTTTCGTACCCTGACTCTTGGACTGAACACTTTCTCTTGTGGCGTTAGAAGACTGTTTAAGTCATTCTGAACCAGTGGCATAGCATCAAATTAGCCTAGACTTCCTCCTCCACCTCCCAGGTCAGAGATATTTATATCTGAGGAAAACACAATGGGAACCTTCACCTCCACTGAGTGTTTGAAGGCTTCTGACCTTCTCGGCCAGCAGCGCATGAGCTCTGGTTTTCTTTACTCATGATGCTCTGTGTATTTGCTTTTACAGTCACAGAGCCAGTGCTTAAGATGAAGCTCACTTGCCGTTTAGCTGTATTCCTCATGAAGACTCAGCCACAGAGGACGCAGACACGCTGTCTAATGGAAAAGTAGCCAGGAAGATATGTGATGCAAGAAAACCTGTGTTGTTTTGTAGCACAGATGCCTTCTGTATATCAATATTCACATTGTCACTTTAAGAGACGTGTTTCTGTGTCTCCATCCAGACTCTCAAAATACATCAGCCTCCGTTTATTATTATAGAAATCCATAAATCATTCAGCAGGTTTTGGTAACTTGGTTTCCCTCATTGGCTGTTTTTAGAAGTCTGAGCTATTTCAGGGACAGCACTTACTCAGCGTGTATTAAAATTGAATAATTCAAGGGAAGGAGGGATGAGTGAAAAGGAAAATGGATAGAAGAAATAACTTCTTTTTATGCACCACTTCTTTTCATAATATTGATAAGCGTCACCTTATCCCTGTCTCTCACCTAATGTTCAGTTTTTGTAGATTTTTCATTATGTAAGTTTGTATTTAGGTGTTTCTTTACTCTCCCTTGAGTTGGAATAAAATTATGTATTTCCTTAATTGGTTGACATGATGACAGTAACCATTCCACCCCAGTTGAACCATGTATTCTATTTGTCTTATTTAAACAGAAATTGAACTTTTGTTATTAAATATACTGCAAACACGTAACAGTAAATGTACTGAAAATAACATTTGTGATGTAGTCAGGTTTAGGCCTGCTCATTAGAAAATCCAGCATGTGCATACACATCATAATATTTGGATGAACAGATCTCTGCATCAAATTAACATCATCAACTGCATCAAATGAAAGGCTGAAGTGTTTTGGATGATGGTACTTCATCTACAGGTTGTGCCTGATGCTCTGATCTTTGTTCTCATCAGTTACACAGCCTCTCCTCTACCTCTTAATTATATCAAACCTGCTCTTTGTAATTAGTCATTGGCTAAGAGGCACAGAGGTCTTTCTCGTGCCTCCTGTATAACTGCATCTGATAGTCACAACTTAATATTTTGCTCACCTGTTGAGATATAAACAATAAGTCTCCTCCTGTTGTAAAGTTCTGCTTGGAGGACAGGAGCAGCTGAGCTCCACTGGTCTGTTAAACCTCTTCCAGTTCAAGCAGCTTGAGGTTATGTCCTGTCTTCACTGCAGTACCAATGAATCTTATGCATTTATTCGCCGTCTTATGCATTTATAATAATCTTATGCATTTATTCGCAGCCATGTTACCAATATCAGAAATCATCAAAAATAGCACTTCTTCCATGATTTCCATGACATCATGCAACAGATTGTGGTAATATCATTCATAAGTCTGTCTGTCACATCTTTTGATAAGTTTGAAAGAAGAAGAAATGAGAAGAGAGGATTGTAATGGTTCGATTTCATTCAGTCACTTCTCAAGATCAGTTGGTCACAGCTACCTATTACACCAACCCTCTCTACTAAAGATTACATTTATGTATAAGTATTTTGCAGCAGCTGAAGCCTTTTGAAAGAAATGTAATGCTGCCTGGAGTATGGTTCTTATCAACATACTGAGCAAAAGTTTATAATGAACGTTGCTACATGTTATTGCTATTGAACCTATCTGAAAAACACTGATGTTTTTCATTTGTTTTCCACAAAGCACTAAGGCATGATTAATGTTTAAGCATGATAAAGGCAACTCAAGCAGATGGTTAAGGTTGGGAGAAGATGCATCTTCTTTAGATTTTGAAAAAGTAAACACTAAGATTGTGCGAGACACAAGATTTGTTAAATTTAGAGAACAATCTAACCGCAAGGTCCATTTAGAAGCTCTTCTGATACATTTTGATCATTCAATAATCTTCATCAAACTGTTGTGTGTGATCAAGAATGAACTTAGAACCTCTGGATGTGTTTACTTTTTCGATATTTACCCAAAACTACAATCTTTCCTTTACCTTAACGAAGCAAACTCCATTCTCTGATGTCAAAGTCTTGAGCTTTGGCCACCATCCACTCTGTCTACACCCATACAAGTTTTTAGCACATGGTTGATTAAACTGAAATCAATTAGAAATAGTTCTGGGTATGATATCAGTGTGTAGTTTTCTCTCTCCCTCTTTTCTAGGTCACTCCTTTTTGGCTTCTATCCATTCATACAATATATTTTCCCACATTTTCCCTCTGTTACTGTACATTATGAGTCTGAAATCTACTTCCAGTTGTTTCACAGCATCATATAAATCTAACCAGTGCTTTATCAACAATGTTTTATATCTATAAACTAATCTCTCCTTATTGAAATGATATTGCACAAACTTACTACTTACAGAAGAGCACAATCCAACACAATGACCGGGAACAGCTTCAAAAATTACCATAAGGCCAAAACCTTTCTGTCAGTCTCAACAGAAATTGAGCAAAATAAGCTTTACAAATGTCACATTTATTGCACGGCTATTGCATTGGATTGCGTTACATTGTACAGGTGTTCAGCAATAGCAATAACAAGCTCCCATTTGCTGCAACAACAGTTAGGTTGATGCACAGATGTCAAATAAATAGCCAGATGTTGAGCAGCAGCACTTGATGAATAAGACTGCTTTAGCTTCTGTTTTTTTGTGTAAGTAGAAGATCTTATGAATCGTGAGGTGAGATCTTGTAGTAGTATTGCTTTGTATTAGTTCCAATACTATGATCTGGAAAGGGGTTTGTTGAGGGTTTAATATCAAGGACATGAGGCAGCGCTATTGTATAATAAATGTTGAGATTAACCTTGAGATTTA
Source organism: Scomberomorus guttatus (assembly GCA_038419695.1). NCBI lineage: Eukaryota > Metazoa > Chordata > Actinopteri > Scombriformes > Scombridae > Scomberomorus > Scomberomorus guttatus. Next base: position 23,079,651 of record CM076461.1, read on the forward strand.
TTTATTCATCATCATTCTTTCATTGCGTAAGCGAGGGCAGCATATGGAATTTTGACCAGATTCAGCTCCAGTTTGGCAGCTGTTCACTGTTCAGTTAAGTGAGAATACATCTACACCAAGCAGTTTAATTTTTAAAATACTGTTTTGTGTGTGAAAATGACTTGCATTCATGCCAGGCTGTTTCAGTAGAGACCTCTGCCCACGGAGAAACGCCTGAACAATAGAAAAACTATATCTCCTCTCTTTGTTGTCCTCCTTTCAGTTGGCAAACAGCCAAACTGCATCACAGCCTACATCTAATAAGGAGGACTGCAGACAAAGCCTGGCTGACCAAATCATTGCTCTATGGCTGTGACATCATCAGAAAAAAATCAACATGGATACAGCTAATGACAGCTGTGTGACTGGCTATATCGACATTTAAAATTAGTGCTCACCGACAAAGTTAGAGACAACAAGTTGTGAGTTTTGTTACCACACAGCCGACTGTGTCTGGGCAGCTACAGAAACAACTGGTTACTGTGTTGTGTGCCAGTCAGTTAACCCTCTGATCAGATCACCTATACTGGGTTTTAACACAGTCAAATTCACAATATCATTTCATATTTTTCGGTTCGCTTTGATTCTGTTCTTACACTGAAATACCAAGCTGCCATTTTAAGATTTATACACTCTGGAGACCATGTTGGAAAAGCAGTTTTAGTCTGGAGGGAGGGCTGTTTACATACATTATGAGCCAGTATCAGCCAACTGTGTTCTTTACTTCCCAGTGAAAAGATTTGAAGTGGACTTTGATTTGAGAGTTTGCCATTACTCATTACTGAAGCTGGATGAGAAGGTCCTTGTCTGACACATTTTAATGGCTGCAGGGGTCAATTAAAGCCTTAGTGAGATCTTACATTTCCCTGTTTTATTTCCAAACACAGCCTAATTTCCAACTTGTTTTTGAATGAAGCAATTTCTTTTATCAGAAAATGTGTTGCAAATTAGAGAAATCTGTTTTATCTATGATGTGGAAGCGTCCTGCAATGCATGAGGCATTTCTGAACATCATTTTGTGGCTTAGTCTGAAACTCTTATTAACCCAGAGACATTTATTACACCCCTGGCTGTCTCTTGATGACCTGCCTGATGACCTGTAGAGCTATTTTACTTCACTTATCTACTATAGCGATAATTGATAGCCCCAAGCATACATTTTTTTTCCCATGTTAAACTCTCATTAAATTCTCAAAGTATATTAACCAGTCAATGTAAATAACCCACAATAAATTTGTCTAATTGACTGTTTTATTACTTTCTATTGCTATTGAACATAAAACAATAATAATTCAACCTCTTCAGTTCATTGTTTTTAAATCTTGGTCTTTGCCTTGGCAAAATCTGGTGTAGAGGAAGTAATGTGTTTTAATTTTTCAGCAGCCACAGTGGGTTGTTTGGGATAAACAGAAATGGGCAAGATTTTTGGAAAGTACAGCAAAAACACACCACCATCGTGAGCACTTGGCACCAAATACGGTGGAGAAAAAATAGATTTTGCAGCTTACCTCTCCTTACAAATCAAATCAGATTTTCTCAGCTGAGTGGTCACCTCACCCTAGTCATCTGTTCTTCAAATAAGTGCTTTTTGTGCACTTTACTTTTTGATAAATGAAAATAACCACTCAGGTATTGCTTAACAGCTTGTAAAAATATCACCAACTGTAGCGAGGCCTGGGCTACATTTGGAAGAGATATGACTAATGAAAAGTAAAATGAAAGATTGTAGTTATTGAAACAGCCGTGCTAATGAAGGAACACTAATAGGAAAGGCTGGGATGGAGGATAAAAATGAATAGAAAAGAGTGGGAAGAAGGAATTAACTCTGACTTGTGAAGATAGATTCGTCCCATGACGCTTAATGAGTGGAGATGATAGAGTTGAGAAGTGACAGAGTGAGAAATAGAGATGGAGTGCAGCTGGTGGACAGGTATGGGGGATGCAACGAGTTTCGCAGTGTGAGTGAGTTGTCTAGGAGAGGAGGAAGAGAAGAAGCGGAGATGCAGCCTAGATTGATGGAGCGAGTGCGTTTAGGTACCTGCTTTAGTGCGGTGATTGATGGCGGACAGGTTAGAGATGTAATGCAGTTCAGGATGATTTAATTTAGAGGCTAGGAACCTGGATTGCTTAGCATAGGCTAATTCTGTTTGACCTTCTTTAGGCTGTTAGAGAGATTTCACATTATTTCTCCATTAATCATGTTGAGTAAACTCAACAAGTGGATTGAGTTGACTCCACTGATTTGAGAGCTGTCATTCAATGCAGTGATGAAGATGGTGATAATGATCCCAGCTAGTTGTTCCATTAGTGTGAGCAAAGACCCAAATATATCAGCTACAATGCTACTTTTCCACTTTGTTTAGTCTGTCCAGATACACACATATGCAGTCTGAAATCATGCAGTGATAGGAGTACAACAGGTTTTCTTTTCTTTTCAGCTTCAGTCACACATGATGCTGATAAGCATTGTTTGTATGCTGGCACGCATCCTCATATCTGAAATTAAGCGCATTCATCTCCAGTGTGGTGAGAAGGGTGGTAATTAAAACACTTTAAAATACAAGACTGCAGTCACAACAAGAGCTGCAGTGAAGCATTACTAAAAGATCACAACAGAGACAAGAGCTTCTGGGTAGTATTCCAGAAAGCTGGTTCAACAAACTCTGAGTCTAACCCTGAAATCTGAGCTGATGAACCCTGAGAGGGGAAACTCAGAGTTTTTGGTTCCAGAACAGCTGATCAGAGGCAGTTCAATTAACTCTGAATATGTTCAATCTGACTTAAGCACGTGCGTGGTGAATGAGAAAAAACCATAATCAATGGAGCTCCGATACTACGATTCACCATGGCAACAGGTAAATAAAAGGCAGAGCCTCCATTTTAACCCAGTGGATGTAGAGATATTAATGCGTGTGTATGTGGACGGTGCACATTTATCTTTTAAAAAAAAGAGCCTGAGTCAGAGCGGGGAAAGTGTCAATACGTTAACACAATTAAGTTGTACTCAGTGCTGTCCATTAATTCATCATTTACCAGACTTACATTTACTTAATGATGATAAAGTGGAATCTGACTGTGTATCAGGCTGCAGCTACATTACATTTTAAATATATTTGTTCAGCTTTAATCTGACAGGGAGAAAACACAGGAGGCAGCAACTGAAGATGAAAAATATAGTTAAAGATTTAAAAAATATACAGATCAAAGACAGATACATGACATGTAAGCTCACAGTCTGATCCACTAATAATGTGTTTAGTGATTTGCATTTGAAAAGGCGTCAAGGTTAAAATACAGTACATTTAAAATTTTAGACATCTACTTGTATCTTGGCTCAGCAGCATTCAGTGACTTTATTTCAGCTGCTTCAACAAATGTAGTAAATCTAAACATTGTCACTGAAATGCTGTTAAAATACATTAACTCTGCACCCTATTTAAAAAAACTCACTTTCAAACTACATTCTGCAGCTGCACCACAATCCGCTCACTCAGAAATAAGAATGATGTTCCATCAGTGCGACCAATCACAAGTGATAATTATAGATAGAGATATAGAGATAATTATTCATTGATCCCATGTGTCTAAAGCTTCATACCAACTTTCTAAATTTCAGCTGAGATTACACATTATGTGCAATAAACATTTCAGCACAGGAGCTGCTCTAACAAACTGACAGCTGTCTTGTGTGCACAGTCACAGTGTTATAAAAAGAAGAACTTTCACTCGCAAAAAGAAAGACATGCAGAGGTTTTATTGTGAGCTGAGGGGGACTCGATGCTAATATTTGAATGTGAGAGCAAAAAACGCTGCTCAAAAGAATTACTGATAGCACATAAAAGTGCTAACTTTAGAAAGTCCTTGAGTAACAAACCAATATCCAACCAGCATTTTGACTCTGACACACAGTAAACCTCCACTAATTAATGCGCTTCGATACGTACTTTGATATGGACTGAATGAATGAGGAAATGAAACAGCATGTCTGGCTCTGTAAGAGGGAGGAAACAGAGAGAAATTCAGGGTTTGTTGAAGTAAACCTGCCAGCGAGCAGGTTAGGTTCTCAGAGTCAGTTACCACGGTAACAGACCCCGAGTTTAAGTTACCTATCTTTCTGGAACTGAAAACCCAGAGTTTCCCTCATCTCAGAGTTAATTAACTCAGAGTTTTCACTAAACCTGCTTTCTGGAATACATCCCTGGTCTTCAGATTTACCTTTGTGTGTTACTAAGGATGACATACACACAAACACGCAAATAATGATTCATTGCCTTATTAACCTTGGATGTCCAGCCTTGTCAAACCTACTCAAGTTCGTTATTTATTCTTATATTCACAAACGGCACTAACTCCTTAAGTAGTATTTTTCCCCGGTAATGAGTGTTTTGTTTACAATATAAGATAAAGAATCTCTGTGGATCTAAGTTTATGTGAGTGGGAAGGATGGCAGAGCAAGTTCTTAATGAGAAGACTTTGCTTTTACTACATCAATCCTTGTTGAATCCTGGATACCCCTGCAGGTGACTGAAGTAACTTTTCTAAGACATTGATTGCCGTTCGTTCTGTGCAGGAAATAATAACCTTGCAGGTAGCTGTGCTGTCTATAGAGATTTGCCCCCCAGTGCAGTACTGACAGCTCATTACCTTAGTGTTTCTGCCTCACAATGATAATTCACCCAGAAAGTGGTGCATGTCATACCACTCTTTTTTTTTTCCCCCTGAAAATTTGGGCTTCATATATGTGGTTCAATGTGATCCTTCCCAACGTTTCAATTTTGTTTCAAATGTTTGTCTGATACTACTAACACTGATAAGGACCTATCTTCTCCGACACAAAGATGCTGATTGATTTTCACTCAACAGAAATGGCCAGGTCACTCTAGCATTTATAACAGCAAAATTTTCGACCAAAGTTAATTAATTCCAATGGATTCACTGCAGTCAAAAGATTTGCTTACTGAGGCGAAGTAAACCCGTGCAAAGCTTTCACAAGTTCAACTTGTACCATCTACCAAAGGCAAGCTGTCTTTACAATTCAACACTTTCTATGACGCCCATGTCTAAAATGCATTATAACATACTTATGATGCATTATAATCTGTTAATAGCACAGAATTATAGTTATAAACACACTAACTAAATATTCATAATGCTTTATAACAAAAATCATAGCACATTATAAAGCATTTTATAATGACTTATAAGGTAAAGTATCATAATACTTCATAATTGCTGGTCACTGACATTTTTTTGCAAGGATCATAGTGTATTATAATTCTCATAGTTGTAATACACTATAATCATCTTATAATGCATTATAATCACTGTTCTAATGCATTATACTGTGATTATAAGTTACTCTAAGTTGTCATTGGGTCCTCTAAGTGAAGTAATGAAATTCCTGAGGTATAGGCAGATATAATACATTACAAGCTAGTTAGTTAAGTCACTATAAGTGGTCACTGTTTGCTTTAATTAAAGTGAAGCAGGACAGTAAATGTAGTGAAGGAGGGCTTCCACAACGGGTCTTGAACCCCAGTCTTCCAGACCATGGATGACTGCGCTAACCACTCAACCAACAGCTCAACCTGCTAGCTTAGGGCCAGCCTGTCAAATCATCCATGGTCGTTACTCTCTAGAGGGCACGGGCCTGCACTGTGACATTACCCCCTCCTTCGGGAAGTGCGTCCCCGCGCTTCAGCCTACCAGCTCCCTCACGCGGTGTCCATTCATTCACTTCCATTCATTTTAATACTTCTGAATTAGAGCTGCTAGGCTGAAGCGCGGGGACAAGGTAATGTCACAGTGCAGACCTGTGCCTTCTAGAGCAGTGGTTCTCAAAGTGGGGTCTGGGGACCCCCTGGAAACCCTTCAAGGACCACTGCAAAAAGGGGAATAATTTCTTTTCACTATAATTCCATCCATAAGTAACACAATGACAGAATGTATGACTGCTTTGGTCATGGGTTTCATACACCTTGTGTAATAAAACATCCAAAAGCAAAATCCTATCAGATGGGGGGCCCTGGGACAAAATCTTATCAAATGGGGTTCTGTGGTCTAATTTGTGTCAGTTTAGGGGCCCTGCTCCAGAGAGTAATGACCACAGATGATTACCTGCGCTGGCCCTTGAGTAGTGGGATGAGCTGTTGGTTGAAAGGTTAGCATAGTCGTCAGTGGTCTGAGAGACCTGGGTTCAGGTCCCAGTGTGGGAACAATACCTCGCTACATTTACTGTCCTGCTTCACTTTACTTAAAGCAAACAATGACCACTTATAGTGACTTGTAACCAGCTTGTAGTGTATCATACCTGCCTATACCTTTAGGAATTTCATTACTTTACTTAAAGCACCCAGTGGCCACTTAAGAGTAACTTATAATCACATTATAATGTATTACAACTATGAGAATTATAACACACTATGATCCTGGCAAAAAAGAATGTCAGCGAGTGACCAGTAATTATGAATATTATGATTCTTGACCTTATAAGTCATTATAAAATTCTTTGTGTTATGATTGTTGTAATAAAGCATTATGAATATTTATGAGTGCTCATAACTATAGTTATACAGGTATAAACAGATTATAACACATTATAAGGATGTTTATAATGCATTATAGACATGGGCTTCATAGAAAGTGTTACCAAATAATCTGTACTGTTTGACTACATACGTTAGGTGCTGATGCAAAAAAAAAAATGAAAGGAAATATGCCAATACAGTATTTTAGTATTTTTTCCCTCATGTATTGGTATCAGTCCCAAAAGGTCCACTACAGGTCAGGCTGTGTTGAGCACAGATTGAGATCGGTGGTTAAACGGTTGACTATACCTATTTTTGCTGTGACCTGTTATATAATTTTAACAGACACCTGCCAGCCAATCAGAAACAAGTATTTCCAATTACGAAGGGACTACATACATTAAGCATTCCTCCTTTTTTCTCCCCTTCAAACACAAAATGAAGTTTATTACATAGGTTTTAACTTTCTGTGCTGTATGTTTTCCTTCTTAGACAATTTGTTGAAGTATAAATAGATAGTGCTAGACTTTAGAAGTACCCTAGGGTTAATTTGTCCTGGACTAATTGCCACATTAAAGTACTGTACCCCACAGTGTTTCAGTGTGTCGTATTATCTGCTCAAGAAACAAAACAGCAGCAACAGGAACATCGTGCCACAGCAGATTGTGTGTGGGTGAGTATGCAGGGCTTTGTTGTGCTCCTCTTTTTTACATAAGAAAACAACATTCCCTTTAACAGCACCCCTTCGGTTCATGCCTGGGAAATCCTCTTCTAGTCGCTGCCGCATCTGCGTCATCAGGAGCAATTTTTACAGCTTTCAACCTCCCACATGATGGCAAGCTTGAAACACAAAGAGAAGGCGGAATGAGAAACAGAGGTGCTTCCCCTGCCTTCTTTAAGGCAGCTTGTAGTCAGGCATCTCATCTGTCAAAGTTTTAGCAGCAATTTTATGCTGTAAAATTGAAAATGACTACAATTTTTAGTGACTTGAAGTTTGTTGTCTGACACTTTTTCCAAGTACCTGAAGCTAAAACTAAATTCGCCAGATGCCAACGTGGTTTTCATAAAGCCTTACATTTTAAAAGTAGGTACGATAACCAATTTTCAACCATAGTTACAAAGAATATCTCCACTTAAAGAGTAACTACAAACCCAAATTCTGCTAGCTCCCTCCCTCCCAGCATATTTTAAAAATGCAGCAGAGGACTGCAGGGCAACAACTGTAGGAGGCGTGGCCTCGTGGTATTTTATGACGTCCCAATCGGCCGACTCAATGTCAGCATTGGCCTTAACAAGGTTCGGGGCTGATTTAAAACAAAGCAAAATGTGTTTTGCCATTTCCAACCTATGAAATGCTGATTTTTATAAATTTGGTGTCAGTGTCAATATTAACACCAGCATTGATGAGTTTCATCACAGTACAGTCATATAATTTAGTTTACAGCTCAAAAACAGGTTTAAAAAGGCAGTGCCTCTTTAAAGATCAATCAAAGCTAATCATGTCAGTGGAGGTTTTGCCTCATTGAACAAAGATCAATGTGTCAGCAAAACAACAGCAGTGGAATCTTTTCCCACTTGTCTTCAATTGCTTCTAAGGTTAAGACTTGGACAGGAATTCCAGCACCATGCCTGGAGGTATCTACACATATTAGAGTTTTAATGTTGAAGGTAAAGTGGATTCATTTGCATAATTAGGGTTGAAACATATTAAGAGAAGAGGCAGGTAGGCAGAGCAGAGTAATGAGGCAGGGAAATGGGAGTAAGTGTGCAGCGCGGCATATGACAGCAGCCATGTTTAGACCGCACTACAGTGAATCTCTCAGGGGAGGCTTACTAATGACTTTGATTTTTCTGGAGATGAGTCAAAACAGTCAGTGGCCTCCCTGCCTCCTTCTGAATCTGTCCTCCTCAAATAAGCACCTCCACTGTCTGTTGATGTTGTTCCAGTGTCGAGCATGGAATTGACAAGGCAGGCTATTGTACAGTGGTCTTGTTTGGCTTTCCATTCTTGGAGATTATGTCAGAGGAGGAAAAGGCAGATACTTTACAGTGCAGCGCGTCCCCTTTGCTATCGAGTGCCATACCATCCCAGTGAGCAAATATTTGACAGTGATAGAGGCTTTGTGCTCCATTGAAACCATTCTCGGGCAATGCACCTCTCATGTGTGCAGCATTTTAGTTTGTTGTTGTGCTTCTCTTTGTGTGTTTCCAGACTGCAGCCTTCACCACATTGTAGACATTGTTCTTACATGGCCAAAGCACTCAACTGCTTGTGATTCTCTGATGCCACATAGACTCCATTTTTGGGTTGCTCTGATAAGACCTAGCAACTCAGTTTATCTTATTATTTCATACTTAAACAGAAGTAATCAAATAATTATGTATATTCTGTAAAATGTTCCCTTTGTTTTAATTAGCTACTGGACAGTTATGTGTTGTAGAGCTCCCTGTGGACTGCTTGCCAGGCCACTTGTAGTGTTGTAATATTTATCAAACCAAATGAGCCTCCATACACCCCAGGAATGTCTGTAGTCTCGTCCTACACCAATGAGCAAGATAGTATCCAATTAATTATAATGCTAGATTCAAGAAAAAATAAGTAATCCAAATTTAATCAGATGTGATGTGCACAGAGTTGTAATCACAGATAGGCCTGAGCTTGAGTTTGATGTTCAGAAGTGCTTTACAAAATGAGAGAAAAAAAATGAATCAAAGTCTTTTGAAACCCTCTGTGGAGAGATGTGCCTCGCTATAGATTCTAGATTAGCATAATGAAGGATAGGTTATCTCTGAGTAGCTTGTCATTAGCCTTATATGACTGATATGAATATGTATATAGGAATAGTTAGATAAGCAGATCAATACCACTCTCATTTCTGTCTGTTGAATATAAAACTACAGCCAGCAGCCGGTTAGCTTAGCATAGCATAAAGACTGGAAAAAAGGGCAAGCAGCTAGCCTGACTCTCCCCAAATGTTACAAAACCAGCCTACCAGCAATGGAAAAGCCCACGTTATATCCCTGTTTCACTAATCCGTACAAAAACTGAAGTGTAAAAATGACAAGTTGTGGTTGCAGGAGGTTAAGTGTGAGACTTTTTCTTGGCCGGGTGCAATGTCTTCCTGGATGTTTAAGCAAACAAGATATAATGTGTTAATGGGTGAGCATTAGAGGTGCTGGTATGGTGGATTATGTGACAGAGCCAGGCTAGCTCTTTCTCTGTGTTTCCACTCTGTGTGCTAAGTTAACCGGCTGCTGGCTGTTTTAACTGACATATATGAGAGTGGTATCAATCTTCTCATCTAACTCTCGGCAAGAGATTTGAATATTTCATTTAATTTCTGTTAATGAACTTTGGCAACTATCTGCCCAAACCAACAAATCAATTATCAAGGCCACTGCATTATCAGCAGATGCTTTCTGGAATCACTCGATTGACAATGTATGGATGAATGACTTTATGGACTGCCACAGTGCCCAGAGTCAATATAAGCACAACTTTGTAATTACATTTTTGCTTGTGGCCCTACAGTCAGCTTGCTTTCACAAAAGTCAGAAAAAATTGTTTTAAAATACTGTAGATGAGTGAGTTTTTGGAAATCTCCTTGGATACAGTGGTTTTCTTTATCTGCTGTAGGTCAAATAAGGTAATCAGGGAAGGACATCCTCCTTTGTGCGCAGGATAATTTCCAGGAAAAAAATCTTTTTTTTATCTGTGACAATACAGACCGTCTTGCTTTGTGGCCATGAACTGTGAGAATAGCTCTTCTGGTTGTGTTTAAATCAGCATACTGGATTATCAGATCAGATTTATTGCAGCAGCTCTTTTTTCCTGCTTCAACATTCAGACTATCGACGTCTGGCGGGGGAAGATAGCCCTAATTATTTTCAATCCATATGTGATTAACAGAGATTTGCCTTTAAATGCTTAGTGCACGGGCCTGTTGAACGCTCAGCTCAGACATGGACCAGTAGCTTCAGACGTGCTCCATAAGCTCACAGCTGAATGTGCTTCATGCCACCCTGGGAATATGGGAATGTGGAATTACACAAAGTCTCTTATACTAACAGTGTTTTGGTCATAACTTTTCCTCAGCAATTTTCCATTTTTCATAATATGCTTTGTGAGATTCAGCAGGAATTTAGGAATGTAATTCAGGGAAGGTTAAAGAAGTTGGAGTCACTATAGTATCTATTTATCATACAAGCTGCCCCCTAAGAGCAAATGCAGAGCTACTGTCTTATGTCTTGTCACATATTGCAGTTGTGTAATGATTGCCCCAGGCAAGTTCATCTATGATCTGTGTACTTGATTAGCTGTAATTAATTTTCTGACATCAATCCCAAACTCAAGGCAGCAATCAAGAGATTTTTTTTTTTGCCTGATTGAGGCCAAGTGGCAGTAAATTATATTTGGAAAATAGAAAAGTGAGATCATTACAGTTTTAACACTGTTTGGTAACAGGTGAATGTGTGGGAAGGGTAGCAGATAAGAAGCAATGCCAAAACCCTTAGCTCATATTCTGCTGATGTGTAATGATGTTTACTGGGGAATATGCACAGAGGGAATACGAATTCAAAAAGAAATGGCATTCTTGGAACAATAAATCTACAGAATTAAAGCTGCAGAAGGCAAAATGTTTATGTAAAAATATGCACAGCCTACTGGCTTCAGCTTCTAAGTCAAGCTGCAAAAGAAGTCTCCCTTTTACTGTTCGACATGCCATAGTTTTGTCATGGTTTTAATATGTAATTATTTTCAGGTGTTAAATATCGTCACTTTCACGGGAGGTGACAATTCAACACCTGGGAGTGACATACTGTTGTTTGAACAGCAGTGAGGAAAACCATCCAGAACAAGCACAACTCACTGATGATGCCTAAACCAACTGTGAAAACATTTATCACATTCACATACCTTTTCACTGGTTTCAGATCCAAAAATTCTAAAAGCAATTTCCTACTGCTAAAGTACCTGTTATGTTTCCAGCTTTCATATCAATGACTTAAATTCTCACTAGGGTATTTGAATTGAGCCTGCCTAATTTCTGAATGAATGTGTGTGTTTTAAGCAGAAGTGTGAAGTGAAATATATTTCTTTACTTTTTAATATTATTAAAATGACCACATATTTAACTGTTAAAGGTGCAATACGTAAAATTCAGAAATTCCTTCTCACACTAACATTATCCAGCTAAAACCACAATATCACAATATATTTTACATGCTTTGCAGTAATATTAGTTTACCTGACTGTGTTAGCAGACTCCATTTGTAACCTAACGTTAGCTAGTGTTGCACCCTGTTGGTGCTGGAGAGAGGCATGGCACTCGGGAGCGCGCATAAACGTCACATCCTTTGGATTTTCGCGGAAAAAACGGCCAGAGTCCTTCACATAGAAATCAGTCCACAGGCTGTTATACAGTCCACAGACAACTGATCAAGTCAGGGAAGGTCTCATTTTTTATGTTACATTAATCCGTTCACTCATTGACAATAGAAAGCAATTAATACATATAAATTGCTTCACAATTCTTACATATAGAACCTTTAACATGTTTTTTTTGTAGTTACGGCAGATGTTAAAAACAGATTAACTCTTAGCTGCCCTAAATACTTATTGTCTTTGTGCTTATTTGGAGTCTCAGACATTAGTGAAACTGTTTCACCATCAAAAGATAAATAAGGTTGTAATCCATTTTACCACCAACCTGCTTTTCTGTTTAGGCATAATCACATAATCACATAACACAGCTAAAACAGCTTGTGAGTGCTTTATCCATGTAACCACAACAGATAATTTGGGGATTTTAGGCACTTTCCTACTGGGTTTTCAGATATTTTGCCCAGTGTCCAATACATTCAAAACACCTTCTACAACACTACTTAAAACTATAGCCTAAGAGAGGCTTTATTTAAATTAAAACATGTTTTAACACCAAATTACTGTCATTCCTTTCCAATTATAGTTATAAGATTATCTAAGGTATAGGCTGTGCTTCCCATAGCCAGAGTAGGCAGACTTCTTAGGACTTGGCACATATCTAAATGTATTTTTCTATTAAAGTAATAAATTCAGGTTCAGTTGGTCATGGTCGAGGTGACACCTTTGCCTCATTTTGAGTCGGGAAAAGCCCTGGTGAGTTAGTGTGTAAGCCTGTGCATGGTGATTCAGAGGCTCTCTACATGGTTAAAATTAATCCTCCAGCCATGTTGTCCCCTAGCTGGCCTCCCTGCAGATCCTTGAGTGCCCTCACAGTGCAACAGCACTGGCTATGTCACGCTATCACTTTCCCCACTTACCTCCAATACAATCATGACATGAAAACAGGCCAGCAAGCGCATAAATATGCAGACATACACAACAATATGTGGAGTATAGACTACATATTTCTCCTGACATTTGTCTGATAAAAAATGTATCCTGGTGCCTGTTTCTAGGTTAGAAATTGTAACGATAGAAAAGAAATACTATCAAAAAGAGGATACACTGCAGACCACCCACTTAAGCAGCAAAGCAGATTTCAACCTTTCTGTACAAAAACTAAAGAACTGATTTTTGTGAGTTAATATTTCTACATATATTTTTAAAGTTCTGTTTTCTAGATAACAAAACAATTTGTATGACATCTGTATGTTTAACAAATATTCATTCAATTATGATTCATTTATCTCAACACAGACTGATACCAATTTAAACATGTTGTGGCTGTAGTACTGAAATGCTCTCTCCAGCATCACTCCTCTCATTTGAAGGCTTTAGATCCAGGAATGAATCCAGGAACTGATCAGGCCGAGCCAAGATTAGATTTTTGCTTAAAGATAAAATGAATGAATGGCAGACAGTAAGAAACACTCTTTACTCATCATTCTCGACAAAGCCAGTGAATATGAATGAATGGATGAATCAATGAATGGATGAGCATATCAAGAAAAGGAAAACTGAACCAGCTCCAAGAGGATTTTAGCAAAGAGCATCTGGGTAATATCGCTGTAATGAGGAAACCAGTCAAGGCCTGTTTTTCTCTTTCGAACAGTTAAGTCAATGGAAATCTGCATTGATAGTATGCCACCCAACATTTGTGTGTTGATGCTTGAGGTGTCCCACAATCCCACTGTTATTAGCAGAGAGTGATAGGGTGATAGAGTGATAAATACGGTTTTTTTTTAAATTACAACTAGACATGAAGAAAAGCAAAGACCCAGATGTCAATAGCACACAGTGCTTCATATCTGCACACAAATGAATCTACATTAGATCCTGACACATTTGTAGAGGCAAACATGTCTGACTAATGCTGCTTTATGTGGTACATTTCTAACATGACAATATCATCTATCTATGAGCTTCTTAATCATTGCTGAGTCTTTAATTTATTGTGTGGAACATGTTTCAACCCACTCTTGAGCTGTATAATGCAACCTTGGTTTGAGATGGTGAATTTTCATCAACAACCAATCAGTAGAGTTTTAATAAGCACGAATGTCAGCAGCATGTTTGTGCTAGCGAGGTGACATTTTCCTAAAGTGCGATATGGTTTTTTGGTACTGTGGGGATTAGCTTTCAGTGCAAGGAGAGGTACATTGTCACTGGCAATCCATTAGCACACTGCCATTTTGGTGTCAAATGGACAATATTTGGCAACTTCTGCTGCCTGTCAGCTCGGAACATGTCAAAACCACACTACCATGCCCCAACAGTGTTATGTGCTATTTTCCAGTAAGTTATACATTTTTCAATCAAAAAAAATCATATTACCAAACAAAAACAAAACATCTTTTATTCCAGTCATGGCAGTTGTGCGAGGAAGAGTAGCTATAGATTAATGTTTGATTCTGCACAGCCTCTCTCTGCCCAACAGCTTGCATGTAAGAAGCCCTGTTCTTTCAGGTGATTAACTTTCTTTACAGCTAGCAGGTGCGTGTTCCATCTGCGGTCTTTAATTTGAGTGATGTGCATTGTCAAAGTGGGAATACGCACACCAGCTTAATCAGGTTGCCTTGATTAAATCCTACACAACCAGCACCAGGGTTGTGTAAAGTAACCACATAAACCTGTGGAGTCTTTTGTACAGCATGGTGTGGTAGAGCAGAATCATGACCTGTCATATAACTGTGTTGGTTAAATTTCATAGCGGTGTGAACAGAAATGGGAATCTTAGCCTCATCATGGGAGACGCTCCTGTGGACTCACCACTCCATTACATCCATCCAGTGCTATGACGGTAATCAGCCTCCAACACACTCACTGATAATAGGGGTTTAATGGTATACAAGATTTACGGTTCGGTATGTACCTTGGATTTAGGGTCACGATTTGGTATGTTATCAGTACAGCAGAGAAAACAAAAAAAAAAAAGCTGGAAAATAACATTTTGGTCCCTTATTTTGAAAAATGTAAACATCCAACAATGGCTCATTGGCCGTAACCATTACTGAAACAGTTTAATTGTGCCGCAGTGGAAAAGGAAAACAACCTCTCTGCTTCTCGCAAGGAGTCAAGACACCTGCTGACAGCTGTTTTATGATGATTTATGGTCGATCAGAACTGATTCTTACGTGCTGCCCAACCACGTCAGAAATCAAATGTGTTTATAGTTGTTCTGAACGGCTTTTCTCAAAGGCGGAGTGACAAGCCAACCGTCACAGAGAGGGGAGGGGGACGGGAGACGTGACATCGTTTAAATACAGGGATAATGTTGCATATATTAATAATAATGTTGCACAGGGTCAGTGTGTCATGGGAGGATTGTCAATCTCGGGTCTCTCGTTTGTCATTGCGACAGCAGCGACACTACATGAGCATGAGTAACCAGGTAACCAGGCTTACTTGGCTAAGCCGGCTAGTGTACATCCATGAGCATGTTACAGCTAAGTGCTGCACTGCTAAAACGTTCCGAGTGGAACTTGCACTTGAGAATTACTGTTCCGCACATCAGAGTGAGTAGATTATTAAACTATTTTGACAGTAATTGTTTGGGTCATGAAGAATACCGAACCGAAAGTCAATACCAAACCGAACATCCTGTACCAAACCGTCCTGTATTCGTCCGGTTTGGGACGAATACACGTACACCCCTAATTGATTATATA
Organism: Scomberomorus guttatus; assembly: GCA_038419695.1. NCBI lineage: Eukaryota > Metazoa > Chordata > Actinopteri > Scombriformes > Scombridae > Scomberomorus > Scomberomorus guttatus. The sequence continues at coordinate 23,095,310 of CM076461.1, forward strand.
TGATAATGGATTTTTTTTTCTAATCCACCCTGTTTCCATGTGAGCCCTTGGTGCCCCACATGCCTCCGACCACAAAAATACCAAAAGTGCACTGCCTACCTCTGCACAGTGTGCACTTGACTGCGCCTCGCACTGTGCCCACACTCTCATTCTCCAAGAATTTGAAAGTAAAGCACTGTGAGTTAAATCGAGCAACAGTCTATTAAAATGAACAAAGATTTGTCCTAATTGATGTAGATCATGGAGTGTTAAATTTATTCTGAGTTTGTCTTCCAAAGCAACTTGGAAAAAAAACAGTCTTGGACTTGATAATTACACCGAGTGAAGTCACACGCTTTTGCAGGGAAGTATGGGCACTGTATCAAATACAAATTTAGCACCTCTTCTCTGCAGCCATGCAGCAGTACAGTGGAACAGTTTGGTGTGCAGTCCCAACATGGGCCCACGCGTGAAAAAGATAAGGGAGTAAAAATACAAGCCATCACAACCAGTTGCTGGGGAATACAACTACCCCTCCCCCTGCTATAGCCAGTTTACATTCTTTCTGAAGGAACTGCATAAATCCAGCAGGGCTTAACTAGCAACAATACGGGCCTCCACCTCGTGTTGGCAAGCTGCCTCTTGATGTGATGTGAAGAGAAGAAGAAAACTGTATTTCTGGCAGGCAGCTGTGAGTCACTTTGTCAGTGCTGAACTTTGCTGTAGCACTCATTACTGTTTCATCACATCACTGCAGTGTTTGCAGGTGAAAAGGTCACTCCCTCCAACCTACGGACTACTCATGGGTGATGGGTTGATGATATTCAATAGTCCAGCTGCAGGTAGTGGTGGGGTCATAGCCTGAAAACATGCAAGGCTGCACTGGTGGCTTAGACTTGGGATATAAGTCAAAATGTAAATATGTGCTGTTTGTCTGTAATTCCCATAGTAAAATGCCCAGTTCATTACTGTCATTTCAGAATTATGGCCATTTTGCATATTAATACATTGCATATTATTTATAGTACCCTGCTGTTATATTTACATATTACAGCAATATACTGTGCTCCTTTTCTGCTCATAGAGATTCAGTGCCAGTTTCTGTTCAGTTGTACAGATATTGAAACATAATATCATTGCCTTGTGATACATCCCATATCGTAGAATTATCTGTATACTCATTATAGTTATTTTACAGCATTCAGGACTCTAGAACTAAAAGCGCTGTTCATTTTCTGAACAATGTTAGATGTTCTGTAGTCTGAGCACTTCCTGGGCTTGGATGGGAATTAAACTCTCCCAGTTATATGATTACAGTGAACATCTGTGTTAGAAAATCTGTGTCAATAAAACTGTAAGAAGATAACATAACTTCCAAAGTTATGTTAGCTAAAAGCCCTTGAAAAATTAGATTCAATTCTTACATGTTTCTCTATAACATTATATATTAATGACTAATTTAGCAACAATTAAGGTTAAACTTTGGAAAAGAAACATAGTTATTGTTTATTAACGATAACGCTTGTTAACGCTTATTAGCAATAACAGTAAGTATAACTAATAATACTCAAAACCTCCCTTATTTGCTTCATGAGGGCAGTGTGGATGTGATTTTATCAGATTTGATTGACAGTTGCTGGCATTCAAATGTTGATAAACTATTGGTGCTCAGAATTACGTGACACTTTTTCTAACTAAGCCCCGCCCACTTCAAACCAGTGAGAAAAGAGAGAACAAAAACACAAATATAGAAATCTTTCGTGTAAAATAACCAGAACTGTTCAACCTTCAGAAAAAAATGTGTGTTCATGTAGGACCCCTTCGCTCATACTAAAAAACTGATTAAGAAAATTGTTTTTTTTATGGGCCTTTAAAATTCTGTCTCATGAGTTGCAGAAACCAGTGATTACACTTTTTCAGAGAACTGATAACACAATCTGATCTTAAATCAATTCACTTTAGGACTCTAGGATTATGAATTCTGCAACAATCGACCCATATTTCACTCCTAACTGCAAAGCACAAGAGTTTTGAATTCCCTAGAACTCTGATTGGCTTCTTCTCTATCCAACAGCTGCCTAGGCTCATGGATATTGTAGTATTTAGAGCCATCTGCCATGCAAAACATGACTGAACATGAACATGCCTTCTCAGAAATAAAGTTGAAATAATTAAAACTGTCGGCCATGACTACAGGATAGTTACATTATCCAACAGACTCATGTGTCTCTGTGTTGAAGAACATAGAGGATATCAATAAAAGAAAACTTTGAATGGGTATTAAAATACTTCTGGGACCAGTCGCTCTGCCTACTTCACGATCCTCACCCTTATTGAGATTTCCCTCCTGTGGGCATGTAAATCAGCCAGATGGTTTTATGTGTATGTACAATATAGCCTTCAGTTTTTGAGAGAAGACTCTGGATAAGTCAGGATAATGCTAGATGGCCCATGCTTCAGCCCCAGTTCCTTTCTTCTGTGGTACCATGATCACATTTAGCCCTTGCCACGACTTGAATTAGAACTAGGACTTAAAGGACATACCTGAAACCCTCTCTCACTCACCTTCACTTTTCCTTCCCTGACTCTCGTCTCACCCAAGATGACTCAGTAAGCACAATCTTCCCAAAAATCTCATTAAGTCCCACCGCAGCCACTGAGTGCTGTTGTATTATTCATGTGTTTTTCCCAAGGCACTCTCAAAAATGGGTGAATAATTCCATCTGATGTTTAAAATGCACAGCAAGAAAATCAGCTAGATTACATCTAAGCATACCTTTATACTAACAATACTGTCACTGGGCTCCTAGTAGCTCATGAATTCTCCTACATGAGGTGATCCATTAGTAGCTCAAGCTGCATAAAGTCACATGTACTGCAATTTATAATCTATATAAATAATTTTAAGAAGCTTCTTTAATAAGATAAAATGCAGCATTAGACATATTGGGTTATATTTAAAACACTTAACGATCATCAGTTTGAGACATGTAGCTCATCTCAGGACTGAGATATTTCAGTGGGACTCATTAGCTGGCAAACATTAGCATTTTATTTATGCATGGCAAGCTAATCCATCTAAAACTGTATGTGTTCTTAATACTCCCTGCAGCGCCATTCACTGTATCCACCAGGGCAGCTAAAGAGATCTGCATAAATCTTCAACTGGCTGTACACGACCTGTCAAGCTTTATAGAGATGGAGAACTTGTGCTTATGGGGGTATACAAAGAGGTTAAGAGTGTTTGGGTGTAAGGGTGTGTACTTTCCCGTCTGCATAGTGTTAGTAGTTAGAACTACTGTACACTGAACTAGTAAGTAGTTGTTATACTTAAGGGATAAGGAATTTATTAAAGCTCACACAGCTTTTAGCTCATTGTCTCACAGCTCTCACCAACCTTTCCATATAAAACCATGGGCAGCCATTTCCAGCAAAATGCAAATATCCAACATGAAACAACCCAAGTGAACAAGTGCACGCTTAAGAAATGTGAGCATCTCTAAAACCAAATATGCAGATATTTTTTCTGACTATTTCAGCTGGTTAGAACAACAGTCAACCAATCTGAGCTTTGTAGACAGGATTAAGGATGTAGTAACTGGTACCGCAGGTCTGTTTCAACTGAAAATGATGTTGGCAGGACCAATATGTTACTAGCTACTGATTAATGAAGGCAAAACAATTCAAAATAACCCAAAATAAACAAAATGGCAATTCAGTCTGATTATCAGGCCACCCTAGTCTTCAAAATTCAGATTTAAATTTTTGTCATTGCTACAGAAAGCATCTTGTGTTGGTATCACATTTGTCTTAAACTGCAATGGCTAATTACTATATTCTTGCAACTTGTTGCAACTGTATAGCTCGAGTCTGCCTGCATCCGAGGTGTTAAATTTAGAATTAAATCCTACTTTGATCTCAGAGATTAACATCTTTCAGACAGCAGATGTTACAGCAGCTCTGATACAACACTGACTCAACTATTATGGATACAGTACCAGTCAAAAGTTTGGACACGCTTTCTCATTCAAGTGAATTGGAAAGTGTGTCCAAACTTTTGATTGGTACTGTACACTTATGTATTCTTCTACAAAAGTGTTCAGTGTTTCCTGGTGGTTATATTTATGACACAGCTGAAGATGTTTGTTTTTTTTTTAAATCTCTTCCCACTGCTATATTTTCATGCATGCCAGGGAATGTAGTGAGTAACTGAGGTTGCAGTATCATTTCATGACTCCATTTTTACCTTCACATGAGACATATGCTGTAGGCAAGCCCCATGCAAGGCAGGAGATTCCACAGCTGCTGCTGTTAAAATATGCAAATTGGTAAAATATGGTTCCAACTAAATATAACCCGCAATTAAAATTTTACTGTTGCATTAAGCAGGAGTATAACACAATAATGACTGCACTGAGTCACAACCTGTAGATGATTTATAACCAACCTGTGAGCGTGATGGTGAGGATGCAGAGAAAGATAGAAACGTATGAATAAATATGCCTGCATCACTGATGTTACAGCAGGGAGTTGTATAGCTTTGTATAAGTTTTATGGCTGTTGGCAGAGCTATGGCCTTTATTAATTCAGCCAAATAAAGTATCAAGCATAGCAGGGTACTGTATATATGCCAGTGAGTGAACTGCACCTGAGACAGATGAAATGCAAGCAGGCTGAACTTTACTGTTCAAATTTGCATAGAGTCCAACAAACTTTAAGTCACATTTTGTCATCTAACATACATGTATTATTATGGTGTGGCATGTTTCCACAGCTTCTCTCTCCGAAGTGCCATAAGGATGAGTGCCTCTCATCTCCATGTGCAGTGAGAATAGAGACTAACTCAGACTGGCAGATGGGTAGAGGGCATTCAGTAAACAGCTACACAGGTCAGGATGACATTAAAATGTCTTTCATTGGCCAGCTAACTAAAGAGGGGAAGCCCTAATGCATGCACAGGCATCAAGAGTCACATTTACAACACAGTACAGTACCTCCTGGCTTTCACACACACCCACACACAGCTGAAGACTTTCAAAGATTTGCTTCTTAGATGTTTAATATTATTTTTGTAGTTTTTACATTTCCTCTGAAATATGGGCGCATAACTAAAATTACATATATTCTTACTTTACGACAGTTTCTCTTAGTCAATCATTCGTGATTAGATTCTGACAAATCATTTATCTGTCAAGTTCATCGCTATGAGTTGTAAGCAAAGTCCCGTGCACACACGCAGACACACACACAGGCAGTACTGTCAGCGCTCTGGTGGGCTCAGTTGGCAGCGCTGAGAATACCCAGCATGCTGTCAGCGGCACATTCACACTGACCTCAGACCAGTGAAACACAGCAGACCAGGACTTCCTACAGTCTGCTGAGCACGGATCAGCCAACTGGCCATGACGCTGAAACATGGTTTGTCAGAGAGGGACCCTCTCTCTATGCAGCACCCAACAGTCACTCCAAACACAGACCGGGGGAGAGGAGAGCTGAGCTCAGCCAATATGTTTTCTTTTAAAAAGTGATACTGGTAATGATTCTGAAACCAGCCCCTACTGTCTGCCACAGGTTGGAACTCCAGCTGACGATCCAAAAATGTTGTGTTCATTGGCTGAAAATGTTAGAAAAACCTTAAGGGCCCCATTTACACTTGTTATTTCAAGACACTAATATCTGGATAAAAAACAAATCCAATTCATACACTTTCATTTAGACATATTGATTAGCCAGATTAAAATTTAAAAAAAGTGGTCATTGGAACATGTGGTTGCTGCTGTGGTGGCCCCCAAAACTCTTCAACATCAGGTGTCTCAGTCCTACTTGGGAGAGTCTAGAGAAGCAATCAGATATGAACAATACCTCTTGTTTGCATTTACAATTCAATTCAATAGGTTCATGCCCAAGACTCATGAGGTGGATACATATAAATGGGGTATAATGGGTTTTTGGAAATTGATAACATTATTCATGTATTCATTCATTGGACTTCAGCTGTATTATAACTGTATTGTGTCACCAGTGCCATTGAAAAGGGCCTTTTCATGAAGAAAAAAAAAAAACACAAAACACCTCAGTATCCCTGGGATTTATGTCCATATTGAATGATTCCACACGTCACAGTTAACGTCCAACCCCAACATTCAGTATCAGTGGAGGAAGTACTGCGTCCTTTCTGTAGTGAGGCAAGAAAATAAGGCTGTGGAGGTTGGTATAGTGGATGAGTATGTAACGTGTCTGGTTTTCAATGCAGGAGACCAGAGTTCAGCAAAATAATTATTTTTTAGAATCGGTGCCTCTTAAACTGCATTTTGAAACAGAGGCTACTACAAATGAATGTGATTAAAATGTGACACAATAATTAATTCAGGTTAAGTCCAAGCAGTGTAGTTTGATCAAATCTTGCTTAAAATTCATCTTTTCAGAAGAGGACACACAAGCAGTTATCTAAGTTTAAAAGCTGATACTGGCCCAATATTTTGAAAAAAGAAAATATATCAGTCTAACTGTAAAGGGGCCCCTGATTCTAATATACTGAAACTCACAGATTGAATATATGTATGTGTGTCTATGTGTGTGTGTGTGTGCGTGTACGTATGTGCGTGCGTGCGTCTCCACCTGTTATGTGACCGTGTCCTGCTCACGCCAGACTGTCTGAATCACGCTCGGGCAAGAAGGCAGAACTAAGGCCCTTCTGCTTTCATCTATAATTCAGAGCAGCACCACATACCATTTGTCTCCTGCAGAATTACAATTTCATATCTCCTGTTTCTGGGGAATTGCTTTTCGAGATAGAAAAAAGGGGGTGCACACCTATTCAAGGTTTCAGGTGTTCCTTTGTAAGGGCTCTTTAGGGAATAAAGGAGTATCATGTTAGGAAATTTATCAGCAAAATACATACAGTATGAAAGCAGTGCGAGATATTTCTTCACAAAAGGCTTCTGAGGGTTCCAAGCATCCATCAATAGGAAAATCAATAAATCTGCTCCGCTTTTTGCTGCATCTTCTTTCTCTATCTCTGTTCAACCCAGGACTGATGCCTCTGTAACAAATATTAAATCTCTTTATATACACGTGCATACTGATGTGAATGTCCTGGGCTTTACAGCACTGTGCATTTTCTGGGCAACAGATAATCCATAGAGTTTCATTTCAGTTCTTGATATAGTTACTTAGTGAAGAAACTCATAACATGGACTGCATGCAAAAATAAATAAAATAAAGAGAAGAGGTCATTTGTAGCTTATAAAAGCTACAGCATCTGAAAGGTCTGTGCATGCGATTTCACAAGGAATACTACACAAGGTCGGTAATGTCTGAGCATTACCAACCAATACTAATAGAAGGACAAATAGAAATTCTTGCACCACTCTCAACACCTACTCTCGCAAATAAAACATGAAGGACTGATGAATGTCTTATAACCAAAATGTTGTATTTTTCAACATGTTTTATATTTAAAGTAACAACATTGTTTTTGACGATTTTTGGAAGTTTTGAGGGCTTCACAGTCATCTCCTCTGAGCCCCAATCCTGAAATCTGAAGGAAACTTTTTGGAAATCTTACAATTGGCTTGGTTAAACCATAATTAGCACAAAGTCCAATAACAAAGCAGAGTGAGTAGGCTGTTCCTCCCAATCAGCCCCTTTTCAAGTTTCTCTATTGTGTCTGTTTAAGTTGCGTCTGGGACTCAGCTCGGAGACACAAATGTTATTACAATAGACCCAGATTCTTTCCAGAAAAAGGCCCCTGAAGCTCCTTGCAATACCATAAGTATCTCCATTTCTGCAACAGTCACATTTTCACACAAAATTTAGGACAGAAGCACTTTCTTGAATACTATCAAAAAATGTTTTTGTTTGTTTGCAATAATGATTCTCTACTGGATGTGGAGAGACTGAATTTAAAAAATTGAATTTGGATCAAATAAAGCGTTATTTACAGCTAATTACACCCCAAATCTCTTCAGTGCACACAAAAAAACTACAAAAATAAAGTCTCTAATGTTCACTGAATAGACCTGAGGTGCTGTCGGTCTATCAAGCTGATTATAAGGTACAGTAACAGAGACATTAATAAAATAAAATGAGAATACGGTCAGCTAAATAACAAGGGGGTAAACCGATCATTAATACCTCAAAGTCAATGCTGCATGCCGGAAAAGGAATACAGAGGAAAGATTTATAGTTTACAGAAACAGTGCACAAAAATCCAATAATGTCCAGTGAGCTGCGAGAATGACACTGTGTGTGTGTGTGTGTGTGTGTGTGTATGTGTGTGTAAAGTTGTGTCATCTGCTGCACAGAGCTACATGGCAGCCTGGCTGAGACTCATTGGTCAACCTGTCATCACTGGTTCTGACTCACCGCTTAACCTTTGTGAGCATACGCCGTTATTTAGTACAACACTGGCCCCGTGGGGAGAGAGAAACGGTTAAATGGATGGGGCTGCAGCGGACAAGCTTACCAGCCCCCCCTCCCCCAACACACACACACACACACACATATATATATAAATACAGTACTGTGCATGCACACACGCTTATCTACTGCACTCAGCTTCTCACTGTAGACTGAGTGGAGACTGATTCATTCAAAGTTAGAAAACAGTTCAGAGTAAACCAACTGAAGTAAGGCTATTAATCCAAAACAGTTGAATGTTTAATAAGACATACGACAAGATTTATCAAATGGTCTACTGTGAATCCTAATATAATATCATAATACAATATTTGGCAAAAGGCAAATATAGTACATCACTTGTGTGAATATTTCTTCTTCTGAAATACTGCATCTCTCATCTACTAGATGTAGATATAGACTAATGTTAGCATGCCAGCATGCTAAACTAAGATGGTGAACAGGGTAAACATTATACCTGCTAAACATCAGCATGTTAGTATTGTCACTGTGGGCCTGTTAGCATGCTGACACTGCACCACTGTGTCTAAGTACAGCCTCACAGAACTACGACCAAATGGAAACAGACACAAATAGTAATGAGCTTAGTTACATGAACCAGCATTTCATAATGTCCCAATGACATACTGTATGTAGTGCTCAACATTTAAACCAATCAGGCATTTCTATCTGTCACAATGACTTCTATTAAATTGGTTTCTGCCACATACACGGTGACAGTCACAATGGACTGTGGCACAAAACGGCACAATTGTCTTTTCATGAATTAAGCACATATTATAAAAGAGCACTGGAGATAATGCAACTGAGATCAAATCAATTCTTGTACATAAAAATGTTCTCTTCTTGCATCACTTTTGGTCTCAAGTGGACAATGTGCTCATTACATAATGTGGGCTTCTAATTTGCGTTTTATTCTAATAATAGAGGAAAACACACTGCAATTACTGAGATCAGCTGCAGAAAATAAATAGAGTAGTTTATGTTGTAAAGAGAGGGAAAGTGCTAGCGAGACTCAAGGTTAACTCAAAAAAAACAAACATTCTCATTTTCTCCTTGCCACAGCTGGCGTCTCAGAAGAACACAGTGCACCTGACACTGGTATTTCAGTTGACAGTGTTAGAGCTCAGAGCTTTTTGGGGCGTGAGTTACTGTGTTAGATATTTTTTGAATTTGGAAAGCAACCAAAAAGCCTTGAGGGATTGGTAGCAATACAGGCAGCATTGCTGAAACTTTGCCTAAAATTCTAAAACAGTCAAAATGGTGCTGTGTGATTCAGCAGAATACATTTTCAGTCCTCCCCTGCTGTCTAATCTTCATAACATTAAAACACCAGCCACCCATTACAAGTAGTTGTTCTTCCTCTTGTGATCGCTGCATCTGACAAAAAGACTGCAGTGTTTCCCCTATAATTGTACAGGCCTGGTGGGCCGCCAGGCCAGCAAGAACCCCCACCAGGCCGAAAAAATATTTTTTAATGCCAAAAATAAAGCCAAATATCCATTCATTCGGAAATCAATAATCATTTGCATTTGGGAGCCTCTGTGCGGTGCTGTTCTGAAATGTGAGTCAACCTTTGTGTCATTGCCTAGGAAACTCTTGACATGGACGCCCCACCCCCTCCCCAAAAGAAAAAATATTTTATTTATGTTATTTACCTAATTTATGTGTACTTGTTATAACTACACTCATGACACTCATTAAACATACCCAATCTGAATCTGGCAACAGTTTGTTTGTAAAAAAAAATGTTCTAAGTGGATCACTAGGAAATAAATATGGGAAGAATATAGTAAAATATGACTGTTTGTTTGATCAGGTCCAAATGTTCTGTAATATTGAACATATGGGCCACACGGCCCATCCCACCACCCCAAAGCAGTCAACCTAGGGGAAACACTGGACTGTGGTATTATGTTTGCAGACAAAGCCCACATTGAAAATAGACCAGCAAGTGCATATCCCAAGAGCTAATTACTAGCCGCGCCATGATTGTCTTTAAATACCAGGTGGGCAGAACAATGACAGGTCCAGACAAAAGAGAAGAACAAAAGACCATCCCTGTTTGATAAAAGGAGGACATAAAGTGAAACAGCCACTAAGAACATGTTATGGGTGTGTGTATTTGAGTGTGTGTGGTCAGACAGTCCTAAAAGGTCATGGACAGAGAAATGACATTCTGTGCTGTGATCAAACCTCAGACTACTACACCAATCATCAATGTATCTGCTAGTGGAACATTAGTTTTTGCATGACTGATGCTCCGAAATCATTCTGTTTACTCTGGACTGCTGGTTACATAATATACTGTACCTAACTATGCATGAAAGGTTTTTTCTTCAAAAATGATGCAAATCCAAAGCCACCTGTGTTTGGCAATAATGAAAGAGCAAACTGTGTTTGTGGACTCATCTTACCATCATTTGCCCATCTCCGTCTATGTGACCCAGCAGTGCAAGAAAATCTGCACAAGTCTGTCAATACACAGCGCCATTCCGTTCAACTGCGACTCCATAATGGGGTGGAAAGGGGATAGGTGCTCCCATGTGTCTATAGCAAGCACTAGATATGAGTTCTGCCGATCGATTCATCCAGGCCTACGAACCAATTATTTCTCCAAGCTCTGCGACTGTCCAGAGACTTCATCTTAATTACCCCTTCCAGTCAGTGCTCCCTCATATTCAGCGTAAGGCCATGTAATGGATCAGTGGCCACTGTTTTGAGTGTGGTGTGACACAGCATTCAGTAGAGGAAAGATGTTTTATGGTGGAGTGGAGGGTAAATCATGGGTTGACTTAAACTGGTTGAAAGATTACAAAAATAGTTCCTTGCCATGCATTGTCTGCATTTTTCTTTGATTATCAGTCTGCAAATGACTCTCCACACTCACATAACCACCTATCCTTTGGTCAAGTATCTCAAGTATAAAAGGCTTTGATGTTAAGCGATTGAGGGAGTTAAGATTAACCATTATGTATAGAGAAACAGATACAAAATCAGAAATACACCTACAACCACAGATCATAATAATTAATAATAATCATATTGTTGGAAATTTATCAAAAATTGATTCAGCTGCCAAAAAAACTATCTTCTCAAGTTACTCTTTTTCTGTTTTTGCAAGGAAAGTGTGGCCATTCAGAATAGATATATAGAGAATAGATAGAACACTTTTGTCTTTAGACGTGTTTGAATGACAATTTGTATGAACTAGTTTGGTTGAAGTTTACTGAAGCCATACATTGTTTAACTTACAAGGACATGCGCCCATATAGGTTTGCTGAAAATAAATAAATGAAATAAATAAATGAAAAATAATTTAGATGCATAACACTGGTGCAGGAGCCAAAGTAGACAACATGCAGTCTGCAATATTTCAGTGAAATGCTTCTTCTTTGGGCACTGGCCAAATTTCTAGCCAATGTATCACTCCCCATGTTAATTATTGTTGCAGCAGAAATAACTTTATGGGCTGAATGAATATAAAATCACAGTTTAATGGAATTGTCTTGAATTGCCTTTGAATAGAAGTGTATGATATCAATACAAATGTATATTATTTTTTTGTTGGATTGTATACAGTGTATCTTGATATGTACAGTATCAACTCGTCTGAGAGGGATAAATACACGCCTCTAGAAATTAACATCTACTTATATAGATAATGTGTAGCTAGGTCTTCAAAATCATAGCGGGCCCTACTGTCATCTACTGTAGACTGAATCAACCCAGTATGCTAACGAATGTTCATTTAAAAACCAGAATACTGCAAAACCAAGACTCATCACCAGCTGATGTTCTCCTAGATGAATGCATAATTGAAGGCTTATGATTCAATCACAATGGAATATAGCAGCCGGGATATTCTGCCTTGGTTACTTGTTTTTAATGGGGTCAGTTCAATTTGAATTAAACGTTGAGTTGTTTAGCTGTTTGACTGTATCAATTTAGCTGCTTCCTGCAGGGACATTTAGACTTTATTAATGTTCTATTGCAAATCTGGTGATGTGCCATTGCTGACAGCTATGAAAGCTGCTAATGAGTGACAATTAGGCCAATAATTAATGATAGCAGTCAGTGTTATGAGGAAAGGCAACAGTCATGATAATCATTCAGATTGACTAATTATGTTGTCAAATAGCACTATTTCAATTGATCTATCGTGCTATCAAGCTTTTATCTTATGACAATGGGGGTCCTAGCAACTCTATCTGACCCCGTTCATTACTAGCACCATCATGAGAGGCAATAATGTCAGTTTTTAAACTCAGTGTCAAATTACTCTGTTTGTCTATGTGCGTGGGTGTGCATGAGAGAAAGAGAGAGTGAGCCAGAAAGTGCAAATAAAGGGAGCGAAAAAAGTAATGTGACAATGTGACAATGTATTCTCATCAAGTGTTTCCCAAAATACATCTTCTGTGCTTTTCGGCACACAAGGATGCTGCAATGGTGCTACATGGCCCTCGACGTCTCCCCATAATATGCTGTCACCTAGTCACATATTATTCTTGCAGCGAGCCCTGTGCATACACTCTTCTTGCTCTGGAAGGTACACTTGGTATTCCAGGGCAGAGGGGAATGACAGGGTGACAGGGTATGCTCAGCGGTTCTCAGTAGGTGTCCTGCTACAGCGATGGCTGGTATGTGTCAGGGCCAGAAAACCCATCAGTAGTGTGAGCAGGATCAGTCCATTGAATACTAAAAAGTGTCAGTTACCCACAGGGTGGACACAGACCTGTCACCGGGCTGCTGTTGCCGAGAATCCCTAGTTGGCCAACATCTGATGCACCGCAGTCAAACATGATGGATCACCTGCTACATCTTCTTAGCAGTTGCACAGAAAAAGACGGATAGCATGTCAGAAATGGGCACAGACAGGCTGCGATGGGAGTTCAGAAGTGCTCAACAATGACAGGTGAAGCGAATCTAAGTAACAATGCAATGATTCCATGTGAGAATATCTGATTATAAACAAACATCATAAAAAATGAATGATGAGATTCCTCAGGGCCAATCATAAACAACTATCTTTACTTATTCTAACCTGTAACTGCAACACCCTCCTTGGGTAGAACAGTTCAATTTTGAGATTGTCGTTGTGACACACTAGTGCAAACCTCATCCACCCAAGTTTTTCCATAACCCAATCAGCTATGATAGATTGCAGATGATGGATGGCCAAATGAAGAAACAGACAGAAAACTTTCTATACCTCCCTTTTCTCGATTTCATTGTAGGAGACAAACAGATTTATTGGCATCCACACACTGTAAGAAACATTCTATAAACTACACAAGGACTGCTCCATGCATGTGGGAAAAGATTTGATTATGAGCCTATGGCACCAGAGCATCACTGAGGAGGATCAATAGCGACAGAAGAGTGCAGTGGAGTGACTTCTCCCGCTAAGGGGCTTTGTCATGTCCCACCATCGTCAAACAGACTGGCAGGCTCTGCAGATCTCCAGGGATTATGACTCAAACCTGGAGCAAATGTTTGTGGACCAGCTCCCACACTAAGTGGCGAATCCTGGGTCCAACATGATAACCCATGTCACAAAGGACCAGGCCATGGGTCAAGTGTGTTACTGCTCTGATTACTGCTAAACGGCTCATCACTTTATAATAAAAAACCTGGAGTACATCAAACCTACTGTTGTGCACTGCCAATAAAAAGGAGATAAAAACATCCTTGTTCTATTCAAGTTTGAAATAAATTGTCATGCTCGCCATAATGGCAGTCCTTTACATATAAGGATGTCACTAAAATAGTTCTTTGCTGAAATAACTGTTGTGTCATTAGCTGTTACCTTTATTGGACAGCTGATGGCTTGTAAATCACTGCTCAAACTGCCTCTGTAGCTGTGTTGGAAGACTGAGCTTTCCATGAGCTTTAGATTTTTTTTTTCAAGCAACTGGATGACAGGGTTTGTTGCAATTTGTTTCATACTTGTTTCATATAATCAATCTCTTTGAAAGATTACTTTTCTCTGTGTTGAAGATGTACCTCTGTAATAGTAGACTTTGTTAAGGATATTTTAGCAGTAATGTTCATGAATTGTACTACTGAGCGATTCATTAGAATTTATGGCTGAGATGGTTAGAAATGGCTGCCACTACCAACAATAGCAGCATTATACCGACCATATAGTACAATGCAGTATGTCCAAGGATTTCCTGGGTTGTCCCTTCAGAATAAATTAAGTATTACAATATTAGCTATCAATACACAGTAAAAAAAAAAGTTGGGTGACCATTCCTATGGAAGTCACATATTCATGTTAAATGATTTTTTGACCTATAAACAGGCTGCATAGTGGGTATCAGGCTGTGCTGTCATGAATCTACTGGGCCCCATGAAAGGCGACAGCATCCTTTAGCCCTGACATAACTTACTTTTACGCTGCCTTTCAATCCTACACTCACCCAAGCAAAGAGAAGATAATCGGCGGCATGACCCAGCCTTATATCTACATTGTATCTGCTCAGGCTAAACCACAGTGGTTGGACCAACTGGCTTGATAGGCAACTGAATTCATACGATTCATATAAACTCATAATTCATATGAATGCCATGTCCCACCATTACTGTATAAATAGTTACACTAGTCTTACCAATAGCCACTAATAGCAACTCCTCATGTTGCTTTTCTTGAAATACATCCCTTGACCGGTCCACCAAATAAAGCAACATGGTTTCAAGATGAATTTGTGTGTGAATATAAGAGTGCAGGCAAGTCTAAAAGCAACAGCCAACCAATCACTCTTTGCTATTAAAGACTTATACCTTTCACCTCTTAATTGAGGGTGGAAATTTGGTGCAATCTGCCAATAATGCCCCATTGCTAGTCCTTGACAGAGCTGAAAAGTTGGGCTCACCAAATGTTTGTTTATTTCAAACATATAACAATTAAGTAAAAAACAAAAACAAAACAAGAATAGCAAATAAAATGAAGAGTAAACATATACTGCAAACTCTCAAACAAATTCTCATAAACAACAAATAAATATTACATGTTTGAAAAGGAGTAGGAAGAAGTATACACTTATATGATCCTACCCCTTCTTCATAACTCAAACAATTAACTCAATTTATCATATATACAACTCACAACCAACTACCCCAATGCTATTATGTACAACCCAAATATCCACCCAGTCAATCAGATATAACTTAGACAATTACCTCAACATTCATCCTACCTCCCACCTCAGTGTCTAAAAACTTGTTATATCAACTGTCTGTGCTGCCAATAATGTTTAATATCAAACAGCAAAGTAGATGTTTTTGTACTTAAGGTTATAATAATCTGCAAGCTCTTAGCTTATAATAGGATTCTTTGTTAAATAGAGGTGCAGCTGAAAGATGAAAATATGTCATGCTATCAGCTATAAGATAAATTGTATTGTACGTCATCTGTTACAGGTGCTTAGCACATTACAGACTTAAAAAAAGCACTTTAAACAAGACTTTGCCTTTCATTTAATATAAACAAGTAATCAAATTCAAATTATAATGGTTATTTTATGGTAGATCATATTTTGCTAAAAACACATGGAGTTTCAACAACATGTCCACTACTGATCTGTTTGTGTTTCCCCACAGTTGAGGATTGATGGTGCAGAGCCACATGTAATAACATGGCAATGCATGTTTCTCTGTAGTTTAGCAGTTGAAACAGCTGTGTCACAATATTCCCTCTTTTAGTACCACTTGAAATAGTGTGGCAAAGCGATCGAGACTTTTGCACAGTGACACCAGAGGCTGGACTTGGTTGCATTTAGAAATGTCAGGTAATCTGTCTTTCAGGGATGAAAAGGCAGCCGTTGGGGATACTCTTGTTTCCTCTAAAGAAATCAATGAAGGAGGTGGTTTTATTTGATAGAAAGCAGAGAGGGAGAAACAAGTTTGAGTTGAAAAAACATTCAGAAAATTCTGTAAAAAAAACATTTGTTCTTGGAGTAAACAAGGTAACAGTAAAACCCACTGAATAGACTAAATAGAAGTAAGCAAATTAAGGAGATTTACATTAGATACAAAGGCCAAAAGCTTTCTTTGCACATTTATCATTGGTACAAAAACAGAGTCTGAAGATCTCTAAACAATATAATCTCCACAACTTTAAGTTGTGCATTTACTGCAACTGTAGCTACCTCTCTTCACTTGGGTTTCCTTTCTTTTCTTCTTTCTCCCATCCCACCAGTCTAAATGAATGGGCAAGGGTGTGGTGTGCTATCTGTGGCAGGCTGGAGGAGTTTTGATTTATTTCCACAGCTCACCCAAACTGACGCACTGACAGCCCAAATTGTTCTGTAGCCATGATAAATGCCCCATAAACAGACGCTCCAAGCCTGTTAAATGTGCTAACTCTAGATCCACACAGGGCCAGAGAAAAAAAAGAGAAAGCTAGATAGGCAATCATAGAATGGTCCGCCATACTCTCTGCTCTCACTTCCACATTAAAGCTAACAGGGTGATAGAATAAGACTGGTGATTCCAGCCAAAGTAGAACAAATGATCCTTTCATGCTTGCTCCCCTAATGTGTTAAAAAATGTATTAACAAAGCTTTGTTAAAACGTCCTGTGTTATGGTAATACTGCATGGCACAATTCACATTCATAATGGGTTAATTAGCTGGCTGAAAAACAATGCAGATCATTTCCATAGACTACCTGAGTAGGGGAATTGTTTCCGAGACTCAAGGTTTTGCAGGCCGTGCTACCTCATCATTACCCACTTATCACCTGTTAGAGAAAGTGTCACTGTCCACACACCCATCTTAGCCCATCCGAGTCAGCACTGCACCTGTAAATCACATGCACTGGCCCAGGAGACAGAATGAGCCTCCCAAAAAGGTGTATGACGTTTTCCCATCTCGCTTTTTACCGCCTTCAATAGGAGACCCTTAGGATGGCTGACTGACAGAGCCTGGGCGACAGAGCTGAAAAACAAGCAGATAAATCAGCCTCTGCCTACCCAGTGCTCCTCCTTGCACCCATCAGTCAGCTAAATGGGCAACACCGGCTGCAAATTTAAGCCTATCTGTACTTCAATAAGTGGGTGTGAGGTAGGGTGTGGGGTGGTAATGGAAACATACAAGCCTCTGCCCCTGACTGTTTATCAACAGTTTTCCTGCTCCCTGAGGCCTCAGAGCACTAAGGCCTACACAGCCCACTAAACATGCACAAAAAATATTAAGAGTACGTCCTGAGAGGATATTCAGAAAATCCACAGATGATCATTCAAACCAGGCTTTTTCAGTGAGTTAGATTGTGTTCACGTGTTCCACAACGCAGGACTGAAATGCTGTGTTTTCTCCTCAAAGTACAGTAAAACTATTGATAGGCATTGCAATAACATATTTTATAATTTCAGTTTTTCTGGCCCAGATTTTGCCATTTAGAAACTAAGTCCCCAAGCTGACATTGAGCAAAAGGGGGGATATATCCTTAGCTTGTCAGTCTATCGCAGGGCTCAAAATTAGTGTTGTCTAAGCAAATTTGTAATAAAACAAGGTTGTGCACAAAGTCCATGGACGAACTTGCCTTCCTTTGGAGACTTGGTTGCAGACTGAGATGATGTCATCCTAAATTAGACCGTAGGACAGCTTACTATCCTCTCCCAAAGGCCCTATCACTGCGGTGCAGATAACTACAGAAGAGCTTGGAGTTGATGTATGCTCACAGATGTGACATATTACCAGCTACAGGTGCAGTCAGCACACTTCTCCTCCATTTCAGCCATGCGTGTATTCATTCCCATCCTCTCTCTCAGGTCAGCAGCTCTAATCATCATCACTACAACAGGACTTCAGCGTTAGGTACGTTTGGCAGCACAATTTGTCAAACCTGCAGCACTCATGGCAAATGGGCACCTGACAAAAGCTTAAAGGCATATTATTCCATGAGGCATCCCCTGTGTGTATTGAAAAGCCACCGCCTGTGACTGCTCCAAATGTCCATCTGTGTGTGTCGGGTAGGAGGGGGAAAAAATGCGATGGTGTGAGCTGGTTCAGAAGCACTGTCTTATTAAATTATCTCTCTGCCTTTTACAGCAAGGCCCCCACCCTTTTCTTTCCATCTCTCTCCTAGGCTAAACATTTGTCTTTCCAGTCATGGGTGAATTTGTATTCCATTGAGATGGGTTCCTGGTGGCAGACTGATGGTGGGAGAGGGGGAGGGTGGGGAATGGGTGCAAAGTCCGCATTCGGGCTTGCTGTTTTCCATCTCACTGCTTGGTTACAGCACTCAACAGGGAGACAATACTGAAAATCAAAGCCTGTCCACAATTGCTTGGATATGGCTTCTTATTAATGCAATTGATTACAAGTACTTGATATTGCTCTTTCATTGATCACCTCATATTTATTTAAAAATTGTCATCATTAGCATAACACTTATCAGTGAAGCTGAACATGCATTTAAATATTCCATGTATTTTTGACTTTTGGTTGACTTTTTTTCTATTTAAATTTTTTTTAAGTACGCAACCAATTACTTTGTCAAATGTCCTTGCAGTAAACTTAATGTTTGCTGTTACAAGAACCCAATTTTCCCCAAGAGGATCATTAAAAAATTCACCCTGTTTAATCTCATTTTAAAAATGTCAGGGCAGTTCCTGTTTGACACAGCCCTCGTGCTCTCCTTTACCACAGTATCATAACCTGTTATGATGGTGTCAACTCCATAGAGAGCTCGGTCTGATTGGCCAGGTGACTGTTTATTTAGCAACACTCCATTAAGTTGACATAGCGACTCCTATCACGAGGTGCACCACTTTGCCCTTAATCAAATTGACAGCTGAGGAGCTATAATCAATGGGGCTATTTACATAATGCCAGGCTGCAAAAAACAAATGATACCACCTGTTCTGGCATTATAACCACTGTGGAGGTAAGTGGGAATCTTCCAGCAACAGGCTTAGACTCATATGAGCATTTGAAAGAGCAATAATAACATTTCTTAGACTGGAACTCAACATTTTTTCATCTGTTCTGGACTTGGCAAAATTGCATTTTTTGTACCACACGCTGGGTTTATAATGATTCACAAGACTCATTTGGAAACACTGTCTTCCTATCAGGCATTCAAGCATCACATTCAAAACATGTTTCATATAGAATATAACAGTCAAGCTCTCCATTTCATGTCTCTCAGATACTTTCTCACTGTGCTACATGTGAATGTTGTGAAGTGCAGCCTCTCTCCTGTAGAAGAGATAATGTATCTCAAGACTAATCTGTATTAAATAACGATTAAATAAAAGGCATTTATATCTAACCAGTTTATTTCAAGGAATAATTTAAAACATTATTTGACCCATAGGGACATTAGTAATCGCCAATACTAATATAATGTTAAATACTAATACAGCTGTAAAGCTGATAGAAATATGGAATTATGGAAATATCAAATAGTTTACTTTCAGTAAATATTAACAAATATTCTTGGTTTAAAAATTAATTACGTATTATATTAAAGGTCTTCTGTAAAGTTTCTGAACACTATGTGCTGTGGAGCAATGTTTTGTTGGGCAATGGTTTTGTGCAAGTCATTGATCGACAGGTTGTCCCTGTAATGCACCAAAACCAGTAAATAGCAGCAAAAGGCAGAGAAGAACAATATGTCTGACTGGACGTGTGATATTAAAAAAAAAAATTGGCTTTGAGAGAGGAAATGCATTCAACACATTTGTTTAGCTTGAAAGGTACACAAGTGCATGTTGGTGAAAAACAGAAAAAAAAAAATCCATACTATTAATACTGGTATGATTAATTACTGTACTTAATCTAATGTAATCTTGTTAGAGACTGAGACTTGTTGACTGACAAATGTGCATGAGCTTTTGGTAAAAAATTGTAAATTAATTCTTGGTAATGGACTCACTTCAAATTGAAATTGAAACATTTCAGTTTGTCAGTTTGAGTCAAAAACCGAACATTTAGTACATTTTAGGCACTTTTTTAGACCTTTTCACTTTGGTCACCCTGCTGCAGCTTATTTCAACAATGTGTTGTCTACTGTATACTATTTAAGGGAAGGGAGAAGTACGATTTAATGGGAGCTGATATCTACACACTACTAAATTAATGTGTTCCATCCCATCCGCTGACAAACTTCTTCCCTCTGAATTCTCCAATTTTAAGGATGACAAGTACCCTGTATAGTTTCTGGGAGCGCAATAAAATTTTGTCACAGATGATTAAACCAGTCAGGAAGTAACCTTCTGAAAAACAATAGCTAAGAATCTCCAAGGCTGCTCTGCTGACATTTAGACTGTTTGTAAAACTGTCTACCCTTTTCAACAGCGCTATGAAATCCACGGTCAATGTATACAGTTTAGTGGACTTCTCTTTCAGGATCTGTGACAGAATGACAGAATGGCTTCCAGATAGACTTTTACTGCTGGAGCAGAAAATTAAATGACTTTGAAAAGCACAGAAACTCAGTAGAAAGCTTTTGGAATTAGTACTCACACTCAGGCCGAGGTACATATCAATCCAAACTTATATTAACGCCAATTGCAGTACTTTAAGGCATATCTGATCCTATTTAGACGTTTTAATCCATAATGATTACGCTGTAAGTGTGCCTAGTATAGTGCAGTCACAGTTGATGAAATTAATGTTATTTTCTTTTCAAGAAAGCATAACTGCAAGCTTTTTGAAGAATTATAGTTTCTGTGAAATCAAACAAACACAGGCAGAAAATTATGTTCAAGCTGTCCGTATACTTAAGGGGAAAAAAGTACTAGAAGAGATATGCTCTCTAGGCAGCATAAAGAAAATGCAGCCCTCTTGTCTATGTTTGTGTTTATGGTAAAAATTGTTTCAAATTGTTTTTTTTTTCCCCCCAAACAAGCTTACCACATAAACATAAAAGTAATCCTCTTTAATTTCTTGCCCACTCTGTAAATTACAACAATTCTCTGAACCTCAAAAATGAAATTCAGCAGTAACAAAGGGATGTGTCACCAATTTAGAAAAGACTTGCATTATTTATTTGTACTTGTGAAGCAGATATCATGTATGATTTGACGTTACTGCAGCTTAGTTGATGTGACTGTGGGGCTGAATTTGCCCAGAGGTAGAATGATGATGGCCTCAGTTTGCTCCCCATTCAATAATAATAATGAGCTTGTAAACAAACACAAAGCCATAAAACTGATTCTGGCACTTTCCATGTTCTCTATTTACTGGAACCTGTACTGTATGATCAAATATTCATAGGTTTCTATGGGAGCAAATCATGAGGAGGCATCGAGTTTCTCACGCCACACAATTGGCTGAGCTCAAACACTGATGTCAGAGTCTCTTTCTTATAACCTCAGACTGAACCACAGTGCCTATAAATAAAAAAATACTGTGGAGTTTTTGAATATTTTGTTGGGCTATTAATTCACTACACCTACCATATTGCTCTGAATTGTAGGAGAAATAGATTCATAATCAACAACAAAAAATAAGAGATGAACTGTGGAACCCCTTTGTAGGCTTTGAATAATGTTTTCCTTTTAACTAGGTAATTGTCTTTCTTGCTAGCATAGCTGAGACCAGCCACTTGCACTGGATCTCACTCAAATGCTTTTGGACTCTTCTCACAGTACTTAAAAATATAAATAATCTGTGTTCTGTCCTACTTTGTAATAAATAAATAAAATTAAATGAATGTTTGGGAGTTTTATTTTATTGACATGCTGGGGTTTGATTTTACTGGCATTCATAGTAGAATTTGGCAAAAAAAAAAAAAAAAAAAGGTCACTCTGCAGTTTCAGTTATGGTGACAAATAACAAATGTTCCTGTCCTGGCTTGAACCATGTTTGGGTAGTGTCAGTTAAATATTATGCTTGTAGACAACTAGTCAAGGAGGACGTCCTGTTCTCAAGAACACTGATTGAGAGCAGAGCTGGGAGCGATTAATTTTCTTTAAATGAGTACTTGTAGAAAAGTGCCGATACTGAAAGAGAGTTACAGAATGATGATCCTCAAGAAATGCACTGTATACTTGGCAGCTGGATGTCGACTGTGAAGTGGTGTTGAAGGATTTACTGGATTAGCTAAGAAACCATCAACACAGTCAATCATACAAGTGGACCTAGTGACTAGTGGACAAGCGTTAGGTTTACAGGACCATACAAAACAGTGGTATGTGGCACACTAACAGACTGAGCTCTGCATACAAATACATATTTGCAACATGTGCTCACGCACTGCTCGTGGATAAGGGTCTTGGTTTTAGACAGATAGATGAATTCTTCATTAATCCCAAATGGAAACACTGTTCAACCATTTTCAAACCATGTGTGATCTTAAACTGAACACAGACAGCGAGGCAGAACAGATTCCTGTCAATAATTTATCTGCATGTTCATGCCACGCCGCCCAGTTGATAGTCGAGTTGTTTGGGTAGGTTAACTTACAGACACTGCTCAACTGCTCAAAATATTGTGACAGAAATTATTCTCTTCAGCCTTGTTGACAGGAACATGTGATGGTGCAGAGCTGGTGCTGCTGTCATGGGTGGCACTGAGGAGTACTGACTCCACCTCCACAAAAGCTCACGTACACAGTCCATGTGCTCAGATGACCCAGTTTACATTTACTAAAAATGTTTTATATGTTTTAATGAACTCATCAAGATCATTATAAAGTACAAAACACTTGGATTTCCAAATAGCACAACACTCATGCTGCCTTTACACATCAGCAATGCAGTAAACTATAATGAATTCCGCATTTGTTTATCATTTCTTATGCATAAGGAAATTTGTTCAACTGACCTTCTCATACTTATGAAAAGAGCTTTACAATATTGCATATGATATAATTAAAGCTGGCATAACAGATTGAATTTTTGCAATTATCCTATACTGATGAGACTGAAGCAGCACAGATGTGGCAGTGCCTGATCAGTAATGTGCTTTGGGCAAATAACAGGAAATTATTTTCATTTAAGAGTTCAAACTTAAATTGAAGAAATTTTGACATAGAATCTATTACCCCCTGGAGGAGTTGAAATAGTTTCTACTAACTAATGGGAGAGAAACTATTAAAGATGAGGAAACAGAACTTTGCGCTTTGGCCATAAACAAGACAGCAATTAAAAACAAATACAATCAGATTTTTTGACGAGTAAGACATATTCATCTACAGTATCTCTGTAAGTGTGAGGCTTACAGAGACACAGAGACATTAAAAGCATCCAATTGGACTAACGATTTTAGACACTGGGGAAATGCTTGAACTATACCCGTAATTGAGCCTGTGATAGTCTTGGCAACCCTGATAAAGGCATCCTAATGGGCTGAGGCAAATTATCTGGCTCATAATCAGCAAGGCTTGCAAGGCCTAGGCTGGAACTGCCAGACCACCTTTACAGAATTCAAGACAATGAACAATGAAAAAACCACGGCTAACGTCTGCATCGAGATTGCACACATAATGTACAATCATATCATAGAGATTTTCTCTATTTTATGAAAAATAAGATGAGTAAATCTCACAGCTTTATCCTCAAGAATGTCTTCCGCTGACGGAGGTGCATGTCAAATGCCAAAATATCTGGAGAACAATGAATCCGGTGGAGTATTTTCTCTTGATCCCCGCCCCCATCCCCCCATATTTTTGTCTCAACAGATTCTTACATTTCCATGCTTGATCTGCCGTGTCGCTTCATTTCGCAGATTGCTTTCTCTCTGCAAAAGCAGGACAGCCCCAGCTGACTAATCAAAATGCTGGCAGTTCCCAAAGAGAGGCCGGGAATCTCAAAAAACAAACACCCGCAGTAAATCAAAAGTGATTTCAGAGGATGATCACAGATGGTGCGACCGAAGAGTGCTCCTACAAATTCTTCGTGTCCCCAGTGATTCACACATTTCCCAAGCTGTTGTCTGCACTTCTCCAAAATAGCCTGTAGCCCATTATGAATGCAAATAAAAAACATGGCTTGAGACCAGTTCTGGAGGCTTATGCACTAACTGACAGGTAAAGGCATGGCTATGTAACCACCTAGATAACTGTGATTGGCAGACAAACATATTCATAGAAAACCTAACAGGTCTAATTTAATTGAAAAGATGGACGATGAAATCAAATCTACACTCTACAGTCACGACAACATAATTAAAAGTTTTCTCTGATTTCTTCGCATTGCACAGAAAAAACAGTTTTGCACATTTAGACATTTGCTTCATGTTAACAGTTCAAAATTTGTTAAAGTGCACATGGAGTTCACAAACTTTCAGTCGTGACAGTGGTGTAGGTGTGTGATCATAACTCAATCTCACACGCATGCAGACACACGCAGGCATACACAGAACGGCCAAAACACACGGGGCACGGACAGTGCAACACGTCTGTCGCAGCATGGCCGCAGCATCCATTATAATCAACTGAACCTGCTACACTGACCATGGAAGCCGCACACACGTTCGCGGGTGTCACACAGCTCATGTCTATTTTTACGTGGCTGGTCTATCTTTTTTTTTTCCGCTGTGCAGCCCTTCAACAGGTAAAAACTACTTTTATCTTGTGTTTTTTTTTTTTTTTACACTGCACGTTAAAATATATCAATCAAATCAATGTGTATCCATGATCCTGTAGTTAAAACGATCTAGTTAATGAATTCAGTGCCAGTTAATATAGTCTATGCTTCAGAAATCATGTATTAACCAACTGCATCTTGGTAAAACTCAATATGCATGCAGTGACGGAGACGTAGCCTGTAGCAGGTAGAAAATCCTGCTCTGTCCAACCTACGTGATGCATCACGTCCGTGCCTGGTTTATTTCAGCTGTGAGAGACTCACCCCATTGCAAAGGAGCAAGCTGTAGGTGCTCCAGGACCAGCTGGTTGAGGACTCCCTCCACGCTTGCCTCTCCACAGCGCCGCAGCGAAGGGTGGATGTGATTAAGGACAACAACATGGAGAGGCTTTGTGCATTTCAAGGATTACTCAACATGAGAAACTTTGCTGTATACACACACACAACTGATAGTATTTTGCTTGCAGCAGTAGAAGGTGGAGGAAAAAAATGCTTCAAAATTGTGATTATAACAGGCTAAAACTGTAACAAACCTAAATACAGAATGAGACAGTATCTAGACAATTTGAAAATAAGACATTTGCACTGTCTGGGCATCTGTGTTATTAAGATTTAGTTGGAAGAAATCCTGAGACACCCACTTATGGATGTTGTGAAAATGGTTTGCACAGCTAAGATAAATCTGAATGTCATCTGTATAAAAGTGGAAACTGATATTATGTCTAAGGTGACCTGATGGAAGCATGTTAATGAATGTTAGAACAGAGCCGGTAAATTCAGTGCTACAGGAACCAATAACAATCCTGACATGTGACATGATTCTAACAACTGATGCTATACTTTCCTTCCAGTGCTCCTGACACTTCAACTTCTTTTGACACAACTGAACTCCTTTTAGTGCTTAAAGCTCTTCTTATTCTTGTATTCTTGTTCTTTTTATGTTGGCTGGCAAACAACAAAGTGGCTCAGCCACCCACTGCTATGGACTGTGTCTTTGGTGCTCTTGCTTTTACATCAGAATCTTTGTTTACACCTTGTTGCTTGGGGGCACATCCAGAAAGTGGTTGTACCAGACCACTTTTTCTAAAGTGGGATTTAGCAGCTGAAATGAAATTAAGGGTGGGTTTGGAACATTATTTTCATTGCTTAGAAATCTAACTTTTTTTTTTTTAATTTTATGTTTTCTACAAATAGTTTCTCTAACATCTGATGCTATTCAAACTCCTCTCAGCACTTACCCTTCACCTAACTGCTTTTACTACTTACACTTTTAAGTACTTCAGTTCATTTCTGTCCTGTCTTTGTTTCTGTCATCCTTACTTTTCCTTTATTTCAAAGTAAACACTCATCTACAAATCTCAAGCCACAACTTCCAGCTCTTGGAAATCACACCACTTTTCCTTTAGAAAGGACTGCCAACCACGGGGGAATGAGCAACTTATTTGACATTTTAACCCTAACCCATAACCCGTGAGGCTTTTAGCACTGACAAGTCCCTTTTCAGCAAACCCTTAATGGATAATTAGCTTGGCACCAGAGACACTTTTAATGGGCCTGCACTGTAGTCATCCTTTGTGTAATTTTTGTCCCAGACTGTGTGTAAGGTTTACAGAGAGAAGATCCTGATGATGTACTGGATCCAGAAATATTATAGAAATAACTTGTAAAGATGTTCTTCTGATTTGTTATATTTAGAATAAAATTCAAGTGAAGACCGAGCCTCAGCTGTGAGGGAGCGCATTCCTGATTTCTTACAGCCAAGTCAATTAAGTCCACAACTATCACCGCAGTACACAGTCGCTTACCTCCTAGTTTTATTCACAGAAAATACCTGCTTACACTTCTCCAGCAGAAGATTAAGGGACCAAATTGACTTTGTGTGAGAGGGAGACATTTTTAAAGATGTGAAAGCTGCTTATGGAGTCTGTACTGAATGTGTGGATGCATGCTCCTCATATTACACAAAAAAGTTAAGCAAGAAATACCACCACATCAGTCATTAAGGCATTACATACTAGTATTAGTAGAAGTACATGAGCATTACACCCACAATAGGCAAATATCACTAGGGAATGTAAAGAAAAACATTGATTTTAGTATAAACACAATATGCACAAGAGAGAAATAAAACCCCATACAAATTAACTGCACCATGTTATTTGTGTTATATATTCATTTAGATGTCAAAGGTGCATGGGAAACATGTTTCTGCAACCTAACAATAATGATGGCATTAAACTGATAGCAGGGAAGGCTATCAATATTGGAATGCTGCATCAAAACAAATATGGCTGTCAGAGAGCAATTATCCAGATAATGTGTGATGATAAGGATACCGCTGATCATTTACACAGCTGACATTTGGAATAATGGGTGAAATGAGGAGCACTCAGAGCACCAAACCTGTGTCTATTAACCTTTGAGAGAGTACAGTATGCATGCAGAGAGAGAGAGAGAGAGAGAGAGAGAGAGAGAGAGAGAGAGAGAGAGAGAGAGAAGGCATCTACAGACAAAACACACTGTACTGAAAAGTGCTCCTACTGTGTCTGCTGGATCATCTCCAAACTCAAAGTCTGACTCATAATGAATTGCATGTCACAACATGGACCTGCATCTTATTTGATGAACATTGGTGAAAAAAATGGCAGTGTTGTGGGTTTAATCACTTGGAGCATGAACATGTAGAATTTCTACTTCAAGGCTCCAATCGAATTGTTGGGCAACAGGAGCACCAAGCAGCTACAGTATGTCTTCATCGGTACAGCATGGAAACTGCAGTAGCTTGATGATCAGTAGTAGCCTGAGCATCTGACTTTCTGCTACAATTCTCTGTGGACCCTCATACAAATCCACTTTCAATCTCACAAGTTACATAATATGGGGATCTTCATTATATCTTCTGACCCACTGCACAAAGAGGAGCTGCTGTGATTGTAGAGTAGCACTGGAAATACTCTGATTCCAGCAGTACAGCACACAGCTCTGGTATAACTGTCATTCATTCAGCACACTACTGTTTTTAAATTAGGGCGGCATGATGGGTTAGTGATTAATACTGTCACCTCACAAGAAGCAAGTAAAAAATGTAAAATGTATGAATATGAATCTAAAAGGTTATCTGTATATGTGTTAGCCCTGTGATAGACAGGCAATCTGTCCAGGTTTATCCCACCTCTCACCCAATATGAGTTGAGGCTACAGCTCATTACAATCCAGCAGAGGGTAAGTGTGGTGTAGATAGCTGAATGGACTGAGATATTAGCTGCAGGCTTTTTTAGCCAAGCTAGTGGTGTGGCTCTAGGCGGTTGTCTTTGGATCCACCACTTTGTTCGACACTGAAATGTAACAGCTATACATAACAACTACAACATTCAGTTCTGCAGAGGATGAATCCTAATGAATTTGTGGTGGATTGTCATGAAATTTGCTACATATATTCCTAGTGGATGGAATTCAAATGACTTTGGTGACCTCATGACTTTTTATCTAACGCCATCATCAGGTCAAAATTTCAATTTCAAATTTCAAAAACTAATGACATTCCCATCAGCCTCAGTTGTACTTTGTGTTTAGAGCTAATTCAAAACACATTATCATGCTAAAATGCTAAACTAAGGTGAATCTGGTAAATATTACCTGTTAAAAGTCAGCATGTTAGCATGGTGACCTTAGAATATAGCTTAAAGCACTTCTGTGCAACCAATAGCATGACTGTAGACTCTTAACTCCTGTTTTTTTTTTTTCCAACTGTAACTTTACGATGTTGGAACCATATACGGTAGTATTGTCATGAACAAGGCTTTCCAGTAGCCTAAAAGAGATGGACACAATCCTAATCAACTTTGACTAAAATTGAAGATAAAAGTCCTATTGATCTCACTATACTCATTCCAGAACTAAGAACATCTACTTTGAGTACAGTGTAAATATCACTATATTGGAAAGAAGGTTAAAAGGTTGCTTTTAGTGTTTACAGTACCTTACTACATATATCTAACTTGTAAAAAAACATCAGATTTTGAATGGAGACACTTGAAAATGGGTCATACAATGGTCATTTGAACAACATACAGAACTGTACATTTAATGGGACCGACTGTGAAACAAACTTGAATAGCAGCCTTGGATTCATTCATCTGTGGCTGTGTAAAATAGTATTTCATTCTAAGACAGAACTCCAATAAGAAGTGACTTTCATATTCAGGAACCGTATATTATAAATACAGTATTTGTGGCCACTGAGCAACACATCCAACAAGTCAATTTCCATAACTTACCGCAGAGCTTAGCAAACCAAAGATCAACATGCTTGTCACCAGCTAAACGTATTGTCAACAATCATTCAGAGTTTGGCACTTTAATGTTCGCTGCTACTGAATATTTTCAAGAGAAAGTGTATGAGTCATTGTTTCACAGACATTCAAAACTTCATTGTTCTCTAAAGTTATTTGAAATATAAACATAAATGGTTCCAAAATGTTGCTTGGAGTTTTGTTACATCCATGGTTTTCACTGACAGTAATTTTCATGATTTGTACTATTCATTGTTGATCAATCCTGTGAATTCGGTGCTTTCTTCTGAGCTATGTTAGCAACTTTTCAGTCAAACAGCATAGTATACGCACATACAGAGTGGGCAGGTGTTCCTATAGCCTATAGAGCCTTCAGAGTCAGAAGACCTAAATTTAGATTGAGAGATTACACAAATAGTGCTGCCTGCGGATTACAGCTGAGCACTGTGTCTTAAAGGTGATATTTACAAAGTTAAAACAAGTACTACACTGCACCATTGTCCCTGAGGTCAATCAACTGTATACTTGAGGTAACTGTCACTTCTGGTTAGCAGCAGTATCTTAGACAAACCGCATATACTCTTCTGGCTAAAACAACTGTACAGGGAGTTATGCAGTTGTATAACCAACTGTGAAACTGATATTAGTGCTGGTTAGGACAGCTATTGAGACATAAATGAACTTCCACAGAGTACATTCAAAGATAATTCGTGAACTTGGCAATGACCTCCTCAAGGGATAGACACGCATAACACATTGCCTCCTTCTCTCTTCTATTTATCTCAGTGCCTGTACTGTATATGGCAAAGCCTTTTCCTATGAGTGAATCTCTATAACAGAGCACCATCAACAGAACAGAAATAATATAGTAGGGAACTAATAAATTACAAACTAAAGTGACTGTTACTGTGCTCAAGGCCAAGTGAGTGCTTCTGAGTGTGACATGCACTGTAATCAAATCTTTTATTTCTCTAGTTTTTCATGCTGCGAAGGCAAAATCTACCCTGAAGCAGAATGTACATTGTGTTCTTCCAATGATTTTAGACAGCTTAGTCACTATCTACACACTGATGTGTGCTGATGTCTCCCTGTGCTGGAAATCAGAGCATGGAGACTCGACATGATGACATCATGTGACAAGTTTGGTGTTGTTCTTTTGACACTGAATTGGTATTTTACTTCACACAAAGTTCTGTTCCACCCAAATGAGCTGTATTTGAATGTACAGTATGGGTTCCACCTGTGAATGAGAAAATATCACTGTGATGAAGGTTGCAAGACTGACTGACTTTTTATCTTTGGATCAGTTTTCCACTTTGGCATTAAGGGAGAGTGTTGTACCTTTCCTAAATGTGATTCTTTTTTGATTAGGTTCTATTTGGTGAAAAATCACAGGCTGTCTCACGGTCTACGAAGCAGCTATAGGCTTTATCTTCACTACAGTCTTTCTATATGCTGCTTGGATTCAAAAGAAACTTTTTAGAATGTATAAATTCACAAATTACCATCATGATATATGTTCTAAATTGGATAAAATGATTTAAACAGAGTTTCTGCAGAAAAATGCGCAGCAATAAAGGGAGTGCTATTAGACTCACTGCTGGGAATACATTTGTATGTCATTTCTTTCTTTGCCCCTGCCTACACGCTGCCAAATTACTTGTAGATAAAACAATGAACATAATGATGGGAGTGTTTACGCCTTCGTAAAAAGGGAAAAATATAATGGCAACTTCAGTACCTCAGAGCTTGAATTCATCATTAATTGCACACATGCTCACCAACAATCTGACAGGCAGTTCTTGATTCTCTGAATGTGCGCACTGGTAACTGCCAACTGATCAGTTCTGGGCTGAGTCACAGTATTGTATGCATGGGGACCAGTGGCTCTTTTCAACAGGAACTTTTTATGATACTTGTGAATTTTATCTGAATGTTGACTGCAGGCATGTGGCTCACGTTTTGGTTTGTTGGCCTTTATTCATTTAAAAAAAAGCCACAAAAACAGTCCAAGCTGCCAAGCAAACTATTAAAGGGGACCTATTATGCACATTTTCAGGTCTATATTTTTAATCTGGGGCTATACTGGAATATTTTTGCATGATTTACAGTTAAAAAAAACTCATTTATTTTATACTGACGCAGCTCCTCAGTTCAGCCTCTTTCTGAAATAGGTTGTTTAGCTCCTGTCTCTTTAAGGCCCCCTTCCTAAGGAGCCCACTCTGTTCTGATTGGTTAGCTCCCGGAAGCTGCATCACAGCCGACTTCCAGTCGCTCGGGAGGCTACATCAACAAACCATGAAACTATAGTAGTAGGATTTCACTACTTTTTCCTCTATCTTTATTTGAAATGTCAACTTCTCAAATACATCCGTACATGTTCCAACCCAAAGCTGAGAGAGTGGACAACACGAATATCCACTTTGGTAAATATTATGCTCATTACCTACTTATTGTGTGACATAATGATCTTTCAATCACAAGCGGTATATAAAAATTTGTCTATACATGCCGCCGTTAATAGGTGTAGGTGTGGGAAATGCACTAAAATGCAGACTGAAGTGTAAAACATTTTCTGCTGTCGCCAAATGACTGTATGTATAGTACCTCCCTGCACCATTGGTTATTTGTATGCTGGAGTACATTAAATGCCAATAATGCTACTCATGTAGACTGCTAGAATGTGTACATACATTTACCAAAAAGGCTGTAGTTTGACAGGCTTTTGGCTTGGAATATCTTCGCTTGAGCATAACTGCTGTGCATGCTCTGCCTAGAGCAGATGACCATGTAAAGAAATCTGTGATGAGCTGACATCTGCTCGTCGCAAAAGTAGAAAAAAAACTTTAAAAACCTAGCACTGCACTCTTGAAAGTTGCTCTCTGTTCAAAGTCTGCTACATTTTAGCTTTTGATCATGTAGTGTACTGTAAAAAAAGCTTTAAAATTTTGTACTTAAACAAAGTAGGGTGCCTTGATTTAACTATGCCACTCTCATATTTTTTGGCTGATATATCATATATGATGCTGTCAACATGCGATTTAAAATGTTGTAAGGACCCCATACAATATTTATTTCCTGATATGTGTAACAATATGTTCATCTAATATTCGAATCATGTTTATGCAGGATTAAGCACTAATCATGTGTTCCGAGGTAGAAATTAAGGTTGCTGATGTTAAATTATGTAGCCAACTTCCCAAAGAGTCTAAAAAGAGTCTTGTAGTTTTTAATCTCCCTTGCCCCCTGTGCATGTCTCCTTTCCAATTTGTTGCATTAAAAACACAGCTCGGGTATCAAATATAGCTGTCACTTTTTAATGTGTTAATGGTTTAATTTGCCTAATATTCACAGTTTTTGAAATGTAGTGGGAATGCAAGCATGAATGTGTTTAAGGAACTGATTGATTCCCACAGTTTAGTTTCTTTAACTCCCTCATGCATGAGGCAAGTTGGTTGAAAAACCCTGCATTAACCCATATTAGTTCAGATGCATCTTCAGCATTGGGAACAATGGCAAATAAAAATAATAAAAAATGCATCACAGTGGTTCTATTAGGCAAGGTGTATAACATGTGGCCCTTTGTCACCAACTGTTTAAAATCAGTTGTTAGAAAATTATGCAGAAGCAGAACACAAAGGGCAGCCTGCTAGCAATGATGGTGTCAAAGATTACCTTAGTTGGACCACAAAAAAAATGGGAAAATGTTCAAGTCATATTGCTGTGTGTACTGTATGTGGTGCAATTACACATACACACACAAAGACATCACTTCACAGTGTCAAAGCAGCAAGCACTTTGCCATACGCTTTCCCATCTGTCAGTGCAGTCGAACAAGTTCCCTGCTGGCCAGAGGGCCTCCAGATGTAGGATCCAGATGTCTTGTATCACTGATCTCACTGATGTCAACAAACAACAACATTCAGCAAATATAGTGCTGCCTAAATCTATTTGACCACTTAAAACTATTACCTGCTTATTGATTTGGTAGAGACTGGGGATACTCAATTATGAATGTAAACCTTTCCCACTTCCATCTACTTCCTGCCTCAGGCTGTTTTCTCTGATAAAGCTCTACCATACATGTAGCCACTGGAAGGATATGATGCTCCAACAGATGCCCAGCTTGCTGTTGATCTGGCAGCCCTGGGCATGCTGTCGCTCCTCCTCCAGCTGTTTGGGGTTAGTGAAGCGAACTGTCTCCTGGTCCGGCTGTGGCAGACTCTCAAAGTCAAACTTGTCAACCTGGATGGCCATCCTGCAACAGGACATAGAAGAGGAACTTACAGACACAAGTTTCAGCTTATATAATTTCTAAATGGTGAATAGGAAACTCCGCAGTAACAGCAAGTTTTATGACTTTATAGGAATGACAGTTACATAACTGTCATTTGAAACATAACTAAGTCAATAGTGGGTCAAATGACTTCAGTTTATTAGGGCTGAGGCTGAGAATGGCCTTTACAGTGAAGTAGGAGACATCTTGTGTACAACAGTTAAACTTTTGAAATGAAATATATTTGCATATTCATAGATTATGGAATGTTTAATGAGGGTGAGGGAGTAGATGCCAAGGATTTTAAAGATTTTAACGTGGTAATTATACTTTTTTGTGAAAAAAACAGATCAGACACACATTATTGCTCCAAGCAGAGTATTTTTTTATCTATCTTAATACATGTCTGGGGGGGATCTTTAATGAAAATCAAATTCAAAAATAGCAAAATAATTTCAACAAGTCCATAAAAGCTATTAGTATAGTACTCATCCCAGGTAAAACTTATTTCATGCCCTGCTCAGGAAAAGGTTGGATGATTGATGAACTATACTAATCCATTCACACATTTCTACCTTTACCCTCAATAGATCACAGTGACTATGTTTATTTTCATCTACAGAATATTTCCATGAGGGAAACCTTGCTTGCATTTCTGCCTGATGACAACCAATGTGGACTGCATTGTGTGGTTTGGCAAGTGATAAATTATTTATCTAGTCTGAACAAACACCCTGAGGTCCAAGTTTTTCCTCTATTCTGTGGGTGTTTCTAAGTTTTTTATTAACAAGAGCCAGTGCGTTTGTTGCCCGAGGTTACATCAAGTGTCACATCAGGGATTCAAAGTCTGTGTGTACCATTTACACATTTGCTTCTAAAACTGACCCCAAAGCCCACCTCTAATTATCCCCACAGCATTTACACCATCCTTTCCAAGATGAAAACACAAATTGTACGTACTCTTTCTCTGACTGCACAAATCTCTGTAGAGTTCAGAGCTTATGCCTGTAGAGCTTAATACAAAGAGAGTGGATGGAGATGTCCTGAAGGGAAACGGGAAATAAGAGGAATAAGGGATGAAGTGAACCGCCCCCAATGTCCCCTGGATGAAGCTTTATGAAGCACTGAGTAGAATGCGAACATTTTTGACTTTAGCACTACCCCGCACCTCTGCAATAATGATCAACAATATTCTGCATTTTTATCGTTAAAAAATCTAAAGAAAAGATCAAAACCAACAATGAATTGATCATACTAACAAGCATATTTACTCCTATTTGAGTACTGTTTGCTAAAAACTAAATTGACCAGCTGTTTTAAGAAATCCTTAACCTTTTCAGAAACTAAAAAGCTCCACAAATCACTAGTTCTATATTAAATATAGACGAAACAACTATGTGTAATGTGAAAGAGGTCCCCTGTGAAGAACCCACAATTATCACACAGGGTGGGAAATTAGCTCCAGCCACCAGCCAAATGCTGGTAAAATATTAAAGTGGCTGGTAGATTTCAGACACAAAATAATGATTTACTATTGAGTGGCTGGTGAATTTGAACATTTATCTGTCAGTGGCTGGTAGATGTTCACATTTTAAAAAGTTAATTTCCCACTATGATCATTCAGTTCTACAGAGCTTTATAGCCTCTTTTTAGGTCATTGTTTGCTAATTCCGCTCTCAGTAGCCTCCATTTTCAGCTGCAAGCAGTAGCTGCACCTGTTTTCAGCCAAAAAGACTTTTTTTTGTAACCTTGTGATTCTTCAACTTAACTGAAAACTTCAGACATCACCAAACCTGGAGATACGTATTGAACTTCTTTTGCAGAGTGAAGTATAGGCACAACACTGAAATGAAGTTACAGCAGCACTTCACAGGAGAGAAGAAATGTGTCTGGCCTCTTACCGGTGGCATGATGAGTGATAGGCTTCACTTCAAGTGTTTAACTCAGACACAGACCATCAGACTTTTTTTTTTGCACAGAGAACAGAACAAAAAAAGTCTAACCTGCAGTCCATTTTTCTGTGCCCTCAGTACGCCTAACATTACCTACTTAGAGAAATGACCCAATGTGACCTCGAGGTGGGCTGCTAACTGAAAATTACCTGGACATCCATCTCCACAGGAGGCCAACTTGCAATAAAAGGTTCTTATAGAGTCACTCCCTGTTTTTAAGCCCTGCTAAATCACTGCTTTGACACGAACCACGCTGACCAATGCAAATGATTTGAATGAACATATTAAAGAGCTGCAGCCCTATGTGCTATGAGCTATTTTCATTCTGTTTGATAGGCAATACAGTAGATCCATGTTTGGATCTGTAGGTTAATTTCTGGATTCCAGTTCAGAGGTTACGACGGCTCCCAGGGGAGTCATTTTCCGATGCAGACAGGAAGATGGACCAAGGCTTTGTTGTGTTTTTTCTTAATAGCCATTATCACTGAGCTCTCAAATGATGAATTACCACAGGCCAGAGATTATGTGAACATTACATTGACCAAGCAAATCATAAAACACCCTTTAATCATGGGGTAAGTTGGGAAAGTCAGATCGTTATGCTTTTCTTGACCTTAGACATATGCTTGGCACAAGAGCCAGCCCACAGGTATCATTACAGGTGATCTGCTGTCTCACCTGTCATACATACAAGCATTGCGGATCATTAATGCAATTACCCTTACAAGAAAAAAATCTCTTGAGTCCAGAGACGCACATCAAAGTGAGGTGGAGGAGAAAAGGCAATGCAATTATCATTTCACAGCCTTTACAACAAAGCAGAACACAAATTAAATAACAATTAAGACTTCAAAACAAAGACGAAAGAAAAGCTCCAGGTCTTGCTGCACCACACTCAAATACATCCGCCTTTGAAGATTAGTGGTACTAGGCTTATGTCACTGACTGAAGTCCCATCTTCAAATGGGCGCTGCTTTTCATTCAGTCATCTTCAAAAGCGCACATTACACACTAAGTCTAAAAATACCATGTTGCACAATGCAAATGGACCATAAATGAGAAGACACTATTTGGCATGGCCTTGTACTGGTTTTCTTTGGACAGGTAATCAGTGAGAGCCAGACAGACGCATCACAATTAACACTTCAAATGGGGAACAATATGGAAAGGAATGCTTTTCAAGAAATAAAACCAAACATTTAGCAATACAGCAGTGAAAAGAGTATTCTATGTGTCCTGTAAATTGCATTCACTGTAATAAGGACTTAATGTAAAATCGACTGCATGTAGAATTTTCTAATCTATAATGACATTAATTTGGTGGGATTTGATTTGTGAATTTGAGTGGTCTGTCTGCATTACCTGCTAACTAGTAATCAATTTTGAGGCTTCCATGCTCAACTTCAAACCCAGTCTATAAGGAAAATAATGGATCTGCTAAAAAAGAGGCTAACAAAAGCTAGGATACAGCTGTATCTGTACAGCGCTAATACTAGACTAATTGTGTTGTCCTGTATTGGGAAAGTATGTCCTACATGGATTTAAAATGGGCTCACTACATGGTAAATGCCAGTTGCCTACACTGAGCCTTGGGCTAGAGTGGGTGACAGTGTTATAATTAACAATTATGTAAATATAGACATTTTTCTGTGTAAATAAAGAGAATGAATTATAAAATATAAGACAGTCCATAGAGCAGTAGTCATAACTACAACAAAGACCACATCCAACCCCCAAGCACCCTAAAAGTTTTTTTTTTTACTAAAGCAGGAGAGCATTAGCAGGCCAAGCTCTACCACCACCACTCCCCACCATCTTCTTTTTTCATTGATTTGATTGTGGAGTCTTTCATGGATTAGGCCATATCTGGAGACTAATCTAGCCTGTTACAAGGCTTTTAATAACAACCTGTGTGCTGAGCTGGGCCACCGTGGAACATCTCTAGACCTAATTCCCAGTCCATTTCACCTCCATGCCTCCCTACAGCGTCTCGCTGATAACAGCCTGCTTGGCCTTTATTTCTCTGGCTAAGAAAGGCGGCAAGGGTAGATGTGAGATTGGACGGATGGATGGACTGATTTCACCTAAATTTCCATTTCTCAAAAGGGTGAGCTGTGAAGCAGTTAGCATTCAAATAAATCCTACAAAGACATACAGAGATGAAGGCTAGATCTAGAGAAATAAGCAATGTTATTCGTGTCCATGCATACGGAGAGAGAGGTCTATTTTCTTGTCAGTCGGCGGGGCTTTTTACTGGCCAAGTGGGATTTTTGTCAGGCACAAAAACAATGTTTTTTTTTTTGTTTGTTTGTTTTTTAGCCTGCATCCATTTGGTATTTTGATGACTCACTATGCGCTTGACTGTAAGTGAGAGTTGAAGCAAAGCAGAGGTGTGTTACAGAGATTTGAGCAAGTTGGAAGCACATGGCATGAGGAACAGTCATGTTCTGTGCAATTTTCATGGTTTTGCCAAGCAATGCATGTGTGAACAGATCCTATCTAAAGATCATTGTTCAGTGAATGATATTAAAACTCCATGTATACAAGTCGCTGTACTATAAATGATGATCATCCAGCCAATTCTGTCTCCTACAAAATACATTTTCATAAAATGTATTTGATTTGCCAGATAAGTTTTGAAGGAAACGTAATTGCTGTCTGGATTAAGTTCACTGATAATGTTTTTTTCCCAATCCAGGAGTGTCCCCACTTTATCCTGCTCAGAGTCATTGGGAGGACGTCAGGGTTGGTGGTTAGGCGTACAAAGCATAGGACTGGAAACCAGGATTTGAGTCCTGCAACGAATATGTTTAGGTTAAGTCTACTAAAACCTTGTTGAGGTTAGGAAATGATGAGGATTTGGTTGTATTTTGCTTACCGTCTCTTGTTTCAAGTCAGCGCTGGCATTTTAAATGTCTAACTAAGAATCTTTCCCACTTTAACCAAGTGCTTTGAGTTGCCTTAATATAACTATAAAAATGTTAATCCAGCTTTAGTTGAAATAAGTTTAGGAAAAACAAATATGTTGACAGTTAACTTTATATATGTTAAGGACATAGATTTTGTGTTGGCATTGAACAGTTTAGACATACATTCAATATCAACAATTAATGTTTTAATATATTTTTTTAAAAGTATGTTTTATGTTATTTTAAGTAATCAAACGTGCATTACATATCCTAAAAATACAACAAAGTGTATGTGGTAATGTTAATTGAGAGACAGAGTTAATCAGGATTTGCAATAATGCACAATGTGGAAGAGGGTGGTTCATTCTTTTATACTGTACATAGATGCCAGGGATTAGCTTGTGGACATCTTGGTATTTAACCACCAACACCTCTTTTACTCCACCACTCACTGAACTGCTTCCCACAAGCTTCTCCCAAAGGAAAAGTTATGTCTTTGAGCAGAATCACCACACACAAACTTAAAGGTGCAGTGTGTAGAATTTGGCTTCTAGCGGACTTGGCAGAAATGGAATATAATATTCATAAGTATGTTTTCATCAGTGTATAAACACCTGAAAATAAGAATCATTGTGTTTTCATTACCTTAGAATGAGCCCTTTATATCTACACAGGGAGCGGGTCCTCTTACAAAGAGCCCGCCATGTTGCACCACCATGTTTCTACAGTAGCCCAGAACAGACAAACAAACACTGGCTCAAGAGAGCACCTTTCGCGTTTTTTCCAAGTTTGGCGGCCACAGTAGGTTCTCCTACACGCTTGGAAGGGGAGGGTGAGGGGAGCGGTATTCAGTTAGTTGCAATCTGCAACCTCACTGCTAGACTAAATACTACACACTGGACCTTTAAGGCAATATACAGCAATTTCAACTGAGGTTGTCCAATGTCCATTTTTATTTTTTCTCCTGATCCTGGTCCAAGGATGCACATGTATTATATCATGATTGATAAACCCACAAATGGTGCACCATTGATTTCAATGACAGCTGTTCACCACGAGCATACACCAAAAAGTTTTTTCCACATTCTATTGTGGGACCATGACACATGCACATTAGCCAAAATTAGTCCGTGGATAGTTGAGCCGGGAAGAACACCAGAGTAAATGGCTATTGTGAGCTATATGGGTAGTAAAGGTGACAGATCTAAAACTCCATTTCATTTTTCTGCCAAAAAACATCTAAAAGCAAACCAGACCTGTATCACTAAATATCGTGTCCACTGTGTGCGACTTCTGACAGTATATTGCTAATTACCACCATCCTGCAATAATCTGTGGCAGTGAAGCCTTTTTTAATAGCACTAATAACACCAGCTTAGGATGAGCCGGTCACAGTGAAATGACCCCTTCTTAATTAAATGCTGTGTTGCCTCAGACCAAAAGTACATGATAATCACATTAAAGCATATGGGGTCGCTTTCATCTGACCACTGCGAAGCCATGAATCATTTCAGGTGCCAGGTCTATAACCTCAACCACAGACACAAAATCACAGCTGTTTCAAACATCTCAGTGTTGTGCAGATGCAAGAAATTCAATTCTGCAAAAGCAAACATTATCAACAGAGTATAATAAAATATAGAAAGAATTTTGATGACTATGATGGTGCTGTTGCTAATGCTAATGCTTAAGGAGCGTATGAAATTTTCATGGCTACCAGCCAACTGCTGTTGCTGTAATTTTACTACTACTACCACTACTACTACTACTATTCGTCTATTTTAGCAGAGTTCAAAAGGTATTCAACTTTTGTTTGAGTTTTTTCAGCTGTCTTGTGGTTTTACTACTTTTTGTGCAGGTTTTCTCTATTGTCTGACTGTACACTTGCTGTACACAGCCTGTTACAGAACAGCAAATTGTTTGCAACCAACATTTTATCAGAGCCTTTTTTGCATCTTTTTTTAACAGCCAGTGATTGTGTTATGTCACTGGGGAGAAGCTGAGAGTGAAGACCATACAGAGTGTGTGTGTATGTTTTCACAGAGAGGGCTATTTTTAGCTCACGTGCAAGAGCTTAAGGGCGGGGATCCATAGAGGACTGTGCAGAGGCAGGCAAGAGCAACAGTGTATTTTTAGACTGCGGCTGACTCTGTGTAACCCTTTGTTTGCAGCGGCTGCAGAGGCAGTGGTGCTCCATCCATCCACATCTCGCTCAATATGATGAGCCGCATTAAATACAACTCCTTCCAGCCAATTACTGTATGCAGATATGTATCCAAGAATGTTACTGTGCAGACAATCTTCTAATGCGCTGGCTGTCATTAAAATTGAGGCTTGGTAGACTATTACTAGGCTTGACAGAGTGAGCTATTTTTGTCTCTGCTGTTAAAAGCCAGAAGCTTTTTTGGGGGGCATTTTGCCATTATTAGATAGCACAAAAGAGAGAGGCAGGACATGAGGAGAGGAAAGGGAATGACACGCAACAAAAGTCTCCAGCTGCATTTGAACAGGCGATGGTGCAGTTTGCAAATAAATTGGAACTAATAATACATTATTGATTTGTATGTGAGCTGGGCACTAAAATGACAGCACAGGGCCTAACCATAACATTAAGGTCAATGAAGTCACAGGTGACTGGAGAAGGAAGCGGCTATCTCTGAGGCACACAAATCTGCTGTATATCTATCTATGTGAATATATGAATTCTGAGGAGATGAAGCACCTTTCCAGAATACCAGCAATATAAAAACATAATGTACATTGCATTGTGTGACTAGCACCAGTGGTCTGAGGTAGCTGGATGGAGGGATTGTAGAAATACTGTATATAAGGACATGTGAGTAGAAAAAGATCTTGATGTTCTAGCACCTTAACCCATCTCCCGACAGCCAACAGGGCTAAAACGCCCCCTAGGGAACATATTATTTCATGAAAATGTGTGAAGGAAAAAAAAAAAAAACTCCCACAGATGCTAAGAAAATATGACAGTGGTGTGAAGCTGAATCCCAAAGAGAGGATCAACAGCAGCAGATGTACATCACAGCAGTCAGCCCTCATCTTTGTCAGAAAACATTGTTGCTATGCCCTCTCCTCAGCAGATACAAGTATGTTTTCATTGGACATAATATTGTTCACCTAATAAGCATTTTACACTCTTTTCATGGCAAATGGAGACAGAGAGAGAAGCAACTTTGCTCTGCAGGTTTAAAAAAAAAAAAAAAAAAAAAAAAATCACATGATAATATTCACACTCG
This sequence comes from Scomberomorus guttatus, assembly GCA_038419695.1. Lineage (NCBI taxonomy): Eukaryota > Metazoa > Chordata > Actinopteri > Scombriformes > Scombridae > Scomberomorus > Scomberomorus guttatus. The sequence goes on from CM076461.1 coordinate 23,136,936, forward strand.
GCTAGGACTGTTGAAGACGGGATAACTGACTGCAGATGCATTATGTGCTCCACTGCCATGAAAAGTAGCACAAGAACGGGGAAGGTGGTCACCATGGAAACAAGCTTTGTTTGAAAAGCTCATGCAATGAGGCGTGTCTGCCCTTGTGCGCACCGATCCGGCGGAGCCAAAAGGCATGGCGAATGGAGAGGAGACATGGCCAGAAAGGAGAAACCGCTGCAGTGAGTGCTAACTCCCCGGTCAACTACAGGTGGTATTACTGAGCTGGCTCTGCAATGATAATGGTAGACGGCAGTGGGAACTAGTTAGTGCCTAGGGGTTAAAACTGGGATGAGATGCAAACCCCCAAAGGCCTGTTTATATCCCCTGGGAGACACAGCTGTGGTGTTGATGCAGAGTGGGGGGTGGGGATCAGGAAGGTCTGTGAGCAAACTGCTGCTAGCAAAGAAAAAGATACTGGATGGCTTTCAAGACTGAGAGAATCCAAACCACTGAATGTTATGTTTATTACAATGAAACATATTAAGCTTTCAAAGATTAGCTTAAAGGGTTTTTTTCCCACTTACCTTTAGTAGTACCTCACCATGCAGATAGTTTTTTATTTCATTTGCCCAGGTTTATCAACCTCTGAGATTTTTGCCTCAAACCAAACAAAATGTAGGTGAATGGAATTTAATTTGTAGTGCTCAAAAAAAGAAAGAAAAAGAAAAAAAGATAATTCAAAAAAGTATCTGCATGGCTAGTTACCACTACACTGGTAAGTGAGAAAATAAGTCTTTTGATAATTTGGGAGACACTTTCAAGGCTTACAGAATGTTTTTTTTTTAAAAATGAAAGCGATAAGACAAGGACTGGAAAAATAACGATAAAGGGCTTTTTGTGGCCTTTCATGTGTTTATTTTAATATTTTTTAAATCTTTATGGTATGCTATATTCTATTTAACTTCCTCCTTTGTATTTGCTTTTGCTTGTATTCTGATTTTATTTAATTATAGTGCTGGGATGTTTTAATCTTGAGTTACCAGCACTTGGTAACTTCATTTTGAATGGTGTTCTATATATCATCTACAGTTTCTTACTATAATTATTTTCATGTTTAAAGTCTTCTATTACCTGTATTTGTATGTAGCTGTTACAAAACAAAGGTTACAATATTGTAACCCTGATTCTATAAGCACAGGCGGAGCCCTCTACTGGACTTTATGGGTAATACTCTCCTCCAATCACACACACGCAATCGCCCACTGAAATTTGCATGTACATAGCACCAAATGGGGGCCGTGCGTTCAACATAACATGCCAATGCACATACTGCACACAATAGATGATATTTTGCCTCCCTGATGTGGCCATAGGGTGTAGGAGAAAATGCCTCTAGCTGAATAGTTGAATAGTGAATAGTGGTCTGAGGCTACCAGGATGAAGGACAGCCGCTCTTGTCTCACTCTCTCCAGCAGAGGGGGAATGAGACGAAGAGAAGGAAAGGCGTAAAGCAGCCTCCTTGGTCATCTTGCGAACCAGTTCTAAATCTGCTACACCACCTCGGGCTGCAGCCCCCACTCGTCTGCCAGAGGGCCGCCTCTTGAGATGAGATCGGTGCCCCTGTTTTCTGGACCCAGAATGTGGAGGACTCTCAGAGACAGGAGGAGCTCTGAATCCCAAACAACAGGTTCTCCGACATCTTCAACAGGGATGTGGATCAGACTCCGCCCTGCCTGTTGATGTAGGCAACCGTGGTGCGGTTGTATGTGCAGTCTGGGCCACTATGATCACAGCGTCATGGAGGGGTGGAGAGGTGGAAGGTCACGCTTTGCAGTGGAGCGAAACATCACACTGCTGAAAATGGTCCCACCGTTGCCGCCATTGAATCAGAGGAAGTCCTCAGTGCAGGGCGGTTGCTGCATTATGCTGCCCTCTGTGTGGTCCCGTCCGAGGCACTCAAAGCAGAAGATATGTTCGTCACCAGCAGCCATGAGGCCAGGGCATAACGGGCAGGAAAAAGCTTGCTGGAGTGGCAACTCCATCCTTGGAGAGGTAAGATCAGAGACCAGATTTGAAATAAAATAATGTTTGAGACACACGTAATTGGTAGGCGTATACTGATTGGCCGGCTACATACATGCAAATTTCAGTGAGCGATTGCGTGCATGTGATTGGAGGATTGGAGGAGGAGTATTACCCATAGAGTCCAGTAGAGGGAGGAGTCTGTGTGAGATAGAACTACAGAAAATGCCCAGATTTAAGCGTGAAAGTTCATTCTTGAACTTGAAAACAGTAGTTTAACCCAAAAAAAAAATGCTTACTGAGCAAACCCCATCCACTGAGGAAGACTATGAGAGGTTGAAAGCTCAGAAAGCTCAGAAAGTCAGGACAGAAAACAACAATATGGATTTCAAGAAAGAAATTGTGGAATGAGTGGTGTAAAGAAATCTCCTGGAAGATGCTGAGAGAGATCACATCACAAGGAGGTGACCGAGGGTGTTCTACCACTGGTTATATTTATACAGCTGACAGCTAGAGACAAGAGCCTGAAGGCCTCTGCTCTTCTATTCCGATAATTAGATACTGTTTAAACACTTGCATCAAACTGATCCTATACAAAAGGATCACCCAGCAAAGGACTTGACTGACTTGCAGTCAAACCCACGTAATTACAGTGTTTGAAGACTTGTTTTATGCAAATTACTTTTCAGCCTGACATCTTGGACAACATTTCTTATTTTCAATTCATATTAATAACAGAATCTTTCATTTGCTCAGTCTCATCATAATTTGCTCATTAGATCAAAGATTCAGTCCCAGAAAGGTCAGGGCTGTCTGACGGTGAACAGGATCACTCCTTTTTTCTCAAATGAAAGAATATAAAGTAAGTGAAGAGAGCGGTGCTAATTTGCATGCTGTTTATGCAGAGCAGTGACCATTAGAGCCTGATCATTTTTCTAAGCTCAAGGTGGTTAAAAAACTGCCACCAAGGAATATTGTTGGGTGAATTAGTCATTTTGCCAAAACCAGACTTAATGCACATGGTGAAGCATACTAATGAATGCATGTTTAAGCTTACAGTATCACTATCAAAGAGAGAGAGAGAGAGAGAGAGAGAGAGAGAGAGAGAGAGAGAGAGAGAGAGAGAGAGAGAGAGAGAGAGAGAGAGAGAGAGAGAGAGAGAGAGAGAGGATTTTTCCCTATGCTGGTAAAGTTGACAATTATTTTTGTGCATTCCCGGGCCATCTGTCCCAACTGAGCAGATGTTTTCAGATGTTTTGGCTCACCCCAATCATGTACCTAAGGTATGCTTATTATCTTAATAAAACCAGTAACACTAAGTTTGTTGTTGGTTATTTGGTAACAGCTATTTAAAGCTACAGCCCTATTACAAGAAAATGTATTTGACTTTGTTTTAAGTGCAAAATACTGTATACCCTGCATGTTCAGTCTCATCAATTCATTAAAGCTAAAAGGAAGGGAGTCTGAGCACTGCAATTGTAGGTGAGGGCATAATTTTGTTACTACTTAGTTGTTACTCTACTTGCATTTTCTTATTATGGGTAAAGCCAGTAGTTTAACAAGACTAAGAGCCTACAGCCATGCTAGCAGCTCTGTGAGGCTGTACTTTGGCATAGTGGTGCTTTGAGTGAAATGCTGACATTGGCATGCTAACATGCTAACCATGACAATGCTAACATACTGATGTTTAGCAGGTACAATGTTTACCATGTTTAGTTTAGCATGTTAGCATACCTACATTTGCTAATGAGCACAAAACACAAGGTGCAGTTGAGGCTGACCAACCAAAGTACTGTATTGGACACATTTTAAATTTGATAGTGCTATAGGAAAAGTCAGGAGATCACCAAAAGGCTTTTAAATTATCCTGAGAGGGGCATGAATGTGTGAACCAAATTTCATTGTGATCCATCCAACAGCTGTTTCACTAAAAAACCTCATGCCAACCTGCTGGTGATGTGAGTTGAAAAGTCAGAGAATATACCAAAGTCAGTAAGATTAATCCGCTGGGGAACATGAATGTCATTACAAAATGGTGGACCTAACCATTGCCATGCCACTAATGCTTGTATTATGGAACCCTTATTAATCCCCATTGTGTTGCATCATTTTTTAAATGATTAACTGATTGTTAATATGTCCAGTAATTAAGGGAATTGCTTGAAAAAAAAATCCCATACTTTGAATTTTCTTTAAACAAGAATAATGTCATGTCGGGAATATCTGCAGTATCTAACCACAGAAGAATAGACACAAGTACACATCCTCTCCTCTCTGTTCTTGCTTTGATCAAAGCAAACAGGGGAAAAAATTAAAGTTTGGGCATCACTGTGTGGTGTCACTGCAGTCTTTGGGAACCTTGTAGCGCTTCCAAACATCAAAGTGACCATTCACATTCTGAGGTGCTTCACTCTTTTTTCATTCGTCATTAAAGAACACCATCAAGGGGATAAAGACCTTGTAAAAGACATGTCTGTGAATGATATGAGAAGATGAAAGCAGCACTCTTTTGCTCACCTTGTTCCCCCCTCTCCACGTGTTGCCTTCACAGGGGGAGAATACACACTCCACAAACTAAACTTACTGCTCAAACACAACCAATCAGGTCTTTGTTTTTTAGTAACAGCTTTCAATAAATGTAAGCTACCACCTGTCACTATCTACAATGACTTAAATGTGGCTATACCAGAAGATGAAAACAGCTCCGTGTTGCTCATTCTCCCCTCATATGGGCACAAGTCGAGAAACTATTAAATCTACTGTTCAAACTGCTATTTTTCTCTCCATGCATGAAGGCTTTTTCTTCCTTTTCTATTTGTGTAGCCATGATAAAGCCCAATAGAAACAATTAAAAATCGTTTGTTGTGGGAGGAAAGTGTGGATGATTGACAGAGTCATTTTTGTGACTGTCAGATTGAAGACTTAGCTTCACGAGTCCAGGACGAAGACTCCAGAAAACATCTTGCGCCTGACACCTCATTCATCATAAAACAGGAAAGAAATTTGAAATGACATGGCCATCTGATGTCACGAGAGGATGAGTTGGAGAGACAAGCACAATATGGTTCAGCAGACGGAGATCCACGAGTCTGTGGCCTTGTTTCTCTCTGTATGCAAAATCCTACCCCACTCTGAATAATGTGTGCGTGTACTGGGTGTGTGTCAAAGGAAATGATCAGCATGTTGCCAGAACTGAGCTGGAGATGAGTAAGGCTGCATCCACTATTCTCTGCCTTGTAGGTGTATCTACAGAAATATCATATGCTATGAAAAGAATCAATATGCTACATCTGAGCTAATCTTCTGATAATGAATTTATGTGTCTGTCAGGCTTCAAGAGAAATCTCTACAGGATGGAAGCACTGATCAGTGGAGTCAAAGGCAACTGCTGTGTCTACAGGGAATGTCAGTCAAAGGGGGAAAAAGACATGTAAGTCTATATATACATCTGCAGTTGTTACCAGACTTGACATGTTTTACCTCAAAGGCACATTGTGTCATATTGTATCAGTTTCTAGAGAAGCTGGGTTTTTTGAATCAATTACAGAGATGGCACATTATGCATACTGACCTCTGCTTACGTTCTTACAGTATGTACACCATTTACTGTAGGACGTATCAATGAGAGAAGGGTAAAGTGAATCTTGGCAATTTGGGGAATTATATAACAGTGACAGATGGCCTGATTTAATAGAACTTTCTAATGGCAGAAAAAAGCAAACAACCTTTTGACAACAGTTTTATATGTATTTTACCTCTATTTCAGTTGTACACACGGCCATGCGTTGTACTTGAATTGGCCACAATGACAGAAAAGATGAGTGTCACATTATCGTGGAAAATAACTAGCCTGACCTCTGTGAGTGCAATGGCTTGTGCTGCAAGTAAAGATGGAGGAGAAATTATTAGGGTGTATTTCTGAATGTAACTTAACAATAACAAATCATCATCATATTGAAACCAAACTGAAAACTTTGTACTACATTGTAAATTACTCAAAGAACCTCAGTACAAAGTCAAGAGGTTGTGATAGGTAGCACAGCAAGCTAGCAAAACACTTAACAGAATCGCGTTCCCACACATGCACAGTGTTACAGGGAACTACTCTCCGAAGACTGAAAATGTGATCACTGTTATTAGTCTGTGGAACTGTTTCTAAACAAACTAATGTGCCCAAACTCTTTGTGGCACGAGTGGTCACCCAGTGCCACGGTGTGGCTCACTGATGTGTTTTTAATAGTTTTTGGACAACAACAGAGATCTACAGCACAGAGGACATAATGCTGGTATCCCACAAGCAGAACAGTGGGTGGTAAATGGATAATCAGCATGAGCTCCTGAAATCAAAATCTCTTTTTCAAGAGACTCCGGATAATAGAAAAGAGCAAACATACCAATGTTCTACCTTTTAACCAGCAATTACTAAGCAGTGATTACACTGCAGATATGATGCCAGTTATACTAAATCAAAGTCAGACCTGGCTGTCCAGTGTATGTACACACATTTTGTAATCACACCTTTATCAACTCTAGAAAAAATACTCTCAAACCATAAAAGACCACTTGTCAATATAGTGTGTTGTATCTACAATACAGTATCTCCACTAAACAGGGTTGAGTATGAGACAAAAATATTTTCTGGGTTCTTAAAACCTATACTACCTGAATTAACTGTACACCTTTAAGTTGTTCGATGTTTGTGTTAGGAGCATGTATAACTGTTTCCTTTAAGTTTCACAATGATTAAACCCTTTCCCCAAGCTAACCTGTTGAAACATAGTGGTAAATAACAGCATCTCTAAACAACTTTTTTGGAGCATTTGGGGGAGTTAGACCTTTTTTGTGGACAATGACAGCAACAAAATGCTGGTAAGCTTTTTGATCTTAACAGCTCATTTCTGTACATAAAAGATGATTTGGAGTGAGCTGAACGATGAGCTGTTTGGCTGTGTCTGAAAAGATCCCCTTGCAACCCCTAATTCCCCTCATATAATAACATTCCACCCCTGTGGAGAAAGGCCTATGAGTCACCAACAGCGTACCTCCGCTCATGGCGAAGGATGCACTGGAGAGACAGTGCTGACAGGAATCATAATTTGCCACTTTCCACTGAAATGACAAGCTGTGCAAGAGGGAGAGAGAGAGGCTGAGATAATCTACAAAAAAGGTGAGAGTGTGAAGATATACGTGCACGTGTGCAGGTATACTGTATCTGCATCCCAGGGGAAACTGCAAAAGTCCTGTAGTCCTATACAAATGTAGGGTTTCCCCAGATTTTTTCCCAGCAAAGAGGAAAACTCAGACTCTCACTGGACACTAAAACTGAGACCCAGACAAATAAAATTCTTCCAGGTGAATTAGCAGCTCCTTAAGGAAGAGAGAAGAAGGGTTATTGCAGGTTTTACAGACTGACACCACTGAAGCTGAGGACAGAAAATAGAGGAAACTCCATCATGAAAGATATTGTTGGAAATAACTGGCACAGCCAATATATCAGTCTTTAAAGAGTATATACGCTGTCAAGCATACATTGTTGGGTGTAAACAAAGTTCACCATTAACATATAATGAGTTTGATGCTTGTAAGTCTCCTATCCTATCCTAGCAAGAAGTATTGCTAGAAAGGCTTAAGCTGTAGAGATGACATGATCATGGATAGCCTGATTTCATCCCCATTATGAACAAAACACTGAATTTCAAATGTAGTTTTTATCAACAGTAGCAGTTTAGTGGCATGGTGCACTTTCTGCCCTAACCCTAACCCTGTTACTGAAATAGATGCAAAGGGATTTGTTTAGAGTAAATGCTGCTATGCGCACCTCATTTGCTGATGAACACTATTAATTGAAACTGCTAACTGCTAATGTATCGTGTTGCTACGCCACAGTAGGGGATTTTTAATAATGTACCCACATTGCAATGGGTTAACATAAAGAATCACAAATGGATGTGGCAAATCCTGATCCACTGAAAATATTTTGATCGGCCACATTCTCGATCCTATGGAACACAATATTATGTGGGAACAACAATATTACTCAAAAACTCTTCCATAATATCCCCCATACACTCATGAATTATGTGTATAAATAAGCAAATAAATATGGGCTTATTTAGTAAAATTGTTGTTTAGGTCATGGGTGATACATGAAATAACACCAGTATGTTGCTTTAATGTCTGAAGAAAGAGTAAAAAATGCTGGAAAATTAAAGATCCCTCCAGACATGTTTTAAAAGATTAAAAAAAAACACTGCTTTGAGTAATTATTTATGTCTGATATGGGTTTTCCACAAAAAAGTTCGGCTAAGTAGTTAAAAATTCTTAAAATTACATCTACTAGTTCTGCCTCATTGAAAAAAGAAAATCAAGAATCTATGAATGCAAATATTTTTAGTTTCAAACGTTTAACTGCTGGACAAAAGATGTCTCCTACTTCACTGAAAAAGTCTATTCTCTGTGTATGTGCACTAGTGGCTTCAAGTTTCCATATCACACTTGTGTAAATTGCATACTGGCTCAAAGCTAGTTGTGATGTCACAAATCATGATCATATGAACACGCGCTGACCGAGACGATCTGTGAGCACAGAGAAACTTTCCTCCTTCTGCAAACATTTTTATATAATAATAATATTATTATAATAACTTATTTATATAGCACCTTTCAACAAAAGAGTTACAAAGTAATATAATATACATACAATATAATACAATACCCCCCCATAACAGAACACAAGCAACAAAAAACAATAACAAAAAAAAAAAGATAAAGTTAATGCAGAAAAACAAGTTAATAAAAATGAGTTTCTAATAGCAATGTAAAAGAAGTCAAGGTTGCAAGATAAATTTCAACAGGAAGACTGTTCCAGAGTTTTGGAGCCCTGACAGCAAAAGCAGTCTCCTTTAGTTTTAAGACTGGATCCGGGGACTGTTAGCAAAGTTTTGTTGTGAGATCTAAAGGTTGCGTGTAGACAGATAGGGGCACAAAAGTTCACAGATGTATGCTGGAGCTAGACCATGTAGTGCTTTAAAAATTATGAGTAAAACCTTAAAATCAATCCTGAAATTAACTGAAAGCCAATGCAAATAAGATAAAATGGGTTTCATGTGAACTCTTTTGTCTGATCCAGTTAACACTCTGGCTGCAACATTTTGTATAACTTGAAGGCGTGAACATGCTTTACTGTTCAGGCAGGTAAAGAGTAAATTACAATAATCGTTTTTTGAGAAAATAAACACATGAATAACTTTCTCCAAGTCAGAGAATGATAGGAATGATCTGATTTTTGAAACCATTCGAAGTTGATAACAACAGGAGTGAATACCTTATTGACATGATGATCAAAAGTTAAATTGGAATCAAAGATGACTCCTAAAACTCTGGCATTAGGCTTAACGGAAGGTGCTAAGTTAACAACTGTGACATTGAAATCTGATATGACTAATGACCCGAGTAAGATTATTTCTGATTTTTCTTCATTGCGTTGGAGGAAGTTATTAGACATCCAGTATTTGATATCCTTTAGGCAGGTCTTTAAAGAAGTCAGACTGCTGGGGGATCCTGGTTTTACAGACACATTAAGTTGTCATAAGCATAACAATGAAAAGAGATCTTATGACTGTTGGGCCTCAACCATGGGGTCAGACAAAGACAGGCCTACATGTAAAACCAGAAGCCTGACCATGAGGCTTCCTTTGTCCTTTGTCCCCTGAAACAAAGAAGCAGCACCAAAATGCTGCTCACAAACACCACCTCCCATGATGCTTTGCCAAGTTCGCACCTAGGTGAGAACTCTCAGCAGGGAGCTCAAACCCTGGTCTCTGATTGGTAGAGACCCATCAACACCACCGGGAGTCATGGCAACACAGCCGTGACGTCACCGCCCCTTTAAGAAGCGGCTGTGCAAAATCAACATCGCCTTTCCACCGTAACAGCGCTGGAGGAAGCTTTGCTTTCTCCGTGAGCCAGCTTACTAAAGGAGGTAACCCCGTGCACATGGACTTTTTCCCCCATCGACTAAAGATTCAACCCTCGCTGGACGAGCTGAACTTCTCCCTGTGTTCAACCACACACAATCACCGGATCCGAGAGAGACCGCTGCTGCTGCATATGTGAAGTATATTGTGAACTTTCTACACTGTTACTCAGAGAATGAAGCATTGTGTTAGTTCATGCAGGATACGGAAGTCATATGCCCCACCTGTAATCAGCTGACAGCCTGCTGATTGAATCAGTGTTTCCAATCAGTCACGCACCAATCACAGGCGGTCCATTTAAATATGACTCCTTCTTACACAGATCCCTGCTACACCAGTGCTGCCCTACTACGCTGCTGCTGGCAAAGCTTTGCCTCCACCACCCCAGCCTCCACCTTAACCTGGTTAAGGTTCTTAACATGGCTCAAGGTAGTCTGGAATTCAAATGTCTTGCTTTGGGCCCACTCTTGTATACCCAGGGGGTTTCTGCATTGCGCTCCCTGGTTTAGCTTAGCATGCTGCTTGTCTAATCCAGGGAGCATCTTAGAGTCATCAGCGCCAAGCTAAACTGTATTTCCATTTGTTGCAATAAATGGTTTATGATGAGAGTGTTGCTGACTGAACTGACGTTAGCGGAGCAGAGCAGCGAACTCCAGCAATAACAAATGAGATCGGCTGACCAACACACACTGCAGCAATAAACAACTGAAACCATTTATTTTATCTGATAGTTATTTTTCATTTTGTATTTTAGTGGACTAAGGACACCAGTGAAAATAGCCCCCCACGCCCCCTTACTATTTATTCAATCAAGAATCGATTCTGAATCGAATTAGACACCAAAGAATCAGAATTGAATTGAATCGTGAGATTCCCAAAGATACCCACCCCTAGTAGATGATGTGAAGTTACTAAGAGTGACTGTAAACTGTCTGTTTGAAAGATAAGAGATGAACCACTCAAGAGCGATGTCTGCAACTCTAGTATATCAACTACAATGTCTTTTAGACGGCAGTTTAAGGGACTATGATCTACTGTGTCAAAAGCAGAACTTCAGATCAGGGCAGACCCTTCACCAGCATCAGCAGCAAGGAGGAGATCATTGGTGACCCTAAGTAGAGCAGTCTCAGTAGAGCAGTCTCAGTGCTTTTCAAAAATATCATGTTGGCTCATGTGGGCAGTTAATTGTTTGTATACAATCTATTCTGCACAGAAGTGGGAGTTTGGAGATTGGTCTATAATTGCTGAGTACATAAGGATCTAAATTCTTCTTTTTTTTTTTTTTGAGAAGAGGTTCCACAAGAGCATGCTTGAAAAAAGATGGTATATAGCCAGTGGCTAGTGAGCCGTTGATAATGGAAAGAACATTTGGAAAAATATGTGGTAGGACCTCTTTGAAGAGTCTGGATGGGATTGTATCTAGATGACATGAAGAGCAGTTAAGCTGACAGTCTCTAGCAGTGTCTGGAGACAGATCAATTCAAAAGAGGGGAATGAGACTGTAGGTGGGTGAGTAATAGTAAGGTTACAAATCTGTGGTATAATCTGACTCCTGATTTTTTCAATTTTAGCTGTAAAGAATGATCTGGGAATAAATAATTTTTAGGACCACTGACAACATGTTCAATAGTTCTGAACAATATCCTGGGGTTATGGTGGCTTTCAGTACTAATGAAAAAATGAAAAAGTTTTTTCTTGCAGTTTTGATGGCAGAGTTGTAATTGGACATTAGATTTTTTAACTGGGCAAGATCAACCTCAAGTCTGCTGTTTTTCCACTTATGTTCCATTGCCCTGCATTCCCTCTTTATCTTGCGAGTATAATCATTCAACCAGGGAGTACCAATTGGACCAGTTTTACTTTTGTTTTTGAAGGGAGCTATTTTGTTAAGAATGCCCACACAGAGTAAATTAAACTGATCTACTAAACTCTCAGGGGAAGTATCTGCCTAAGGTTCTTGCATGATTGGTCAAATTCCCTAATAAACATGGCTGAAGTTGAGGAGTTTATTACACATCTCTTTAAAGGTGTAGTCAGCGATTCTAATCCAATATACTTTGTCAAATTCAGCGAGTATCTCCTTAGGGTCCGCTAGCTGTCCCTTCTGTGTGTGTGCTGAAAAAAATCCAGTGTCCATACACAGTACTGGCTCTGTAAATGGCTCAGGGGAAGCCACAGAACACTACTCCAGCCAATCAGCAACAGGGGGCGTTCATACTCGCGCACAGAGCAGGGGGAAGTCGTCAGAGCAGCTGTGTGAGGATGTGACTCCCATCTCCAGCACCCATTGAACCCATTGGGGGAGGGCTGGCAAACTGGAGAGAGAGAGTCTGAGGCCAATTCACATAGAAAGTGTTTTCTCAAATATCCCGCTGTATATGTGTTTTGAACTTATTAACTGTATTAATCAATCAATAAATACAAACACTGTCAATTTCTTCAGCGTGGAGCAGACATGCATACTATTTTGGTTCAGTAAATTTCTGCTGTCAGTCAGCCTGGTGAGGGCCGTTTGTCCGGCCGCTGTCCTCTCAGCTCTCCAGGAGCTGCAGCTGACAGACGGCCGCTTCTGTGGACAGAGATGCTGAATGCAGGTCACGTGAGAAGTGAGGAGGCTACAGAGAGGCGGAGAGTGTGGATGCACTGTTGCGCTCACATGAGACGAAAATTTTTTTCAGCTCGTGATAAAGCGTGAGAGGAACAGAAGTGACTCTACTGCTGACACATCACTCTGGTTTCCACCATATTTCTCTTTTGCTCGTTGCCTTGACAATAAACATCTATGGGGGGGCGGAGCTTCTGAAGGAGCATGAAGGGAGGGGTGTATTTGTTTGGGTGTTTAGTTCAAATATCAATAATCTTTCTCCAGAATGACTGACTCTACCTTTAAGCAAGTGACTGGGGCATTGAGAGACTGCAGACAGAAAGGTTGAAAGTAATGGCGAGGTGATCAGAGACAAAAAGCTCTTTAGTTGATAGACCGTATAGGGTCAGTCCGTAAGACAAGGTCAAGACTATGGCCCTGATTGTGAGTAGGGCCAGTAACAGACAAACGTGAACATTAAAATCACCCATAATAACAACTGTCTTCAAAAATGATAAGAGCTCCGAAAAGTCAGAGATGAAGTTAGGTTTATGTTGAGGGCGGTAGAGTACCACACAGACAAATGGTTGTTGTTTGTTGTTAATGAAGAACAGTAGATGTTCAAATCAGGTAAATTCACCAACAGAGATGGGAGAGCATTTAAACTCATTGCCATGTATTACAGCTACACCACCTCCTTGGCCCAAGGGCCTAGGTTTAGATAAGTGAGTAGTCGGGGGGGTGTCCTTCAATCAAGGAGGTGGCGTCATTACAGTTTAACCAGTTCTCTATTAACATGAGAAAATTAAGGCTATAGGAGTAATGGGAGCTTTAAGCAAAAACAAACAAAAAAAGGTCCTCATCTTTGCCAACAAAACAAAAAATGCTGGGAGAAAATAAACTAAAGCTCTGAGATCCAGGAGACACTTTGCTTTGAGTAACTACTGTATAGGGGTATAACGATGATTCAGTTCAGACCACGATTTTTGAGCCACTGTTCAGTTCATAACTTTTTTTTTTTTTTTCCTTTTTGGGTGGTGGGGTTAATATGAAAAAAAGATTCTGGGTTTTATTAAATCAACTACAATTTAGAATATCAAGAACACTAAAGAACACTAAATTAAACTTAAATTTAAAAAAAGTGAACAAAAATGAATACAATTTGCTGAGAACCAGTCTACATATTATATATAAGTTAACAAACATAAATAAAAAACATTTCTCTTAAGACCAGTGTACATATTACATAAACACAATTACCGTATTTACTCTACTAGTAGCCGAGGCATTTATTTACCTCAACTACAGAGGATATCAGGCCTTTATTGGAAGCAGGCTTATATTAGAGAGGGGGCCTTTATTTCTAATTCCCTCTGTTTGATAAACATATTTGCTCATATTTTAGTATGAAGCCTCCTTGTTTTCTGATCTGCTTCTGTTTGCTCAGTTAATTTTTTTGTTATTGCACTACCGGTAATTATGGTAATCCACACCAGAGACTTCCACCGGCCGAGCCGGCTAACTTCCAGTTAGCCGTCTGCTAACTTGACTGGGGATAAAATTATTTAATCGTATGGCTCTTCTAGACTGTCCAAATGGATCAAATAGTGAAACGAATTATTTTGCAGGGGTTGTGTGAGTTTTGTTACATTAGTAACGTAATGAGAGCTCAACAGGCTGCACCGGCAGTGGTGGCAGCAGGTTGGTTGGAGACCGTGACACTGAAGACGGAACCGCATCTCGAGACCGTGGACATTTGTGTTTCGGTTTCAGTCTCGGTTTCAGAACCGTTACACCCCTACTACTGATGAATGAAAATGCTTCCATCTGTATGTAGAAAGAGAAACCACTCACCTCTGGCACTCGCTGGCATGAAGAACCAGGTCCTGGTTGTTCTTGGCACAGACTGTGAGCTCATGCTCTGTTGGGTTGAAGATGTCGAGCAGTAGATGACACTGGCGGGTGCTGTGGACAGACACAGACATAAAAAAAACTCAAAAACTCACATCAGAATAAAAACTCCATCTTAAAAATCGTTTCCACAAAGCATAGCTTTGCGCATTATTTTAGACTTTATACATTATAAACAAATACATAACAAAAAGCATGCTCATGCTCTATAGGGTGACTGATGCCCATGTATAATGACTTGTTTATGTGCGTTTACACTTAATGCATTTGGTTACAATTATCTTCTAAAAATACACAGCCACATACAGGCACACACCGAATGCATGAGATCAAGAGAAGACACGGTGTGAAGTACTCATCAGTCCTTGTCATAACATCAAAGGTGGCGGTGCTTTCATCAGGCCCACAGGCCTGGCTGGAAAAGGCCATCTCCACATCATCCCAGGCCTGCTTTTCTCATGCAGATCATAAGAGGGCCAATTTGTGATTTAGATCAAGACGCGAGAGATGATGCTGGATTTTCAAAGAGTTAATTTTAACCCCTAAGTAGGTGTTTTTTCCCCTGGTAATGACTGATAAAAGGAATGGATATCTCAAAACAGAAACAGAGAACAGGCTGTCTAGTGCAGCCAGTGTGCTGTTATATTAATTATTTTCTGTAGGTGTACAGGAAGAATGTGACGACTCTAAATATATACTTGTATATAAAACTTATCCCACTGAATTTAAGTTTGTGTTACAGATAATATCCACACTTTATTTTGAAGAGTTAAAAGTCAGACATAAATCCATGAACACCCATAAAATATAACATAATCCAAAGCAGTTATTTTAATTACTTTACCCTGGACTAAATATGGAATGAAAATATTAGAAGCTTTGGGAAAAATAACACCGGCAAGTCACGGATTCTGCTCTGATCTGGAGCCGTTTACTGGTGGGAGGAGAGCTTAGAGTTTAATTTTTTAAACTTTGAGCAGCAGCAACAATGAGTGCTCTGTCAGTGTGTCTGTTAGCACATTTAGCATAGCAGCAATAACAGTAAGAGTTCCGTCCATCTCTGTGGCTACTGGCTAGGCGGGCTAGGGGGTTTATATTGGTTTATATGTAGAAATGTCATCATGCAGAAACCTATGTCAGGTCATGTGGGAATTTTTTTTTTTTTAGAGGGGCTTGGGAAAATGGTATTTTGACACTAAAACATATGTACTTCGACCAAAATTTGAATTTTTGGATTTGAATACCTATGGAACACTACTGGGAAGATACAGAATGATATAAAAAAACCTCAAAAAAAGGAGTAATACTGTGTCACTAGGCAAACGCATATTCCATAGGCATACTAGCTAAAATAGATTATTCTGAATAATCCTGATAAACATTAAAATGTTTCAAAATGTCGCAAATGACTTTAGAAGGTGTGGACCTATCCAGGCGCCTCTCCATTAGCTCTTCTAAAACTTACTTAATTTATGCTGTTTGTTATTGTTATTTTTACAATATCAGTTGTACTTTTTGTGAATAATATTGGACAATGATAACATTTAACTACAAGTCACTCATCAGGATAGGGAAATGCTCAGCTAACCACTTTGTAAACTCTCCTGCCAACTCTGCTACCTGGCCAGGTGTAGGGGATAAACACCAGCTACAATCCCAACCACATAGACAAGCAAGACCAGCTCTGCGTCCATCTCTGCATCCATCTCAACATCGGAGGAAACACCAAGGTAAACGTGGAGGGATTAAACACCAGCTGCGATCCCGGCATTTACATCGGTCATTATCACAGCAGTCTACATCCGACCACAGGTGTGTACAGAGGCTGCCCTGTCGGATCGAAGACTTGAACTGCTCTAAGACTGGTATTCCTTGACCTGCACTCATTGTAGCTGGAGACTTCAATCAGGCTAACCTTTAGAAGGTTATTCCCCTTGTGGGTCAATATGTTAATGGAAGTGAGGCATAAACACTCTGGATCACTGCTACATGCCATTCAAAAACGGCTACAGAGCGGAATTGCTACCCACATTCAGGAAGAGTGACCATGCGGCCATCTTGCTGAGGTCAAAGTATGTAAACAAACTGGTGCCTGCCCCTAGTGACACAAGAGGTCAGAAAATTGTCAGGCCAATCAGAGGCCGTCCTACAGTAGTGCTGGTGTTCACAATGATATTCAACCTGTCCCTGGCTCAGTCTGTCATACCCACTTGCTTAAAGATGTCCACCATCATTCCTGTGCCCAAGAAAACAAGACCAGCATGCCTGAATGTCTACCACCCAGTGGCACTCACCTCTGTAGTGATGAAGTGCTTTGAACGGCTGGTCAAGGATTACATCTGCTCCACGCTACCCAGCACACTGGACCCACTACAGTTTTCCTACTGTCCCAACTGATCAACAGAAGACACCATAGCACACATCCTCCACACCACCCTATCTCATCTGGACAAGAAAGGGGGCTATGTGAGATTACTGTTCATTCACGACAGTTCACACGACAAAGCTCAAGGACCTGGGATTAAACACCTCACTGTGCATGTGGATCCTTGACTTCCTGACAGGCAGACCCCAGGTGGTGAGGGTACACAGAAACACCTCTTCTACCCTCATCCTTAACACCGGAGCACCTCAGGGCTGCATTTTGAACCCCACTGTACTCCCTGTACACACACAACTGTGTAGCCACTCCAACACCATCATCAAGTTTGCTGACGACACAGCTCTGGTGGGCATGATCACAGATAACAATGAAAAGGCCTACCTGAAGGAGGTAGAGGACCTGACCCGCTGGTGTCAGGACAACAATCTACTCCTGAACGTCAGCAAGACTAACGAACTGATAGTGGACTTTGGGAAGAAGCAGGGAAGGAACTACACCCCCCTTAATATCAACAGGTTCTTGGTGGACAGGGTAGACGGCTTCAAGTACCTTGGTGACCACATCACCGAGGGCGTGACCTGGGTGCTGCATACTGACTCAGTGGTGAGAAAGGCAAGGCAGAGACTGTTTAACCTCAGACACTTGAGGAAATTCTGGGATTCCCCTCAAATACTGAGGAGTTTCTACTCCTGCACCATCGAGAGCTTCCTGATGGGGAACATTATTGCCTGGTACAGAAACAGCACTGAGCAGGACTGCAAAGCCCTGCAAAGAGTGGTTCATTCGGCTGAACATTCAATAGGCGCTGCTTTACCCTGCCTAAAGGATATTTACACCAAGCAGTGCAAGAATAAGGCTAGGAGAATCATTAAGGATCCCAACCACCCAGATAACGGTCTTTCCTCCCTGCCGCGGTCAGGAAGTACCTGATATACCAGGGCAGCACTGAGAGGCTCAGGAAGAGCTTCTACGCTCAGGCCACTAGGATCCTTAATGAGGTCACTGATCATCATACACATATTGTATATTACTATTCCTATTCTATTTAACATCTTATTAATGTACAAATTGAAGGAATTAGCAGGATTACATTTCACTGTGATTGTGCTTTATATGATTACATGTGACAAATAAACTTAATCGATTGACCGATATTGACAGTCTTTCCAGTCTTTGCTTTGAAAGTGCCCAAGCCCCAGATTGAAAAAAAGGATGACTATAAAGCATCCTGTAAAGGAATTCCATTCAGTGGAATCACACGGCAATAGCAAGTACCATAAAAAACATATTTTTTGTAAATTAAATGCTGCCCATCACCCCATCCTCCCTCCAGGTCACACTAAAAGCCCCTCCCAGCTAGCTTCTTGCCTCTTAAATCTCAGGGTTAATGGAGGCTTAAGTTGAGCTTACCCAAGTCCCTAATAAACTGCTATGGCAATTAAGGGAGCATATTTTTTAAGGCCTACCCATGTTTTTTTAATTGTCTCGTCTTTGTTGGCGGACGTGATTAACGGGCTGAGTGGGGCGAGGTACTGATTTATAAGCCAGGGCATTTAGCTGAGGTGATCAATCAGGCCACCCAGTTAAGAAACACTGGTTCATTGCTCATGCACTAAGTACCCAAGATAAACTGAAGGAACAGAGGATATGGGCACAGACAATGTGGATTTGCACCTTGTGATAAGAGTTTAGAGTTAAAAGACCACAGCATGAGCCTGAAATGACACTGAACAGTGGTGGACAAATTCATTCAAGAAGAGTTGCGGGTATTGCTGCAGAATGTCTGTAGACTAAAGCTGAAGGTTATATTTTTCAACTAAAGGGAAATGAATCATAACACTGAATCATTTTGATAAGTATTCTGCTGAGCTACTACGCAGGGCACAAAGATCTAAGCTAAATAAATAATTCAAAACCGCCAATAGGGTTTCAAACTATTTGTCTCCATTTCAGCCTGTGAATTTTTAAATTCCTCTCTAAGAGCAGAATGAGGCGGAGAGGGAACAAAGTTATCTCTTGTGTTCCGAGAGAATGTATCGAACCTGCTGCTTTGCTCATAGTGTACAAAGCAAATCATCCATCAATGAAATATCAATACTTCTGCCTTATGTACATTTCATGAAGCACAAAACAACTTGGCTGCCTGTGTATGAACATACGTATCCCTGGAAGCTGTGAGTGTGTGTGTGGGGTAGGTTTTTTTTTCCATACTACCACAACCGTGTGTGCCAGAGTGCAATATATGAAGTGAAAATTTGAAGGATACAGTCATGAGCACAGAAGAAGCTACTTTACTACTAATCATTTCAGGTACAACTGATAGTGGGCTAGGGGGAAAAAAGGGAGTTAATGAATGCCACTGTCTATTTCTGAGAACTCTACTGCACTAAAAAATGAACCAGGAGGTCAGCATTTTGCTATTACTGATTTGAAGAGGACCCTGTTGTAATAGAGTAACTCTAAAGCTGGCGCCACACATTCCTATGCAAAGACCCCAAAAAGACATCAGTAGAAAGCAGACAAATATCACAACAAAGGGATACAGTCTGATTGTCAATGTTCCTAAAACAACAATTAAAAAAAAAAAAAAGCATATCGATCTATCAAAGTGTGGTGTGACACTGACTGGGGACATTGTTATTGTGAGGTAGTGGGCGGTAAAAATGGCACGCACCATGGAAGGAGGCAAAAACCAAACATCAATGGAGCTGGGCCCACACTTCAGTCAATTCTGCAAATGTGCGATCAATAAG
Organism: Scomberomorus guttatus; assembly: GCA_038419695.1. Classification (NCBI taxonomy): domain Eukaryota; kingdom Metazoa; phylum Chordata; class Actinopteri; order Scombriformes; family Scombridae; genus Scomberomorus; species Scomberomorus guttatus. Next base: position 23,156,547 of record CM076461.1, read on the forward strand.
TGCTGATTTTGCAGCCCTACTCTGGCACGAAAACGTGACATATTCCCTGCACACAAAATGTAATGGCCTTAATTAGGCGGAGTAGGATTTAGAGTACTGCCAATGGTGGGCTATTTTTAGATACTTGAGCCAGTAGACTACTTTTATGTCCACATTTAAAGATGCAGCAACTGAGATTATTCTATAACATTTGCTAAAAACTAATTGCTGGCTTGTTAGCATGTGCACATGTCAAATAATGGATTAAAATCAAATCATGAATAGTCACTCACTAAAGGGTCAGTTCACCCAAATTACAAAAAAAGATGTATTTCCTCACTTATCAGTAGCTTGTATATAGCCATGCAGATAGTTGTAGTTTTATGTACCACAATTTTAGATGCCTGCCTACATCCTGAAACAGCATTGAAAAATTAATGAAAAAGTAACATTTCTGTCCAGATACACTGTTGTTACTCTGAATAATCCACAGAACATGCCACTGAGGTTTCATAAGTATTTCTTCAGTAGAAAGTAGTTCCAATAAAAACTGTTTACAGTGAACAGTAGAAGCTTTCCTATCTATAGGGGCTGCAAAGTGTTGCAAAGAATTACTCACGATGCTATAGATGATACACAGGATGCACTTTCATAAAAACACAGCAGAGGATCAGTTAATTTCCCCCAGAGGAGCAATGCATTTTTCCAGGGCAACACAATGTTGAGTGAATGGGATTTTAACAGGTCCCTGCAAAGTATGGATCACTGAGTATTTCGCACATCCCAGCTCTCCATCACTTTCTTTAACAGATTTGTCACCTTACATATGGCCTAACCCCTGAAGAGGTTCCTCTGTGTGCCAAAAAAAGATGCCCATTGAATTGTGTCTTTAACATCACAAGTAAAAGTCAAAAAGGATGCTAACAGCTGAGTGGAGAAAAACATATCTTGTCCAGAAAGGAGAAGATATAAGCTGGCATTTACCTTATACTGTAGAACATAGTATAAATTGGAGGTATGTCTTCATATACAGTAGTAGGGTCCCAGGAAAAAACCCTGACATATTGACTCCTAAGTGAAAATTGCATGTGAGAAAGCAAAAATGAACAAGAGAAAAAGTGAGGTATGTGCTGTATAGTTATATATGATGAAAGAGAGGCAAACAAAAGGTATGAAAATGTATACTCAGGCAAAGACAACAACAGAGGAGGGTAGGGCAGAGGCAAAGAGAGATGTTGAGTGAAGTAATGAAAGAAGTCGAGAGACACAATAGTTGGGAGGCAGGAAGGAAAAAAACAAATTGAGATGAAAAAAAAGAACAGAGGAACTGAGAAACAGCGAGACTGAGAAAGGAGAGGGCATTCGAAAAACAGAGAGTGAGTCTGTCTAGAAAGTCAGAGGAAGCAAAACAAAAGGATAGAGAGAGGAAAATGAGATACAGAGGTTACAGTATAATGCAATCAAAAGCAGTAGCCCTGCAAAAAATACTTCCTATATGAGGCTTAAAAGGGTTGATTTTTTAAGGCTGTTTTAGAAAGATGGTGATTAATGAAATGGGAATACACTGTAAGGTGTATCTAATATTTTGTCCCACTATACTGTACATACGAGACGGTGATTTGGAAGAGATAAAAATACAAAGCAGAGTTCAACAGAGCCAGGTGAAAAGGTAATGTGAGGGAACTGGCAATAAGATGAAGATGGTGAGAGTCTAAAATGGAGCATGAGAAAGGGACACAGGAGGAGAGATACTGTATGAGGAGAAAAGTAGGAGAAAAAGATGAAAAGAGAAATAGATATGCAAGAAAAAAAGGAGGAAGATAAAAAAGAAAGAAAGAGCACAGCAGAGGCAAAGGTAGTGAGAGAGAAATGGGAAGTTTTAATCCAGTCAAACCAGCATTTATAACTTTTTGACAGAAATCACTCATGAATGGAATCTAATAAATTAAATTTGGGATCAGGGTTTTGCATCAAGTTCAACTTCAAACCATCTTGATTGTTCAAACCTTCAAAAATGGTAGAAGCTATCATATTAGCTGGGGGCTATTGCAGCTGGCAGACACTAGCATGTTACCGATAGCTAGCATGTTGGTGGGTGTAGCTTAGAAGTCACTACATCACCAAGCTTCCGTCGCTGCCTATTTATGAGGACATGTGAATGACTTTCACTCTGCCACTCTCTAACCGAAAAGAGAGGTAGAGAGAGACACGAAGAGAAGAAGAGGGTGAGGTAAGAACAACAGAAAGAAGGATTACAGTATGGAATGAGACAAAGAGCTTTATGTTTCTGATTGTATTTTATTGAGGTGTAGTGAGGTTTTCCCTTGCCTGCACCTGTTGGATATTTTAGTGATTTGCCATGCAGCGCAGTTGGAAGGGAGGCGCAGTAGGGGGAGTGTCACTGGCAATCAAGCAGTGCACTGAAATTTTGGTTCAAAGATTAACTGCATTTTGTACCAGCTGCCTGCTCAGAGCAGATCAACAGTGTACTCAGAACGCTACAGCTGCTTTATGTGCTATTTCTGCCCTCTAATTGGTGAAGGGGCAAACATATAAACCTCCCCAAAAATCACAAAATTTCTGTCTTGACTGTTTCAATGCAACCACTGGATATGTCTAATTGTACAGACAAAAATAGATTTATTCTGATTATGGCAGAGTTACCAGGAAGGCAGAATAAAGATTAATATCTGATTCTACCAGCATCTGTCATCCACAACAGCTGGCATGTATGAAGGCCTCCCTTATTGCTGATTAACTCCCTACACAGCCATCTGAGTGTTGCAAGTATGTGTTCCATCTACAGTCGCTAATTGGAGTGATGTGTATTGTCAAAGCCTAATTATACACATCAAATTCAATGGTTACCTTGATTAAATCTTACATAACCAGCACCAGGCTGTTGCTAAATGACTACACAAACTTTTGTGCTGCCGTGAACATCCCACTGGTTGGTTATATTTTCGTATTCTGCAGAGCTTTGCATTTTATGTTAGAGAAAATCATCAGGAGCGTTTGAGTGACCTGCCATGAAAAAACACAGACAACTAAAACTTCTCTCTCTTTCTGCCTCTTGAGTTACAAGGACAGCATTTAATTGGAATAGATGTCAACCTGCAATACAAACAACATGACACAGTAAACATACTGCTGTTTGTATAACTGTACTGGTTGAATTTCATAGTGATGTGACCCAAATGAAAAGAATGGAAACAGGATCATGATGAAAATGATCAGTTTGTAGCCTATAAAGGCTGAATTAAAAAGAGACCATCTGCACTGTGTATTTGCACTTATGACTCTGCACCTCCGACTTCTCTTGACATCTCCACTCCATTACCAAACCAGCAGTATGTCACAGTTGGAAGAGCAGTGCTTTGAAAGGGGATGAGAGGAGCCAGTGTGATTGGCTGCAAGTGTTAACCAGCACCTAAAAATGTTGCAGTGGAGGAAAAACTGAAAAATGTTGAAACATGTTAAAACTGAGGTAAGAGAGAATTGTTGGTATAAAATATTAAGATAACTAAGAATTGTGGCTATGTTTATGTGACCTGCAATAGTCCCAACTATTGGCCTTAATCTAAATAAGAGACTTATTTAGACAACTTTGGTTACGTTGCTGAAATGTGCCACATTTATTATATCAGGATAAACCTATAAGAAGATGGGCTTTTTACAGTCTAATTTCAATTTACTCGCTAAAGAAGTAGGCCTCTTCTCATTATGTTACAAAAATGTTTCCATTCAGTACTGTATTTTAAATTGTATTGTTGTCATGATGTTATCATAGTACAACATTGTGGCTATCTTTGTGGCTTTTTAGTAAAAACGTTCAAGCTGTTTATTTTACTCTGATGTAGTTTGATGTAGATATATAAATGTGTTTCAGATTACTGCACGCCTTTATTCTTACTCTGAGTTCAGACTAATCTGGGTAAGGAAATTGAAGAATGCTTTCTCCTACTGAGAGTACTGTCTTCATAAAGTTAAAATTAGAATACTGTCAGTCAGCAAGAGAAGAGAGTACAAATGAGAAAAAGGTAGAAGGTAAGAGTATATTCTTCTTTATTACTGTGAGCAGCTACTGTACCAAATTTGTTATGACACCATAACCAAACCACACAGTAGTACAAGGGACTTTTAAACAGTATTTTAAGTGTATATACAAAGGATAGATATGTAGTGAGGAAGGGAGAGGGGTTAACGGAGAGGAACACAAAAACAAATCGAAAGGATGAGTTGCTACATTATCGAGCAATTTCATACAACCACTTCCAAATTATCTTTCAACTCCCAGACAAGAAGAAATTCAGTAGTATTTATCTCAACAGGTAAAGAGAATTACAGGACTTCAATGTCTGTCTCTCCAGTGGGAGATTCAAAGGAAATCAAACATTTGTTTTCTTGTGTACCTAAGAATATGAAGAATCGAGATTTGTGAATGCCTGTGATTACAGTACATTGTAATAGTTTCCTAATGTCAGTCTGAAAAAAAAAGACCGCTCAACATCTCATCTGAGCCTCGTAGATACAGACAGATACAGGGTGACAAATTAAAGGAAAAACCATTATAAAGTATCTTAGTAAGGTGTTTGGCCACCACGTGCCCCCAGAACAGCTTCAATGTACCTTGGCATTGATTCTACAGTCTCTGAACTCTACTGGAGAGATGAACACCATTCTTCCAAAATATATTCCCTCATTTGGTGTTTTGATGATGGTGGTGAAGAGCGCTGTTTAACACGTCAGTCCAAAATCTCCCATAGGAGTTCAATTGGGTTGAGAGCATATGATTCACATCATTTTCATATTCATTCAGTGACCCCTCGTGCCCTGTGGATGGGGTCATTGTCATCCTGGAAGAGACCACTCCCATCAGGATAGAAATGTTTCAGAGGGTAAAAGTGATCATTCAGAACAACTTTGTATTGATTTGCAGTGACCCTTCCCTCTAAGGGGACAAGTGGACCCAAACCATGCCAGTAAAATGCCCCCCACAGCATAACAGAGCCACCAGATCCCCTCACTGTAGGGGTCAAGCATTCAGACCTGTACCGGTTTTTCCTTTAATTTGTCACCCATCTGTATGTCAGTACAGAAAGCATTTTTTATGCTTAAGACAAGTGTATGTATCATTTTAAAAAAATCTAGTGACAGGCTTTTTGACAGTTTCAATGCAAGTATTCATACTTGCATTGAATGCAACATTATGCATTATGCAATTAAATGCAACAATGGGCATTATGATTTCAAAATAATGTTCAAGTAATAAAAAAGGTAATCAGAATCACAATTATGTCATCAAAATGAATTTGACTAAGAAAAACTGATTTTGTTATTTGTGACAGCTTTAAGCCCAAAGCTTGTTGCATTTTCAGTCCTTACACTGGTTAAATATCATGAAAAGCATGAGAAGTGACTGCTTTAGGTTTCATCACAACATATATAATCATTTAAGCCACTGCATTTTAAGTCCTCTATTTTTAAATGGCTTTAAATAGAGATTGTTAAATTGTGGGCATTTGAATATTTAATAAATTTTGTTAACCCAACTTTAAAGCATGTTATACAGCCCAAAAGTCCTAAATCTCAAATTTGCCTGACTGATTGATGATTCAGATTGGGCAAACACACAACAATGAACACTTTGTTTTTCTTTCCCACCCATAGCTCCTATTGCATCCATCCATTTTGTTTATGTGCTAAGGTTTTAGGGTAGTTTCTCTTTGAGTACCTTGAGAGAGGTCACACCAGGTCAAGAACTACTAGTATGGGCATGTAAAGCCCATTGAGCCTCTGAATGTGATATTTAGCGATAGAAATAAACTGTATTTGACTTGAGAAGGCCTCCTTAAACATTTCCAAGCCTGCAATTTCAACACATTTCAAATGTTTTGAGATGTGGCTGAGAGCCAATAGATACTCTAAGTCAGTGAGATGAGGCAGAAAGTGCTATGGGTTCGGTAGAGGTAAGGAAGAGGGGGCTGCAATGACAGGGTGATGGTATAGCAGCCAGCGCAGCGTATCTATCAGCGCTGAGCCAAGATGGATGGCTTAAACTGCAGATATTATTACAGCTAATGATTCACCTCAAGTGGCCATTACTCGGCTACGATCTGTCTCCCTCGCTTGGAGTTTTTTCAGGAGCGTTTGGGGAGCTGAAAAGTGGAGTGAAGCGAGACACAGGGAATGTGTGTGTGTGTGTGAGGATGTGTGAGGGTGTCCACAGTATCTAATGTATGTGCATGAGAGGGAGAATGTGAGAGCATGAGAAAAGAGAGAATATCCATTTAATATCCATTCACATCTGCCACTATGTGACCTGTCAGTGAAAACACCATTTTCTAAGTCTTCTGGTTTGGATAGCAATAATGTCATAGTGAGAGTGTTGCTACAGTGGTTAAAGAGAAGGTTGATATCTATTCACCAAATCAAGAGAGAGAAAATAGCTGCATTTGTATCGTACGCGAGATAAAATGAAGCTTCAGAATTGAGATTTATCACCAATTATTAGGATAAGAGTAGCTGTGAGGAAGATTTGTCTTAGCTTTTCTGGTTGAGTAGGATTCCTGTTTTATCTGACAATGACGGGGTTTGAAATTAAGATATATATTTCATAAATTATCAATAAAAGAGCCCAGATATGCACAAAAATGGCATGCAGGGTTAAAGGCTCATCACATTATAGTGGAGCTATGGGGGGGAGGGAGCATGACTAAACAGAACATAAGCAAGTTCTTTGCTGTTACCATTCGGCAAACATTGCTTTACCAACCTATTCTGAAGTACAGTCGCTAAACTAAAACACATTTATTTCATTTTACTGGTGAGCAAAGGTCATTAACTATAAATTAGGCAACACTGTTTGACTGACTGACTGAATTGGGTTCTGAAGAACAAACTTTGTGGCATAAGAAAAAAAACTCCTTCAACAAGGTTATTCTAGTCCCATTATTCAGTTTGCGGTAAGGCAGTTTTAAGGCAGTCACGGTAGAGCCCACGGTAAAAAAATAATAATTCTACAACTAGGGTCAGTATACTTTCTGTACAGGTTTGCCTACTTAAAGCTGCACTGATCAACATTTTTTTCATGCTAATGAAGGATCAAATGATTATGGGATGTGAAAGAGGTCGCTTTAAGTGACCACATACTCAGCAGGTTCCCCTCAGCTGAGAGTGTTTCAGCATCTTTTTCCGGCAGGCAACTCTGCTCTTATCAACCTAGTTTCTATCAGCAGCCGACAGCTGTTTTCACTGTAAGCTACCTTTATGTTACGCCAGACAGTAGTTGGCGACTAGCTAGTGAATATATTGGATCATGTAGCAACAAAAAAAGATATTTTTTCTTAGGAGTTGGTGGAAACCAAAACAGAGCTAAAAGAGAGAGTAAATACTGGACTTCGATTCATCAGGTGAAACCCGAATGAATTCTAATGTTGCTCCACATCTGCTGGAAACTGTTTGCTAACATGTTTGCCATATCAACTTCATAAGGTGATAAAAAGTCAATATTAAGTTTGCAGCCTGTTCTGCTGCCCTCAAATGGCCATAAAAATCAGTTAATGCAAGTTTAAGGAAAGTAACTAACACATTACTGAGAAAGTCTACTGGTGGTACAAATATCTTGATGGAAGTTTTGAAAAACTTGAGGAAAACCTCAAAAACAAGGGTATTTGTACATACTGTACATCCATTCAATATGTGGTCAAGCAGTCCCACTATAACAAACTACAACAGCAGATATGCCAAAACTGAGCACAGAATTTTCTGTATCTGGCTGCAAGATGTGTTGGATGCTTTGGTAAATGTACACATGCCCTTTTTCAACTTTTATTAATTATTTATCCTTAAAGAGGGTATTTAAAGAGTAAAGCTCACACAAAACAAAAACCAACCGTTAATCAGTAAATGCATGTTACCTGGTAGCAGGGAGGGTGCTGACTCTGGTGAAGAACATGGACGGCTCCACATCAACATGGACACCAAGAGACAGCTCCCTGTAGTAGCCCTCCACTTTGCCAGCTCCCCCAGAGTACTTGAAGCTCAGCACTGCTTCCAAAGTCTGCAAAAGGACAAGGGAAGGATATAAATTTAAATCACAAGGTGATAACATAATCACCTGAAGCTCAACATCAGCAAAACCAGTGAGCTTGTGGAGGACTACCAGAGGAACAGGAGGCCCTCTGGTCTGGTTGTCATCCAGGGAGAGGAAGTGAAAAGGGTGGAGTACCTTGGGAAAGCAAAATGCAAAGGAACTACACACACATCTTTAACCCGGCAGCACAGAAGATCTTTACAATCAAGTGACCTAATCAGTTCATCCTTGTTCTTCCATTTGTGCCAAATTTAAAGAAATTCCCTCAAGGCATTCCTGAGAAATCGCGTTCATGAGAATGGGACGAACCCCAAAACATAATGCCTCCGGTGTGGCGCTGTCATCGGCGTGGAGGCATAAAAAAAAATATAGGAAAAAGTTTTTTAAAATGCCAAAGGAGTATCTGTGTAGAAGTCTGAGTGTGATTGGGGTCAGAGGTCACCGCCAGCATGTTATGTCCTGCCAACAGCTATTTACATTCACACTTACATTCTGAAATGTCATTGTGTTTTATGAAATGTCGTTTTCTGAAATATTGTTGTGTTTGGTGAGATGTTGTGTTTTGCACTTTAAGGCCACCGTATAAACTGGTGCCTCTTTGAGATAGATGCATCAAAAGTCATTACTGTGAAATAATAAATGCACTGCAGCACAGCTATTGTGCTGTTTAATGAAATGGAAGCATGGTATAATGGTGAGAAAGCCTAAGGGGTGGGGACGTTATGATTCATGGCTCCAAACAGATGATTCAGAATCGACATGTTACGTCCTAAAACAGTATGACAGGAGAGGGCGTTGGGTGGGTGCAGTGGGTGGGTTTTGCTGGTGGTGTTCCACAGTGACGGGGGGGAAAGTGGACACACAGAATTACTCAGAGGTACTCAGAGGTATTCTGTGAAGGGGGGGGCACAGGTCAAGCAGCCAAGTGGGCAAAGGATGGGGAAATTAAAAGTGGCAGTTTATGGTGAGGGAGCACTAGCTGACTCAGGCAATGGGCTGAAGCGGGGTAAAGGGAGCATCCAAGGTCCCGCTTTTCTTCCTATGCAGCATATATCATCTTTCCACATATTGCTGATGGAGGCACTGGCTGTGACTTTCCAGAACAAATTTCACAGATTCCTTGATTATTTTCACTCTTTATCCCCTCTTGTGGGGGTGGAAAGCCAAAGTGGAATGATTTGGAGCCTGCTGGCTAGACATCTAGCCTATTACAACCTAATGACAGAAGAACAGCACACTGAGCAAACAGAGATGAAAACATTAGAAAGGATTAGTATTGTAGGCTCTAGCAACCTTAATTCTAAATGTTTGCCTGTCTTGAACTGCATGGGCTTTGTTTCACATTTGTGGTATAGTTTGATGTTGTACATATAGTCTTATTTTTTTTCCTTGCCCTTTTATGTTTTAATGCTATTATCTTTAGCCATGCTAGTGGCATGGCTCTGGGGATGGATATGTCGGTCCACCACTCTGGTTCAGACTGAAATATTGCAACAACCATTAGATGGAATGTCATGAAATTCTGTATAAACATTCAAGGTGCCCAGAGGATGAATCTTGATGACTTTGTGATGACTCGTGTGACTCATTCTTTTTGTGGTTTTGACTGAAATATCTCGACTACTATTGGATTTCATGGATTGCTCATGAAATTTGGTGCACACAATGTTCCCCTCAGGGTGTGATAATTTCGGTGATTCCTTAATTTTTCACCCAGAGCCATCATCAGGACAAAATATGAATGACATTCCCATCTGTACTTTGTATTTAGTGCTGAATAGCAAATAACACATTAAACTAAGATGGTTAATATGGTAAACATTATAGCTGCTAAACATCAGCATGTTAGCATTGTTATGGTGAGAATGTTAACATGCCAATGTTAGCATTTAGCTCAAAGCACCGCTGTGCCAAAGTACAGCCTCACAGAGTTACTAGCGTGGCTGTAGAGTAGACTCTTAGTATTTGTAATGTTCACAAAAAATTTCCTTCATGAACATTAACATGTTCCCTTATCTTATGGTGTTGTAGCTTATTATACAATAGTGAGATACTAAGAGTGACTAATGAAATTTACTATGCAACAAACACAGCTTTGGTCGTATGATGTTGTAAAGACACTGACCTTAATGTGATTTGCATGCTCATTTTCAAAAGAGGAAGACTGCCCTCATGACAGAGTACTTAATAAAGCATGCTTGATGCAACGGCTGCAAATTAAAATCCTGATATCCTTTCTGAATGTTTTCTTTGCTATTTTTCTTCCCTGGAAAGGAAACAGTGGAGCCAGTCTGTTTTGGATCTGGAGGAAGAACAGCAACCCTACAATGCAGGCAAGAGATAGACTCATGCTGCGCTGGCAACCGTATGAAAGGAACAGCACGTTGATATGAATCTCATTTGAATTGATTGACTGAAATCGCCCAGATTCCCTGAGCAGAAACACTGGTTGGCGGCAATTTCCATTAAAGTTGATGTTTTCTCTACAACACTGTTCATTTCTCGTTTTCCCCCTGTTTGTTAAAGGATAAGGCTGGTGAGTTTATCTTTTAATCAACAAATCCCATGAAAAGGCCACAATCAACAATGAATTTATCCTTCGAACAAAATTGTCCATGTTGCCAAAGCCTGATATAGCTTGTACTGTTTTGCCACTGAACTCCACTGATGTCCAATAAAACATAAAAGAGCCATTCTGTTCCATATCCCTTCATTACAATAAACACAAACAGGGCAGTATATTTAAACATAGTCTGACATATTTTTTATTTAGTGAGAACATACATTTAAAAAAATATGCAAACTAATTTTTCTTCTGAGCAGTGAAGTGCTGTGTTACACACAGCTGTGTGATCCTGTGGCTACCTATGTGGTACTAATGGCCCCAACATGATCCTCTTGAGGAACACGGATTGTCTCAGCGACGCTGGCAAAGAGTGGCTGTGCACCCTCATTCCCTTTTCAGATCCTGACCGACCCAGAGCTCCTCCTCCGTTCAATCCGCTCTCTCTGTGCTCTCAGGCCCCTCAGGACCCTATTTCAATCACACTAAGCTAAAAATAGGCTCTGCTGTAATGAGCCGACTGAGTCAGGAGTAGGCCAGTAACAACACACGGCCAAAGCAAACAGCCTGACCGCACACATACATTACCTTCACATGCATACAAACAATGTGATTAGTAATAACAGGTTGGATTAAGGCATTCACAATCCCTGATAACCAGAGACTGAATGAGGTGTTTTATATGCAAGTTAATGTCCTGCAGCTTGTAGGCTATAAAGAAATGGAAATTGACTTGGTGTGTTTATTCTTTGTCATATACTTTTAACAACAAATTCTAATGTTGCTGCTCTTTTTTCAAGTAATGCAAATCACCACAAATGAATTAACTGGTTAAAGGAGAGTTTCACAATTTTTTAAGTCTATCATGACACAACAATGACATGCACATATGTACAATGAAAGTTCACAAAAATGTAAACTTATCCTTTGAAACATTGGGGAGGCAGTGGGATGCAGCCAGGAGGAGGCTATGGTCACAGTTTTTTCACCTCACCTTTGAGTGTGGCTAAGGTCCAAACACATTTGCCTTTAGGCACTACACAACATACAACCTAGTTCATTTGAAGCATACTGAGGTCTTTACCCTGATAATAGACTTAATATGAATAATATTACAGAGTCCCACCTGACCTTCTCTTTCTATTGTGAGTGGATTGATTTGGCTTGTAGGAATCAAGTCATTTTATTTACGTAGCCCAAAATCACAAATGTGTCTTGGAGGGCTTTAACATCTGTACAACATATGACACACTCCAGCCTAACACCCTTGAAGGACATAACTCTCATAAACAAGCTCACCCTGACACAGTCAGAGAATAAGAAGGCCTCTCATATGACTATCAGAATGATAATGGCCAATCTCTGCCTTGAGTTAACAGTGCAGCACTTTGAGAAAACACTGTTGCGACTGCAACTGCAGTTGTGAAATGATTACATTTAACAACAAAGATATGCATCAAACATGTAAGTAGACTGGCAGATGATAAAAGAAAATAAAAACATAAATCATTTTTCACCAACTGACCAACCCTGGCCCTGAGATGTACCATCTGCACAGGCCACTGGACACAGAACAATCCCTTAACACTGCTTGACCTGCACCCATCATGGGTCAAGAGCTTAATGTCAGAAGACTACATAAAGGATAATCCAGTATTTTTACTGTGTCCTCGTGCCAAAATTAAACATTCATTAGCATGTTTGAGAGTTTAGCATACATTACTGAACGTGGCTGATGCTGCAGTTCGCACAGTTTCTACAAGCTATGATGGAATAAGCCTCTTTTAATATTCATTATTTATTTTGAGAGGTCACTGAATGTGTTTGCACTTGTACAACTACATGTTTCTTTCACATTATTACTAATCTTATAACAATAAAGCTCATCTTGAAAAAGTATAAATGTATTGTATAGCTCCAAACACTGTCACTGGCTGGTGTCGTCACTGGCCTTTGTCTATCTTTAAAAAAAAAATCACATATTCAGTCTGAACTTAGCATCACAGACATGACACAGGTGACAGACTCCGTTTTAGGCAAGCTTTTACTTTGAATGCCAGCATTTTTTTGCTGTGTCGCTACAAAGTCTCAAAAGACTATCCGCCACATCATCCATACAAAACAGCATGTTTGACAATAGAGGTGAATTCTGAACGTCACACACAGTATTCTCACTCCTGCACATGACGGGTGAACAAAAGAGAAAGAAGAAGAAGGCTGAAGGCGTTTTGAATATCTTGGCACTGAGATAAAGATCTGACACATCTTCCTGAGGAGATTATGGCATGGCCACATGTCTCCTGACAGGAATACTAAGATAAAGCATCAGTGACAGGGAGGCAGGGACAGGAGGCTCAAAATTGCGTTGTTTAGTAACTAGTCTTTGTTGGCAATGCCTTGCCAAAATGTTTCTTAAAAGAATACTCAAACATTTTGGGAAATTCAATTATAAGTCCCAGAATTATATGATCATTCAAAATATTCATAATCAATATTCAAGGAACAAGAACACCCTGGAAAAATCTACAGTAATTTATGAGTTTTTCTGTTATTCTTCTGGACATTTTTAGCAATAATAGCTTATGAACAGTTTGAGCTAGAGAGTAAGTCAAACTTACAAAGAATCTTTGTGACAGGTGTGCTTTTACTTAGTTACTGTGAAAAGTTTGTTTTAAATGAAAGGTACCCTGTGCAGTTTAATGCTTCAGCACCAAAACGCATCCAATACAAGCTTAACAAGCCTATATTATCTTCCCCATAAAGCATTTTCAAAAGCTTTTTCTATGTTTGCATTAGCTTGTAGTGTTATAGTCACCAACTGTTAATACACATTAGACCCTACAAGTGGTCAAGATAGAAAAGAGCTCTATATACAAACAATGCATAAACATTGCTTTACAGTGCTACAATAATATCACAAGTCACTACTGCTTCAGTGCTCATGTGTAGGATCATGAGGTGCTGGTCTAGGACTAGCTGGATGGAAACCACACCTGAATCAGGGTCACTGGTTTGTCTTGAACCTGCCACAGATCAATTTCTGTCAGACCAATGCTTTGTAATGCTGCATGTGTAATGTATTATTCTATATAGTGCATTGTTTTGCAGTTAGTATAAAAAAGTCAACATACTAAATTATACTATCATTTTTTACAACACTACAGCCATCTGACGTCGATCTTTAGAAAAACACTGCTAATTACACTGAACAAAGAGAACGCTAAACGTTTTTACAAAAATATTACAGCAATTTGTTTTCTGATGTGTTCCTGGAGCTGCAGCACCATCCACAATTAGTTTCAATTTTTTCCATCTGTGAGCAGCTCCTCCATGTGCAATGCATTGTGGGAGACTAGTGTCCATCAACAGGGTTTTTCAGTATGCCAGCTGACTGTGTTAAGTATACTAAATTTCACCTTTCCAGTGTAAACACACTAAATACTGAAACCCTGTGCAGAATGCATGTGTAGTATGGAACTGGGACATGGTTAATGTCTGGATTTCACCTGTTGAAATGGTAATCTGGTGCAGATTATTGACAGTATAAGCACGCTACCACCTGATTAAATGGTGAGTGCATTGATCTTTCACAGTGTGATGGGGTGTTGTCAGGGTAAGCAAAGAGCAAACTCAACTAATGTCAGAAAGTCTACTTTTGTGTGGTTAAAGTCCTCACTCACTGCTTTATGGGATAGTTTGTATATATTGTATTTATATGTTTAAATTAAATTTTGGCCAAAACACTACATTTCCCAGACCCATCCTGTGACTTCACCTCATTGAACAGACATGTTTATTTACATGAAAATATTTATTGCCTAATGTAGCTTTAAGCAATTACCAACAGGCCAGAAAATGCAAAAGAGCAACAAATGCTTCAAAATAAAATGGCTTTGCACCTCTGCTGTCTGTCTCTTGTCTTTCCTTTCTGACAGTTCTGTAGTAGGGAAACTAAAACACAGCTAATGGTAATAATTGCAAACATGAAAAATAGAATGTCACCACGCTATTTCCACAGTCTTAGCAAAAGCCGCAGTAGAAGGCACTGGTGTGTGAAACATCATTATCTTCCTGCAGACGGCCAAATTGGAAATGCTGTAAAGCCCCTTTTTATGGGAGGGACAATTACAACATCACTTTCTATCTGTTTCAAAAAACATTTACTTTTTTCAACCTTAATTTTAAAAGAAATGTGGTGAATAACATGTTCTACTCTCTACTCACATTCGCTCTTTATTATCTCTCCATGGATCCCGGGTGTTTTTATTTTCACAGGGTTTTTCCTCATAAGTAGGACAGGTGGTTGAATGGTGTGTAGACAGAGGGTCACAGTGTACTTTGATGATGTGATGAAATGGAAGTCTGTGTGCCTAATTGCCCTTAAAATGAGGCCTGACCCCTGCTTAGGTTGCATCTGCCTAGTGGCAGGGAAGTGAGCCGTCAGCTAGGAGAGCTATTTAGTCGCCTGGTGGCCCCGGCTTCTGCGGAACACTGAGAAATGACTCAAGGGCATTCAGATGCAATATGTCCATTTGGAGTGCTGCTGGGACTGCCGCTCATATGTACACCTGGCTGTCAATCACTGAGCCAATCAGTTTGGCACCCCAGGGTTCTAACTTGAGGAGAAACGGTGAGAAGTTAAACAGCATCATGAAGATAGCTTTATATCTAGCTGAGCCTCGGAGAGGAAGTGAAATACAAATCAAGTATTGAGCGGGAGTAAGTTGTCTGCTGTCTCCACAGATAAGTGGAGGAAACAGCAGTACAGCATTTTCCCCTGTACTCCTGTTCATTACTGGAGTCTTGTGATGGATTTTAAAAGGGTTCAAACTTGATGCAATGTGCTTGCAACACTATCAGCAAATCAGATCACTGTACGCATTTAATACAAAGCTCATCGATGAATAAGATCAACCTTTTGGGTTTTTAGCTTCCAAGAGGCACTTCCATGGTATTTGTGGCCTGGAGACAACTTGACATTATCATGTCTCTGCTGTGCTTGTTTGCAATTGATGATTCAAGAGAGAAGAGGGCATGAGGGCTGATAAGAGTGAATATGTTCTCTATCGGCCCCACGGTGTAATGACTTAGCAATAATCGTCGGATGATGAGGAGCAGGGCCGCTGCAAACATGCCTGTGTTTATTTGACAGCTGATGGGGGTTAGAGCATCTAAAACTGCTCAGTAACAACCAGGCTGCATGCAGACCAAAATAGCCAACCGCTGACAGGGAAAAGGAAGGGTTTTTTTAAAATTTTATTTTAAGGGAGGGGACTCAGTGAAGCACAGAAGTTTGCATAGCATGGTATAATCACTTCACCAGCTCCAAAACCACCCCAAAACCCTACCTGGAAAAGCCCCAAGCCGGTCCATTTAATGATGGTCCTGACATTTCTGCCCATAGCGTTTATAATGTCACGCACCGCAACCCTCACAGTTAGGTTTTGCCTCTGATGTGGCAATTAGAATGGGAGACATTTCAAAGAGTGGGTGAGCAACCTGTCCAACTATGAGGAATCTGTGATGAGGGGGGTTATGGGGTGTCAATTTCAAGTTATTATAGGAGGTAGAGGGTACTAAAAATATTGTCAAAAATATGAAGAATGTCTTATTACATAAATTCTCTCCAGCAGCTGTACGTAGCTGCATCAGACAGGTAATCTGGGATGTACTGGGTGCAGGACAAAAGCCTTTAGCTGATGAATTAAAATATCTTAAAGTTAACGTCACCTATCTGTGATATTATGGTACAGGCTGTTGGGCTCCATGCAGCATTTATTGTGTAATTCATCAATATTACAATGATAGTTTATGGAAAGCCCTTAATCATTATTTCAATTCCACAAATTGCAGGAATGAAATGTGTTGCCATATGTATTGTTATTATTCAGAGTTTGATAGATGTGTGTTCAGTATTTCATGTTCTAAATGTTATTTTAGAAGCATGGCAAAAGTGAGAATTAAATCTTGTAGTTTCTGACATTTTCTGGAATTAAAATCACATTTAAATATTTGAAAAATATTTGCACAAAGTATCAGCTGTCAGCACATTAAATCCAAATAAGTGGAAATTAGCTATGCAGTACTCCTTGCCACGTCTTGCCACCTGTAGATACAAGTGATTTTAAACTGAAACACCCTGTAGCTTATGATTAAATGTGCAGTTAGTCTTGCAGTGAGCTGTGTGAGTCTGTGCTACTTCACATTTTTCAGACATGAAACAGTTTGAATCTTCATTTGTGTTTCATGTGTGACAGGATATTAAAATTTCATTTGACTACTACATAGGAGAAATTCCCGGTAGGGAGTAATTCCTGGTGATAGATCTGCAACTGAAGCCACTGAAATCCATAGCTATCATTTAAAGACAAATCGAGAGACATATTAGACTTTTATCAGACCTTTTTCTTTGTTTTGTTCATGTGATTTAATTTTCACTGTTTATTTGATATTTCCTTTTGTTTTTTATTGTTTTATGTTTGTAGTTTAATAAAGTGCTTTGTAATTGTTGATTTTGATCAGTGCTGTGTAGCACTGCTGAGCTATTGAGTAATTTAAAGATGGCAGTGTGAACAAAAATAATCCAAAAGTTAGTGTTGGCAATAGTTGAAACATTCAAACATGAGGATCAACAAGTCCATATGGTCTGCTGCCCATCTGTTTGGACGAGGTCAATAGAGCACTATGCACTGCGCACCCGTGTTCTTATACTTTCGGCTCTTTAATTGATAGAGGACACCCACATAAACCTCTTCAACAATACCTCTCTATTCATGTTGTGCTGTTCTGATTCACTTTCATGATACATTCCCCAACCAGCAGACACATCTAAATACAAAAAGAATGAAAAAATGTCTGCGAGGCAGAAGAAAAAATAATGTTGATTCTTACTAGCATTTCATATTCACAACAACTTACAAGCTGTACAAGTGTTTTTCTTTCAGCTGAAGGTGACAGGCATGTGTTCCATCTACAGTCTCTAATTGAATGCTAAACATTGTCATGCTGCCGTTACACACACAAGATCCACTGTACAATCATGCATCAATAACCACACAAACTTCTGTGCTCTTGTGCATGTCAAACTGGCTGGTTATGATTCATTATTCTACACAGTTTCTTATTTTATGGAGTGCAAATCAACAGGAGTGTTGGAGACAGTGACTTCCTCGGGACACACAGTTCACACAGTTCAGTTCCATGAAAAATCATAACTTCTCTCTCCTTTTTTACCTCACTGAAGCCCTTCAGGACTGCCTGTTCCCACAAATTCTCTTTTTCGGTCTCCTCATTCAAGAACACCAGGTTTCCAGGGAAACAGCTGTGTGCAGCTTATGTAAATATTTAAAACTGTGGCTCCCTGGCTGGTTACTATGACAGGGTCATCAGCACCCCCCCCATATCATGGCCTTGGCATAACCTCATCATGTACGCCTATCACACTGGAATACTTTTTTTCAACCTCTGCATACACTTCAAAGTACACATGTTAATGAGTCCTCAAAAGACTTTGATTGATCAAGTTGAATATTTCAACCAAAATTTGGGATAGTACAAAAATGTGTTTCATATTACAAGACAAAAAGGTTCAAAGGTGTTGTTCACCTTAATAACAGTTCACTGTGGCTGCTGCTTCTTTTACCATTCCTCCCTTTTAATGTTATCGCTTACAAAACTGATGTGCCAAATTTTTAGAAGCATGAAGTTACAACTCACAATGTAGATTTGATTGAGTCTGTTGTCAGGAGATCAGAACAGCCTAATGAATCTCATCCTCACACTTTGTATTTCCAGCCACTAAACAATGAAAGATTGAGCCACATGCTAATGATCACAAGACATTTTTGCAACAAATGCCACAAAGCCTCATTCTTATGCCCACAAAGCAACTGACTACGCCATATCTCTGTTCCATTACTCCATTTACATCATGGCATTTCATCACTCATATTAAAGAATGTATTGAGCTAATCTTTAGAATCTGTATTTAGACCCATGGCATTTGCATTGATTATAGAAAGCCTGATCCATTTCCAGTACTTTGTTTATTGTAAATGATTGTGATCAGGGTCTGACAGTTGTCAAATACGATCCATTGCACTGGTACTCCACTAAAACACTGGAGCCTATTCTTAAATTACCTTCAATTAATATATCCACTCTGACAGTGAGCATCAATGAGCAAAGTGACTTTTTTGCAGGTGAGACCATACCTGCTATTGGTTGGTACTGGTCTTGGTTGAAAGCTGAACTTTAGGGTTTTTTTCATCTAGGAGAGGAACAGACATGATGTCTAAATCCTCTTCAAACATTGCTGTCAGAAAACATCCACTCTACTCTCTCTACAGAAGTTATACAAAAAACTCAACAGGAAACCCTACAAAATACTGAAGGGAATTCAGTCCCTTAATTCTCAAGGGACCAAGTGACACAGCAGGACAGCAAAATGTGTCACAAGGCATAATTTCCTGTAGCACTGCTAGCTTGTCTTCTTGTGCTGTTAGAAGTGAAGATATAAACAGACAGGTAACAAAATAAAGGAAAAACCGGTACAGGTCTGAATGCTTGACCCCTACAGTGAGGGGATCCAGTGGCTCTGTTATGCTGTGGGGGGCATTTTGCTGGCATGGTTTGGGTTCACTTGTTCCCTTGAAGGGAAGGGTCACTGCAAATCAATACAAAGTTGTTCTAAGTGATCACCTTTGTCCAATGATGAAACATTTCTATTCTGATGGGAGTGGTCTCTTCCAGGATGACAATGACCCCATCCATAGGGCACGAAGGGTCACTGAATGGTTTGATGAGTATGAAAGTGATGTGAATTATATGCTTTCAACCCAATTGAACACCTATGGGAGATTTTGGACTGACGTGTTAGACAGCGCTCTCCACCACCATCATCAAAACACCAAATGAGGGAATATCTTTTGGATGAATGGTGCACGTGGTGGCCAAACACCTTACTAAGATACTTTATGATGGTTTTTCCTTTAATTTGCCACCCTGTACATAACACAACTGTACTTGAAAAATTAGTAAAACTTTTCACCACAAAGGGAAAAATGTGCAAGGATTGTTATTCAACCTACCACATTTCTCTATTTTTTAATCCAAGCAGTAACTTATCACTGTGAATCAAATCAACCCTCCACCTTAAAAAGTTATAAAAGAGCATCATCATACCCTCATCCAGTTTGGTCTATAAGATAACACTGTAATAATAGTTTATACAGCCAATAGTTATCAGCTGGCAGATTAGCTTGCTAGCAGAAGTGCTAGCCCATCAGTGACCCTTGCAGGTCATAGCGGTCCCTGGAGAGTCTCCCTATTGTCCTAACTAGTGCCCGTTCAAAACGTGCCTGAGACATCCTGCAATATGTCTTGAACACACATACAAAGTTCCTGTGTGTGAGGAACAGGAGGAGAGCTTTACTCTTTGAACTTTTTCAATTCATTCTCTATGGCAGTTCTTATCACTACAGATGTAATCCCATCTTTGACCACAATGTGGGCTGCAATGGCAGAGTGGCGCTGTCTGTATTTATGTTTGTTGACTCCACGGGCAGAAGAAGCAGCAAATCAACTTGTTTATGAGGTGTTTTTATATATTTCTCAACAAACAACTTCCCACATCGACATTGCACTTTCTCATTTCCCCAGCAATCCACCTGCCAGGTATGAAGTAGATCAGATGAACAGTTCTCGAGATACGTGAAGGACAAACTTAAACACATATGTCTGTTCTTACAGACAGACAGACAGACAGAGATTTCTTGCTTTATATAGAGAGATAATGACCTGATCAGCTACAATATCACACACATCTGCATTACTATATCAGTTTTAATGTTGGCCTACTGTACAGATGTATTATGGAGAAAAAATAGATAATATAGAAATAATTCATATGTTTCGACTTCTGCAAAAAAAAGTGATCAGGACATTTATATCTTCTCTCTGCTATCTGCAGGGGGGTGGGGTAGAATCTGTAAACTCTTACGGCCATAGGACTGCAGAGTTGCAAAGTGATGACCATTGAAATTTGAATTTCATGGCCTTTAATATACTAAAACTTATATTAAACTTACTAAAAACTTACTAAAACTTGCCTATTGTTAATAGAGTTTGGTAGATGATGGGCGGGCTGTGACACATACAATGGAAACCCAGGTGTTTCATGCATATAAATACTTCCTGCGGATTCTTACAATAAAAGAACCATTTCATCCAGAGTAATTCGATTTCTTTGGTGAGTGTTGACTAATTCACTTACATATGGTTCAATCTGATTATATGTTGTGAGTCATGAAGGGGAAGGAGGGAGGATGAACAGCGGCACTAAATTATGTCAAGGGAGAGTGGCATCTGTCCGAGATGAAGACTGCATCCGACACACACAAACACACACGGTTTCCTCTGTTCATGTGTGATCAGAGGTAAACAGAGGACCAACGGGTGCCTCAGACACGAAACGGCTGCTCTTTTATGTAACCCTGTGGTCCTGTGCAGGTGTCACACCATTTACCAGCTGGAGCGACTACAGGGCCTCACATCACCCCTGGCCTCCATTTCTGTTCTTATAGTATATCAACAGCCAGTCAACCATGGAGATGTGAAGTCAGCTTCAAAGATGGGACAAGCAGAGCTGAAAGCCAGAAGCTCCAAAGGCCTGAAAAATTGATAAATTGCATGGCGATGCAGACGTTTTACGCAAACACATGCATTTTTATTACGACACACTGTGAACTATACTTAGATAGACACACACATAAAAAATCTACAACAACTACCTGTCAAATGAAAAGGCAGGTGTGCTGAATGGTGTAGCATGCTGGTATATAAACATCCTGTTCAGGGAGACTGTGGTACAGCTGAAGGTGATCTGATCGACACTGGTTCAGTCATCGAACGTGGCAGCATATGGAGCCACGCTTGGCCTGGCTCACTGGATTTCACACATGGATTCAAGTCCACTAAGCATGATGAAGTGTTTCTCTACTAATTTCACCCGCCAAGCTTGCATACACCAGCAATTCCAGACACACACACACACACACCGAAGCCAACAAACAGAACTTTATAGTGTACTTCTGGGGGCGGAACTGAATTTTACACCAAGGCTCATTTACTCGATCACTGTAGGTCTTGTTTGATATTTTTAGACTTCCATGGAGAAAATTTAGTCTTTGGGCAAAGTGCAAAATAACTAATGACTGTAGAAATCTAATGGTAATTCCTTATGTATTCTAACATAAGGCAAGGCAGAGTGCAATGCATGTGAGAAGTTAATTAGCTGTAAGTCAGGTTGCACATCAAATTTGACCAAACATTTAAAGCAGCACGGCATCAATCTAAAAGAATGTCCAGTGTTTGATGTCTTGCAGTCTCCTAGCTCGAGTGTGTCATCAACCAGCGCTAGCACCTCACCAGCACCTCCAGTAGAACCAGAGATACCTAGCCGCAACACACAGTGTATGCATGTACTGGATTCCTGTTGTCATTAAGGTGTCGCTTTTCTTTTTTTGACTTTTTCTTGTTGTTCAGCAACATACAGGAACTCATCAGCTGGATGCAGAGTCCAGAGTCTGAAAACAGTCCTGTATAAAACAATACAAGGGGCTGTGTTGGTGTGGGCGTGTTGTTTAAAGTGCCGGTGAGACAATGAAATACGATCCAAGTCCGTTTAGAGTTAACATATTATTGCCTTTAAAGTCTGATCAGAAAAACACTGCATAGCGGTTTGTAATACTCACAGAGTGGATTTTACAACTCTGCAGCCCTGTTTATTAACGGCCACATGTGAAACGCGTCTGTGTCTGCGGACCTCCACAAGTCCACAGCTGTCTGCGGATGTGGAAAGCATGAATGGGCCTTTACAGTGACAGCACACTATGTTACTGAGCGAAAGATCAGACAGAAAGTACTCAAAACAAAAGCAGGATGGTCAGTTAAAATGACTTTGAATTAACTTATTTAATAAAACAAAAGTCAAAGTAAAGCTTAAAAGAGTTAAAATATTTTTGTTATCTAAACATTTGACCTCTTTTTTTTTTTTTTTTTTTTACCATATTAGAATTGAAACTGGGAATCGACAAGAATTGGAATTGATAAAATTCAAACCATACCCAACCCTAGTCGTGACTCTAATATAGGGAATGAATTATCATCTGTACAAAAAATAATAGAGTTGATACTGTGATCAACTGGTCTAAAGCTATCGACATAATCTAGGCGATTAACTAAACCTAACCTTTAGTCTTGCCTTGTTCTAATTTCCTCTCACGCAACCCTTTCTATTTAGTACTATGGGCCATGTACATGTAGGTACTTGTCGAGGGTATTTTGTGTATTTGTGCATTTACATTGACTCATTGTTTTTATTTATTTGGAGTTCTTTTTGTGTGTATTGTATTATCTTTATCTACTAACTAATTGATGGGAAGTGAATGTGTTACAGCTCAAGGGAAGTAATAGCTCATATCTGTTGGATAGACAGATTTACCTCGTAATGCACAGGGAGTGTTGTAATATTAATTTAAAATATAAAATTAACTTACTATACAGTATATTGTAGCTGATTTCCCATGTTTATCAATACTTTTCTGAAAGTGAGTTTGTATTATATTTATATTTCTCTGAGTTGTGTCGTGAAGGATCTGATCTGCTACAAGTGTTCAGCTCATTGCTATTTGTTTGATGTACTCAACACAGTGACATATTATACTGTCTAAGGGTGTGTATAACTCAAATATCCTGTCACCCCAGAAATAACCGCCCTAGGCATTGACAGCACATATCCAAGAACAAATCATACAAGCTTTTTGTGTGTATTATTACCCTTTGTCTTCATGATGTTTTTTGTTTTTGCATTATTTATCTATTTATTTATTTATAGTTATTTTTTTTCTCTTGTATTTTTTCATTCCTGTTCCCTGAGTGGCATTCCCTATGTGCTTGGTGATCTACAACTTTGTTTTGTTTCATTTCAATAAACATTTGATCACAAAAAAAGTGTATACAAAACAAGTTAATAATAATAATATTATGTTTAAAATAAATGATGGTACTACTAAGTGACTTGGTAGGAGACATCCAAACCTATTAGCAGTATTAACCTAAATGTACATGTATCTTCCTTCTTCCTACTATATGTTAAGCTCTCCAAGTTCACCAATGTTAAAGGCATAGTATATTGAAAAAAGGCACTCAAAATTGTTCTTAATCCGTATCTATGGGAGAATTGTGCATTTAGCACTTTTATTGGGTTCAAAATCCAACATGTTGCCTGTGACAACATGCCAGTTTATACTGTTGGCCTTGGGCCTGTTTGTCAACAGATAACATAATACTTTTGCTCAAAAATGGGTGCCTTGTTGTTTTTTTTACCTTCTTCATACGTACTGCAATAACTTATTTCCTATTTCCTGTCATCTTTATTTCCTCATTATAGCTTTTTCTCTCAAGCAAAATGTTTTCAACTGTTTTTAGAAAGAAAAGACAAAACACATGTTTAATAAAAGTCATAATATATACACAACTATTCAAAAGCCAAAGTTTATATAGTATTTCAGTACTACTTTGAACAGGGACAGGGAGACCTCAGTGAATTCTAAAAAGCCACGAGGCAAACCAGCCGACCAACTGTTGCTCTCCCAATCGGCCTGTCTCGCCGCAGCTCATAAAAAGCTGCCTAGGAGCCCAGACAGAATTGTGCATTTTACATGAACGGTAATTAGAAAGACGAATACAAAACTCAGTTATCCCTGGGGTTAGGGTCTTAATGAACCAGATCATTTGGCCATCAGTTAGAGACAGGAGGCCTGCGGTGCCACATTACAGTGTTACACTGACGGAGCAGTGACAGGTCATCAGGGACAAAATTTACCACGCTTACTTCATCTTCTCTGTCTCTTGTTTAAGATTGCCTGCAGAATGTAGGAGGTAAATGCTAAACAAGGGGCTTCGTAGTGTCACTGCCAGGATGAAGTGGCCCCCTGCTTATTGTAACTACGGTTGAAGAATTTGCTATAAAGCACCGTGCTGACTTTTTGCCAGCGCTATAACTGCAAGGTGTGCCTGCAGGTTTGCTGACTCTCACAGGAAATCAAGCACGCCCTTTCACAATTTACTCAAATATTAACAATCCTCATATTATCAAATCTTAAAGGTTTGATTTGATGAGCTACCGAAACCCTACAGGAAATGCTAATTATGAGGCAAATAAAAAGCAAAATAAAAGCCTCACATGGAAATTATATCACTAAATATTTGAGTTTTGCTGGGAAAAAAAATGCAAAAGAGTAAATTATTATTATTAGGAGTATGATGACAACCCTGCCTGAGAAAGAATGAAACACATAATAACATTTGGGCTTATCAAACTGCTACCTGGGACATAAAAGAGCCAACAGCAGACTTGCTGCACCTCTGTGGGAGAGTGATAGGACAAGGAAAGGAAGCAGATGCAGCACCACAGAGACGGCAGAGGCAGCGAGAATCTTCTAATATGTGACTCACACACAAGTGGCAAAAAAAAAAAAAAAAAAAGAAGTCCATAAACCCCTGTGGGCTTCCATACCAGAAGCAGCTTCTCAGGGACGCATCCCCCACCCCAAACCCCATCCATCTTCCCATTCTGCTCACTCATGTTTCCTCCCGTCATCTATCACCAAGGCACGAGGGATGTGCTTCATGTTGTTGCAGCCTAGCCTGAAGACAACGGGCAGCCATATACAGATAAACTGAATGAGTGAAGGCAGGAGGGGCACAGCTGTGCTTTGCAGCTGTAGCTTCAAACCCCAATCAGTGAGCACTGTATGTAGCGGGCATGTTTTAGAAGAACAGGTAAATTAAACACTCAGAGATTAAACGGCTTGTAGGAATAAAACTGTTGGCAAACAACCGGCGACTGTTGCAGTATGGGGTGTGTTGGTTTTGTGTGAGTGAGGAGGGGCCTTCCTGATGATGATTATACCTTTTGATTGGTCCTAATTATCTCACATTCCCTATCTCCAGGCAGATCGCAGACACGCGGAGCTGGTAAACTTTCCAAGACCAGACAGCAAAACCTAAAAATAGACATTCAGATTGACAGATAGTTGCACACTACACCGAGCTCACCACCCTGAGAGGATGGATGGGATATTTAGTTCATTTATTGTCCCCCCATGGCATCAGTGGAGACAGTTATGTTAAATAAGGCCAAATCTTTCACTGAAAGAGCTGCTTGTCAAAAGCCCCGACAGTAGGAGGTTTCAAACAGCACACAGGCAGCTCTGTAATAAAGAATTGTGCTGAGATGACCCTGGTGAGACTTTGAAACTTTTGGAAAAGGTTTATTTCTTTAAATAAAGGTCTGGGCACCTGCCTGGCAGGTGGTAGAAAGTCGTACTGCGCTGTTGAATGCTTCAGCATGGTGTCATAAATGACGGGGAATCAAGGAGCAACAGCCTGTTCACAAAGGCCTGTGAAGTGTTTTCTGCTCAGTGCCTTTTATTTTTACTGGAATATCTCTGTTGCAGTGAAGTGTACAGTAGTTCAGCCTCCAGGGACTGATACTACCCATCAAGAAACACTAGTCAAAAGCAAGTTGTTTGAGTACACTTGAAGTCTAATCAGGGGTTGACAAAATTATTTGCTTTTATTCCCACCTGTCTCCCTCTATATATATCTTGATTCTTATGTGATTTTCTTCCCCCACTCTTGCTATATTTGACATGCAATGTTCCAAAGACTAAATATAAGTAAAAAGAAATACCAGATTTGGGGAATAAATATTTCCATCTATTTCTATCCTATTCTATAAAAAGAGAAAGCGACTTTTTTCTCTGTCTCATGACTCTCTCTTGAAGAAGACATACTTGAACATACAGCTCTCCTGTTATTTAAATCCTAATGCGGCTCAATTAAAAAATGAGATGTTCACAGTGTAATGGAGCTCTAAAGCAAGAACGGATTGTGGGAAGGAGATACACAATCCTGGATGCTCACCACTGCGTAATGTAAACAATGTAATGACAAACTGATATATCTGACATCTGATATGCAGAGAATCGATTTTATTTCTGCCGCTCTGGTTTTCCATTACTGATGAAGGTACTGATGGAGATAAGATAAAGAGGCCAGCAAAGAATGGCCAGAAAACAAAGAATGGGTTCAGCTTTAACCACTGACATAACTAGTCCTTACAGAAATGACAGAGAAGCTGGATATTGAGGAGTCAAAAACATGTCTGCATTACTGCGGAGAGCCATAGTAAGAAACCTGGATTGTACTAGAATCATGTTGACAGAAACATGAAAAAAAAAAAACAGAATTCCTACCTGTAAAATTGTGTGATCTATGGTGTTAAACCTACAAGTCAACATACCTGACTCTATAAGAAAAACTAATGTGAAAAGCAACAGGAATACCTCAGACATTTTAGTGGGGGGGCAGCCACTTTGTTCTCTATAAGTTGTATATCCACAGCTCAATCAATGAAGATCAGCCTTCAAAAAACAATGATTGTTCAAACTTACATAAAACTGAACCTGAAGTTGGTGGTGAACTAGCTAAAAGAGGAGGAAAAGAAGGAACGGTTTTAATCCTGAGCCAAGAAAAAGAAAATCATTTGGTTGTTCAGCTGTAGTTTCACACTTGGGCAGACAGCTGTGGCAGTTATAAATATCTGTATCACGAGCTGGGATCTGTATCTGTGAAAAGAGCTGAACTGCCATCGGCAGAGCTGGGCATTCTAAAAATAGCATGCAGGCTGGCTGGCAGGCAGGCAGCCGACTCTGCCTCCGTCTCCACTGGATTTGATTAGCCCTGAAGAAGCTCTGCCCACCCCAACAACCCCCAACTCCGATCCCCCCGCCCCCCGACACTGCGTGCGTGTGTGTGTGTGTGTCAGCATGTCTTGTCTGGAAGCCTGGTTCTCTCTCACAGCACACAACCACAGACACACTTCATTGTTAAGAAAATGCTTAGATCCGCTGTTCTGAAGAATGATCCAATTTTCCTTCTTACCAGCATGTTTAAGATTAATATCTTGGCATACATACAGGGACATACAGCAATCAAAACTCTAAATAAAATACAACTAATAAAAAACACAGCACCTAGACGTTGTGTCATCTGACACAAAATATAACAAATATAAGCATATTTGACTTGTTTTTTCTATGTGAATTGAAAATAAACATTAAATGTTGCTTAAGAGATTTTCAGAAAGGTCTTAAGTTTCAATCGACAAATTAATTAATCAAATCATCATTTCAGCTCTACATGTATGCCAAATAACTGATTACAATCATCTAAATGTATCAAAAGACAAACGAGTATCAAAAGCAAAAGTAGCAAAGCCCCGATTCCTCATTTTCAGGGGTAGACTATAACCAACTGAAGGACCTCTAAGCGTCTCAGAAACCCACTTTGAAAGCCAGTGTCAGAGATATTACTGCAGTAGACACTGCAGTAATATCTTACAAATGACCACCTGAAATGGGACTATTTCATTTCATATTTGGCTGGGTTAAGAGGTGCACATCATATAGAAAATGGTGCACTCCAAGACCCCTGATGCTGGCAGGAGGAAGCACAGTAACAGCCTCTCACAGACTTTTTCCCTCAGAGTAACAACATACATCTAAATTCTAACAGCAATCTCTATGTTGCAATAACATTATGGGCAGGAAAAGTAAAAATGCACTGAGTGCATCTTGGCAACACTCTCGACATTTGGTGTTTTGAAGATAATCGGTAGGCGTGTTTGAGGTGCCTCCATATTTCAGTATCATAGCTACACTTGAAATAGCCTCGATGACATCTGTCCAGTGAAGATAGGTTCACAGGAAGGCCAAGTGAAGGAGCAGGGCTGTACATTGGCCAGTGACAGCCAATCAGAGTCTGCACGTTTTAGGAGATGTCATCGTTTTCAAGACACGTGACCGATGAAATGTATCGGGATCGCTGAAATACACGTGGGGAAGGCTGCGCTCTGAGCCTGCTAGCCTCTGACCAGTGAATCTGATGGGTCACCAAATACAATGTAACATCTGTACTCAAAAAAAAAAGAAAGAAAGAAACTCATGAGGCTACGAAAAGAAAGAGGGGCAACAATACTCCCGGGTGGAAAACAGCAACTGTGGTATGTTTTGTACAGTTAGCCGGTTAGCATCCTCACTGCATAGTTATGTTTGTCTTCTGTGTGACTTTGACAGCAGCAGCCTCTGCAGGAGACACACAGCTCTCTGTTTAAGTGTTAATCACCAAGGTTTATAAAGGACAACATATATAGTTTAGTTAAAACCAACAAAATGCTTGCTGCTGATCACCAGGAGTGTTTTTATGACATTATTGAGGTGTAGCCTTCATCTCTGTGGCTCTTGCCAGCTTTGTCAACATCTACTGCAGAAATCTCTCCTAAAGTACAGATATTACAGCTGTTGCTCTGTTGACGTTTGTTTAACTGCAGTTAATACAGGTTTAAACCTACAGTAACTAACCTGAGGTTTAACCCAGTATGAATACAAACAAATACCATTATGTTCCTTCTCTCACTGTTCACTGTTAGTACATTTCTGCATCGCTCAGCATTTATTTAACTGTTAATGTTGATGTTAATTTAATTGAGTTTATTACCAATGTCATCCATACTTGCTGAAATGTTATAAATGTTGTTCTCTTCTCCCTCTGTGTTCCATACTACTACATACTATACACCATTCATTTACTGATCCAATGTGCCTCATTTTATATTTTGCATATTTGTGTAATATATAAACATTATATATTGATAACTAAAGGTAAACAACCAAATCTTAAGATCACTTCACTGTTGTATATTATGTATAATAAATCAACAAAATTATGGAAAGAAAAAAAGTTATTTTCATTTTTTGACTGCTGGCTCAGTGAAAAATAAACAAGGGGCCAGTAAAACTCTGATCTACTGGGCAAGTGGGCCAATGGAGAAAAAATGTTAAGTTGAACTCTGCAAAGGCACAGCACTTCAAACTGTAACAGAGCTGCAAGAGGTGAGCAGAGGATGTGCTCCCACTGAAGACAGGCAGGTGGAATGAGACATAAAGCCACAGTGATGAGGTGAGAGAAGTAATTGACAGTGTCAAAGAAACCAAGATGTGGAAGTGCCCCCACTTTCTTGGGGGATGAGTCATTGAAAATGTGTAAATAATCGGCAAAACCAACACGTCTGAGCAACCAGACCTTCTTCACCTGCGCTGGATCCATCCCACACTGACAGCATACACATTTTTCGAGCCCAGAGGCATTCACAATTTGGTGGGAGGATTGAAAAACGGGTGGTAAGATTGAGCGATGAATGGTCAGTGAGATTAACATGTTGACTCCTCCTGTGCTGATTACAGATCAGTGGTGATTGATTCCCCCTTACCTACTCATAGTGCACAAGCTCAAGTATACACACCAGCGACTGCCAATTGCAAAATAGTAGCAAATATATACTCACAGATCAAATATACTAAACATGGAGGGGAAACAATATATAGAAAAAAGTATGGAATATAGTATAGATGTAAAGAAACTCAGGCACAAACAACACTAACGGACAGATTTGGTTTAGGTGGTCAAAAAATGTCCAATGCTTAATTGGCCCACCTACGATTTAGACATGCAGGGAAAACCCTGCTTCACTGCCAGTCAGTTTGGCTTGAAGGTTTTCAATTTCCTGTGCATCTGTCCATCCATCCTGGCCAAAAACAGTTATTAGCCACTAATACAAATAAAACACATCAGTGCTTTCTGTTACTAAATTGGGAAGATTTAAAGTTTTAAAGCACCTGTACTGTGAAAAAGTTTTTCCTTATTGCTTTTGCACATGAATGTGGGTCCCTGCTTGTCTACCGACACAGAAAGAGAAGACACAGACAAGTAAGATAATGAAGAAATATGGAAGAAAGGCCTTGCTGGCACTAATGGTTCAGCAGAGTGTCGACATTGGACCATTGGACCATATCTGCACATGGTTAAAGTTAGGATAAGATGGTGATTACAGGAAATAAAATATGGTTAAGGTACGAGTAGGGTTAGACACTTGGTTAAGGTTAGGGAAAGATTGTGGTTAATAAAACGACGAATATTGATTGAGAGCCTTTGATGGGAATGTGAACTCTGCAAGAAAGTCACACATAACCACCCTGA
Organism: Scomberomorus guttatus; assembly: GCA_038419695.1. Lineage (NCBI taxonomy): Eukaryota > Metazoa > Chordata > Actinopteri > Scombriformes > Scombridae > Scomberomorus > Scomberomorus guttatus. Next base: position 23,187,347 of record CM076461.1, read on the forward strand.
CACCCCCCCTTACTTTCTACTTTGCTACATAAAGGGGAAACTACTTGCTGCATTGGCAGTGATTGCTGGCATTCAACAAAAACCCTGTATGTTCATCTCTTACATTTCTGATAATAAAAGGTCTAGCTCCTATCAGTGCCTACACCAACAATGAAAACTAATGTAAATAAAGCATGAAATTACAGTTGAGATGTTGTCTATACTTGATTCCTGTATCATTTTATGAAAATGAGCCAAACAATCTTCCTCTTATCAGTCTAAACTTTTTCCAAAGCTTTTCTTTTCCTTAAAGACAAACACTATCAAAGTTTTGGTATGACTGACTTTGTTTGGATTTATGTTGAACAATGTTGTACCTGTCTATCTCTTGTACATCAACATGCATCAGCTGCTTGCTGAGGGATTGAGCCAAACTGCTGAAAACAATATAGCAACAAGGATGAGTCATGCAGCTGGAAACCCAGAATAAATTCACTACTGCATACAGCCAAATCCGTGCACAAGCTTTTGTTGAGCATTGAGAATTGAATCACCTCCGTCCTTACTGCATGTCTAACAGTACGTCTACGAAATGAAAGGAAGAGCTTATGTCTTTACAACCTGCTTTAAGGTTGACTTCAAGTTCTAGCAAGGTGAGAATCCTTATTTAATTGGCTTTACTTTAACCAAGGTTCCAACATCATATCTGCTCTGAAACTCAAAGCTGCCATTCAAACTCTGCCTCTAATAAGCCTAACCACTGATTAAAATGCCTAGCTAGTCTTTAACAATGCCTGGTTCTTTTTTTCCCCCCTTACTGCACAGGTACTGGCTAATCTAACAGGTTATGCAATAAATCCAAAGGGAAATGAATTGCTCATTTTACTTGCAGTGATGTTGTGCAACACAAGTAGGATTTGTCAGTACAGATGGGACGTAAACAAATATGAATATATTACCGCAGACATTTATTGTTTTAAGTTCATCCTAGTTAACTTTTCATCACCAGCTTTTTTTTTGGGCAGTGATGGATGAATATTGACTGCTATTTTTACCTAATGGCCCCACATTGAACCCCGGGGCTTTGCGTGACTTCACACACTTCACCAGAACTGATGAGTTCAAGTCAGGGACCATCTTAAAACTGCATGCACAAAGGCAAAGAGAACTTTGCAGATTGCTGTCAGTAGCCTTCTCGTTGTTTTCCATAGACACTTCAACTTTATTTTCATCTGGATCACCTCCCATTGCATGCACAATGCACCTTTTTAAAAATAGCTTTCTCATTTTGAGAAAAGTGAGAAAGCATGTGGGCCTCTTCCTATTGCAAAGTCATGGCCCAATGATTTCATCAGACTTGTATTTTTCCACTGTTCAAACCTCCTCTTCCTGTTGACTTTTTGTGAAGGTGCAGGTCAAACACAAATTTTATTATTTGATTAATTTAGGTTAATGGTTAGATTATTACTGTTTTATTTATTTTGCTGGCAGCTAAACTTATACATATATGTAAGAGGATTATAAATGGCAGGAGAAAATCAAGAAAAAGGAGACATTTCCTAATAACTTCCTGCATAGGCCCCGCCCTCTTTCAGTATCCAAATACAAATATTTTTGTGACATAAACAGAATCAGAGACAGATAGTAGTTTTTTGTTACACCCCTTCAGTACAGCAGAATCTTTGGGAGAAGACATTTTGAAGATACAACACATTCTCACAGTAGTCCTGGTGGGAAAGTTTCCCAGAGATATTATTAATCCAAGGAGACAAGAGTCCTCATCCTTGAAGGTGTTTTCTCATAAAAGTGAAATAATACCATTAAAGCAGAGCGTAAATCTCACATTTGTGTAGCTTGTCTATCACACTCGCACACACTCTCCTCTCCAGCTCTTCAAAGCGATCGAAATTATTTTCTCCAGCAGTTAGCATTTTTCAGACTGTCTGTTTGAATTTCTTAGTCCACCATCATTTGTTACGGCAGTAATTCTTGGCTGCTTGAGAGATGATTTAGTCTGTGGTGTGTTTCTGCAGTTAAGACACCGGGAGACACTTTTGACTTGTTTTCACTCATAATCAATTTATTTCCTCCGTGGCAGAGAAACACGTTGCACGAGCCTCCAGAAACTCACGCTGGTTAAACTGAACTAATGAAACACTTTTAAGACTAACTAACCCTACAAGATTCACTTTTAATAGACTTGAAGACACTGGCTAGCACAGCAACATTAAGGCTACAAACAACACGTAATGTAACACTTTCTGTAGGAGCTGGTGTTACACCGGTATACTCTCTATTCAAGAAGATTATCTGATGTTGTGAACACGTAATTGTCAAGCCCAACTTTTTCAAATGTAATTTCCCGAATTAAATATATTTGGGCCATCTTCCAGTAGACTTTGTGAAACCTGTGCTCTTCATGTTTGCTCTTCCATGTCTATTTAATCCTGTCGCTTTCAATGCACATGGTCTACTTTTGTATGTACAGTATGAGAAATGTGGGTTAGTAACAGATGTCACTATCTAAGTTATAAGTCAGAATTTTGCTCTTTCTAATAAACAGTTTTCTGTCAAAAGTTGTCACTGACAGAGCATTCTTTGACCATGAACAAGAAACATCGTCCTGTATTTTCTCTACTATTAGTCATACTCCTGTCAAACTTTCTCAAGAATGTCAGAGAAGTTTACTTTTTTTGGAGCACATCTGAACATTTGACATCAATGTTGTTTTCTCTCCTCATTATTCACAGATGAGAGAAAAAAGGTTCTTCTAGTTTTTAAAAGGTAAGACAATGCAGCCACCAAACTTGCAGGTGGCGAGGCTGTTCTGCTTCAGATGACCCTCAGCAGGTAGACTAAAGTCAGCCCACCCATCTCAACAAAACCATCTCCCCTACTGATCAGCTCAATCTAGTTCATTCTCATTCTGCCTGTCTCTATTTTAGCTCTTTTCCTTTCCTGTCACACCATCTTTTTTCCCCTTTGCACTCTTTGCAGTTTCACACAAAAACCCCTGTAAACAGTTTCCTCTCATTTCTATGCCTATGTTGGAGCTCTGAGTCCTCATTCAAAGAGCAGAGTGCATCTGCCAAGGTGAGACACCAGCAAAATAAACTCAGCGTTCTCTCTATGGGCATATACTGAAAGCTGCAGTTTGGTGGTAAATAATACTATAGTTTTACCTCAACTCTTGCAAAGACATGCACATACTGTACACAGCATTACTGGGGTAAAAAGAGAGAGAAAGAGCAAGAGTGCAGGGTCAAATATCCCAACCCGAGATATTCATTATCTGCAGAAAAGGTGCAATAAGACTGCACCAGGGTGAACATGCATTTTCCCCTATCTATACTACAAGCCAGGAAACATAAACAAAAGAAAACAATGAAAAACAACTGTTTGCATCTTGATCCTGAGCAAAACAGTCGGGCTCATTTTCATGCACTTCACAGAAGCCTTTGTATATTCACCTTAATATGGCTGTACTCTGCCTTGCCGGACTCACTGCTGACAGGCTTGGTCTCGGGCCTGGGTTTGAGGACTTGGCGCAGTGGACTGGAGATTGGCAAGCCTGTCACACTGATCCCATCTGAAAAGACATCAGAGCATCACACAGTCAGCAAAATAAGCAGGGCTATTAGTGAACAGCAGCTAGCAAAGCATCAGAGCAGGAGGTCTCACATTGTTAAATATCAACAGTCTGTGATGCATTACAGTATTTTACAGGAGCTATTTTGTGATGAATTCATTTAATTATCATTTTAAAGTGCCCACTTTCCTTCATCCATTTCTTGTTCAGTCAGTGAATTCCTACATTTACCAAAATGACCATGGAAACAGACCTGGACTTCTGATCAAAGGTACAAGTGTATACATGTTCATTTAGCAAGCAAACCTATTTCTTTAAAAAAAAAAAAATGTTGTGACTCTGGTAACAAAACGTCATCACAGCCCTTAGCTTCAAACACAACATGTCTGGTGGCTGACTGCATACCGAGGCTGTTGGTGAAGGAGAAATTGATATCTAGGGCTTTTTTTTTTTTTTTTTTACATCTTTTAAAGCTTTGCCTGATAAATGATTGTTGAATGTAACTGCAAAACTGTGGTTGTAGAAAGCAGTGAGTCCTTAATGATTCTGCAGGGAATCATTTTTCAATCAAACTTAACTATGCACTGGAAATATATCGACATGTCACAACTTCTGTTTCAGCAATATTGCATGGGAACAAAATTTGAATTGCAAAATATACACTCCAAATAGTTTGTTTTTTGCAGAGTTTAAATTGTTTTAGAGTGGACCTTTCTTTTCAGTAATCTATGACTAGGATGCATACTCTCAATTGGAAGTTTATTAGGTACACCCAGTCAAAACTAATACACTCTAGCCCTGCAATAAACCTACCTTCATAAAGGTTATAATGTTCAGAGAGGCATTGATTCACCTTAATGGTCATTCTGGAGGCTGCAGTTTGTGGTGCTGTTGAATTGTATTGCATTATAATGAGAGGTGCCTCCAATATTTTGTCTACCCTCATTGTTATAAATACACACGTGTATTTATATAAATGTAGGCATAATTAGTAACATATACTAATGATATCTATGTATTTTTTTCTCAAAATACTGTGGTCAGTTTATCCTGCTAGATAGCAAATGTTATGCTTGTTTTCTAATTATGGTACAAAGAAATAGAGTTTTTTTTTTGTTAAATGATAGAAAATCTGAGGGTTTGTGGTGTTACTACAAGCATGTGAGGAATAAATGAATGATTTTACATTCATGACCTTGAGAGAAGCAGTGTGGACACAGGAGCAGCTGCACTATCAGCAGCTGTGTTCGGCACCACCACAGGGCTTGCTGCTTTCAACCCACTCAGACAATACTCAAAAATGACGCCCAGAGCCCATGCTCTGACGTCAAAACCGCCATATCACTCTCTGACGTCAGTGGAATGCAAAGCCCTGCAATTTCCCCTTAGAGAGGGGAAATGACCGGGCTTTGCAGCAGCTCAAGCAATTTGGCTCAAGACAGACAGATTCAGACAAACTATAACAACCACAGGCAAGATTGGTAAAATAGAACCAATTAGAATTCATATTTTAAGCAAAGCGCAAACAGAATGTTTTTGCATCTTCCTTCTATCAAATTAGCAGCAATTAATTTAAACATAGATGTTTTCGGCTCTGCCTTCATCAGTATGTGTTGTTCTTGTCATAATTACTTGGTACTACTTAGTACTAATTACTTACCCAGTCTCAAATAAAGACCTGGTTCTGTCTTCAGTGGAGACTAACAAAGCTGCTCTGTACTTCTTAAGAATTTTTGCCAGACCTCTGTTCAAAGAGTAAGAAAACTCTTCTGCCCTCATATCTAATACAGCTCATGTGTGAGAGAAACATGAGTAAGTATGTGGAAATTTAAAATTGCATTACATTCATTTAGTGGACACTTCTGCCCAAGGCCCAACTTTAATTCTTCTACATAGATATCATTGGGAGCAATTTGGGGTTCAGTGTTTTGCTGAAGGACACTTTGACCTGTGGACAGAAGAAGCTGGGGATTAAACCACTAATCTTAAAATTAATGGCGACCAGCTCTACAACCTACAGTTGCCCCATTTAGTTTTACAATGCAACTTCAATCCGATCGAGCAATAATGACAGCAGCAAATTACACCTCTGTATCACACTTCAGTATCACAAAACTAGAGTAGTTAATTTATTATACTGCTTTATACTCTTCATACCATTTCTCCAATAATCTACGGCAGTAATACATGACACCCAATGCTGCCTCAGCAAAAAATAAAGAAATTTCCAATGTCATAAAAAAAAAAAATAAAAAAAAATCATAAAAAAAACTCTTTCCCTCCAATTACTTGTCGGCAACCTACCTGCTGTAGATTAAGGGGAACCCATGAGCCACATCTAAGCATTAGTCAACCCAGCAGCTAAATTTTCAATACATTGTGCAGATTCACTACATGCCACATTGTGAGTGTCTACAGAAAAGAAATATCCAACAGGGGACAGGCCATCAACTCTTGACATCCATCTGTGAGCTTGAAAATACAGTAAAACAAAAAATGAGCTTTGGCCAAAGAGCTGGCACTGTTTTTTTTTTAATTTTCAACTTTATTAAAAAATACCGCATACAATATGGCCAGCATATTCTGCGTCATTTTATGGTGATAATTTATTAACACTCAAAATATTGACATAGGCCATCTCTGGCCGCCAAAGCCAGAGAGTGGACTTGTCTCACAGTGTGATAGGGCGACCAATTTTGACGACTAAAGATTTTAACCCATTTCTATCACTATTAACTTTTGTCTGGGACAGCCCGAAATCACAAACTGTTCATGGGCCTTAACTGAGTGAAACTTGTCATTGTCAGCTGTTGTCACTCCTCTGGTGAGAGCAATCTCCTCTTGCTGTTGCCTCATTCTCTATAGCCTACTGTTAAACAGATTAGATATGCATCGAGACTTAAGGTGGCAGGAAATAGAACAACCGGAATTACAGACAGAAACACTTTCAGACTTTATGGACTGCATCCTCCATTATGGTACGCAGTCTTTCAGGAGATACACATGACTTGTCATGTCCTGTGGCATTGTGACTGTGTGAGTAATGGGTGGCATGATTAACGATGGCATTGCCTCCTTTACACCTTCCCTCCAATCAGTATCTGTCTCGTTCTCTGTCTGACGGCCTCGGGGAGAATCGAGTGAACTCAGCATTTCTATCAGTGGCCACCTTGCTGCCTGTGCGTAAGTAGAACAGCAAAGATTGGGAGTTTCACTTATGAAATAATTATAACATTATTATCGGAAATCTGAATGTCCATGAGATAAGTGTGGATCTCTGCGTTGTCAGTTGCTCCAATATTTACAAGCCTTTTTCCTGGAAGATAGACACATCTAACAAGTATGGAAAATATGTATACACTGTTACAGTGTAAACATTAAAACCCCCTTCAATATCCTGTTCAGGGAAGAGAATCATGAGAATGGAAAATACAAATCAAACACCAAACACTGCTTGACTAGAGCCTCATTTAACAACTATCAGCTAAAGATGGACAATCTGATTTCTGATAAGTGGAAGGAAATCCACTTAACAGATACTGTAGCTTTCAAATATACTATTAGTCCAATTCAAAATATATATAACAGTAAAATCTTACAGTGCCACTTCCAAAACCACACTGTTCTGAGCTGTAATGCAACACTGAAACTGTAAGATCATCATTACACTTCTATCAGTCTTGCAGAGAGAGGGAGAGGGATGGGGCTACATGATGAGCAGAAATCTGTTAGGTAATATGCAAAGAACAAGTGATTACCATCATTACTGAAAGCCATTCCAGTCAGTCTGGACGCTCCATTAAAGGCAGAGGAAGATAATCTACAAACAGCTGCTTTGTTTTAACAGCAGTAACAAATGTCTCACATGCAGTAATTCACATGGTGTTTAACTTGAGTTTGAGTCTAAACTACGGCTATTTATTTTCTACTACAAGCTTTCTTAATAAAACATGTCCATTACTACACAAAAAAGCTAGAAAAGTTTCCCTGACGATTTACAGTGTGCTCTTTTTCAGCAACAAATAGGCCTCAGTACTTCCATACCTTGTCTGAGATCAGAGATGTTTGTGCATTGTTCTTCTAAGAGATCACCTGTCAAACAGTCCAGTACTATGGTTTGTTCTCCACTGACATTTTCTTAATGAGGTTTACATAAAGGGTTCTGTAGGTTCCACTCTGTCTGTTCAGCAGTTCAGGTAGCTATCAACACTCATGGTAACTACGCAGTTCTTCTATTTATTTCCAACAAACTCAAAATGTGAACTGGAAGAACACCACTTCCTTTGCTACTAGGGCCAGGTATCGTTTGAAATTTTATGGTACTCGTGCTAATAGGATGAGTTTTTACACCAAAACAATACATTTTGTGATACCTTAATTTGAGAAGTTTTTCTCAAAGTTTCAGGGTTTCAGAGTTTTTCTACAAAACCTTTTTTTCCATTTAGCAAAAGAAGCCAAAGTCCTCAAATGTTAAATGTTGTCTCAACACAACCAGATAAGAATTTTTGCAAAATATGGGCCCCATTTACACTGCAAGCATGTTGTATTTGGGTGAAATGCAGATGCAATATAGTTCACTTCCATTTACAGATACTGTATATGTGTCTCTGTTGGCCAGATCACAAATCTGTCTTGGCTACATGCAAACCAGGGTAGTCCTATTCCAGCCCAGAGGGTGGTGGTAATGCTCCTGAAGCTGATTGATAACTGCTAAATATGACAGAAGAACAGTAACTTGTGCAATTTAGCAGTTTTGTTAATAATAACAGTTTAGCTAGCTAGCTAACAACTAGCTAACAAATCCATAAACTAACACAAACAGACACAAAGATTTTATCATCTTCACGGACACATTCTGCACGAGAGTGTGTGTTGAAATCGTTGCTTTAATTAAAGGGAGAGCGACAGCTCATTTCAGTATAATTTCACTGTAATTTCCATAGTCACAGGGCATAGACCCTGCAGAGGCTACATCCACAGACTGCTTACTCACATATTTTACACTTAAGGATTTTAGGAGGATTTAAGATTATGTATGTGTTTTGGAGATGGATGCATTTCTAGTGCATCCATCTGGCGGGGATGTATCTCTATCGATCAGATTTCGTCATTTTTGAATGCTTCTTGGATGTATTTACACCTTTCTGATTTCCTGATATCCGATAGCTATCAAATCTGCCTAAGACGCACACAGTAAAGTGTAAATGGGGTCTTTGATCTTAATTGGGAAGTATCTCATCAAAGTATATGTAAACAAGATTACAAATCTGACCAGATATTCAATGCCAGTTTTGATATCCTGTACAAAAAAACAGTACTGAGGTTCCACATTAAGCCTTTTTTGTTACAGGGATATTTATCCTCCAGATAAAAGACCCACCAGACTACAGATGTTTGGAACATTAAATAGAAAAAGCTTTCATGAATGGGCTAAAGGTTGAATAACCGTTGTATCACTTGACAACAGAGAGTAGTCAAATGGAAATCTAACATGAACATGTCAAACGTTATTACTTTAAAAGCTTTCTTGGGGGCAAGTAGGACAGCATCGTATTCTCCCACTAATGTCAACTGAGGAAAAACAACAAAATAACACTAAAACAGTACCTCTCCATCCCTTACTCATTTCAACAGAGCTTCTGAAAGCATCTCCCTCTCTGTTTGAGTCCTTTAAATCACGTTGCTAGTGGGTAACTTTCCAGCATAACTTGTTCTTGTGCCTCATTACTTTTTTGCGGATACAGACATTTACTGTGGTACAGGGTGCAGGCTGGGTTGTGGGGTGCAGCCACCACACCACTCTTCAAAGACAACCACAACATTAATGTCGGCGGTAGAACTGTCAGGTACAACACTCACACCATTTAACACGATAAAGCTCGCTGCAAGTCAAGGCCAATTAGTCCTGAGTGATGACATCACTCCCATCTGATCCTGAGTTATAGTGTTGTGGTCTCAAGCCGGACTCAAAGTGAGGGATAAACTCATCCGTGGATAAATCAATGAGGCTCGGCCTGTTCTGAATGTTCCCTCTGCACTGTTTTCACACACAGAGGACATCTAGTGCAGCACTGCCAGGCATCATCACAGATAAAGCTTATAGACTGACTTCCTACACGCATGTGCATATAAATAGAGGCTGATCATTTAACAGCATATGATAAATGAAGTTTAAAAATAAATTCCACTGATGATACATAATGTCACTCTCAACATTCTGTCAGGTGTGAATCAGGTACAAATTAATTCTCACTTCCAATATAGCATGACAAACAGTAAAGGCTAAACCTTGGTCATATGAGGGCTGCTAGACATCTGAGCTCACAGTTATATTTAATACAGAGAAGTGCTGATGTTAACACAATGTACCAGCAGCATAAACTTCAGAGAGGCCCCGACACACACTATCCAAGCTGTGAGCTATCATTTATCCGCAGGCTGTGGAGCTGGAAAGAAAGAAGGTGGGAGAGAATGTGTGAAAGAGAGACAGAGAGACTGAAAAAGACTATACATGTAGACCTGAGCAAGGTAGAGAAATTCATTAATATTCATTCACATTCAACCACATATTCACAATCATCAGATTCTGGATGTGGTTCTAGGGCCAGTTGATATTATTATTATTATGTACACTGTTTTCATCCAGTACTGATTATATTAATCTAACTAGTGCTACCATGGGCAGTGGATATTTGTCATCAATTAAATATGTCTGAAACAATGGGCCAAAATCTTACAACATTTTCACATTTCAATATGTTATTAAAATTTGGTCTGTTATTATCACTGCTGTAACCAGCAACAGGTAGTCATCTCAGACCAATATTTAGTACAGTTGCCACTTTTGAAAATCACAGGAATGCTTAGACATTTTGGGAAATTACATTTCGCTTTCTTGCCGAGTGATAGATGAGAGGATCAAAACCACTTTCATGTCTGTGTGATAAATATGAAGTTTGAGGCAGCAGGTGATTTGCTTAGCTAAGCATACATTTCCAAGAGAGAGCGAGACAGAAAGATCTTTCAGTGCAATGAAAAACTGTGAAGCCAAAGGAAGCTTAATTTATCTGTGCAGAAGACACAAACCATGTTTAGCTACAGAGTTAAAGAAGTTAAAGGGACAGTTACGAAATATGTATATTCATTTTCTTGGTGAGAGTTAGATGAGAAGATCGGTATCACTCTCATATTTGTGCACAAAGCGTGGAGCTACAGCCAAGAGGCAGTTAGCCTAACTTAGCATAAAGGCAGGTAGCAGGGAAACAGCTAGCCTTTACTGTGCTCAGCTGCTAGTCACCAAGAAGCAGTTCTGGCATGTAACTCCCTGTAAAGCTCAATTTATGCTCAGAGCTGGTTCTTACAACATGTTGTCTGACCACATACTAAATCAAATGTGTTTATAGTGATTCAGAACGACTTCACTCAAAGGCGGAGTGAAAAGCCGACGGTCACAGAGAGGGGAGGGGGACGGGGGAGATGCGATAACATTTGTATATGGTGATAATGGCGCATATTTTCAGACAGTCTCTCCTGGAAGACATTCATAGCATTGCGCTTGTTTGTTCATGTGAAAAGTGGAGCTAGAGAGTAATGGGTATTTGCTAGTTTTATATTATTGCTTATTCCCGGATTAAACAAATGAGGTATGATGTATTAATTAGTGAGCTTTAGAAGTGCTGGCAGGTATATTTTTTTTAAACTTTGGATAAAGGCTAGCTGTCCTTTAAACAGGCAATATCACAGGCTGATGTCAACTGGTCCAGGCATCACACAACAGCAGTTGCACAGTTTCCTAGATTAAAGAAATAGTTGGGAGTCTGGAGTCTCCAGTGGTTGCTTAGCAACCTCACTGTGATGACAAGACTCCAGGAAGTGACTGCGCCTGGCTAAGAAATAGTCCTTATCTCACTCTTGACAAGAAAGCAAATAGGCACATTCCCCAAAATGTCAAACTATTCTGAATGTCTTTCTGGTTGGGAAACTTGGGTTAAGCCTATTATGCTGTTGCCTAGAACAAGGTAACAATTCACTAATTGTACAACGTGACACTATTAAAATTTATGTGACTATATGTGGTGGCTAAGCAGTACAATTTAACAGTTGCTGAATGCAACATTTTTGCCTACAATAATCAAGATTTTACAGTTTAATTAGCAAAGATGGCAGAACTTCCAGCACACAGCAGCACAGACTGAAAACTGGTTTTATGCAAATATGTTCATCAGTATATTAACACAACATTAATGTGATTATGTTAATATATTAGAGAGTTAGATAGCATCAAATGTGTTTAGCAAAAACTGCATCCCATAATGTCACAATAATAACTGCATTCAGAGCTGTTGTTTAGACCATGTCTTATCTCCTTAATTCAGGGCCTCAATTATTGCTCAGCTAATTAAAAACACTGAAATAGTATCGCTTAAATGACCTCATGAGGAGAATGGCACTGGGGCTGAGATAAACATGCAGCGTCGTATGTGTTTACTTTCTCAGTCATCCGAGTCTACATGCATACACACAAACACATACAAAGTAAAGTCTCTGTGGTGCAGGAGCCAGTCCATATTGATCTCTCATTAATATTTATCAGCTCATAGTGTCTGCGGTGAAGAGGTTCAACAGTCTAAAGAAGGAGGTAGAGAGTTCAGGAGCGAGACAGGAAAGAAAGGAGGCTGAGCATTAACTACAGCATCAGAAAGACTGGAGAAGGAACACAATGAATGAGCTTCAAGCTATGGAAGAAGTTCAGACTATTTTTTTTTTTTCAAAACCAGGAATAAGAATTAGAAGAGAGGATATCTGACTGTTGAAGCAAGGAAGCCAGAAGCTAGGAGAGAAATGGAGACCTTGAGACCTCTCTCCTATTACTATTGAATCTTAAATAAGGCAGCCAGATTCCCTTTAACAAAAAGTGTAACAAGGAGGGCTCCGTGTACAGCACTAAATTAACACAAATTTTTGCATTTAACATGCGCATAACTTCAGCTGTGCAGTCACAAGATGCTATGAACATTCTGCTATAATCCACTTCAAGATAAATATAGGAAAAACCTCTGCCTACTCAAGAAGGTACATTCACTCAGTTCCCACTTCATTAGGTCCACCTAGCTAAAGCCCTAAAATAGATCCTTCCTTCATTAAAGTTATAATGTTCAGCTTCTGTTTTGGAGACATTTGAATGCAGTAGTTTGTGGTGCTGTTGAATTGTATTTTTTGTGATGCTGTGATATGTTTCTAATATTAGATCCACCCCATTCAGTCAATGAGAGTATATTTACAGTTAACCAAAATCTAAAAATGCCTTTTAATTTTGTCTTTTTTTTTAAACATATAGTGTACATACCGTATTTCTGTTTGGTTTTGAAACAAGTAATAATTGGAATAATTTGACAAAATGTGTGAGAGGTGAAAGATGTACAAACTCACTTTGGAATGGGTTAAAATCTGATTAAATATCAAATAATGAATTATATGAATGAACATAATGCGGTTTATTAACAGGTATTTATGATTTGTTGAAGGGGGTGACACTTTTAAATGAATTATGTTCCCCTCCAGACATGTAAAAATACTCTGCTTGGATTCATAATAAATACAAATTTTGTCTGACACAGTGTCTCCACAAAAAGTTAAATTCTTAAGTTAAAAATCTCAAAATTACATCTAGTCCTTTGCTTTCATTGAAAAATCCAGAATCTATGAATTTGAAAATATTATTTCCATACTAGTTGTGATGTCACAAATCATGCCCGTAGGGGGACTTAATATTGACTAATTATGCCATAATTATAATATATGTATATAATGTGTTATTACATTATATGCATATACAGTTCATTGCAGGGAAAACTACACAGTTGTATTGTATTGTGGACCTATCCAGAAGACCATTTTAATAATTTAACAATCTGAGCAGGTTTACATTATTATATACAGTATGCTACAGGCCTTGAGGTTCACCAGTGTTATAATGTGAATGGTGTCCACTCACCATCATTGAGGTCCTGCAGCAGGTTCTCCTGACCAGAGAAGTCCAGCTTGACTTTGATGCTCACAGTCAGTGTCACAGCTTGGCCAGGCTTTAGAGGCAGGTGAGACACCGCCTCCTCCAGTTCCCAGCTCAGAAACTCTCCAAACACTTTCTCTGCACACACACAAAAGTCAAGAGGAATGCGAATTAAAAGCAAACAAATGAAAGAGAAAACAAATACAAAAATAACTTCGGAGCGTGATGGTACCTACCTAAACGACAGCAAGGCTTGCCAAATTGATGCTTCAACAATTATGGATGCAAATATTTTTGGGCAAGCAAAACAAAATGACACTCATGTGCTTGTAACCACCCAAAGGCACTCTGCACAAATAAGCATTTAGCAGACAAAATTCACTTTGAGTTGTTGGTTCCTGTCTGTGTAGTTTGTGCAAAATGCGATGGGAAGAAAAGAGAGGGGCACCTCATTATAACTGCACAAGGTTACACAACACCAAGAAAACCAAAGTTACTATGATGTTTCTGTGCTTTCTGCTTTCAGGGATAACAAAGCTGCTGATTGGCAATCTACCCAGAGTCCTTTTGGTGCCCATCACTAGACCTGATGCTCTAATTTATGCCTCCAACCCCTTCTACCTGAGACGAATGACTCAGCTGCAACCACTTCACCCAGGAGCATCAAATGAATGATACATCACCTGAATAAAGCATGTGTTCTGTCTATGCAGGTGAGCCACTCCTGCTCTTAGGGATTGCAGGAACAGCAAGCAGGCATATTTTAACAGCAGCACAGCAGAAGGGGAGATGCAAGCTCACTGTAAGAACAACAGTTTACACGTCTCTGCTTGATTCATAACCAAAGCCTTTAAAATCCTCTAGGAGGATGTGAATGTAGACAGCATTAAATAAAGATTTTGTGAATAACTCTCCACTTTAAATATTCATAAACTCAGGGCTCCTTTCAGTGAATTAAGAGAGAGAAAAAAAAGAGAAGAGGAACATAGAGGGAGGTGGTGGGGAAATGATTTAAAAGAAATGGGATTGGAACGATAAAAAAACAAGTCATTCACTTGAATATGCAACACCAGGCCTTGTAATTCAACAGGTAGACAGCTGAGATTGTGGATGACGATATTATCATTCCACTAAACTATGAGTCACGAGAAATGGGAGCCACTATGAATGTCCTGAAATCTTTCAGGCCTAAATTAAAGTATTAAACAGACACATTCCTGTTCCTGAAAAATACAATATAGAGATCACATCACTGCCACTTCAGAGAAGACATGAAACAACCTCTATTTCAAACACTGTCCAGAACACTTAGGCTAGGTTTTCAGATTTTCATCCTCTCAGGCTGTGTGTCCCCCACTTTTCTTTCTCCCTCAGTAATGTCCCTCCCTAGTGAAAATAGGTGTAGGGGCTCAAGGTATGTACAACAGGCATCAATCAGGAAAAATGAACAAGGCATAATTTGAAGGGACATAATTAGGATCACACAGAAATCAAGCGATAGAGATATTGCATGAGGTACTGCGTGACTTTTAATTGCTGAAATTCTGCAAATAATACTGATATTAAAAATTCAGGAGCCACCATACATCCCATTTCACATAAAGTCGAAAGGTAATTAGGGAACAAAGGGCTTTGGGTGTATCCAATTGAAGCAATCAATACAGTGTCAACAGCAGGCACGAATCAGCCTAAGGAGGACTCAACACTAAAGAGAAACATCTGGCATATCGGTCCCCTACACTGTCATACCCTCAAACACACAAATAATATTCACAAAAAACAGCAATAACCAAAGCAGGCCATGGAAAATATTCAAACTACAATCACATTAACAGATTTAAGTGTTAATTGTCAAGATTTGATATGTAAGATATATGACAATTACACCATAACTGATAAGTTCCTTCTTTTTAAGCAACAGCAAATAATTTTATTTGTGGTTTATCTGTGTTCTGCACTATACAGTGTTCCCCACACTATATTATAGCACAGGCCTGCTGCCTCGCATGAAAGAAAGGCAGCGTCCGCTAATGTCAGAAGAAATTATTACACTTTAATAAAATACAACATTAACTTTCAGAGAAAACAAGCAGAGGCACTGCATCACACAGCAATGACCATATATTTAAGGAGAGATGACAATGATTTAGACCTTAATTTAGTAACTAAACTGAACACAAGATGGCATATATCAGCATCTGACTGATTCAGCTCAGGACATTACAGTGACTGACTGACAAGAGTCTGAAGCTATGCTGGCAGGTCTGTGAGGCTGTACTTGTATCAGTGCTTTAAACTAAATGCTAACTTCTGCATGCCATTATGGACAATGTTAACATGCTGATGTTTATGATGCCATGTTGACTGTTTGTTGATGTTCACCATCTTAGTTTAGCATGTTATCATGCTAACATTTGGTACTTAGCCTGGAACACAAAGTTATCAGTTTTTCACGTATTTAGTCATAAAGTATTGTATAAATTGCAATTTGATCTAATATTTAATATATTAATAATATTAAAGACATACTATGCAGGATTTGTCGGATGATGTTTGTGAACACACAGCATTCAAAGTTGGCCCCTCCTCCCCAGCTCAATGAGCAAACGAGAGAGCGAGCAGCGGTGGTCAAGTGAGCTCAAGAGTGAATGAATAAAGGGAGCGGCGCTGGTGAGAACAAAGCCGTGAATCAGAAAAATAAAACATTATCTTCTGATTGTTTCACACCCACACCTCCATCCAACCCTGCGGGAAGGTGCCGCATTGCAGGATTTTGTGTGAATGCAGAGTTTCATCCTGTCCGCTGTGGCCTCTGCTCTGCAAGTGTGTGTGTGTGTGTGTGTAGTTCAGCCCCGCCCTCGGTCAAGCAGACACACAGACCTGCAGCTCTTGACACAGAGACAGAGAGCAGAGCGGAGCAGAGAAGAGAGATGGAGACAGTGATGTAACCTGGTCACTACACGACGAGTCCCAACCTAACACACTGCGCGCTGTTATTGGCTGGGGGCTACACACCCACTGCCCAAAGGTTGATGTCCAGAGGCGTCCCAAACACAGCAAAATAATAAGAAAACACAGACCGGGCAGGGTCTCTGCAGAAAAATACACCACCACACACTAGTGGGTCATAAGTGATGATTGAGAGAGATTACTTTTGTATAAGTCTATACATTGTTTTTTAGGAAAATCCTACATAGTATACCTTTAATGTTTGTACCAAATTTCATGGCAGTCCATCCACTAGTTACTGAGACATTTCAGTCTGAACTAAAAATGTCAGCCTGATGGTGGTGATAAAGGCGGATCATCAAAGTCATTTAGAAACATTGGGAACCTGAAAATTCTGTGCCAATCCATCAAGTAGATAATGAAATACTGCGACAACTTTGAGCTGCTGGTGGAACTTGATCAGGGAATCACCAAAGTAATTATGATTCCTTCTCTGGGGATCACGAATGCCTGTACAGAAAATCACAGCAATTAATATTTTTAGAGATATTCAGTCTGGAACAAAGTGGTGGACCAGCTGACCAAAGCACATTGCCATCCTCATTTGGCAATGTCTGTTTAAAAGGGAGTAAAAGTTTGAAAAATACAGGCAAATTGCTCGGTTATTTACAATGAGGTAGGGGTGTTAGGAAAAACCAACCGCATAAGCAGGAGTGCCAGCTACACTGTTTAACACCTGGCTGTTAGTTTGAAGTTTGATAATCACTAGCTAGACACACATTTTACCCAACAGAGTCTCTGTCACCTCTACAGAGATTAATACTTCTGTTTCCTGAGGATACTTATAATATTTTACATTGCTGGTGGCTGAATTGCCATTCCCTCACAAAATTCACAAAATTCAAATACATAGATATTCACAGGAACTCAAAGGAGATGATGCGTTCATATACTGTATGTCATAATGAAAGTTTGCCCTGTTCTCCATACGCAACCTGAGACATTCCAGGGAGAAATAAGCACTAATAAAAGGATTTTTTAGGATTTTTTTTTTTAGTAAGACTGAATAATGAACTGGTGTTAAAAATATCCTCATGCTTAACTGAAGTTAGTGGGTAAGTAAATAGATAGGAAGGGAAATAGATAACATAAAACATGCTATACTCCACATCAGGAAACGCTATGGAAGCACACATTAACAGCACTCACAAGAAAATTGATGCAGTCAAATAAAAAAGATGGACTGCACAGGCAGCTGACAGCCAGCTCTGGTCATAGTAACTAAATCACTCAGGCAACATTAATCCCCTCTTTTCCTTTTTAATGGGCTTTGCAGTGGAAGGTGTTTTGTCCTTATGAGACATTTGATATGAATGTGCATAAAAGTGTTTTAGGGGACAATTGAGTCGTATTGATGTTTATATCCACAGAAGGCAATGAGGAAGCAGTGAAGAATAAAGGTCTGATGGCTTATTTTATGCTATTCAGAGGCCACTCAGTTTATGTTTACTCTTATTTAAAATATGATACACAACAGATTATTTTATTGAGGTTTGTTTTCGTTATCTATTAAGTTTTCATAAATAAATAGTTATTTTTGGAGAAACTGAGGACCTACCTCATACGTGAAGGTGGCTGTGCTGTGGCAGAAAGAGTAATGCTTTGTTTGTTTTGCCACAGATGTCTTCCTATTGTGACTCTTCATCTTTTATTCATTCAGTTCTCACAGAGAATGCAGACAGCTTCACAGAGGTCCTCTCAACTGCGGCCTGTCTAGAGCCACTACCAGGTTGTGACTATGGAAGCAGGCAGACAAGGATGAGGTAATATAATGACCAGTGATGGTACAGCCTGTCACCATGGTGCTGCAATGTGATACTATGGCCCCAATCACGACTGCATCAATGATCTCCTGCTTAGTGATCAAGCATGCAGACAAAGCATAGCATCACAATTTACAGCACATGTATGACTGAGGGACCCAGGGCATGGATGTTATTACATGGGAGGAAAAAAAAAAAAAAAAAGAATGAATCATGCACAATAACTGGAAGAAAATGATACAGCACTGAAGCTTACACATCAAAATTGCCTCTAAACCTGACTTACCAGGAGCCAGATGTATACACAATGTGTGTGCACAAAAACCACACATACACTATTTCCCCACACATAAACTATTTATAAAACAGAATGTGCTATGAGAATACATGCACCTGATGCATACTCAATACAACTTATAATATACATAATATTTGTAACAAGAAGGCCCATAAGTATCTCAAATACCACTTTAGGTGGTTTGGGGAATTAATGTCCACCAGACTGGAGCTAGTGTTGCCAACTTGTGTTTGCCAAGAAAGATTTACTACCCATATGGGTATCTGTTCCTTTAGGTCCTGTGTTTTTGGGGGTTTTTTTTGGTTGACTTAGAGGGATTTTGGTTTTGTTGGTAGTATGATATCACTCAGTAACCTGGACTTCTGCATCTTTGCTACTTTAACATCAAAGAAAAATAACTCTTGGATTTAACTATGTCATCTGTAATTTGATGTCCTCTCCTAATTTCAATTAAACGTAACTCAACTACAAATCTTTTTTCTGTATCCACCTAGAAAGCACCTTTAAATGTAATTATCTAAAGTGGACGATTTCTCATTGTTAATGGAATGAGATGATAAAACACTAGATTAAACCTGATTAAAAAAATACATATTCATTAAAATGTAATTTCTTCAAGGACTGGCCTTATTTAAGGCACTTTACTTGGAACTGCAGTGGCTTAAGAAGTTAAGGAAATAAAAAAGATGAAGTTACACAGAGAAAATAACTGGATGATCAATTGCGCTGCAATGCAATTAGCAGGCTGGGTTGTATCATGCAGCCCACCAGGCAGCTCTTCTGAGGCAACACGCGTACTTTAGCTGAACTGTCATTTTCTGACGCTTTAAAGCTTTTTACAAAAGACTCCATCAAGTAACGGGGACACTTTAAGACCTTGTTATTGTTATTCAATATGATGAAAACTTAGAACACAGCAACCGTTTGTACTACCTATCACAGACAAAAAAAACACAAGCTGCAGTATGGCTGCAGTGTAGAAACAAGTACACTCCAGTATGTGCTAATTATCAGCCTTGAACAAACTGGGAACAATCGCCTGAATATACGGGTGATTTCAAAGGCAGCTCATCTACTAGCATATGCCCAGAGGTCACGCTGGTTAGCATAAAACAGACGGCACCCTGCTATAAACACTGCTTACTGACAAGGTAACGCAACAAAACTTCTGATACCTCCTGCGTTAGTAAGGGACAGTGAAAATATGATCAACATTGTGATTTTAGTTACTGTAGACCTTGGTAAGAACGAACTATCAACAGAGTAGCTCTGTGTCCTAAATCCAAAAACAGACTAGATGGAACGGCTCTGACAGACAGACTCAACACACCATGATGACAACTGCATTAATACATAAATACAGCTTTACATGGGAGAATAAGATCACTTTCAAGATAACAAGCTTTTCCTTTTCCTCTCCCTCCTCCCCCATGCAAAATCTTCCCAAAGACACACACCCTCTCCACTGTTGTCTTGCCTTTGAGGTGGTACTTAGTGGACTGTTTACCAACCTGAAGTTTCTAACATTATTTTCAAAATAAAGTTTACTTTAAATCACTGTCAGGCATGAGGGCTTTGCAACATGAAAATGACACCCTGCCGTCTCAGTAATAATCAAAACTGTTTTCAGAACTCAGCAAAGTTTATTTTCTGAAGGATAACTGACACTCATGGTGTAATCTAATACTCTACATCTTAATGAGAAATGGGACATAATGGGCATGTTTTTTTGTTTTTTTTTCCTACTTTTAAAAAAAATATGCGAATTGTGAGACTGTTTGCCATGGAAAATCTCAACTCGGAACAGTCATTGGCTGAGGGAGGAGCTTATAATTTTATTCTATTAAGCCAAAAGTTCCATCTGTGCAAAAAAATAAAATTCTCAATTATAAAAGCTGCTCACGTCTGAGGTGATATGTTTCCAATTTGTGATTTCTTAAATAATCTTTGTGTTATGAGCGCATCCTGGATATGTTATCACTCAATACACTTCAACAGTTTCAACAACAAACACTATCACAGACAGCCTTTAAGAACAAAGTGAAACACAAATTAAATTTGAAAAATGAGTCCTGTGACACACTCCAGACGGAAGCTGATGTGACATTAAAATGGCCTTCAAAGGTCTCCCAGCTCAGATGTGGTATACTTAATTGCTTAGAGGGGATCTTTCTTTGTACTGTAATGAAGGCTGCTGCACACCCAAGGAAATGGCAGAGTGGCGAAAAGGAGGGAGTCTTGACTGTGGTCACTGTGCCACAATTAAGACAGAATAACACAGAATAAGCGGGGTGCAGTATTTGCCTGGATGCTGCTCATACATCCAACATTAACAAAATGAGATGGTATATCTCCCTTCCAATTCTTGCATGTTGGTACAGCATATAATATAATATTATATTATGAGCTCATAGTGGTAGAAAAAACTGCAGAATTTTAGAGTTCAGGGTTCATAGACAAAGTGTTTCTGTACTGGTCACTCTTTTGCTCAAGGACACCGTGAGGAGGAAAAGAAAAAAAGCAGAAACAGGAATATAATGAACTGAAGAAGAAGCTATTGTCTGGAACTGGAGAAGATAAGGATTTGAACGGGAGTAGAGGACAGCTTGGAAGGACTGAAGTTGAAAAAAAAGAGAAGAGGCTTGAAAACAAGGACAAAGATGATTAATTCAGAATACCTTTGAACAATAAAGTAACAGAAACGCTTTGTTGGTGGTTTCTCTTTTGATCCGTTTTATCTGTTACAACTGAAAATGACTTATTCACACTTTTTGTGAGTTTGACCTTTTGACCTTTGACTTGCAACCAACCCTGCAGCTTTAAAGGCTCTAAAGTTTAATGGGTAAGAACTTAAGGGTAAAGGACAGGGACAGAAATGTACTGTCATTCATTTATAATTGGATTTTAACTTTTATTTACATTATTTTGTCTTCTTATTCAATTTTAAACATGTATCAGTTCTTGAATTTTAACATATTTATCTAATCCTTGTATTGACAATTTATCCACATTTCTGAAATCACTGAGCTGTGTTTGAGTATTTAATAAACATTTTTTCCACTGTTCTTGTTTTTTAATATTTAATTTTTCGATTAGTCAATTTGTTATGGCTTAATATGAGCATCTGTAATAATTAAATTAAGCAGAAAAATATAAGTTATGGAAAGTTCGATAAGTTATATCAAATTATAAAAGTTCATTCATTCAAATTTAGTCTTTGAGTGATGTGAAACTATAGTTAGTGTGTGTTTAATTCAGGCACTGAGAAGTCAGTTATTTATGGTTGTTCATCCAATTCTGAAAATAACATTTCCCTGGAAGGCAAAACTATATTTGCAGCCTAAATCATTTCCAACAACCACAATAACAGTTCCATTTCAAAGAGAACTTTTGTTAACTAGAGAGACTACATTGTACCTTGGAGTCCAGCCAGCGGGGAGCAGGGTATGTGAGAAGCAGGGAGGCTCGGAGAGGTAGACACTAAGCGGCTGTACGAGTGTCTTCAAATCCCATACTATTTTAATTAGAGTCCTGTACCATTTACCACTGACAGGCTAATTCTTATCCACCTTAGAGTGATGGCTGGACTTCTGTGCAGAAGTTCCCAGGCAGCCAGAGAAATACACAATAATTCTCTCAGCACACTGTCATTGAGCCATAAAATCTACATCAGGGCTGGTCACCAAAGTTCTTCCCTTCCTCTATACACAATACAGAGTCCTAGACCTGTGGTTATATAAAAGAAATGCATGAAAACTGAGAAAAGTATACAACTAAGCAACATAAGACTGACATAAGCTGCCTTTTAAGACTGGATCCATGAGTGTTAACACTTGAACAGAGGATACATTAGTGTGGTCTGTCTTCAATGAAACACAGGACCCTGGGGCCACTTTGGAAATGTCAGATCAATTCTATATATACACTGGCTCCCAGCTCCTCCCCTTTGCTCATCCCTGTGTGATCGAACTCCTGTTGAGAGCACAGGTATAAGACGTGACTTAAAAAGCAGATTTTTCTTGGGTTTATCCTGAATCTACCGTGTTACCAAGGTCGAGTCAGAGGATATGCAGTGCAATTTTCTCAGCATGGTCCATTGAGGTTTATTTTGAAAATTGTAGGTCAATAGCATTAGTTAAAAGGGTTTCAGATGGGATGAAAGAGTATATAGTGACATAAAAGACAGACATGAAAAAAACTGCTTCCTCATCTGCATGTTTCTCCTACACAAGGACTAGAACAAAGCAGAGGAAACTAACTAAAGTGTGCTACTGTATGGTTGGATAACTGTAACTGTGTCCAACACAAAGGTATAATTTTACAGCCAAACATCCACCTTGGTAATATAGAGTGAAATTAGAAACACATTAGAAAGTGGCCAATTCATGTGGAAACTCCAAAAGCATTGCTGTTTGCAATACGACAACAACTTACCAAATAGTCTTAAGTACCAAATAATGTTACTCTCAGTTAAGCCCAATTATCAGCTGATGTTACCTTATCACAGATGTATGTGTATCTGTGTATATGTCATCCAATAAGTCAAAGCTTCCCAACCTTTTTTGTCTCACATGCTGCCACAGCACTATTAGATGAGCTTGAGTACTCCTTCACTGGCACAAACCATTATGTTTATAAAATGTTCATTTGATTTGAAAGTAACTCTGAAGTGCAATTTAACATCCTTAGGTATATAAAAGTGGATATATTTTTAAGTCTAATCATAGTTTCTGTTTTTTTTAGACTAGCTTAGCTGTTCTGCAATCTTTCCATCTACCTCCTGGTAACTGCCTCAATCAATCAATCAATCAATCAATCAATCAATCAGTCAGTCAGTCACTGCAATAAGCAATAAGAAAAAGTGAAAAAATGGCAAAGATACATTCAGGTTATTTAGAAACAGTGTCAACATTACATAGTTTGTCCACCAGCGAGCAACAACACATTTATTATATATAAAATATCTTGCTCAATACATATCTTGGTCAATTCTTTAGTAACTAAATTAAAAGTAATTTTTTATCAAAAAGGTTTTTTACGTTGTGTCTTTATGTTAAAAATATATACCAGCCAATATTTTGTTGAACTAATATTGATATCAGCCTCGTCAGACTCATCTTACCATATTGATATCAATCAGCCAAATGCAAATTGGCACATATTTGGGGTTGGGTTTTGCTTACTGTTTAAATTGACAAAAATGTAAATATACAGTATGAAAATAGTTACATACCTGTATTTAGAACTATATGTGGACCAAACTGCTAAGATGATTTTATTTTGTAACTGAATGACTGATTATCTCTCTAGGCAGCACAGCAGAGGCACACCACAAGTTGTCAAAGCACCCCATAAAACTCCAATGATGTCTCATTTATCCCATCATCAATAATACAGTGTAATAACAGAGTGCAGTGTTTGGGAATTTTGCCTCCTATTTTATCTCAACAGTGCCAAATCCACTATTCAACTATTCAAAATGTAAAACAGCTGAAACCACGCCAAGCAAATATTATCCAACTGCAGGGCTGCAGCTGACCTCCATTTCCACTCTCAACTTGTGCCACAAAAAAAGCAACAGTGGTAGCAGTTTACACCTGTAGACACAGACGTGCTGATGTGTGCCATCTACAGGCAAAGACAGTAATAGCTGCTACGATTCTGATACTTGCCACCTGCAGGGAAGACCATCATAACTTTGTGTGGACGGTTTCTAAAAATGGAGCAGATTTTTTTTTTTCCCGCACAGAGTGAGACAAAGACAAAAAGGCAAGACATAATGAGAGAGACTGCAGAGATCTGAGGACCTGAGCAGGTGTTGAACAAAGAGATGGAACACAAAGTGGAAAGCCATGGGGGCATGGGAGAGGTAGAACCAAAGACAACGGGGAGTGACCTCTGTGGCACTGCAGACACATGGACTGCAAGAGGCTGGATCACAAACTCAGTGGGTGATGGAGTACAAAAAGCTGTCCTGACTAAAACAGCATTGATAGCAAACACTACGCACAGCAGTATAATCAATACATCATTGTTGGTTTTATAATGTTTCACTTCTGCAGCTTTTCACACCTTCCATACATGCTAATAATCCACATATGGTCACTCCTTTCTTCTTTGCAGTACTGTACTGACACAACGTCCTGTTACTTTAGTCATCAACATCTGAGATATTCAGAACTTTAAAAAAGTAGAATTAACAGTTATGGCTTTAGTCACCCTGCTACTGGTACTAACCTTTGGTGCTGACAATCTTAGAGGTGAGCTCCAGAGTCTCAATGTCCTCAGATCCAATGTTCTCTAAGGTGATGGTCAGCTGCTGGGTCTCTCCATTGAAAAGCTGGACAGACACAGTGCTGGACAGTTCCTCTTTGGACATGGGCTGAGGTGTGTGAGCTGACCTGTGTGGGTATGAAGAAGAGGAATAACCTTCAATAGCTTGAGGGTGTAATATGTTTAATATTCTCTGGAGGAGTTTATTGCTCCTCCTGAGACGAATTCGACTTATTTGCCAAAGAATGAAAATATTTGATGCACTAATGTGATACGGTGCTATACAACATGATGTGGTTCAATATGATGCCAACAGTTCCATTATACTTCCATCATAAAACAGCAGCTGCTTTAACAAACAGATCTACAGGAATTAATCAAGCAGTGAAGTGTGATGTGTGTTTAAAACCATGTCCCTCATGTTTTGATGAGGATGATAAATGCTTTTTAGAATCTCATTTGCTGCAACTTCAAATGGAAGTTGTTGATGGCTTTTTTTCCTCCACAGTGGGGAGTCCTGCTGAGAGCTAACACCACTTTCAATGATTAGTGGGGTTTGCCATCAAAGTTTGTTTAACATGTGCAAACTAACATGGCTACTTTAAAGTGTTAACACAAGTTAAAGTGCTAAATCAGACCTGGGATAAATGAGAAAAGATGGATTTACACTGGCTATGAGAATTTATCCGAAGTCTTAATTTATATGTCAAGAATGGTCAGGTGGATTGTTCACAGCATTGTCAGAGGACTCTGTATATAGTACCAGTCAAAAGTTTGGACACATCTTCCCATTCACTTGAATGATAAAGTGTGTCCAAACTTTTGTACATGACACTTACATGAAGCAAGTTCTCCAGTAAACAGTAAAGAACAGCAAACATAATGGCCTTTTAGAGAGTAAATCCACACTGAATCAAAACTAAACTGCTGCACTGCTCTTTGTCAGTTCAAACTTTGTGTCCTGTTGCATTTCTGGCCACATATCACAGGAAAGTGTTTCCATTAGTTGAGTTTTGAGAAGCTGCTGGCATCTGTTTTTGCAAAGTAATGCAAATACTGACAAAAGGGAATATAGGGGATTATGAAAGATCAATGTGGGTGTTCTCTACAACTTCATCATACCTCATTATACATGCACATGTTCAGTATCGTAACTTTAAAAAGGCAACAAACTTTCTGCATGCAGCTAGAATTACAATGCCAGTCATCAACAACAGCCTAAACTTCTTCTGAGCCTGACAGCAGGTCAACACAGAAATAACCCTTCAAAATGTCAGTGACATCTCAAATGCATTTTGAAAGATATTATACAATAATGATGGAAAACTTTTAAAAATCAAAACACTGAAAAATCTAAATGTTTTGCAAACATACCAGCAACAGACATCGCTTGCATTTTAGCGGATATTTCTTTCCTGTAACTCTGACAATAAAACAGTTTTAAGAAAAATAGCTGAAGGCATCGATCTATATTCTGAGCCTTTAAAAATGTTATGAATAATTGAAGCTAATGCTTAACACTGATGTTAGTAATGTGAAAAAGATAAGTACTGCAGTTTTCTGCTGGAGGCAAGGAGATATGAGAGCTGTCAAGTCAAAGCTGAAGGTCTACCTGTGGACCCAGTGAGAGGACCCAATAGATCACATATTATATTTTTATTCTATTTGCCTCATGTGTATGCTACACTACTCATCCAACACCAGAGAATAAAAAGATTTTCCACATCAAAAGCTTTTGAAGTGCTGTACTTACAGGCATGACCTAAATAGCGGATTTTGCAGCAGCTCTGCTGTCAGAATGATTTACAACACTTCAACATGGTGCGTTACCTCTTATTTTCTAGTAGTAATTTAACCCATCATTTCTCCTCTCATGTTTTCTACAGTAGCTGTACTGAGTGGAAAAACCTTACAGGATGAACATGTAAACAAATTCACCTGCTACGCTGATGTTTGTGTTTTTAAGGACTGCAGCTCTGTCTGACATAAGAAAAACTGCCCTCTTATGAATATCATCAGTTTTGTAAAGTACAGGTCAAAGTTTCCCACCACCTGTGTTAGAATATGGAGTTACACAGCCAACAATTTCAAAGTTTGTGTTTGGTTTGTTATGTATTATAAGTTGTTCAAGGTACTATACAAGAGCCTGGACAGCAATCAGAATAACTAACACTAACTTGAATTATAATTATCTACATTATTACACAGTCACAAAGATGCAGTCACTTCCAAATATCAAAAGTGTTTAATCATATTCGTCATGGAAATATTACTTTTTGCCTCAGGGAATTTATTGATTCACAAAACGCCTCTGGTTTTGTTTCATTTTAGATGCACTTTATTGAATCTCTGCTTTCTATCTCCTCTCAACTTTCTACTATACTTCAAATGCTACTTATAATCTATAGAAAGAGTGTCAGGTTAAAATCTGCTTAATGAATTTAAGGTTCGGTCCACAAACCTGAACCTGACCTGAGTTTTATTTAGGCGTGACACTGCTAGTTTCTATGAAAGGATGAACAAGAGATTTAATACTCAGTCACAATAAAATAAATATATGATTGCTATGAAACTGTAGTAAATACTAACTGTGAATTCTAGCCCACTTGGCCACAATCACAGACAACTGAACATGATTTCTGAGTAAGTCAGTGCATTATATCTGAGGTGTATATATGAACTGTGTAGATTCAAGAGTGTTTTGTTTTTTTCTTTTACTTATTTATTCTTGTAGTTCTATTTGTATCCTGTTCTTATCTAGCAACTTTCAGGAAGTTGCACCTCCAATCTCGTTGTGCTGCTGTGCAATGACAATAAAGGCATTCTATTCCAGTGAAACCATTTTGCAGTAAACACATTGGTATTGAAACTTCACAACTCTGTTACACAACTACATTTGCAGACATGGATCTTATGTGAAAGGCAGTACTGTATTTACCCATGACATCTAGTATAAACAAGCAAACATAGGTTGAACCTATGTTTTCTATCCTGCATCATACACAATAGACTCTGTGGAACATTTACCTTTTGCTATAGGTTAGGAAATTGCCTATGAACACTATCCCAGTGTAGTTCAGTCTATGAGTGGAGGGACAGTGACACATTTTTCATTGTGTTGGCACTGTTCTCCAGCACAATGGATTTGAAACAAAACAATGACTATAAAGTTAAAGTGCTGACTTTCAGTTTTAAGGGTGTTTGAGGATGTTCACATAAATAGTGGGTGAACAGTGTAGGATGCACTGGACATTTTTAAAAATTATCTTTATGGCCAAACTGTGGAATGTTCTTGACTTCACAGTCACCTGTCCTCAATTCAACTCAGCATGTTTCAATAACTAAAGACCTGAGTTGAGCCAAAAGGAACAAACACAAGTGACTACAAAGAATTTGCAACCATAAATGAATTATTCTGACAGGTTTATTTTCATTTGTTAGGGTTTTTATTCCTGCACTGTTCATTTAATGTGGATATAATCAACCTCAAATTAAAGCTGAAGGTCAACACTTTAATGTTACCGTTACTGCCTGATTTTAAATCCAATGTGATTTGAAATCAGGACAGTTTAGAGATTGCACAGTCAACCTACAATTTCATTAACTAGTTCACCAAAACACATTGTGGGCATTCCCAAAAAGCACACATCTGCAGCCCGCTCAATTTGACTGTCATGTAATGTGTTGGTGATACAGTATATCATGAATATATCATCTTTGCTTGTTATAATGCAGATGAGATGTGAGTGTAGAGGTGTAGAGGGTTTCTGACCGTGGTAGTGACGTGCTGAGCTGGAGACGAGGAAGTGAGGGAATGACCTCCACCAAACAGCCACTAGTCTTCACACCGGGCAGGCCCTCCAGCAGGCAATCACTAGTCACACCAAACACTGATGTGTGGTAACCTGAGTTCAAATGCAGAAGTGAAGGGATGTTTAGTCAGAGAGAATGATGTGTTAAAGTAAAGATCTAGGCTAAAAACTTTTGTGATAGAAGTGATAGAAGATGTTACATCAAATTCGACCAGCTCATTCTGATGTGCAACATCTGAGTGCTAAATTTGGTTTTCAGCTGGACTCACCATTGACAGTGATGTTGCCAGCTGTTCGTGGGACGCCAACCAGAGTGACAGGGTAGAGGCCAGACTCTGCAGGCAGGGACAGCGCAGCAGGCAGGGATTCAAACTCAACTCCAGAAGTCAGCAAACCCTGAATACAACACAAAATAGAATGGGAAGTGATCAACATTGAAGCAAAAAACTTTCATCGAAGCACACACACAAAGGACACACAAGTCTGGAAGGAGGAAAGTTAAAGAATGCAAAAAAAAGAAACAACGTCAAATGCCAGAAAAAAAAAAGCGAACTGACAACAGCTTTGTTTTAAAACCAACTGACAACAAACTTTGTGCTCTCCAGGCGAACATGCTGACATGGACTCTATTTTCCTTTGAGAAAGTGATGTGTAGCTGCCTGATTCTCTGGTAAAGGATCAGAGTGAAGTTTCTCTCCAACTGTTTCATATTATCTCTAATCTTAATTCACCCATGATGTCCTGAAGATTACATTCTAATCAGCATGAGATGGCCATTTCTATAGGAGACAATTGTTCTCCATATAATGGCCACTTGAGCCGTACATGCCTGAGAAATGATAGAAAATAAGTCCTACAGATCACAACACAGAAGGAGGAGGGATCAGAGAGGTTTCAAATTCAGTGGTCCATGTCCATTCCATGTCAGGGACTGACCATCCAAAGTACAATTTTGAGCAGTCTAATGACAGTTTTTGATGGGACTTTAAATCAGCTCAGAAATACCATTTATATAAAAGAATGCTCAAAGGATAATTAGACTTTATTACAACTTGAGCCTTCATTTTGCAATTTTGAAAATCATTTTACCAGTTATTGATTACATTGTACAAACCAAAGTAATTGCTGAGATCTGGGAACACAGCCAGACAAATAGACAGGTTTGTTTTTTTCTTAACTTAGTCACAACACTCCGAGACCTCAGCAATTAATCAGTACAGTGTTATTATTATCATCACAAGGACAGCAAAAGACAAATCATACTGACAGGAGCTGTGACACTGTTTACATAAAAATAAACTTTTTTGCTTATTAAACTGAACAAAAACTACAGCTGAGGCTGATGTGAATGTCATTAGCTTTGCAGGGATTTGGCCATGAACCAAGTTATTGGTTTAATTAAAATTTTGATCTGATGTTGGCGCCAGATGAAAAGTAAGATGATCACCATAGTTTTCACAATTCATCCTGAGGCGAACATTAATAGTGCAAGTGAAAAAGTCAAGGGATCACCAAAATCAGTAGGATACATCACCTGGTAACCACGAATCCATCCAGTAGCTGTTGATATACATGTATTTCACTAGACAACTGAAAACTTTGATATTCTGGTCTAAGTTTTCACTAGAGGAAAAGTCAGTGGATCACCAGTCATTAGATTTCAGCCTCTGGTGACCATGAATGTCTGTGCAAAATTTCATGGCAATCCATCGTTGATTATTTCAGCATGGACCAAAGTGGTGGACTGACCCACAAACAGACATTGCCAACAGTGCCACAAGCATCTCCAAATCTATAAAGGTTATTATTTATAAAATGATCACTACAAGGTTCAACCAAAACAATGGTCTCTTCTTCTTCTGTAGTTTTCTCCTCCACTATACATTTCTGTGATGTTTATTGAGAGGAAAAATCAAATTTAAGTCTGGATTTAGTATTTCTATTTGTGTAGTTTTTGTTTTGTTTTTTTCTCCATGTGTGTCTGGCACAGTGGAAATTTACTTTGACAAGACTATCATATAAATCTAGCTGATTCAGCGGTCACTACTGATGCATTTACATGTCAGCAAGACCAAGAATAGGATGTTTGCTGGCTGTTACAGCCTGTGACATCAACTGCAGGACCTCAGTATTTTATGATAAAAACAATGTTTCTCAGTGAATACAGCTGAAATACACAGACTGTAGTTGTCAATGTGGATGTAGTAACAAAAACAGACCAGGTCAACTAAGATTCATTAGTAGTACGAAAAGCCTTTTCTTACTAGCGACTAAAGTGGCTTTAAAGTTTCCTCTGAATGCGTAACCATGCCCCCTCTGACTGACTGTATTTACATTCCCAGTACACACTGCCTGGTTGCATGAGGCAGACTGAGGTGACGTAATGACTGCATCAATCCCTAACAGCAGACACTACCTCACTAGAGGGAAGGCTGCTGAAGAGCTGAGCCTCTGAGGTGCCACGGCTGTGATTTAAACTCTCCTTGCTTTCAACTTCAGGGGATTATACACCTTTATTGGATAGCAGAAATATCACTGTTAACCTATTGGAAATAGTTCATTTGCATTCAGTCTTGAAAAGGTTAATTAGCCTGTTTCACTAATAATAACGATTAGAGCATGTGCAAAGTGAATTGTATTGTTTGACCTGGTGTGCATTGACTTCATTCTACAACAATGACTGTATGCAGTTAACCTTTTGTTTTGCTTTGAATAATGGTATGATATGAAAATGGTACTATTACTATCTGTGATTATTTCTGTGTTTGCACTGACACGTACTGTAACTGTACATCTGAAAAAAGTCTCTGGCTCAAAATTTCAGTACTACTTGTGAAATATGAAAATGCAAGTTTAGCAGTTTCTGATTTTAAAAAACGCAAATATCCCTAATTTGTTTGTGGATAGAATGACAGAAGCATCTTGACCCCTCTGAAAATGAAAGGGTTAGGATAAAAAGTGCCACTTTAATAGAAAATCAATAAAGCACAAAGCAAAGCTGGGTATTAGCACTGAAGTCGTGTGGTGACTGAGAAGGAGGGCTTGTCTCGCCAAACTACAGGGTCACCTTGGTGACGGAAGATGGAAAAGTGACCTTATGTGTGTGTTTGTTTCACAGTGTTTCTGTTGGCTGGTTTATGTTCAGTGGATAGATGGTTTCTTGGGTCTAACAGCAGTCACTTTGTCTGGCTTACAGAGGAGCTCTCGGCAGCTTGCGTCACCCTGTCTGTCTGTCTCTACCTGCATGACTCTACTACACCACCTGAAGCTCCCAGCTGCCGTGGAGCTGTGAAAGGCTTCAGCCTCCATCTGTGACCTGATCAATTCACCTGTAGGTGGGAGGAGTTAATGGCATCCTCGTCACTTTTTGACCCCGTCTGTTTGAGTGTTTCACTTCACAGCAACTTTGCAAACTGGCAGCTCCAAATATTGTGAGAAGTAACTCTTTGAACTTCAACAGTCATTTGGGCTGTTCCCATGAATGTGTTGAGAGACCTGAATACTGCGTTCCAAGATGGTGCCCCCACAGAACACATACATCAAAAAACTTTGTCAGACTTCTGCACTTTTGCGCCCATGGAGCATGTATCCAAAAAACAATATACTGATGTGTCTCTTCATGACTTCATATGAGGGAAAAGGACTGCAATGTGTTTATTTCTTCAAAACAAAGTCAGGAAAAGGTGGCACTCAAGTGGTAAAAAGAAGCAAAAGAATCACATCATGTCTTTATCATTTTGCTGAATTTTATTGGAAACAAATGTATTGACTAAACTGCTAACACTCCTTACAAAGGCTTCACACCAAGATGTGTTAGCAGTCCGTTTGTGATTCCATTATTTATAGATAAAATGTACTAATGATCAAAACATAAGGTGTTTCTGTCGCTTTTCAGCCACTGGAGTGCTGCCTTTTTCCTGAATTTGTTTTGGCTCTTTATTTAACTACTTTTGGAAATGAATGGCTCAAATTGTGTGAAGTGTTTGAGACGCTCAGAAAAAGTGATTTTGTGGAGAAAAGGCCTTTTTGTACCTGAGAACATCACATGACACCACAATCTGCCTGTGGCCACTATGGCAAAAACTGCAGCAAGGCCCAGTGATGCTCATTATGCTAATTATTTTCATGATTGATTGTTGATCATTTACAGAAGGTTGTAAATGTCATAAATTAGTAAAATGAAAAAAAAAAGCCAATTGAAAGTTCCTAAAGCCTGCGGTGACTTGTCACGTGATAAGATAGAACAAGCAAATATTTCTAACTTTATAAATTACTTAAATAATTCATTGATCATCAAAAAGCTTCCAGCTTCCACTAAACAGAAAAAAATCACTTGCTGCTTTCTTGAAGACACTTTGTGTTTTGCTTTTAAGTTCTGAGTCTTTCTAATAGAATAAGCCATACCAAATAATTTCATCTCAATAATTTAGGTGATCTACAGTATATTTGCAGGGTTGAACTGTTCTAAGTTGCAGTCACTGTTTGTGATTTGGGGAGATGACATTTATCAGACACAAAATTTGGCTCACTTTAGTTCTAACACACACAAATGCATACGCAGAGACAACCAGCTGGTGATTACTCCTCCAGTTTTAAACACTTTCCAGATGTTCCTAACTGGAGCTCATCTGCATTTCCTGCGTCTATCACAGCGTGTGCCATTATCAGACGATGCAGGGCGGCTAAATCAACCAGCAAGACCTGTCCAAGTCCATTTGGCATCCTCTCCGCCACAATTAAGAGGCCACTGTCTCCGTTCACACTCTGCCACAAAACTTTCACGGCAATTTGTTCTCGACTTTCCCAATAATTAAAGGCAACATCACTTTTGACAGGTAATACATTGCGTGTGATGCTGTGTGTGCTGCTGATATCTAGCAGCTGCAAGTAGGCCTCTCCCTGCTGGCCTTTTATTGAGCCTGATGATTGATTTGCATTTCAAGGTTGTCCCACATCACTGCATTCATAAACAGACACAGCAGTGAGCAGAAAGAAAAGCAATTTATTTGGTAATCTTTTGCACCCTTGAACCTGATAAAGTGACTCAAATAGTGTGTGTGTGTGTGTGTGTGTGTGTGTGTGTGTGTGTGTGTGCATTTGAAAAGGAGAGGGAAGGGAGTGACAAAGTACATAAATTAGAGATAGATGTCGTAGAAGTGCAGGTCTGCACTACAATTGGTGGTCCTTTAATAAGGAAATGTTCTGAACTTCCAAAGCTGCAGTCACCAAGCAGCTATTAAACAATACAATTAAAATACTCCCCGGTGTCTGATGGCTCTCTTCAAACTTTACTTTGCATAGTAGAGTGAATGGTCTTGTGCTTACCTCAATATAGAATCTGGTCTGACAGGAGGGTGTGTGAAACCATAAAAGTAATAGCACCAGAGGAGGGGTGTGCCTCTCCCTACTGATGTTTTCTTACTGTCAGGAGTGAGAAGAATTTGTTCTCACCATCCCATACAATCATTACAGTATTAAACTGTCAAAAAAGCTTTTAAGGGACCTTAATTGGGCTATCAAGGATAACCACAAAGCATTATCACTTGCCCTGTTGCAATTCTTCGGTGGGTGCAGAGGGATTGTATTACTACTGCAGAGACCG
The DNA here is from genome assembly GCA_038419695.1 of Scomberomorus guttatus. Lineage (NCBI taxonomy): Eukaryota > Metazoa > Chordata > Actinopteri > Scombriformes > Scombridae > Scomberomorus > Scomberomorus guttatus. The sequence continues at coordinate 23,221,681 of CM076461.1, forward strand.
TGTGAGCAACCTCATTTTTTCAATGTTATCAAATAACATTCAAATCACTGATTCTCTTCCTTCACACATTACAGTGCATTTGAAGTTTAGGTGTTATAAATTTCACTAACCATGTTCTCCACACGAAGTTCATAAGGCATGGGGTTGTAGACCATGAGCTGCACCTCACAAACATCTCCTTGAACCCACTGGAAGTCTAGAAAAATAAAACACACATTAGAATAAGATGTTATTGGTATTAAATTGCATTTGTTATTAATTAGCTAAGAGGAAATACATCATTAGGATACAGTGTTATTAAAGATCAAAGAGTCAGTAAAAGACGGAAAGCTCATTCTGACATCACACTATATGGCCAAAGGTATGTGGACACATGCTTTTGTTGACTTTTTGGTTTGGGGCTTCATCCTTGTCAAAACTGGGCGCCTACATTCCCTACATTGCAACTTGACTCAATTCACTCGACTGTGCAGATTGTGGTGTGTTATGCTAGTAGCGGCTAATGTAGCCTGGAGTTGCTAGCTTCCAGCAGAGATGAGGAGCGGGCTACAGAGGTCTGGTAACCTCACTTCTTTCTAACTCCACAGCCACAGAGAGAATTTATCAGACTTTTCCCTTTAAAGGAAAATTTTGGCTTATTAAAAACAGATCAGCTGAGATCTTGGAAAAACATATTGCACAAAGAAACCATGAGTGCACACAATTATGCCAAGTACAGAAGGTAAAAACTGAAGCTGGATATCAGTCTGTGAACTGTGCTGGATGTTTACAACAGACAGTTTGGGTTGCACTTTGTTGTCTCTTCCCAATAATTTTGACTAGCAGGGTGTTTGTTTTCTGACAGTCACAACATGTTTGTTGCCCTGTTGGCCTTTTTTGGGGATGATATCATGTTTTGAGACTTCACCAATTACTTTGGTGAGAACAATGTTATAACTGATAGAACTCATGATCCAGTTGTGAAAATAAATCCCAAGTTGTAATAACATGTAGTTTTCCTTTGGACACCAAAGTCAGCATACTGTGAACTCTGGTCTGGTGCTGCTTTGTGGAAAGTTGTGGCAAAAATTTGGGGAAGTTTCAACAAGACAATGGCCCCCTTCACAAAGCAAGGTCCATAAAGAAATGGTTTTCACAGGTTGGTGTGGAAGAACTTGACTGGCCCACACTGAGCCCTGACCAAAACCCACCAACTGCAAGCCAGGACTGTTAGATTACACACACGGTAAAAGGCAATTATGAGTGCTGTATTCACACAGATTTTCTAAGGTCCGAACATTTAGGAAATATTATAAGGAAAGCTGCAGTCATTGGTTTGCCCGAGAGAAAAAACTTCAGAAACTGCCTAGTCTTACACTTATTTAAAAAAAAGGAGAGAGAGAGATTACAGCTCTGCATTGCAGTATCCATCATTCCTGAATGAGATATTGAAAGGGTTTGTAAGATTGAGGAGCTACTTTAGTCCCACTGTAGTCATACCCATCTCCATTTTGAAATGCAACATATTCTAGTCCGTTTGGAGAGTCCATTGCTGTAAATAATCTTGCAAAAGAGGGGGTGAAAATCCTAGCTCAGACCCTGGCAGGAAAAGGGATTTATGGAAGGCAAACTCCAGCCATGCACCTTGGGAAATTAAGTCAGTCAAAAGAAAGACATCTATAATATGAATGTCTGGAAAGCCCCACACAACCTCGGGTCTGGCTCACAGGCATGCTCTCATAGCCAGCCAATTAAGTGTGAAATACACCTCAGAAAACAGAAAAACAAAGTGGATTGCTGCCATCTTATCTGTATTGCCTCAGTCCTAACTCCTCAAGTGGCAATTGAGATTCTGCACAGATGTCCAAAGGCTTCAGCTCTTTGAAACCTCATTGTACAAAGCAATAATGATGCATGGCTGCATGGTTAGTTAAACATTGTGTTTGCGTTTGGTTCCTTAAAGGGCAAATTATTTTGTAAAACTGTCTTTCATGTGCTTTAAAAATCCTCTTTTATTGACCACAGACAGAACTGAAGATGTTTACTGATCCTACTGAGAAATACTCTGTAAAACTATCAGCAACATTAATCTTTTATACTGAATAATACATGCACACTACGTCTGGGCATTGGAGTGAAAACCATGCATGTGAAATGAAGCGACCCCAGAGCAGGAATGAATGCATTCTAACATAACCAATGCCGAGCTATGGTGCTTGTCTGAAATTATGAGTCATTAGTGCCTCAGATGGAGACACATTTATGGAGGATATTTAGTTAATAATGTATAAGAAGAATTCAATAAAATAGTCCATACAAAAATACATTACTATTTGCCTGAATGAGGCTAAAACCAGGGACGCATGGGTTGCCAGAATGTTAGAGTAGTGAGAGACTGGACGTGAAAGCATCATCTTGATCTTAGAAATAGCAGTTTGACTAAATAATCTTGACTCAAGGTCAGTTGACAAGGTGTCATATGTCACGATGTCATTAGTTTTGACAACTGTGCAAAGGAAGGCTGTGAGATGCCACAAAAAAGCCACTATGTAAACCCTCGAGTCTAAGTAAGATTATTTAAGTGATGAAAGATTCCTCCTAATGTAAGAACCATACAAGTGGCAGAAGAAAACAACTGGAACCATGGGGACTGGACACACATGTGATGTACAGGTGGTCAAGGCCACCACGGATGCCACCAAGTTACACTGCCATGTTTCTACAGTAGCCCAAAATGGACAAACCAAACACTGGCTCGAGAGAGGGCCTCTCGTGTTTCGCAGCCACTGTAGGTTCTCTTACATGCTTGAAAGGGGAAGGGGAAATTCAGTTGGTTGCAATCTGCAACCTTACCACTAGATGCCACTTAATCTTACACACTGGTCCTTTAACTCTGATAGATATCTTTGTAACATGATTGCCGGTTTCCAAACACATGGGCCTTGCCAGATGAAGTTGTATTGCGTTGTGGCAAAAGTTGAGTCAGGTTCAACTTTTTGTCAGATGTTCTTGCATTTTTTAACACAGCACCACTGTCAGTCTGAACATGGTCTTGGATGGGGACTGTTTTTGCCACTACAAGGCAGCAACTTAAAATGGCCAGCTGGGTTCCCCTGACCCTTTATGCTGACCTACTATGTGTTTCTGAAGGAGAAAGTGTGCTGATAAGTAACATGCTGAAAGCTTGAAAAATGACAAGTCACAAATAGTTGTAATGACATTTCTGAAATGTACGATTGGGAATTTTGGCCACCAGAAATATTCTTTTGACACTACTACAGGCCCAGTCAGTCTAAATACTATGTGGGAACAAATCACGAGTGAAAAATGGATACTGGTGCCACCCAGATGTCCAGAAGAAGACATTTTTTAATCTTTTTGCCTTCTGTCTAGTTTTCAGCAAGTGAAACATGCTCTGTTGGACTGAGGTCAGGTGACTTGGTCAGTCAAGAACATTCAACTGTTTGGTTCTGTATTTTTAGGATCACTGTGCTGCAGATTTCATAAAATGGGCAACAAGTCCTCCACTGCTCACTTACTATGGATATGAACACTCCCAAGGACCCTTAAAGCTGGAAGTCAAGCACTTTAACCTGATTGTTTCATTTGAGATACAATGTGCTGGAGTACAGAGCGAAAACAAACTGCACTGTGTCCTCCCTGTACAGCCATATACCACTGTAATAGATAGCTTATCACCCACATCAAAGTGAATGGACAGCTGTAGAGTAGCCAGTTCTTAAAACTGAGTCTCAGAGCAATTATAGGGAAAACAATCTCCCATTAGAGGACCCTTTGTTTTATAGCTGAACATCAATCTGATTCATAGCATGTGACTTAAAGAGCAACAAAATACACACACATAATCTCAGTGTCCACACACCTCAATCACCACAGCCTAGCGCAGAATACTAAAGACTTTTGGTTCCCCATCAGTAAAATGAATGAGTGGTGACAGTTTGCTGTTTTTGTTATAGCTGTTATAGCTATGCTGCTTATCAGAGCATAATGAACTTCTCAAGAATATTCCCTTAGAGCACATTTCACTCATCCGACAAGTACACACTAGACCCAAGTCTAAAAATATCTATTTCGTGTTGGAACTTATGTGTTAAGACATTAAAACGGGCAAATGAGGTAATGGCTGATATCATATATAGCATTGCAGCCCTGTTTGTAAGCGTCTGTGGAGACAGAAATAATACGGAGCGCTACATGGGAGGGGACATGCCCACATTTGGCCACTGTGTGATGAATGCATGTTCACAGTTAACACATCGTCCAATGACACGGATTGGACAGTCCCTGCGTGCTGAGAGATGCCTTGAAGGAGTTATGAGAGAATCATAACTTCATTAGCTGGCAGCTACTGTAGCTCTCCAGAGTTAGAGGGACTGAGAGGGAAAGGCATGTTTGAATTAATCTCCAAAGCCTCACCACCACACCATAGTGAACCAGAGGTATGTCGGACTTTCAACATCTAAATCCCGATCAAACAAAAGCGCTGCACAGGGGACTGTATGGCAGAGTTAATATTAGACTGATATTGACTGTTTGTTAAAAATCACTTATGGCCTGCTGAATGTTATCCACCCCTGATATGAATCCATTTTTACATTTTTATTGATTATATATTTAATATAGAATTGATCAATACCAAACAGTTTGTCCATGTGACGCACTTAGCAAAATAGCAATAGAAATATGCAGGCTTTAAATTCAGATTTTTGGCTTGCAAATTGTACATTTTTGTTTCATCAACAGCATTCAGAAAATTCTCAGAGAACACTGAATCCCACGTTATTTCAATCCATAAATTAAATAAAATGTATTATTTAAATGTATTACTCACAGTGACAAGTGAGATTTTCACTGGACAGAAATAGTATAGACGGTGGTATCTCAGAATAAACCATGAACACAGTGAATACCATGGCCTCAGTTTAAGTAAATGGGAGAGACAGTATTCAAATAATGGCCAAGTCCTAAATAATAGCTTAACTTTTTTATCATTAAGATAAATCAAACCCTTCCTGCACATTTTTCAGATTAAAGCCTGCCAGGAAAGGGAAGGCTGGAAAACTTTTACTGCAGAACACCTGAGCAGGAAGTAATAAATTTAACTGATAGTAGCTTAACAACAATGGAATGATTAGGGAGTGAAAACAGTACTTCTGCTAGAAAAGTATGACAAGATTATGTTGTACTGATTGAATTAGTGCTGTGAAAATTTACATGAGCCTGAAATTATCAAGAAAACAGATAAAGATGGGGGGAGTATTGGGTTCTGCATTAACCAGGGAACAGGGGAAACTAGGAATAAAAGCCTTTGTCTAATGGAGGTCTATTCTAAATACAGGCCTGCTTCTCTCTGTTCCAGATAAAAAAAGCGTGAATTTTAGAATTTTGTTTTTTCTGAATAGAACAAATAAAATTATTGTTGCTCTGTTTATCCTACCTCAGATAAATCAGAATGATTCATATGATACAGTTGCATGTTTTATATATATATATATATATATATATATATATATATATGTTATTTTGCACACTTTATACACTGGCTATTATCCAACACAACCAAACCAACCAACCAATCTGCCTTGGACACAGTGCAAACCAAATATTTCTTCTGTATGCTTCTGTATTAGTTGGTAAAACTACATGTAGACAGACATCAAAGGTGTGGTTATAAAACAAGATTTTTAATTGATCCATCACTGAAATTAGGGATTCACATGTTTGTAGTTTTTGTTGTAGTAGCAGATACTTTTGTAATGGCTGACTCAAATTGCTACAGGCTCTGATATAATCTTCAGCAAAAACATATAAAAGCGCTTTTCTAAAGCAAGCAAAGAAGACACTAACTGCTCAAAGGCTTTGCTTATTAGTCAGACCCAGGCTACCAAAACAAGCAACAGATTTCATATAACTGCAGTGAGAAAGACTCATTATTACGTGTCATACCTGAGCAACAATTTTACAAACTGCTTCATTATTTGTCTCAAAACAAACCCTACGATCAGTGTCAGTTTATACAATGTCAATTACTTTTAAACTATCAATTACTTCAAAAGACTTAGACTGTGTATTAATATCCCAACTATACTTTGATAAAAATATACTCTGACACAAAATATGTCAACTTCTGCTTCAAAGGGCCAGAGATGGGCCTCAAAGGGCTTCAAAGGGCTGAAAGATGAAGGGAGCCCTGCATGATGTCCCTGACTCAGCATTGACAGTACATTGCTGTTGATGTCTACAACCTGAAGACCCACGCAATCTCAAAACACATCAGCCAATGGGCGGCCACACTCCCTCTCTCACTGCTACTCTAATGCAATACCAAATTTGACGCTGTTTGATGACTCTGCATCTAGCATTGCATAAAGCACAGAAATGGGTTCACTCCAGACACGACACAAGCAAGCTGTAGTTCTTCATACACCAGATGTCCAGTCAGGAGACTAGTGATTCACTCTAGCATAGCCTTGAGCCTAGCAGCGTACATACCAAATGATGAATATACTGTATGTTTCTCAAGTGGTTAGGGCATTTATGAGTCATTAATTCAAAATTGAACTAGTTAAGATGATAGGCTTTGTTTACAAGAACACCATGACAGGAATGCAGGCAAGAGGCCACAATGTAATAAAATGAACAATAACAATGAACAATAACAATCGAGTGGAGCACATAATTAAAGAGTTGATCTATTTTTTGTTTTTTGTTTTTGTTTTTTCCTTTTTATGCCTGTGATTTATTTGTCTGTGGACAAACAAATCATAGTCAATCTGTAAATAGAGGTACTGAGATATTACAGAATGCAAATAGATGTAGGATGCATTTCCCCAAATTCCCTGTGACTTTTATACAAACAATACAAGAATGGGGCTCACAGCATGGGCAATAACTGAACAAACAGGAAGGGACTGATAACCATTTTGGACATGATCTAATATAAAGCACAATTTCTTACATCTAACAGTTTCATTGACTAAACAGAGGATACATTTAAATAATTTGTCAGAAAATAATCATTCTAGAGTATTTTTTATGTCAAGGTGATATTACAAATTGATTCACCAAACATCCATTTACTGTTAAATGCAAGTCTGGGACACATTTCTGCCTGTAAGTGGAAAATGAATTTACACAAAACATTTTAGATTTGAATAGTTGAGTAGGATTAAATCAAATTCAGATTTTACAGACTGTTGATGTACAGTGAGTGCAGGCATACCATTAGAGGGAGATGACAGCAGCTGGCCAATATCATCAGACTATAATTACTGTAGAATTGTAAACCTAGTGGTACGCTCATCTAGTTTGACAAGGCAATAGAGATGAACCTGATGTGGAGAGTGTACTCACTGGAGCTAAGTTCCATCAAAAGCCAGTGCAATGCCAAGATTGGACATCATCAAGATCAATGAAACAATAACTAGAATAATTACTTAAGATTTCCTCAAGCTCTTATTCTTAAGTGCTCCTGCCTTTAATTAAGTTGTTTTACTGGTTACTTCCTTCTGTGCTGAATGTAAAGCCTTGTGCCTTGCATTGTCATGTGTAATGTCCTAGAGTGTACCCAGTGTGGATGAAGGTGGTCAGCACCATCTCACAACTGACAACACACTTCCCAGTGGACTCTGCCCTACATTTGCTCAATGATGACTCTTGAAGAATCCCTTTCAGAAAGGACACATAAAATCTGGCTTGCAGGTTTGACTGCAGCCAAGAAGCACTGGAACCCCCCCATGATTTTTCACTAAAATACTGGTTATAGTATCGATTGGATATTTTATATCTGGAAATTTTCTGGAAACCTGGATGAACGCCCTGCAACCAAGGAAAATAAAACTTTTGACAGATTCAGTCAAAGCCCTCTTTTTTTAAACTAGAGTTTCATAAAAAGGTTCATGGTCTCCTGGGAAAGTTCATGCAGTGAGTTTGTATGCATAGGTTGTGATGACCAAAAATATTGTATGGTCACTGGAAACAAGAACAAGAAATTATGATGGACTTACCAATTTTCTTGCAACGTTCCTCTCCTCTGTTGTGCATGATGATTGGCGAGTAGATGAAGGGGCTGGCAGTAGACATATTCTGTCCCAGCAGGCCTTTCACTTTGTGGGGACGCAGACTGACAGGCAGATTGAGCAGCTTCACTGACCTATTTTGGGCATCATAGAAGAAGACACAATAATTACATGTTAGACTCATTTTCCACAAGCATTTATGGAGCAGATCACATCAACAATGAAATTTCAGTTATCATCTCACCCACATTTCAAGAAAAAGAGATGGAGATGTTTTTGTTGATTTTTTTTTTTTTTGGAGAGGTCTTGCAGTATCCAAATGTTTTGTGCTTATGACGGAATGTGAGTTTGTTTAATAAATCTGCAGTATGGGAGCCCAGAGACAAAATCTAAAGAAAATATTCATTTTTGTGTGATGAATATTCATGATTATTACAGCAAAATGTCAGAGATTTATAACACTTCCCTTTGTTAAAGGTTACAAATTCAGCAAATCAATAAAAACAGTGCAGGCTCTTGAAGAAAGTGTGTATTCCTGACTTTCAAGGAACAGAGGCCTATTAATTAATGCAGGGATACTTTGTCAATATAATCTACAGTAATAGATAAGGACTCCTGCACATCAGAACACGCAGGTCTGTGAGCAAGTTACTGTTGCTCATTAATGTCAAAAATTTCACTATATAATAAAAGACTTTATTATTATTTATTTATATAACTTCATTGGCACAGCCTGGTTCCTCTTGGTGTGTCTCCAGCACTCCAGCACTTCTAGTAGCCTAGCAAATGCAGTGTGTTTCCTAATTATTTCCACACTCAAAAAGCTCTGCACACACTCTAGTAATCTGGTGGAACAATCTTGCTACCTTCATGGGGAGGCTGTGGCTCAGGAGGTAGAGCTGGTCTTTCACTAATTGGAAGATCGGCAGTTCGATGCCTGGCTCCTCCAGTCCACATATTGAAGTGTCCTTGGGCAAGATACTGAACCCCAAATTGCTCCCAAAGGCTGTGCCAGTGGTGTGTGAGTGTGTGTGTGTGAATGGGTGAATGTTGACATGTACTTTATAGCACTTTGAGTGGTCGGAATACTAGAAAGGCTCCATATAAGTACAGTCCATTTACCATGTGCTACTTGGAAAATTCAACTTCTGAGTTTCAAAGTTGTAAATACAACTCAATATAAATAAATTGAGAACATTTTATTCAGAAATTCTAAAGCCTGTGAATTCATGTGAAATTATCTGATAGCTGTTGTCATTTGTCTTGCCTTGAGGCGGATTTTGCTGTCAGTTTAGTTATTTAAGTCCGTTGATCAATGATGTCACATAAGGAATATATCATATGCAGTATCTAATGTAACTGAATGTAGTTCTTCTTGTCTCTGGTTGAGCAGTCATTGTTTTTCTCAAGGGAGGTACTACTACCAGCCAATCAGAGGACTGGCTTATTAATAATAATGTTAATGACCCCAAACATTTAATTCCATTTCATTAGAGGTGGGTGTGAAGCTCTGGGAAACAAACAACTTTTGGTGAAATAATTGAAAACCCTTTGGTGAAAAAAAAAATGCCATTACACTCATAGTTACTAATTGGTAACTAATTTGTCAAAGCAGGAAAAGAAGCTACTTCTACTTGTTGTGTCTTTAGCTGTTTAGTGTTTTTTGTTGTTGTTGTTTTGGTTCTTTTAATGTACAGATGCCCTGTTAAGTCTTTTTACATTTGTTTACATTCACTGTTTCTCACATTGTGAATGTCTTTGAGGCCTGTAGTAACAAACATGTAGAACACATTTCTTTTCTCATTAAACATTTATAGAGCAGATTTTTGGAAGAATATGAAACCTACATTGTGCACATCCATGTTTGCTAGCTAGCAGCCTCTTCATCACTGCCTTTGTTGCTGCATTGCCACAATTCTTGACACTTTACTGACACCAATTGTCAGTCAGTGTCATAGCATAAAACCATCAGCAGGATGGTGTATAGCATCACCCGCATGCATGCGCACGTGTGTCCTTGTGCACGTGCAGAAGATGAAAACAAAACGAGGACCCACTACCTTTAATCACAAATAAACATTTATTTCCATTATTTATTTCCAATAATTTAAACAAGTGCATGGTTGTCGTCAATCTTATCAGAGAACTGATCCCAATTTACCCAGTTTGGAAAAAGAATAAATGATTAATGGAAAACCCAATTCCAAAGCACATCAAAAGCACCAATTATATACTTTCAGCATTTTTCACACAATCATGTAGCAGTAATGGCTAACTGACTGCCAAACTGTGATGTAAATGTATAATTACTCCATATTTCTAGTTTGAATGGCATTTTGCCAAGTTAAAAATAAAGTCGACATGAAACACGATAGAGAAAAGTAACAATCACACACACTCCAGACTTACCGGACAATAGGGAGCTTTGTAAAGGGTACTGGAGGGAGCTTCAGGCCATCAGGAAGGGTGATGACCTCCATTCCACCCGGACACTTAGAGGTGTAGTTTTCAAGACTCTGGGTCACTTCTTTCTTCTCTGTAAATGTAGGAGCATATAGTAGCAGGAAAATCAATGAGCACATGGCTGAAGTACATAAAGAAATATATATCCAAACACCAGACAGCAGCAATTATGTCATAGCACAGCTCCCTTTAAAGTTCCCCACACTCAGATAATCTGACTATCATCTTCACTGTAGAGATTTCATCTGTGTGTGATATAAATTAACCAGACATTAATGACCTGCGAGGTGTCCCTCTCTCAGCAATAACAGCCCCAGCTTTCAAGTAAAATTGTAAGTTTTATTGTACCATCAATAACATTTGAGGGAACATTACTGCTCACCCAGCCATAGAATTTGCTTTGGCTCTGCAATTTTGAAGAGTGTCCATCAAGGATAGAAGGACATTTTGCTTGAAAAGACTCATACAGATCTATAACCCTTCATGGGGGTTACCTTATGAGGTCTTATGAGGTCGGGCTTTCTATACATGCGAATTTGTGAATTTGGTGTACTTCTTACTTTACTGTACATTTAATACAAAATGTTCTGTACGTGAAAGACTATATCCTTATTGCATAATCCAAAAAAAGGAGATACATATATACACACACACACACACACACATATACACAGAGAGAGAGATAAACCTGGAAACAATCTGAAAGTTTACAGAAGAAGTAATGACATGTAAAATGAAGAATATTTAAGATTATGCACTATTTCTCGGTCAGCAATCAAATTTAAGCAAAGGTCATTTCCATGAGTTGTATCTCTTCCATTGAAGCATGCTTTCAGATGACACTCAGGTGGATTTGATCTACTCATCAGAGGCTCATTCAAGTAACTCAACTTGCTGCCAGTGTTCACCTGTTATAAATATGGCGGTGCCTCAAGTTTCCAGCAGATCATTGCTTATTAAGTAGCATTGTGATAGTGGGAAACATGGCATCAGAACTAAGTGAAAGTGTCAGAAGTCAAATTGTTATTCTAAGCAAAGAGGGGCTTTCTCAGCGTCAAATCATGGCTAGACTAAAGGTTTCTAAGGGGGCAGTGCGTGGAGCTCTAAAACGCTTTAAACTGGATCAGTTGTATCCAAAGCACGATCAGGCAGACCAAAAGTGACCACGCCATCAGAAAATCAATACATCAAGCTTAGTTCCCTGAGAGATAGAAAAGCAACTTCATCGCAGATATAGAATTTGCTAAATAAAGAACGCAAGAGTCTTTTGCAATCAGTAAAAGTCAAAAGAAGGCTGTCTTGTAGTGGTCTCAGAGGACGAGTAGCAGTTTCTAAACCACTTCTCAGGAGGGGAAACAAGGCCAAATGCTTGGGGTGGGCTTAGAAAAACTAGCAATTCACAGTGGATGACTGGAAAGAAGTCTTATTTACTGATGAATCAAAGTTTAAGGTTAGAGTGAGGGAATGGAGAGAGGGAAAAGAGGAAGAAAGATGGAATAGAGAGAGATGGATAGAGGAAAGAAGGAATCAGCAAGAAGGAGGAAGTGTAGAAGGAATAAAATAAGAGATAAATTGAGTGATAGCTCAGTTGTCCTCCTGGCGTAAAGCTTTCATGACTGATGATATATTTGTTCTCTTTCTTTTTTCTTGTTAGCCATGTCCGAGTTTTCATGGCAGCCTTGTGTTTAGGGGCCACACAAAGCTGGGCAGCGGTTGCGTGCTCATAGAAAAAAGTAATTTGTTTAAGTTTAATTTTGTACCCATGAACAAGACAAGTCTTAGAATAATCACCTAACAGTGCATTTTATTTCTTTCATTATGATTAATAAAATCAGCATGGATCCTTCAAAGTTTAAGTCAATTTCAGTTTAAATTTGTCTTAATTTTACATAAAGATCAATGAAATTAAATGTCAACAGGCATTTTATCAGCCTTAGAAAAAGCTGTTTGGTTGAGCTAATGAGCGTAATGAAGGGATTAGCTTCATCTTATTTCTTTAGTTCCTTGCTCCTTTCAGTTTAATATGCATCTTTAAAGCTGCATTACTAATTTTTTAGGCCATTTGGAGGCAACAGAGCTAGCTGTAAATATACTGACATATCACTTTATAAAGTTGGTATGGCTATCATGTTAGCAAAAAATGTCCACATCCAGCAAACATGGTGCAATATTAGCATTAATTTAAAGTCTCTGGTAAATTTGGCTGTTAAACTGCTAAATGCTCCACTATGTTCCCCAACTAACTGCTAACTTTGTCTGTCTTGTCTTTGGTGCTGAGCAGGTAGTGTACTGTTAAAAAACAGCTGCCTGCTACAGCTGGAAACAGGTTTGATGAGAGCAGAGTGTGTTGGCTAGAAAATCAAAACGATCTAAAAGACACAAAAATGTTCTGTTGAGTTGAGGGGAACTGCACCATTCATATTACACATAATAATTTCATCCGTTATTAATGTAAAAATATAGATCAGTGCAAGTTTAAGGAAAAGGAAAGTACATTTTGAACAAAAATAGCTTTATAATGGGTGATTATAATGAATAACACGTTGTTGGTATGCAGGGGGACTGCTGTCAAAAGACAAGGTAATGTGATCAAGAACCAAGAAACTTTATTGTCCATTAATACAGATAATAATGGAAATTTGTCTTTCACTGGTGTATAGCTCATGTAGAGATACAATAGAATCACGCAGAGATGCAATAAGCTCACGTAGAGATACAATCACCAACAGCCTCTATCATTTACTGAAGTGGTGAAGTGCAGTGGCATCGCCAATCAGAGCAGCTGCAACCTAGAAAACCCATGTAAATGAGTTTGGATTATAGGACTTCAGGATTAGGGCTGATTGAGTGATTGATGGTTACAGCACAAACATACTTCGTCAAAAATGATGTACAGTATGTATGTACAGTACAATCAATACATTAAAATATGTCTGAAAAAGTATGTACCAATGAATTAGATAAGTTGATTTAGTACAGTCAACCATCCGGCACTGTTGTGCAGTTGTTGAACCTGTAGTTTTTGCTCTGCGTCTGGCACCATTGTCACCAGTTGGCCCTTTGGGCTGATTGGGCATGTTGAAGGCAGTCGGTGATAGAGTGCTATCTGACTGACCGTTCAGCCTAGTGTATCAATGACTCCACCCATATAGCACAATCTCTTCTTGCTGTTCACTTCATTTTCATGGGCTAACAATGCCACAGCGAGGCAAGGCAAACCAAAAATGTGTTATTCTACTCAAATCACAACACCATTTAAATAGATTCATAGTGGCATGAAAACTGATAGGGTAGTTTGTTTTGTTTGTCTTTCGGCACCACTTTTGGGATTACAAATTCTGACTACTAACTAATTACTTTCTCTTGCGCAGAACTGTCAGTGGTCAGCTGGCTGTTGGCTGTAGAGTTGAGAGGTGTGTTCAATTGCAACTTTACCAAAGGCAAAACACTTGATTACTTGTCCTTTGTCGGTGGCGAGTTTCTTGAGGCTGGCTTGGTGTGTCAGGCCCCATAAATAATCAAATCCATAAATTAAAACTAGTAGAAAAAACAATTTCTTGACTGTTTCTCCCTTGCTTTTCACCAAACTCCCTGCCCACACAAACACAACACATTAGCAGCCTGACAGCTGGAACACAGTGTCCAGATAAGCAAAAAAAAGATGCAGCTCTTAACACTTCACATTGTTCCCCAAACTAAATCACCTCATCTCCAAGTGTCAACTGTAAACAAGAAGAAGAATTGAAGGCAGAATGAAAGGTAGCATGGGTAAAAGTTTGCTCTGAATCCTCCTTTGAAAACTTTGCCTCCATCACCTTCTGTATGATAGGAGAGTAGGAGGGAGACACTTTGCACATGTTAAATCTGCCTTCATCTAACACGTTTGTTTGCAGTTCCTCTTTCCTGGCAACTACTTTATTAACACTGCACTTTCAACAGCTTGACGGGACCAAACATTCGTTTCTGAATAAACAGTGAAATAATGCTCACACTATACAAATCAGTGTGACAGTAATGAGAGAGCTCAGGTATTCTGACAGCATCTTTTGTACTTAGCCATTTTAATGCCTCCCAATTTGTCAGGATGGATCCAACATAATTCCTAAAGCAGCAGGTGTCAATTGAGTTCATTTTGAAACCGTTTTGCGAGCTTAAGCTCCATGAAAAGGAATATAATATGTGGTGGGTGTGGTGTGAGGGACAATCTGTGAAGGGCAAACATTGCATCGATTCAGTTTTAGATTATGCGCCATAACCACAGTCTGAGGCATGCTGTGATGCACAAAATGCTCTGTTTTCCTCCCTTGCTGTATTCCTTCTTCCTTGATGTGTCTACTGTGTCTGCTGTTTCCCAAAAATGATGCACCATAGCTCAGGTTTTTCTTTTCTGGGGAACAATTTCCACTCATTCTTTCATTTGGATTCACAGTTTTACAGAACTGTATGCCTGTGAGTGCCATTTTTTTTTTTCAAATTGGTCATGGCTAATTTCCATTTCCATCACTGCCAACTCCATTGGTTGGGTCTGGCAAGGTTGTGGACTCAATTGCACATATAGTGAGGACCAACAGTGCGGAGAACCAACAGCGAGGAGTTTACACTATCGCTTATAGGCTCTCAAAAATCCCCCACAAATGAACAGGTTTCCTGACCCACGAATGGGAGTTGTAAAGGCTACAAAAGGTTGTTAAATCTGCTTTTTCATGAGTTAGTCTGTTTTGATCATGTTGAGTTGCACCAAGCCATTAACTTGCATTTTCACTGCGTCCTCACATGCAGCTGTGTTATATTACATGTTTGCCACTGGCGAACCAGCAGAAGGCTTTTATTGTGAAACACCTATAGGGAATGAAATTAGTTTGTCAGAGTTAGCGGAACTTCGTTAGCAGTGCCATTCTTCAATAAAAGCTGGTCAGCACAACAGGATATGGACATATTCTGCACTATTTTTGTACAAAATATGTAGATGTGTTTCTTTGGCTTACACCTCATTTATTAGAGCAGTAAAGGATATATTTTGAGTTGTACTATGGCCACTATGTTTTCAAGTATACTCCAAACCACCCAACATTGGAGACTCTGGTTGCAAAAGTACTGTAAACAGTGAATAGCGTTGACTGGTCGACATGTTACAAATGAGGTTACTTCAATCGTCATGATAAACACCAAGCACATCAAGCGGATTAATGAATCAGATGTAATAATTGGCAATTTTTTTGTCTGGAGGAAAACTGAATCAGGAGTAACAAAATGACAATTCAGTCAATAATAACTAATATCTACTATATGTTTTTTTAAAGTTTTCAATAAGTTTATGGCCTTCAACTTTGAGCAGGTCCTGAAGTGACACTGCTATCATTCTCCTGATTCTTTTCAATATTTTCACCATCTGGGGGAATAAAAAAAAACTCATCGGTGCAGTAAGAAACCCCCCAAAGATTTCTATATTCACTGTGCTTTGAGACTCATCATTCTTAGACACAACTTTATAGACACTATTGGGAACAGGTGAGACTAGAGCTTCACATACCTCTAATGACAGCACAGATAATAGGAACATTTTCAAAGAGAGATTATGTTGTGAAATGATAACTGCTGATAGACCACAGACAGACATGTCAACAGTTTTATCAATAATTTAGATTTTTCTGCCTTGTATTTCCAGTAAGAAGCCAGCAGCAAATAAGTGAAACATAAACACTACGGTTAAAAATAGTTCTTGTAGACTGGAGACTGAGCAACTGAAAGAGTGATATTAATATTCCTTTTTATGAAATTTAAATATTTACAAGTTTAAAAGTAAGCAATATAAAGATGTATCCATCTCTTTTTATGACTTTGCAAAAATCATTGCATGCATTGCTACAACATGCTGACTTTTTCCTTTTTCCTTCCTTCCATGTTCATTTTGGTGGGAGGATATGGAAGTTTTTATTGGACTTTAAAAACAATCCACAAATGGGCACCATGATCCACAAATATTTCACTATCCACAAATGTTTTATTTTTTTTTTATTTGTGTTGTGTATCCATATAAATAGAGTGATTTGCAAATATGCATAACTTACTCTGTAAACATTTACACATTTGTGGATGTTGCTTGTGTGCTGTGCTTGCTTACTTACTTACTGGCATGACCTAACACTTACAGTTTGCTCACTAACTTAGTGTTAGCAATAGATGCTAACAACTGTAAACTTACAGACAATTCAATGTTAATGTTAAATTAAACAAGCAGCATCGGTGGGCTAGTCAGAATAAAGCTACTCGCTGTGTAAGGCTAGGACATTAAGCGTAAGGCTTGGATATGATATGACATGTATGTATGGATTTCATTGGTAATTCACACAACTGGAATTACCAATCAATTCAATAGCCTACATATATCGCTGTCAGTAAACCTTCTGGTTCCATAGTGATGGAATCAGAAGTCAGTTGGCCTGATCAATGCAAAATGATCATTAACTTTCATCCCTTTCTTTCTCCCCATCTTCACAGCATCTTGTCCCAGCTGTTAGCATCACTGGACTCCAAGTCACCATCAACACTGCATTCTACTGCTGCTGGCTAGCTGGACTCTTGTCTGATTTTCATCTCCTATCTCTATCAAAACTTTTATGTAAAAGTATAGTTTACCTTTGAATAGTTGATCTCAATGTACTTGTTTTACATTTATATTTAAATAAATGAGCCTACTTTTGAGAATTGTGTTGTACAGTCTTGTATGAACAAAGTATAGTCAAAATGATTAATTACTCAAGTTGTACAATATACATGTATTTGTTTAATATATGTTATGCTTGCTGTCAGAGTTGTTAAAGAAAGCTTTGTAAAAGCATATGAAAAGCATAGTAGTTATGTATTCTATAATGCCCGCTCAGGAATACTGCATTTCATGTAACTTATAACATACTTCGGTATAAAATGATTCTTAAATTCTTAAACTGTTCACTCTTTAGCATTGACATATAATACACTTGTAATGAATGCATTAAATTGCAATTCAAATACTAGCCTACTGCATATTGAATTACTTGTTATAATTCAATTTTCAGTTTACCTTTATTTATATAGTGCCAAATCACAACATAAATTATCTCAGGGCACTTTTCACATAGAGCAGGTCTAGACTGTACTCTTTATTTTACAGAGACCCAACATTCCCCCTCACGCGCAGGCACTTGGCGACAGCAGCAAGGAAAAACTCCCCTTTAACGGGAAGAAATCTCAAGCACAACCGGACTCTAGGTGGGCGGCCATCTGCCTTGAGTGGTTGGGTTAAGAGGGTAAGGGGGGGGGGGGGGGGGGGTTGGGTGTTGGGGGGAACACAGAAGCACAATAACAACAATTAGTTGGTTGTAGCAGTAGGCAGGTGGGTGTGTGTGCGATATGAGCACAAACAAATTTTTATTGTTTTATTTTATTGTTTTTATTGTTTTTTTTTTAATTTTATTGTTGAAGTCAGACTACTGTCCTTCTGCTTGTTGTCTCCTGTCGTACGGGTGCAGATGCTAGGTGGACTCTTGTTTCAGCCTTCTTCCAGTACAGACTGTAGTTCTGTCAGCTCATGTGAGGGAATGTCGCCACCTGCTGCTGCAACTAGTAACTGCACCTCACATTTGTGGATTTTTGGACAAAAGCCCACAAACAGAGGTAAGTCACAAATGTCACATGGCCCACAAACTGACAGGAAGCCATCCACAAATGTGTAAAACCCGTTTCACATGTACAAATGGATCCACAAATGCGTAAAGGAAATGCAAAGTGAGGTGTTGGCATTCTGGCAAAAATGAAGTTGCTGCCATTATTGAGGTAATTCAACCAACTATTGCAATTAAATCAAGGGTACAAATTTTTATAATATATAATATTGAACGTATGTGATAATGGCAATAATGCCAGAAAAGCCTATTATTAAAAGGGGTGTTTCAGCTATTTGGTAGTTTTGTACCTATAAAGGCCGAGATACAGTACTTTGTTGTAGAAGAAAATATTTTATAAACCTCTCTGGATTGGACTAATAGGACTGTTATATGAAAGTTTATGCAACCATGTAAACAGCTTTAAACAGACTGTTGCACCACTCACAATTTTGGCAAGAGAGGCATTAATTAAGCATGTGAACATAAACAAGTCAAATAGAATGCAACTAATTTACTAGTTTTGCTAAACTAACTGAAGGCACATGTGGCTGGAATAGGGGTCTTTTAAAATCAAAGGTATATAACTTAATCTATGATTACATATTAAACATGGTGTCCAGGCTTTCATATCTTCAGAAATGTGAATTCATCTTTTTTTTTAATAAAAAAAAAAAAAAAAGGGACACCATCTGCCCTTGGCATTACTATCTATTGCAAGTCTGCAAACTCTAGACAAAAATATGAACTGACTACTTAGAGATGTGAATTGAGCCATTTTTGCCAAATGATGCAACAGTTTCACTGGTCATTGCAACTGCACAATGAAAGTATGTTTTTCCTGAAAATGTAAGTGATTTTAGTTAGTTTCTAGTTCAAGAGGATCACAAATTGGGGGTTAAAGTCTACCCATCTTTTAAATACCATTGCATCACTGGAGATGATGTACAGGCACATATTCTCAACCTACTGGGGTAATTCTAGACAAAAATGAACAGTGACTATGAGAATAATGAAGTTGGGCAATAAACCCTGCTGTCAAATTCTCCTACCATACCTTACTGTTCTTACTGTGTTAGGAGTGTTAGGAAACAGCAAAGACACTGACACCCAACAATCACAATGCAATTATCACAATGTTATTAATCTGGCAGCCAGCTGGGTTAAAACGTAATAAAAAAGGTTAAATAAAGCACATCAAGGTAAGTGCGTAGCCAAATTTAAACTTGTGATCAAAGACAGAGATACAGTATGTAAACTTAGTGATGACAAAGGGATAGTATTCATACTTCATAAGCTTGCCAATGACCTTACAGAGAATATTTTGGATCTAAACACAGCACTCTCAATATTATGGACCTGAGGTCTTTCCTAGCAGAGCATGATTCATCACTCCGCATGATTTGAGGCTGCCAATCAGTAGAAAAAACACACACCTCATTTAGATAGCTTAAGAAACAACAGTCCTTATCTTAAAGCCATCAGGGAAAACTTCTTATATGGGTAAAAACAGTGAGAAACAAGACTAGGTCAAAACCTAGTATATGGCTGGACTGTTTATGGTCAATATGCAAAATTGTGGCCAATTTGTTACAGGGATAGTCAGTGGTAGTGTCTATAATGTGAATTCCTGTTAAAAGTTCATCAGCAATTTTCTGTAGTGATCCCAGTAATATCTGTTGTTAAAGTGTACTGAAGTAGCATATCATATGACATGGGACTGGCTCACTCTCGTTCCAGTGAGCTGCGCTCGGGGCTCCACTGTAAACGCCCCCTGAAGACTTAACAGAAACTGTTCACGCCGATTCATTTTTGAAACAGCAATGGCCAATGGGGAAACTCCAACACTGGAACGGCCAACCAATGGTGTAACTTCATCACTCAGTCAGTGACGGACAGACATTCGGGGTTATAGGGCTGGCCTGTGGCTAGTCCCACCAAAAAGACATGCAAGAACCTTCCCTTTAAATAGAAGAGACAAGTTATTTAAGAGATTTGATTTAAGATTTTTTGTACTTAGAAGTTCATCTTAGGAGTGAATGAAATTCACAAGAGGTAAAGGCCTGACATACAAGTGTATAGATGTGGTATTTAAGTGTATGCAAGCAATTTAAGACGAGTCTGTGAAGTTAAGGGGGTCATTCACTAGTAGTCATTCATTCAGACAGACTGCAGTGGTAAAAGAGGACTTTGATCGATTTATCTGATTTTCACTTTTTTTTTTTTAATCAAACCTTTTTCTCATGTTATCGGACAATATTTTTAATGTTGATATAAAGCAGTACATATCCAATTGTACAGTTTTCATTAAAGACTGGTGAGTTTAATTTATGGTTCTGATTGAGAAGGAATAATTATCAGATTACCAAAAACTAGTAGTGTAATATAGTACTAATAATAATAAAAAATTATACAGTTTTTCCCATAGTACATTTATAGCTTACAGATGTAAGCATACTGTGTATCTGTAAGACCCCAGTCAGGTCACCAGCATGTACTGTAATTAAAATGTAACTTAGCCAACTGCTGTCCAAACTTGTTCTGTTAAACACCCAAATTCTAAAACCTAAAATGAAGATCAGTACAGCTACAGTTCAGTATTTGTTTAGTTTCACTTTCAATCTTTTTATGTCTGAACCAAGTCTTTACTTTTCTCACACATTCTACATACGGCAGCTTTGTTTAAAATCTAAGTGGTTCCGTTTGAAGAAATAACAAAACAAAAAAAAAAGCATGGCACAGTCATGTCCAATGGATACAAGTGATTACTCGACCTCTCCTGACTCATTGTGATGCTCTTTTACTTTTTACCTTATTGTTGTTTTTTTTTTTTTTTTTTTTTTATTTTACCCTGCCTCATCATATGTCCCTCACTGATGCCATTCTCTCAGGCTGCGTTACAAGCAACCTGAGAGAATGGCATCTCAGGGCTTTACCCGATCACCTTGTCATGACCAAGAGGAAGAGGCAAAAGCATAGTCAATGCTAAAAAGATGAAGGCTTTAATAAAACGGTTGAGCTACATTTCTAATGATACCACCAAACGTTACAACCAACCTCTCAGAGAGGCCTTTGAAAAAAGAAACCAATCCAATTCGGAGACATGGCTCCGTGGGGTATGTAATGACAATAAAACAGGAAAGAATGGAAGATAGCATCCAACCTAAAAGAAAATGTCTTTTTCCACTACAATGCTAAACAGTGTATTTAATATTTGCAAATAATTAACAAGACTAATATCATTTGATGTTATCAGAGACACAATATCTAGAGCTCTTCTAATTTCTCTATCAATTTTAGTCCCCCTTTGATTAAACTATTTTGCAGTGGCTTCAACAAATAAAAAACTCACACATACACAATCACACACATATGTTGAACACCACCCTTGGTATTACCCGAGTCATCGAAGACACAAATTCATTGCAAAATGTAACTTGCGCCACGAAGTAGAGATGCAAAATTTAAGCAATTTCTTTAATCAATAATCGGCCGTGTTAACAATTGATTATTAGTTAATCATTAAAATCTGAGTAAAGGAAAATCAGATTTCTTTTTAAAACACATTATACATGTTAGAAAATAATTGCTGAAAACATGTGAAAAGACTGAACTCTGTAGTACTGAATTGTGGAGTTAGAGCGTTAAACTGTTTTTCACCATTTCTGTGTTCAGGATTTTTTGGGCGGGCCTGAAATGGTGACTCCATGATGTAGAGGGGTTACCAGCATGGCCCCTCTCCCACTATATAAACACTAAAGCGTGCATACTCATAGTTACTATTTTTACACTGGGTAGTTTTACAAACTTTCATGGCAGATAACGGATTCACTTCTGATAAACTGTTACTGGTGAATGGGGCCGACACCGGCCACCACCAGCGGCTTCAGCTTCAGCACCAGCTGTGTGGCTCGGGGGTCCCCGGCCAGATGGAGAGTATCTACCAGGCAGCACTTCACCAAAACACACACCGTGAGAGGCAATTGCTCCAAGGATGACAGCCAGAATGAACCCACCAAGGACTTTCCAGCAGAGAAGTGAGTAACGTTAAGTGCAAAAAAAATTTTACATAATGATGATTGGTGATGGTCGCTTGTTAACTAGTCGTTACAGTTTTACTGAAATAAGTCCACATTTACCTACAAAATGTGTGCTGAATTAAACAGTGGCTCCTAACGTTACTTTATTTTTCATCATCATCCATGTTGCTTGTCTTACACCTACAAACAAGGCCTATTTTAAAATTGTGTATTTTTATACAGCAGTTTGGTATGAATGTTGTTAACTCAGAGACTGTTCAGTTGGGCTGTGCTTTAGGTGCCTTCAGCATTTCAGAGCAGAGAACACTGCTCATTTTTCACCAATTTTGAAACCTAATTTTATATACTTTGCGATTTTTTTAAATTGAAATTTGGCTGGGTGGTTAATTACACATTTTTCTGTGGTGTGACAAACTCAGAACACATTTATTATTGCTTTAAACAGACTAACAATTTATGAAACACGCTGGACATTTTTTTCCATTATAAAACCATGTTAACCCTGATGTAACCTATGTTCAACACAAAATCAGAGTAGGCTACATTGGTAATTAGTTCAAAGAACAAATAATGTAAACACCAAGTTACTTGAATGATAAATAAATAACCCAAAATAATGACTAATAAAATTACAGAGCTCCCACTCTGATCTGTCACCGTCTATTCAACAAATGGCCAGACAAAATCCAAAGTATTAAACACAGCAAATAATTGCACACCTTCCAGTTTCATTAGAGGACATAAATAGATCAGACTAGATGTGTTGGACATAACTGACAATTAATAAACATGCAATCAAAATTGCTGCTGTGTGTTTGTCAGGAGCTCTGTCATAGATTGACATTTTTATCCAGTTTTTAAACCTCATTTTATGCTACACTTTTAGTTCCTAGCTGTTTTACCTATTGGTTTTTGAATCAAGGTGAAAGTTTTTAGTAATTATGCACTCAGATTTTTAGTTTTACACGTCCCCGTCTGGACAGCCTGCTGAGGCTGGCACAACTGTACTGTTTTTAGCTTTGGGAGCTAGCTATCACAACAGGGGACTGCAGATACCAGGCCAAGACAGCTACACTCTGCAAGCTGAAGCTTAATCTCCACAGCAGGTCCACTTGCTTGTCCACCTGTGTCAGTAAGTTTTGCTGCTTGATGTTCTATTTATGAATCACCTCTGCTAACACCATATCAACGCTGTGGGCTCCGGGTCAGAGCCCCTGCATGTAAGTGCCCATGACCTCGCTGTCAGCGGCTGTTACTATCCACAACTAGTCGCTAAACTTCTAAACTTTTAAGCACCATTAGCCCTGTACTGGCCCCCTTTTTTATTTCTGTTCTCCAGCCACCACATCTACTATCCATGACTCCACTCACCTCCCCATCCAGCTGTGTCAGCAGTGCCCACCTGGCTGATACGATTGCAGAGCTAGAAGGAAGAATATTGACGCTGTACCAGATCCAGGAAGCCAAGAACATTACGGACACCATCATCTTCGGTCCAGCACAACCCGACAATCTGTGCCCGAGTGCCTGAGGCTGCTGCTCTCTGCCCTGCTGTAGATGCCACTGAAGTTGCCCTCTCCTCCAGAGCCTGATGTCACCCCTCACTGTGCTGCTGCTGATGCCCCTCCTCCGGTCACCGTCCCGTTCGTGGACACGGCTCGGGGATAACCCTAAAGTCCTCCCACACCATCCCATCACAAGTCCTGGTCCCTGGTTGGCGCTCACAGCAGAAGGGTGAGGTGCTCCTCTCGTGTTCCTCCTCACCATAACATCCAGCTGGAGAAGAAATATGACATCCTTGACCTGCATGATTTCCCTCCTTTGGCTGCCGAATCCCAGTCACCTCCTCCATCTCCCCTGCTGTCCCACAGCTCTCCGTCGCATCCAATCCCTCCACCAGCCATACCAAAGCGCACCGCTTGCACCAGGGCTCGCCACTCCGTACCACTCTTTACACCAGCGCCGCGGCAGGCTACTGCCCCCTTTTCTGTCCGCCCTTCTCCATCCACTCCATCAACACGGATGAAGTCTCCTCCAACCACCCCTCCCCCCCATCCATGCTCATTACAGGTGATTCAATTGTGAGTAAATCGGCGATCCCAATGCATACAGTGGAAACTGAACGTGCGGGATCTATCCCTGTGAGCCCACATTCAAGATCTCCTCGACCTCTCTTCACTCCGACTACACTGATAGTTGGGGATTCCATAATCAGGAACGTCCATTGCTTTAACACAGCAACATGCTGTTTCCCCAGAGCCGCAGTCCCCGACATCCTGCTAAAGCTCCCGTGTCTGCTGCACGCACTGCCCACCTCTGTCTTAAAGAACAATAATCCATGTAGGAATTAATGACGGTGTTTCAGCAGACTGAGCTGACTAAAATCTTTTTTAACCAACTTTTAAACAGCTGTGGAAATACTGCTTTTATCAGCAGTCCAATTCCTTCACTTGGCCGTGGATCAGACCGATACAGCAGTCCTCAGCCTCCACACTTGGCTACAGTCCGCTTGCAGGGCTCGCAATGTAGGCTTCATAGACAATTTTAATTTATTTTTGGAGTGCGCTTCCTTTTTTAAGACAGACGGCATCCATCCTAACAAGCTGGGTAGCCACATGCTTGCTGTTAATTTTAAGCACGCTGTGTAATCCTGTTCACATGGCTGACTTTACTCTACACAGAGACATCCCGGTACCTCCCCGGTGCCTCCCCGGTACCTCCCCGGTACCTCCCTCTACCTGGCTGAAACGTGGTGAACACAGCCAGCTTTTGGAAGTATGTCCCCCTGACTATGATTTCTACAGCTCCCCTCAGCCCACTGGCCGTGGCGGAGGCTTAGCGGTTATTTTCAGAAACTGCCATAAGTGCACTCCCATTGGTGTTAATAATTATTCTACCTTCCAAGTCCTGATGTTCAAAACCGGTGGTTCATGCCCGGTACTGTGTGTAGTTGTGTATTGCTCTCCTAGGCTGGATGCCATTTTCCTCACTGAGCTGAGTTTTTATCTTCAGTTGTTGTGATTCATGACAAAATTTTAATCTCTGGTGATTTTAATTTTCATGTTGACCTCTCATCAAATGTCACATCCACTAAATTTCTGGGTATTATGGACTCTTAACTTTGTGCAGCTGGTCTTCGGCCCAACCCATAACTGTGGCCACACTTTAGATTTAGTTTTTACACTTTGTCTGACCATTCCTTCGCTGGCTGTAGAGGAGTTGGGGATCTCAGATCATCTGTGCGTCAGGTTTTACACCATGTTCCATACTGTTCCCAAACCTCAATTACCTGCCTCTTATACCCACACACAAACCCTTCTACTGCTAGGAATTTCTCCAACGTTTATATAGCTTAAACTCAACCCTGGCTAAATGACAATACCTGTGCTCATAGGCAATTATGCAGAAAAGCAGAAAGAAAATGGAAAAAAGACAGGCTTCAAGTTTCATACGACATGATGAGCTGTCTTGTTAACTATCAACAATCTGTTAAAGCCGCAAGGGCACAATACTTTGCTGACATCATTTCCAGAAATTGCCACTTTCCCAAAGTACTTTGACACAATTAATTCAGACCTAAACCCTGCTGCTGCTGGCCATGTGCCAACCACAGTCACTTGCGATGAATTTCTCAATTTTTTCACAAGTAAAATTAATAACATCTGATCCGCTATTTCACCTCCCACCTACGACCCCCCCATCCTTCCTCCTTGTTCTGCTGTCCTTAGCAAGTTTGAGCCTGTGTCCCTTGCTAATATTAAAGACATAGTCTCACACACTGAGCCAACTACTTGTCACCTGGATATTCTCCCAACATACCTGTTGAAAGAAGTATTTGACACTGTTGGTCCTACAATATCATTCATCCTAAACAGTAGTCTTGCAACTGGCTCTGTTCCCTCCTGCTTTAAACATGTGGTAGTACATCCCATTATTAAAAAGCCCAGCCTTGATGCAACCGTTCTAGATCATTTCTGCCCTATTTCAAAGCTCTACGCTCTTGTCCTTTTTAGAAAATAACAATATTAAAAGGAGAAATTTCAGTCAGGTTTCAGAGCACATCACAGCACAGAGTCAGCATTGCTTAAAGCCTCCAACGATCTACTGCTGCCTCTTGACTCTGGTAAATGTGCCATTCATTCTTCTAGACCTTAGCTCCGCCTTTGATACAGTCGACCATACTATTCTAGCACCAGGTCAGTATTCAGGGTAGTGCCCTCCAGTGGTATGCCTCCTACCCAACAGACAGATCATTTTCTGTCAAAACTGGAAACCTCTTCTCCTCGTCTGCTCCCATCACCTGTGGAGTACCTTAAGGCTCCATTTTTGGAGCCCATTTTATTCACCTTATACATGCTCCCTCTTCACTCCATCTTCAATTAAAATAATATCTCCTATCATTACTACGCAGATGACACTCAGCTATACCTCCCATTACATCCTGGTGATAATAATAACACAGTTAGGTCCCTCCTTGACTGCGTCCAGGATGTGTAAAGTAAAAAAAAAAAAAAAAAAAAAAAAAAAAATGAATATCGGATGGCACAAAACAAAACTGTCTTCAGTTAAATGCTAGTAAGACAGAAGTGGTT
Source organism: Scomberomorus guttatus (assembly GCA_038419695.1). Lineage (NCBI taxonomy): Eukaryota > Metazoa > Chordata > Actinopteri > Scombriformes > Scombridae > Scomberomorus > Scomberomorus guttatus. The sequence goes on from CM076461.1 coordinate 23,248,434, forward strand.
TTATTTGGTCCCTCCAACTCCATTGGTGGTATAGCTAATCACTTAGGACCCCTGGTTCCTAACCTTTATCCCCATGCCAGAAATCTTGGTATCATTTTCAATCCAGCTTTAAAAATTTGACAAACAAATTAACTCTGTTGTGAAAGGTTGTTTCTTCCAGCTAAGACATTTCGCCAAACTTAAACCGTTCCTCTCATTTAATGACTTGAAGGCTGTCACAAATGCGTTGATTTCCTCTCGACTGGATTACTGCAATGCTCTTTTTTGGGTATTAGCCAGTCATCCTTATCTCGCTTACAGCTAGTGCAGAATGCTGCTGCTAGGCTACTAACTGGTACCAGGGAGAGAGACAGCATCACACCTGTACTGGTGTCCCTGCATTGGCTACTGGTCAAGTATAGGACTGAGTTTAAGGTTTGTTTTATTTGTTTTTAAAGCTCTACATGGCCTGGCACCCCAGTGCATCTCTGAGCTCCTCTGCCCTCTTTTCAACCCCAGATCTCTCAGATCTTCAGACCAGCTGCTCCTGGCTGTCCTTCGATCGAGGCTGAGAGGTAAGGGCGACTGGGCATTTGCCGTAGCCGCCCCAAAACTTTGGAACAGTTTACCTTTCACCATTAAAGTGTTCCCCTTCTGTAGACACTTAAGGCTAACCTTAAGACCTACATGTTTTCTCAGGCCTTTGAGTGTCCTTAAAGCTTTGTGTTTACTTTTACTTATTTGTGTATGCATATGGGATAGTATTGTTATGTCATCTCTACTCCTTTTTTGCTGTTACTTTGTTGTGTTGTTTTAATTTACTTTTGTTTTTATTGTAGCACTTTGGCCAACTCTGGTTGTTTTTAAATGTGCTTTATAGATAAACTTGATTTGATGAACTTTCAATAGTAAATAACCTCTAACATTATCGTATGAATGTAAAACAGGTTACCCCAAGACAGTCTGTCTGACTGCTTTTATATAAATTATCTGCATACCTGATCTACATGATGGAGTGATGTGTTGCTCACTGTAGCTAACATTAGTCCAGCTGCCGCAAACAGCTGCAACAGACGCACAAATACTGTCACACCAACTTTATCTTTATCTAGCTTTAATCTGTAATCAAAGTCCTGCTTGTCCTGGATGTTAACGTCGTAGCATCTGCTGACTGACTGTGTTCAGACTGCCGGCAACAAAGCAACACAAAGCCAGTGACATGAGGCTACAAATTGACACCTGACCCTCGCACGTGAGACGCTACAAATAAAAGTTGAGCTGGCCTCAACTTTCAGCGCTCCAATGACACGGTGAAGCATCAACCAATCATGTGTTTTTGTTTCACCTTTTCCATTCCCCTTCTATCTCCCCACAATTCCTGTTACATTCAGATAAAGGCACACTGACTTATTTCTTCCTTGAACTTCAGGCAGGTACATTTGTTTTACAATTGGTGCAGCCCATACGGGCAGTCACCTACAGCATTTCTACAGAACATCTTCTGACAGTTAACCCTAACCCTTCTGTGTTTTTGGTTAATATATTTTTAATTGGTTAAATTATTAACAGCAATTAATCGATAATCATTAACATCCCTACAATTAAATATAATTTGATGATATCTCTACGATGCGGTTTAAAATTTGCAAATATGGAAAAGCAGTTCCAGTGCTTTCCAGTGACCACCCTCTGTCTATCAGCAAAAACCTTACTTCCCTTCCTTACCACATGATATCGCAGATATTGATCATTCCATGATATATTAGTTGTGAAGAATCACTAGGCTAACTGACAAGTTTAAATTTTTCTATTTTTTTCTCTTTAAAGTATTGGTCATTAGAGACAATCTATAAAATCCCTTAATTCCCCTGCAATTCCAAATAAAGTTAAATTCAAGAAAGTTCTGAAAGTTCATTCATGAATGGTGTATCATCTAATGAGTGTACCACAAGGCTCAATACTGGGCCCTTTGCTCCTTTCCTTAAGAGGTTGGGTGCTGGGTTGCTTTTAAGTCGAGATGAAATGAAAAATGCCTTTTTAACCCTTTTAGATCACATCTCCGGTCATATTGTGCACCTTTTTAACAATATATGCCAAAAAATACAAAAAATATTTTTTTGTATTCTTATATCAAAATTCAATCATGTTTTCTTCCTGTAAAACGAAATATGATGTCTTACATAGGCTTGAACCAATCAATAATATCATTACATCCACCCATCAATCAATCTTCAACTTTTAGTGGCACAGAGCTAAGATTCATTATGACATGCCCAATTTTCAACGTTCAAATCAAATTCCTCCTGACGTTATGTCCCACCTGTCTATCCTGTTTCACTCGGAAATACGTCACGGAAATACGGAAGTTAGATACTCTTGAAATGCCGTTTCATCTGGACTTTAACTTGAATTTAAAAGCCAAACCAGGTATGAAGACAGAATCATTTTTTATATGTGTAGTCACTGTGATGAATGCTTACAGTGCCTGCATGTGGTCACTGGTCAAAGTAATCTCTAGTCATTTCTATGGCTTTCCAGGCTTCCCTCATGTGTACATGAGTCCTGCTTAGAACAAAGATTGTTGTTAAGTGTAGCAATAAAAGTCCTTTCCTGCCCAAATCCACACGCACAAACTCAAACACACATTGAGTTAAAGGGGAGTTAAAGGGGACATTAAAGGGGACTTATTCCACTAGAGCAACCTATAATAACCTTTCTGACATTTTTAATATCACACTGCAGACAGGAGTAGAGACAATAAAAGGAGGGCACCCAAACTGCAGCAGGCAGCAGTCTGTGCCCAAAAAGTTACATAAAGAAATGGTATTTTATTGTAGCTAAAACACTTCTCAAGAACTCAGCTTACAAGGTCATTTTTCCAGTGAGAAAACACTTTGAATATTGCTTGCTATGGCTCTAAGAAGTAGTAATTTCATTTGGAAGCATTTCTGCCCTTTGATGTATATACTGTAAGGATGTAGGTCCTGATGTTATTCCAGCAGGACTGTTTTTAAGAACACTTGTATTAGCAGCACCCTAAACACAGCTGCAGAAATCCCTTTGCTGATGTTTAATATTTTATACTCTAAGCTTCCTTCATCTTGTTCATACCTCGTCCCCTTCTAAACCCCCTTCCCTCTATTCTCATGCTCTGTAGCCAACCAAGGATTACACTGGCCTCTATTGTGTGGCCAGTGGACCGTCTGGCTCACACTGCTTCAGTAAAAACCCTATCTCCTGGCTGCACAGGATTTCTGGTCAGAGCACAATGTTGCACTCCCGCCAAGAAAAAGCTGGCTTTGTTGTGCATTGCACAATATTAAGCACAAGGTATAATGCTGCAATCACCAAAGGACAGGGTGGCTGTTTCTAGATGTTTTTGAAGCCTGGGTATGAAGCTGGAAGCACCTCACAGGGTTTAAATTTTATAATGAAAAAGTAAGTGTAATATTACTACTTTTCAAGCTTCTTTCTGAGTGTTCATTGTGAACTGACCTTGATCGGACAGGAAATCCAGCATGGTCTGCAGCAGGAAGGACAGGTGGCGTACAGACAGGCCAGGGTTGCCCATGCGACGGGAGGCGTACACCAGTTCATGCAGGAGACGCATCTGAACAGCGGCCCAGCCTCGGTGGGTACCTGAGAGAGAGATGACAGAGTGAAACTCACATTCACGAGGTTGACAAGGCTCGTTGCTGACATCTAATGTTATGCAGCTATTAAGTCAGATTACAACAGATGCATTCAATCCTAACTGCAGCATCACGCTCTGCAAATGACTGTCCTAATACAGATGATTTAAAGACGCATATTAAGTTCAGGAAAAATGTAAACTGATTTGAAATTACTGTAATGCCGATATGTGAGAGAAAGCAACTTATGGAGAAATGTAATTTTTTTGTTTTCTTAGAACTAACCACTCTGTTCTTCATCTTTTAGCAGGTTTTATTCCACTCTGAATAAGCTGTTTCTATCTGTAAATCTATTAGAAAAATGAAAAACAACCAATGGGGCCCAAAAACAAAAAGCGTTGATTCTGGTTGAACAGTTTTAAATTAAAATTAGACAAGTTACATTGTTTACTATATCATTTGTAATCAGTAATGTCAAGGTCAAATTTATTTATTTATTTTTTTTTGATCAAGGATTGTTAGTACATATAGTATTTGATCAAATTATTACACTTTAGTTTTGTCTGATGTAATAAATAACACCAGAACAGAGATCATTGCACTGAATATCAATGAGACCATTTTATATAGTATGAGATTTTTTCAACATGTGCATATCATGATATATTGATTATGGGTCAATATTTTTGTTGATATTGTGAATTTAATTCTTGCCATGTCCCTGAGCTCTAAATTAAGCAAAAATGTTCTGTAATTACACCCTCACAATAATTAACGTATTCCATGACGATAATTAATACTTGAGACGCCACAAAACAAGTGTGTCACAAACCTTCATGAGTCTGTACTTGGCATGCTTGAGACGCTTTACACACAAAAGGGCACACATAAAATCAGATCAAACTCAAGTGTTTTCATCTGAGCCATCTCTAAAAATTGAAGTATCCCCATTGCAGGCTATCACATGTGCTCCAGCATGGTACTAACTTAACCAGCGTAGTTTGCTCTGCAGAGCTCCACAAGACATCTTAATAGCTTTCTAGCTTGACACCAACTGTTACATAAGACCCTCAGCCCCCTACCAGATCCCCTGCTCCACTCCCAGCTGTCGACTGTTGACTCACTGAGTGGGAAAGAAAACTAGAAGAAAGATGTGCTGGGGAGGCCTGGGGACCAGAGGGAGAGAGGGAGGATATTTGGTAAACACTCTGATGTTTCCTCAGCTTAAATAACATTTCCAATAACGTCAAATCACGCCCATGATGCTTTTCAGTTATCAGCATTTTTCTACCATGGTTATTGTTCATTCTGACTTCTTCTGCCATCTGAACAAACTGTAAATGCAATTCCTTCATAAGCTATTTTTTCTGTCGTGAAACTGCACCCACTAAGCAGTCTAAAAATAGCTGACTTCCACCTGTCTGCCAAAACCAGTGCTTATCTGCAGGACACTAATCCAAAGGACACTTAGGATTTTCTAAGGATGTCGCTCTCTCTTGTACACAAAAAATGACTTCATTTGTGGTATTTTCAGACCTGAACTGGAGGTGTCTGGCAATCCAATTAATACACCACCAAGATAATGAGTGTACTGTTATGCAAAACCTGACTCAAAAGGCGCTGTAGCTTTGGGCCACCTCTGATGAAACTGGGGGAATTTTCTACTGTGTAGGGTGATGAGATGTCACACAATTACCACAATTCTCCATAATAATAAAAATGTAAATTATTACAAGAAAATAAACTTTCTGGGACAGCTTGACCACAGTGGAGAACAGGGTAAGAGGAAGGGGAAGAAAGACCGAAAATGAAAGTGTGTCCCCATTTCTGGTAACAGAGGGGAGGAGTGAAAAGGGCCTCTGAGCCACTTAAAAAAAATATTTGTTCCACTGTATCTCAGAGCTCTGCAGCTTTATTGGAATGCACCATTGATCCCCATTTTCTTTCTCACTTTAACTTGCCTCTCCAGCTTATTGCTTGATAAACTCCCACCTGATCCCTTCTGCCAAAAGACTTACAATCGCCATTTCTACTTTCCCATCAGCCCTGTGGTGAGAGTGGATACCCAGGCCTCAGCAGGAGTTGGATGTTACGGCTGATATATCAGTATGTACAGATTATGTTACAGTACCTAAAGCATCAGAGGTACATTGAAGAAGGCTGTTCTTTTCATGCTTTTTTTCAAACCAAAGGCTTAACTTTGTTCAGTTTATATCATAAGGCTAATTTGATTGCAGTAAGCCAACTAGATTTTTTAATGTCAATATGCAGAGGAGGATTATGTTTATAGCTGCATAAGTGTAGTAGAGACATTTGTATTGAAAGATGACAGTCACTCTTTAGCATGCAAGAGAAATAACTTTCAAAAGTGCCCTGAAAATGTACCTTGAATGAACGGAAGAGCTGAAATTAATCACTTCTTCCAGTTTCACTAAAGAATTAGATAAAGATTCAACAATAAATAACCAGAGAATTTGTCCTGGCAGTACAGATTGATACTTAATATGTTCACAAGGGGCATTAATAGTTAGTGCTATTGGTGTTAAGTATATATATCATCAAATATCTACAGCCCTTCACAGTTAAAGTGCAAACATTTTACCTCTTACAATCTGCAGCTTGTTAATATTCAGTTTATAAAAAGGAAACGAGATTGGAGATTAAGAGTATAGTTGAGAAGTAGGAATAATGCCTCCGCCAACCAGTCAAGTTGCAATTTACATCCATGTCTGTCCAGACTCAATATTTGTAGTGAAGACTTTGAAGGAATTTAGTAAAAAAGGTATTAAGTGTATTTTGTGGTGAAATGGAAGTTATCACTATATTGACATGTTTGATTCCAGTGAATAATTCAGCCCTGGCTCTTCACCCATTCATCGCAAGATTGTTTTCTCAGCTACAGTGGTAAGAAAACCGCTCCAGTCAAGTGTATTTGGAAAACTACTCCTTTTGTTGTTGTCTAGCTGTTATTGTCTTTCCCCTTGCCTCAGCTTTGTTGTTCTTATTCTGCTGTTTGTCTATTAATGTGTAAGTTCATTGAGAGAAAACAAACAAAAAAAACAGTTAAATTCCTTATGTGTTCACATGCTTGGTCAATAAAGCCGATTCTGATCTGAGCACAAAGTTGTAGCCATGACAGAAGATAATGCTTCAGATATGGATGTTGCTGCAAAGAAGCTACAAATTCTAAAACGTGGATGCTTCACACACATCTTCAACCTGACAGCACAGAAAATCTTTACAATCACCACGGTTTCAAGGTGGGCACCAAGATTAGTGTCACCAATTCAGTATCCGACCAAATGTGAAATACCGTCACAATCTTCCCTTCTGTTCCTGAGTTATGGCGTTTAATAGCGAGAAAAGTGTTTTTGCAGAACATTATGATGTCACAGTGAAGTTGACCTTTGAGATATAAAATGTCATCACTTCATCATTTTTTCCTATAAGACATTTGTGTGAAACTTTGTCATAAATAGCATATGAATTATTGAGTTATGGCCAAAAACATGTTTTGTGAGGTCACAGTGACCTTGACCTTTGACAACCAAATTCTAATCAGTTCATCCTTGAGTCCAAGTGGACGTTTGCACCAAGTTTAAAGATATTCCATCAATATCGCGTTCACGAGAGTGGGATGGACGGACAGTCGGTCGGACAACCTGTAAACTTAATGCTGTCGCCGGAGCGGAGGCATAAAAATCCCTTGAATAACAGCCAAGATAATATATGTATGTCCCAGAGCTTTTCTGTTCACTGTGAGCACTATCTTTTGTGTTGGCAACGTTTGCCATTGAGTGGGTCCAATGAGCAAGGGTCAAGAGTCTGTAGAACCAAGAGGCTTATCATGAGGACCTTATAAAAGCCTGGGTCAGTTCTCAATTGTGCCCCTTTTTGAGCAAAGTGGTGGCTTGAATACAGAACACCCTGAAGAAGTACTCTTGAATAGACAGCAAAGCTTCAGGTGGAATGAAGTGATGCTATTAATTTCCTTGATCTATTAAATATGTGTTTACACTGCTGCTAGTCATATTCTAGATCATGCACACGGGTGCTGCTCTCACTATTTAAGAAGAGATTCATTCAGTGAGATTAATTTCTTTTCACTCATCTATAAAAACAGCACTACTTGACTCGTGACCCTTAAAAAATAAATAAAATCGAATTAAGTTAGAACAAAACTGATTATTCTGATTGTTGTTACCGCAGGCTGACACTGCTCACTGTTCTACTTCTTTAATGCCTCTGTTCAAGTTGGTTGCTGTATAACAAAAAAACATCTCTTCAGGTTCAGATCTAAGACCAGAATAAAATGTATTTTCATTATGGAACTTATTATTTGTATTACATAAGCCAATGACAGTTTTACGCAGTTTTACTGAAATCTTAGAGCACTGAAAATGCTGCAAAATGTGCTGACATGGTAAACTTGCTGCTTTAGAGAAAAGGATATTGATTTCACAGTATAGGCACAATAAAAGCTTTTTGGCCTTAATGAAAAATTCAATATATCATGTTCCTTTAAATAATGAATATACAGTATATGTACTCGATCATCATGTCTTGGCTTTATGCTTTTGTATTTCCATCTATATGTGCTCTAACCGATTTTCTCATTTTGGTATATTATCAAGCAAAAATTCTCTGGTTCTGGCTTCTCAAATGTGAGGATTTGCGGTTTTTTCCCCCTCTTTGTTACATCATTGTAAATTGAATATCTTTGGGTATTGGACTGTTGTTCAGTTAAGACGAGCAATTTGAAGACATCGCCTTGGGCTCTGGGAAATTATGATGGGAATTTTTCACAATTTTCTGACATTTATAGACTACCGATAATGAAAATAATCATTCGTTACAGCTCTGGAACACACTGTATCTAATATGTAAGATGTGAATAGCTTGGAGATGTGTCTACAAAAAATAAACACGCTGAACCATTCCTATGCCAGACTAAAACACTGAGTGATCGTGGCCACAGTTCTTTCAAATATAATGATAAACCTATTATTTCTAAGTTTTCAATACTCCAAAATTACCTTCAAGTGTCCAAGCCTACCTTTGCTGAAGTCTTTGGGATCGAGGGAAAGACTGTATCCAGGTAAGGTCTCCAGCAGCAGCTTGTAGCAGGCCCTCCAGCCAGGCTCTGGGATGGTGGGGGCTACGCACTGCATGGCCGCAACTCTCTTAAAAAACGCTGACTTGCGATGGAAGCCAATCAGTTCGTACAGCTCAGACAGGATACTGTAGCGCTGGATCTTCTCCTCCTCTGATAGCTGGAGTTATGGAGACAACATATCTGTCTTTACATTAGGTTGTGACATCCTGCTAAGTGCATTATGGATTAGAAAACTTCCCCTAGACTGCACTGCACTTACAATTACACAACCTGGCACGGCCTTCATGCACTAATTAGAATATTATAATATAATTTCAAGAATAATCAAGAATATCAAGATTTCAATTGAAGAAAAAAGGCTGAACCACTGTACTCAGAAATTTCATTGGCTGTGTAGGTTACATGAGGAAACAAGACACATTTAGAAGAAAAAAGATAAAGAAAAATGTGTCGTTTTAAAGATAAAGAGCTAGGACAAAAAGGTAATAATGTAGTTGTCTAAAGTCAGAAAATGATACAAGTGAGTTCTGTTTAAATGTGTTTTTTTCTCTCAGAGTAAGATATCCTCAGTCAACCTGATTTAACTGTACACCATACTGCCAGAGTTCATATTAATCATCCAGTGGAGCAGGAAATGCTTTTATGTCCCAGTCAGATAGCGTACCTGTCCCAGGTTGATGTAAACAGCATTCTGCAGGAACTCTGAGGCCTCCCTGGCTCTCTTCTGAATGGCCAGCACCCTGACCGCCTTCACACAGGCCTCCAGCTCGATCACGCCTGCGTTCTTATACTGCAGAAGATAAGAGGAGGAGCGGGGAAGGCTCGGCATTAATGAACAATGAATAGTCAATGAGGGTCGCCTTGACTTCTACAACCCACCTCATAATCACAGGGGATGTTTTTTCATTAACACATGACCACCGTCATCAGTCACTGCAGAGCTCCGCTGCAGATGTGGGATGACAGACAAGTTTGATAACTCTGATCCCCTGTCACTGGTTTTCCTGGGATTCCCAGTCACTACTGCATTTGTGCTTCTGCTGGAAACCTGATCTACAGCTGCTGAGGTTTCACACCGTGCGCAAGTGTGTGCATTTTTTATCTTGCCATCCCTCAGCTTCCCTCCACTTCCACCCTCATTGTCTCCTTATTAAAATTCAATTAATATCTGAATGGCTATGTGTTGAGATGTAATTTAATTCTGAAAGAACTAGTTACAGGTAAAAGGGCTGAGGGAGGTCAGTGCAAAAAGGCAATTATAATAATGAAGATAAAGTACAGGGAGCATTAAGCATTAGGGATACTGTAATAATATTCTTTGTGACTTTGTACAAGTGCAGTGGTCAAAAGAGCACTGTCACAATATGAACATACTAATCCATGAACAGATACATTTTGTCTGTCTGATACTGCTTTACAAAAAGGTTATAACTGACTAATAAGGTTCCATTTCCAGGGAGAGTAAACCTGCGCTTGTGCTTGTTTGTGAGCAGTGTCCCCATGTAGCATTTAGTAATAAACAGTTGCTCTCAGCATGTACTGTTCAAACCAAATCAAATACTGCCCCCTGGTGAGCTGAATAAATATTACTACACTTGTAGTTAAATTTCACCCTACCAGAGCTGGTTTTGTATCACAGCAACCTACCTTAACACTACTGCAGGACTGTGCATTACTAATTCGATCATGTACAAGTGGTCAAAGGTGCAACCAAACTTATTTTTGATAAGATCCTCTGAGACCTCTCCATGTGATCTTGATTTCTTCTGAATCCAATTCAAGTTTCTTGTGACCAATTTCAGGGCTCTGCATAGTCTTTTTAGAGGTCTACTGATCTGGGCTTGTTGGCTGTTTCTCACTCAAGATCTAAAACTAAAGGAGAAGGTGCCTTTGAGGTTGTTGTTGTTTGGACTTAAAAGGATAGGTTCACATTTTTTGAGGTACAGTATATCTTAGTTAGTATACTAACATGCAAAGAGTTATTAGTCACAGTAATTGTTCCTCCTCTCCATACTGACCACAAAGTGATCCCTTTTTTAAACCAATTGTCAGTATCAGCTTGTGTCAGTGTCAAGATACTGTATCATATTTAATCAGGAGCTTTAATACAAAAACAGTGGTGTTGGTTGAATTGTAGTTTCTGTTCTATACCTTGCCGTAGTACGAGATGGCCTCTTTGTATTTCTCGATAATGTCCTCTGGACTCAGGCAGTTCTTTGCTCGTCCAATCTCGGTGCTGGTGTCGGCACTAATGCCGTTGGCTGTGAGGGCTCCTACACTCAAAAAAAAAGGAAGACATGTGATTAGCTTAAGAAAGACACCGGAATGAGCATCCACCAGTGTGTCCAGCCACTGATCAAATAAAAAAGGAAGGGAAGCGACACAACAGGAGTGACGACAGGAGGAAGGGGAAACTTAAAATCCGCCACTTACTCTTTAAAGACAACCTCCCTGGCTACCACCGCCACATGCATATTGATACACACACATTAAATACACAGATATACAGTGTTTAAATGTTGGTGAACAGATACAATTATTAATGATGCACAACTGTGTGGAATGTGTTTTTATTTCTAGTTCAGGTGCCCCAGATTATCCTGTTTGTAGTTGCATTTTTTTCCCTCTAAATTAAATCTAAATGAACTTGTCCTGCTCTGCACTTGTAGGCAGTGATGTGACTATTCTGGGGTCTTTGGAATCAGAACAATGTTTACAGCTAACATCCCAGACAGAGTTAAACTTGCACCTGAAATATTTCAAAAGCAACTGCAAGGTGCATCTCTCGGCCAAATCTGATTAGAATACAAATACCAATTGAGAGTGCATTGCTTAGCAACGGGGCTGTGTCCATAGCAACACTGTGGTGCTGTCACTATGACTAACGAGTAAATAAGGAGATGCTGCATTGCACTTTTTTTTGGCCAAATTGCACACATAACATGACTACATGAAAACACATCAGGCAATGACAATTGCACAGAATGAACTGAATTTAGTACAATTCAAAGTTACAGATTATTAATACAAAGTGTGATTTATTTTCTTCCCAGGCTATGATAGTGAGAGGCTAAGCAACAGTGAGCATTCAAACAAGCGGGAAATGTAGGTATGCACCTATGGTGCACTGTCTGCCACCTGCTGGTGCTTGAACAGAGATACTTAACCTTGTGTTCAAAGAGGTAAATATACGAGAAGGAAGTTTTAAATATTTTTGATAGGATTAACTGATTTTTGTTGGGTAATCAAGAGTAAATTGTGAGTTGTTAGAATAATGGGGCAGCAATAATTAAGGGATGGAAGCAACTAAGAGTGGCCATTTACAGTCTTCAGTCATGTAGTCGTGTGATATTGATCACCAAAAATGTGGCTGTGAGAAAGAGCAAGTACATTAGGGGGAAAAAAGGTGATGGTAAACCAACACAGGAGAACACTACCTGTCAAAGGAGGAAAAAACATCAGTTGATTTTCAAAATAAAATAAACCATAGGAATCAGGGTGCTGATGATGCAGGATGAAAAATGACATCAAACACAGGGCAAACGTGACCACAAGCAAACAGGCGGATTGTTGTCTACAAGAGCTATGTTGGTTAGGCATACCATACCTGGGTCAATGAGAACCTCCTGAGCCCCTACAGACAGAGAGAAAGAATGCAGATTCACTCCATGACGCAAGGCGCAGTGTTAGCAGTGTTAGTCCCAACAGTCTGCTTATAGGCTGCTGCCGCCGCTCTGCTATAACCTACACTTGTCAAGAGCATTAATAAACCTGTGGCATGCAACTGAACTTTTTCACCAAAACAAATTTCAAAGTTCTAACAGTTGTACAATAATGTAAAAACTTCTTTACATTAAAAAAAATCTTTAAAAAGAAGTTGTACAGTACATTTATTGTCAGGGTATCTGCAGGGTTCACAGAGTTAAATTTGAGCCTTTTTAATACCACATAGAATGCAATATAATATCTGTTTCAGGATCAGACCAGCTAAAGTATACAAGTATAAGGGAAAATCAGTAGGGACAATATGACTTACAATTATTACTGTATCACATTTTTTTTCTGTACTTGACAGTAATTCGTAATGATATAATTAATTTCATTAACAAGACCTGGACAAGTAGCAGAAAATGAATGGATGGATTAACCAATTAAAGATTATTCATTAATTTAAGTTCATTTAAGTTTTTGCTAAAACTGACACTTGCTCATATATGAGATTATGAGCTTCCTACTGTAGCCATCAGTGGTGACAGTGTTTACAGGTCTCATGGTGCCGACTGAGACGTCTCAAAAAAGGATTGAACAGCTTCCTGCTGCACATTCCACTGTCTAAACAATCTCACTCTTAGTTTATAGGTGTGTAACGTCTCCTGACAGGCAGCAACCACAAACAAAAACATTTAATGACTAACATTACTGCCTACAGCAGCCAAGAAAATGCATGTAACACTTTGAGGAAACTAAATTCAGTGCTTTTTGAGATTTTTTAAGACCCTGTATTTAAACTGATGGATGAGAGGTACATTTTTTCCAGACAAACTCATTTATTTCAAGCGTGAAATAAAATTATTTAATTGATTAGTCAATCAACATTAAATGAATAAATTACCATTTTGATGAAAAAATAATTTACAGTGATTTATCAAGTAAAAATACAAAATATATGGTGGTTGAAACTTCAGAAATATTTGTTTTCCATCATTTCAGACAACTGAAAATTAAGTTTTGAATTTATATGGTAAACAATAAAAAATATCTGTAGATTAATCTATACATATAAAAATGACTTGATCCTCATATCATAAATGCACTTTATCACTATTTACATTCAAGCTGAGATAGGATGATGCTCTGCTGATTGGCCATTCAAGATTTATTTCAACATTAAGTGAAGACATACACAAGGCAAAGTTAATACAACACCATGTTAATAGCATGTTAATAAAAGAGTAGAAACAGATTAAATGATGTTACGTTTGAATTAAAATTAGCATTCATCAGGGTAAATAAGAGAAGCTTCAGAAATTTAGGAAGCTGACGTACTCTGCACACAAAGGAAGCTTAGCTGAGCAAAGCTTAGCAATGACACTCTCACTCTATCACAACTCACTCACAGACAATCAACTATTATCCAATCCAGACCTCTGTTTCTGTCAGTCTGGTCACAGAATGATGTACTCACCTGGTCTGTGGCGTTTCCCTGCATCTGCTGGCTGGGAGATACTTGGCTTGCGTCCCGCTGTCTTCCCTGCTGTGCCTCCAGGGTAGTGGAATATGACCGACGCTGAGCACAAACCCTCCAATGCAGCTGAAAAACAAAAACACAGCGATAATAAAATACATACTTTCTATCCCCTCTCAGTTCTTATTCATTTTCCTTCCCTAGATCCCACTCTCACAAGAGCCTCTGCAATTCCCTGGATTATTAAAGTTCTGCAACACTGATTGTTTGCTTCAACTTCTTGTAAAAACTGAAACATTTACTACTGTTGCACTCACTGCACGTCACTACAGATAAAAGCATCAGCAAACTGCAAAAAATAGACTGTAAGATGGGAAATGCAGACTCAAACCCAGGATATTAAAATGTCCAGGATCAATAGCTGATCCACAGAGCCTGACCAATATATTAACATCGCCAACATTATTGCTCATCATTAGCTCACTTCACTTCAATGGCCACACAAGTTGGTGGGATTTGTTTTCGGTACAGCACGGAAAACAATGTTCAGTACAGTGTTGACAGCACACATACAGGCAGACATAATATTTTAACACTAAAATGCCAAATATATGTTTGATGGTAATTTAGAAACAGAGTTGCTGTTATGTAGTTTGTACACTAGAGAGCACTGACAAGTTTATTTTTCAACTGTAAAATTTTCTGCTCAGTGTTCCTTTATCAAAATTCTTTGTTAACCCAACTTAAAATTGAAGGGATCCTTTGTAGCTTTTAGTTTATTTATTAGTTAATTTTACATGCCAGCAGATGTTATAAGATTTTTTAAACACAAATATCGCTATTAATATTGATGCCAAGTATCATTGAGGCTGTATGGCCTTATAGTGCATACAGAATCAAACACATAACAAACACAGCAAATAATCAAATACTAGTTTTGTATCCTAGCGTAGAGTAATCAGCCCACATCAGCCGCCATCCTTCAGACTTACCACCCAGCCAGAGGAAGTCATTAACCCCCCTGAGCAGCTCCACAGACATGTGGTAGTGGACCAGGGCATCCTGCAGCATGCCTGCCTGGAGACACAAGTCCCCGACATGCTTCCTCATCCGTCCCTGGCAACGCTTCTTATAATGCCTGAAGAAGAGCAGCAGGAACAGAGAGAAATACTTTTTCAGCAGGGGGATGAATAAAGTCAGTCAAACTTTTGAATAAAATACAATTGTGTTTTTTAAATTGGTATTGAGTTTGAGATTTTATTCACACAGTAAAGTTTTTCTATTAAAAACAGTGCAGACATTATGCTATCATATTCTTTATGTCAGCAGGGTGCCAGGAGAGGAGACTCGTATGAATCTTATCCATCAGCTACAGAGGGGATGTATAGGGTGGGAAAGCACAAGCAAAGGAAAGCACTGAAACAAGGACAGGGTATGAGCTGACCTACAGTGCGACCCTGTAGTCTTGCACAATAACACAGGGACTCAGGCAGGACCAGCTTGACCAGGATACAGGGGAAATTCAACTGTTTTGAGGAAAAATATGAACGCTATTGTGCAAGACATTGGAGCATTCAGAGAGACTGGGAAGGTCAAAGATTCGATGTGAAATGAAACCATGAACAAAACATTCTGTATAATCTAAAAGGTAGGGATATAAAAATCTACATTAACTTCTATTCAGGGAAAATCTATATCATACATCTGGCAGATTAAAAATTAATGCTAATGCTCAGTGGGCTACTTCAGAAGAACAATGAAATTGTTCTGGCAAAATAAAACTAAAATAAAAAAAGCTGCTAATAAAAGAATCATGAATCACAGCAATTAAACTGGATTGTTGGACATGGATACCATAATCAAATTCATGTTTTTATGAGTAAGCACAGTGCTATGCCAAGCTGGAAAGGCAATGCACTGCACTGTATGCTCATGAATAAAGATATGAGATACATGCGGCCAGTGTGATGCTCCAGCTTCTACAGCCAGACAAAATCCCAAACTACACCTTCCTGGCCCAAATGTTCTTCTGAAGCTGGGACAAACCTCAGTAGCATGTACAGTGCCATGTTGTGTTCAGTGAGTCCAAACTATCACCTCCTCCTTTAAAGGCCCAGACCAGTGTTTACACAGTTCACACACTGTAAATATCACTTACTATAAATCACAAATGAATCATCTACTATTAATGTTGAGAACTCTGCATGTAATTCAGTATGTTTTTAGAATGAAAATGGTATTAATTCCACCTTCAAGGCAGCCACTGCTTTCAGTTCAAATCAATTTGAGACATCAACATGCTTGAGACAAGTAATCTGTTACAGTGAAATTTGGTCAGTGTTGGACCTAGCTGCAACTTTATCATAAATGATGGAATATTCTCTTTCAATCTTTAAAGCCTTTGCTGAAAATGTTTGTGTATCTCTTTCTCTTAAAAAAATACTGTGTATATAATCTGTTATTACAGAAACTTATTCCTGTGTATGATATATTTAATGATAGGTTTGGATTTTTACTGGCATTGAAGCAATACTTTCTTAACATGACTACATTGTAAGAGAAGGGGGACAAATCCACAGTCCTTTTTCTGTGGAAAAAAAAAGAGATTTATTGCTGGCAATTTTGTCCTGGTGACAAATCTACATGTGACTACCAGGACATATCCCTCATCACTGTTCAGCAAGGAAACACAGAGAGGGACACGACATTTTGTACTAAAAAGACGACTTGATTTGGCTAACAGACTACTGAAGCCTCATCTTAGCTTCGGCTGAACTTTGGAATACATTTTTGCACAGAACAAGAACTGTTGATTTTGTCCCCAGTCTTTTACAATGAAGTCCCGCCAGGAGGGATAGTAGGTATGATTACAGCAAACAATAACTCTTTCAATGTAAATTTGGCATGCGAGTATGGAATAAAGTTAGGCTTGAAAAAAATCCAAATGTATCCTTTAACTTTATCTATGATCTTATAACTTTATCTACAGTTAACTTTATGTTCCTTGTCAAGAAAAGATATTTTTTTTAACCTTAATGAAACTAAAAGCATAGATTGTGATCTCGACTGTAATTTCAAGTGCGGGTCAGAATCTCCCATTAAACTAGAAAAGTCTCATTTTTCAGAAATTTTGCAGTTGAAACATTTGAAAACATTGAAATACTGAAACAGTTAAAGTTGTAGTGAAAATACACATACTGAAAGAAGCAAAGGGCAGTGGAAATCAAAGTGCTTGAAGAAGAAATACTTTCAGTGTAAACACTGAATGTGAACTCAGCAGCTTCAGGCTTTAAAAACTGGCTGCTTGGCCGTCAGAGATTTCCTGTATCAAGGCTTTCCGTCAGACTCAAAGGAAGAATACAAAACAAACTGTGCTGTGACTGTGATAAAGTAACCTAAAAACAAGATGCATTAATGGACAGAGACAAACATGCAGTTAGATTTATACATGAAGATACTGAAACCAGTGGCTGTCAGGAGGGTAGAAAGCAGTAATTTATCATGTATCCATGATTTGTATTAAATGGGTCCTAACACAGAAAAATACAGGTATGGTCCTGTAACTGACAACCATGCCAATAGTGTAAGTATAGCCAAGACTGAGAAAAGTGATCACTGGGTCTTTGTGAACTCCAGGTGGTCAACTGAATGTAACTTCCTCTTCTTTTTTTTTTTTTTTTAAACTACATTGTAGAACTACTTTAATAAATTGTAGCGTAGTACTGCAAATGAGTCATTTACCACAAAATAAAATACAATGTATGATACAGTACAGTGGGTTTGGCAGTTTAATGAATTTAGAACAACTTGCATGTGATTTATTTTGTTTTACTAGACTTGATTATATTGCTAATATTATCTTAAAGCTGAGAGAATATTTTTGGCCTGTATCTTCCATCAAGCCTTTCTAAAACAGTCTGTTTAAAGTGAAACCTGTGGAGGAGTGATGAGTTTGGCTTGGAGTCATGAGCAAACAGCACAGAGGTCTGGTTGTGGCCTTCAGGGCAGAGCTAAAGCTGATGGGACTGGTATGGGTTAACTACACTTATGAGTCTAACATCTCACCTTTTCACACCCAACAATAAACTCACAGGACAGTATGAAAGAAAAAAAAAAGAAGAAAGACAGATAAACCAAGGTAAACAAACAAATGAACGCAGCAAAAATCAAAAGATAGATTTTTGAGAGGAAGATTTTTGAGCAGGCGAGGCTGGTATGTGACTAGCAACTTGACACACAAGACGACACTTCACAACAACAATGCAGTATATCACATGTACTTACTACAATGACAACATTCAAGCACTCCATAACCAGCCTAAAAAAGCTAAAGTGCTTCTGAAAAAGATGTGCAGCTAAGAGAAAAACTCACCTGCTGTCAGTGTCCAAACCCACAAAGTCCTTCTTCTCAAAGGGCACACAGAGCAGAGGGATCTTATCACCAGATTTGTCTGTGGCTCGGTCAAGCCGCTTGGACTCCAGAACGATAAATATCGACTCCACAAAGTCTTCCACTCTCTTCTCCACATCAGAGCAGTCTTCAAAGCTGGGGTAGAAGGCCACATCTGTCCGCTGCTGCTCTGCAATCTCCCCCTGGAGCCCAAACACCAGCAGGCGTGAATCGTACAGCGTGGAGCTGTACACCTCCTTCTGTCCGTGGAAACGCTCAGCCGTCTGGGGCCACTCCTTGCCTGAGCCACAGGTGGTGATGGAGATGAGGCCCACCACCTTGCGATGCGTCTGGAAGTCACCCCACTCGTTGTTCTCCGGCAGGTAGTGGTGGCGGTAGCGGATGTAGAGGAGACGCTGAGAGTCCCTGATGCTCACCTGGCTCACACTAGCAATGCGCTTATAGATCTTGAAGAACTGGTCCTCGGGTACGATGCCAACTGGCTGGACCACCACGAGTACTGTCTGGTGGTCCTCGGCACATTGCATGTAGTCAGGGACGCTCATCTTCACATGTGGCTTCATGGGACAGAGAAAACAAAGACATTTAATAGAGCAGATCATGTCCCTACTTTATGTCTCAGTGACCCTTTCAAGTTTTAACAGACTATTTCTTCAGTAGGATGTAGTTCCAATGAAAACTGTCCACAGAAAAGAGATGTTGCTATTGAATTTTTCTATGTAATTTTCAATGCTGTGAGCACCACAAACAAAAGGTCCATATCTTAACACCTGAGCAGATAAAACCAAAACTATCTGCATGAATAGACACCAGATAGTAGCACTAGATACAGTCAAATATCTCAGCGAACAGAACAAAAGAATACATAGATACATACCAGTGAAAAGAAAGTGTTTTGGTCACAGGTTATATCATCATTGTCAAAATATATATAAAAATATTTTTTATATAGTCAGACATTCTTATATTTTTGGTTATTAAAATTTGGCCCATGAGTGTCTCTGTGGTATCAAAGCCTTTAAGACTAACACACATCAGCTGTGTCTGTGTACAGAGTGACGTGTACTCCAAAACAACAACAACAACCACAACGTTTGAATGAAAAAGTGCTGCTTGGAGTTTCTGGTGTATGCAGGACGGAAAACTGAATCCCAGCGACTCAAAATTAGTCCAAAAAGTTAAGTTTCTAACAAATACAGCTCTCCCGAAAAGCAAAGCAACACCTGCTGCTGTCTTTTGGTTGAACATAAACACCGCAGTATCGGTTATAAGTGGCAATATCAAATGTGACCAACACCTGGTACTTAATAAAACGATGGCTCTCATTTCATTAGTTTACATTTTTATTAATTCTGTATTGTCGCAAATAGCTTACGTTAAGATATTACCCTGCTGGTGTCAGCTAGCTTAGCTCAGCTAGCTAACCTGTGAATTGGCTGCTCATGACAGTCACACAATAACAACGCTGACTGCAACAAACACGTCATTACTGCACATATCAGCTTCGTACGGTTTAGTGTCTTTCCACACTAATGACTTTAATAAATAACGTTAACTCGCGTTACCTTAGCAGTAACCTGTCAGACTTCACAGCTTCCTCCTTCAGACTAGTGTTCATCCCCCCCTAAGCAACAGCAACACTTCCGGCCTCCATTTTCAAAATAAAACCCTCACAGGATAATACACCTGAAGGTCAGTCAGTGAAGTACATCTAATGTACTTAAGTACTATTCTGAGGTATTTCTACTTTATTTGGTTATTTCCATTTGATTCTACTTTATACTTCTACTCCACTACATTTCATTGACAGCTTTAGTTACTTTTCAGATGAAGATTTGACACAATTGATAATATAACAAGCTTTTAAAATACAACATATTGTTAAAGATGAAACCAGTGGTTTCCAACCTTTTTGGCTTTTGACGTCTTACAAAAAGCAGTGTGTAGTCTGGTCACATTTCAGATGTCTATGAGTTGTTAACAGCTCCACCAAATAGTGATTTTTCTCTCTAAACTTCTCACATGGTTTCATTTCAATAAATGTTCAAATGATTTCACCAAAAATCAACAGATTTGTGTATCAGAACTTTGTTTTTCTCCCATTAATCATCTCACAACCCCTCAGATTTATCTGGTGACCCTTTGGAGAGGCCCGACCCCTAGGTTGGAAACCACTGGACTAAACTAGCTAACTGTATATAGTCAAACTAGCTCCACCTCCAGCAGCTACAATAGTAACATGCTGCTTACACACTGATGCTTCAGTATTAATAATCTAATGATGTCATAATAATAATAATAATATATCAGTCAGAAGGACCAAACCACTACTTTTACTGCAATACTTTAACTACATCAAGCTCATAGTACTTTTTCATGCAGGACTTTTACATTGATGTATTGGTACTTTTTCTTAAATAAAGGATCCGAATACTTCTTCCACCACTGGGGTCAGGATGATATTAACTTATTATAACACTGTAGTTTTTTTCCCTCTGACTAAATAGTGAACCCCACTTTTTAGATCCAAATTGCCCAATTGTATGAAAACACAAATGGTGTGGAATATGTGGAAATATAATGTTCTCCATTAACATATTAACCCGAATAATCACTTTCCACTATCATCTGATAATATCTGAAAAATAGCCCAAAGTTACTATCTGTCCCTGTTTCTTATTTAAGGGGTTAAATTACAAACTTGGTCATTTCCACTTGAAGTGCTCCTTTATTGTTGCCACATTTGAAGCTGCATAGGAACAGGTGGGTATGTGTGGTTCTGAAACAAATATAAATGGATATACAGAATATTAAACAACCGCGAATGATATGTATATCCTGTTATGGAGGAAATTATCATCACTAAATGAACTTATCAGCCAAAGTGATAAAAAAGGGCCTATAGCAAGAAATACTTCAAATAAAACTACTACCCAAATTATATACAATAACAATAACAATGCAAATGATCATTACTATGTACAACATTAAGAGAAACTGTGTGTATAATAACTATGAGCTCTAACGATAGATTCAACAACAGTATAGTATTTAACTTCGCTAATTAATGCACACCAGGCCTTAAATGGTTAACACCTGCACGTCATACAACTCCGTACCTCACCATTCACCAGTTATGCAATTATGGCAATTAACAGCAAATCAATTTTAATGAAGTCACTCAACCTATACATGTAATTGAACATAAAACTACTTCCAAACTGTAACTGACGAAAACGCAATTAAAAGCTCACAGTATCTCCCTTTTCCCAATTTGTTAGGCTAATTAACGATTTGTCTCTCTCAAACTCGACAGACAGACAGAACAGAAAGACCTTCCTCACTTACTTCTGTTGTACCCACACAACGGACCGCACACCAACAAAATGAGGCAACATAAGTTGTAAGTTAAGTCCCAAAACCAAGCGATCTAATGTTACTTTTCTCTGCCATTCAGTTCGCTTACACTCCCTAATTAGCAGAAATTAGAGCTGCGCAGTCTGACGTCAGGTTAGATGTGGGCTACATGATTGGTGGAACAAACGACAATCAACAAAACAACCAATCAGACCCATAAAACATAGAACAATCCTGCCTTCTCATTAAGTGTCCTTATTTAAAATATTTCTAATATGTGTCTATTGTGTTGAGCCACAACCGACTAGATGTTTTTGCTATTTATTTGAAAGCAAACCACTCTTTTCCTGCTACCTCTCGGTAGCTTGATTATTTTCTTCTTCTTCTTCTTCTTCTGTAAAGGTAGAAGTCAAGTGTGCTACATCAGCTCCACCTAGGGGATATAGGAAGTAATATTCATTTTCATATTGCTTCATTGATATAAATTATAGTTTGATTTTATAGTGATTTTAAAATAACTTTATTATTATAAGTGACCTCAGGACATAAATATATGAAACTAGGCTTTATGCCTTTAAATTTAGACTAACCAACTCAGTCAGTGTGTAAAAATTAACACATTTATGCTGTGATCCTTACATTCATCATTGACAGCCTTTGGCTTTTCAACATACAGATTAGATATGAGATATAAGATTTATATGGATTAAGTGTGGCCATGATACAACACAGCAATGAACTACTGACACTGCAGATCAAGTGGGTGGGGGACTTGTCATCCATGTGACTGTATTGGCAATCAGTATATT
Source organism: Scomberomorus guttatus (assembly GCA_038419695.1). Taxonomy (NCBI): domain Eukaryota; kingdom Metazoa; phylum Chordata; class Actinopteri; order Scombriformes; family Scombridae; genus Scomberomorus; species Scomberomorus guttatus. The sequence continues at coordinate 23,270,923 of CM076461.1, forward strand.
CCACTGACTTGCAAATTAGAAATGTGAGTAGGAAAATGTCCTCACACTATACTGTAAAATTCCACATTGAAATGGGGACTGAATCTTATGAATATAAAACCACAAATTCAAATTTAATTATACTGATGCTGAATCTTGAAACTGGAATTTTCTGTTTTCAAGATGAAATTCAAACTTGAAATTAATATAATGCCAAAGTTGGTTGGTCCCACAGATGAATAAAAAAAATCCAGACAGGTAGATTCAACTCCATTTTATTTTTTTTTTACCCATAAATCACTTTTCACAATCTTCTTGGAAGACATCAGCATTTTATTCCCTATTTTCTTCTTTTTTTGGCCAAGGGGAATTGGTCCAAAAGCAAAGCAGGAGCTCAGAGAGAGAGACATGGAATGTCTAAAACATGATTCATAGTGAATATACATCAATAACAGGCAAACATCTACAACCATCGACTTACAAAACAGTGCACAAACATTGTGTGTAAAAGCTGTCATTACTAGGGATTCCAAACCGTAACAACACAATTTTGAAAGCAGGGGGGGTTGACAGATGTTACAAGAGAGGGAAATCATGTTGTCCTCACTTAAAAAAAACAAAAAAAACAAGATATGAGACCTGATACATGAACATTGTATTCCAGGTGAGATCAATCAACGGAATGAATGCGAATACATAAAAAGCACAAATAAGTGAAGCCTTCATTTTTCCCATGTGGTGAGTGTTCCCTAAGTCTAGTTTAAGACTGAGTCAGATACCAGCTTTGACCTTCATCTCTGTTCAGAATGAGGCAGGGTTTCAGTGCATAGTCACATTACTGCATCTTCATGCCCAGGACAAATCAGTGTAACTGTAACATAAAAGAAACAGAAGTAGGAGAAGCTACGTTGTCAAAAGCTAGAAGATTCACATCTTTTCAGTCCAATCATTTACACGCCCTTTTAAATGTTTGGCGTCAGTCAGCCAAAAATACAGAGATGAAGCTTTCAAGTTATACAGTAAAATTATGGAAAACGTAGAAGATGGCAGGTAAGTGCTATTACTACAGTGAATATCCACCTGCAAACGCGCATTACAGATATATATTGGCACCAAATGTGACATTAGGAAATACGTTCATCCTGTTTTACTGGATGCTAAAATTAAACAGCTATCTACTGAAATGTTTAACCACTGATTCCTTTTGTAATTTTGGACCATTGGAGACCATAATGAATACCTCCTGACAGTGTTTGGTTCCTAAATGCAACATTTTTTGATACTAGTCACCAACATGGGCGTAGTAAGGATTTTAAAATACTGAGGTAATGAGTCCAAGTCACCCTTCTCCACAGTGCCAGAAATACTGAATCCTCTTCTTGTTTCTTTTCTGGTTGGCCTAAAGGTAGTAAAATATAAAAATGTTATGTCTATAAAACACCCAGAATTTGTATGTTTCAATAATAGTATGTTAACTCCCTCCACAGTTGCCTAAAATCTCCAAATACCTTAAATAATACAAAAAAATGTGACCTCAGCGTCCTCAAATGTGGCTACAGGCCCAGTAACCAATGATCACTTAAAGCTACCCTGTGGAGTTTTTGACCACCAGTAGCGCTATGGAGCAATGTTTTTAAGAGTGGGTTTGTGTCATGCACGAGGACGCATGTGCATGCATGCAATTCACATCCTGCCACTGCTTCCATGCTATTCCACTGAAGAAACAGTTGGTAGTCATATGCCAGCAAACATAGCAACGTGCCAACGTGAGTGGTGAAGAAGAAGACCGCTAGCAAACAAACATGTATGTAAACAACGCACGATTAAAAAGATCATTTCAATCGGCTTTGCAGATGTTTTATGAAGGATATGCACTCAACACGTTTGTTAGACCTCAAGGTAAGAAACACTGGATGTAAACATAACTTTTGTTTCCAAAAAAAAAAACTTGACAGATAACCTTTAATGTGTTTTTGAGTTCTGGCGGCATTATTGCCCCTCCACACTGTTCAGATTAGCGCAGGACCTCAGTGGGCTACAGTGGGGTCCCATTTCAGAACCAAACTTCTCATCACACACTTCACAAGGTGACCAATGGTCCAAAATCACAAAAAGTTGTCAACGCCAAAAAAGGCCTCTTTTAGCTGCTATAATTGAAAATGTACTGGGTTTAAAGGACATTACGGTCCTTGCTACTTCAGTGTGCATTTTCATCCATGTGAAGTACAAATAGAGTGCCGTCATGTGCAACATGGGAACTTGAAGGCTACAGAAAAAGACAACAAAGTAGTTAAGACTGAGTGATTATGGTGTGTTTGGTCTGCAGAAGATCAAGAAGATTCTGGGTTGAATGTTGTCATCCAGTGGATTAGTTAAATCTCCAGCGATCATGTGGCCGCAGCCAAGATTAGTCGACCTAATTACTGCACATTTAGACACCCCGTTCATTCCTAGGAGCACTTTGTAACACTAGTGTGCCAGACAGGAAAAAAGTTTGAGAAGAATCAAAGGAAAGAACAGAAAATAACAGAATACAACACAAAAATAAAACAGATTAAGACTGATTGAGAGTCAAATGGTGCAGTAGGGGGAATGTGTGTCTTCTGATTATTTGGCATTATTCTTCATTATGGCATTGAACATAGGTGGACACTGCCAGTGGTGTCGAGAGAGACTGGATTAAGGGGGTCCATTAGGGCACAGGGTGGGTGGGGGGTGGGGAGGTGGTTGTGGGGATGGGACTAAGATAGAGAATCACACGCCGCCCTCAGTCAGTTTCAGAAATTGTTCCACTGTATCTGCCTCCACCGCCTCAGAAAACATTTCATAGTTCTGTGGAGAAGAAAATGCCAAGAGTGTCAATCAGCAGACAGGTAAACAAAGAAATACTAAAATGCAGACAGGCTGTTGTCAGGTTTGTGTGCTCTCTGCAGCCTGTGTGTGTAACCAGCCGAAGATCATTTGTGAGGGAAGAAACTCTTCTCCGTAACACCACTGTACAATGAGTGTTTCTGTAGTTCCAACAACTCCAACAGAGTGAGAAGTACTCCCTGGTAAGGCTGCAAAAAACAATTATTTTCATTATCAATGAATCTGTCAATTATTTTCTCAATAAATCGATGAGGTGTTTGGTCCATTAAATGTCCTTGCATGTCTTCTTTTGTCCCGACCAACAGTCCACAACCCAAAGATATTCAGTTTACTGTCATAGAGGACTAAAGAAACCAGAAAATATTCACATTTCAGAAGCTGGAATCAGAAAATTTTCTTCATAAAAAATGACTCAAAACGATTAATCAATTATCAGAACAATTGGCAATTAATTTAATAGTTGGCAACTAACTGATTAATCAACTAATCGTTGCAGCTCTACTCCCTAGTAAAAGCACATTTCAGGAGTCTCAATCTCCAGTTAAACTTTCATTCATTTCAATAATTTAAGATGATCAGTTTAATAGTTTAGAAATAGGATCATCAGTATTTCAATCAAGTAGCTCTTGGAAAATAAGGTTTACCAAATTTAGCAGGCTAAAGCAGTTATTTCAATGTGTCAGATACATATTTAATCAACATTTGTTGATGGGACTCAGTATCTAAGTAAGATTATCACAGAAAATACACAAGTATACTATACTACTGTGTAAATAACCTGTAACTATATTCTATGTACTACATCAGCTGCAGAGAGCACACAGACAGGACAACAGCCACGTTTAACTTTGACGTGTCATCAAGTTTCTCATGGATTTAACATTAATTAGCGAGAGCCGATATGACACTGCCACTGGTGAGGGTGTCAGCTAAAAATGAGAAGCTGCTACCCGAATGTTTTGTATACTTTGCTAATAAGGAAGAAAGAGGAGAGATAAAAGGTTTAATAACAACACGTTAGTTCCATGTATTTTGCCTGATGTCAGAACTCACACCGGTGCACCCAAATGATCTTGAAATGAGGTAATTTCATTTTCACTCACATATGCGGCAAAATGCACTGTTGTAAAGGAGAGCAGCTCTGAGTTCAGCAAAGAAAGGATCTGCGTTTGATCAGCTTTATCTTAGCCAAAACCGATTATTTCACAATCCAATCAATCAACATCTCTCTGTCCTAATTACAGTATAAATTGGTGAAAATTTGAGTGTTGAAACATAGCAAGCATACAAATGGACAGAGAACAGAAATGTGCCGACATGTTTCTATGAAACTGTTTTTTTTTTTCCAGCCATGAAAGAGGAACAAACGTTTCAGAGCTACCTTTCAAGCCTGCAGGAGCTCAGTGTTTAAAGGTTTTGCTTGGAATATTCCTTTAATCACCAGAGAGGGCCACCCTTGCCAAATCCAAGTGATTTTACAGTGACATTCAAAGTTATTGTATTAGTAAACTGATGGAGTCTCACCCCACAGTACTTGTCTTCGTTGAAAAGCTGGGGAGGGACAGCCGTGGGGTTTCCTGCTTTGCTTCTCATTTCATCGCGAAGCTCGCCGCCCACAGAGATGTCGATGAGCTCATACTGGATGCTTTTACTCTCGAGGATTCGGATCACTTCTGCCTGTTGAGACTTCACCTGGAAAACAACAGCTCCCATCAGAAATTCACTCGACGCCAAGATTAACAGCAGTCAAGCCATTAAACCGTTACAGCAAAGTCAACAACTTCTAATCCTGTTTTTACTAACCACATTTCTAAGAACAAAGTAGAGAAAAAGACTGATTTTTCTGACTGTGGAGCTATTAGATTTTTAGTCTGTGTGATTAATACTAAGCAGTCAAAGGCCACCAAACAGCTTTGAGGAACTATTCAAATAAACCTTATAATATTATTTCTCTTCAAGGGCAGGGACATGGCAAAGTGCTGTAATAGAAAGAAAAAAGAAAAACGACATGATTTAAGGACTTTTTAGAGACTGTGCCTTTAAAAAGCACTAGTGTTATCTGGCTTGTGGGTGGTGATTAATAGACGTGGTGAACACTCTGCTATCTTTTTGGGCGACTGAGGAAGTTGGGAGGGGGGTTTTCATAAAAGTGACCACACCTAAGCACAACACTAACTGGAAACCCACAAGCTGGCATTTAGTTTACCACACGCACGCAGTTATTGTGAGGCCAGTTCCATGTCCTTAAATGAAAAAGGGGAACTGCTTGTGCTTAAATTGTGGAAGCAGGTTTAGCAGTTAAAAGCTCCTCTGAATCATTTGAGGTTTTGGTGAGTGGTGGCTACTATTTTGAGAAATGTTACTCAATACATGTAATCAGCACACGCATGTATACATATATATGTATAAAGGCATCATTGGCTAATATATGACAGGTGTTGAAGAAAGCGGCAAGAGGATTGAAACTGGCTGTCAGCGGGGCATGACCAATCAAAACCTTTCCAGTGGTTTATCTAAAAGGTTTCCACAGCAAACCAGATATGGGCACATAACTAGAGACATCGCTGCACACGAGAGGGTTCAAAACTCATGCAGGTCACAGAACTTTTTCACTACATGAATTCCTCACACCTAATAGGTACCAGATGTTTGACCCAGTGCATTGCCATGCGCTGTTTTCATCAAGTGCTGCAAAGAAGTAGAGTATAACAAGGCATGTTGTATTTTCCAGCATCTGCACGCTTGATATCTGCAGAGAGTCTTGATGCCAACCGGTTCGACTCCATCCATCCTACTGTAGTGTATGCAAATCTACTGCAAAACTACATTGCAAAATCTAACTATTTTAACTTATACGGCTTATCAGCAAAATCAGTAAACAAATAATATAAACTTTTGACTTTTTCCAAATTAAAGGATCTACTGGTTAATTCGGCTTACATATAATCTACAAGGCAGCTTTTACTAAAGTAACATTTCTAATTGTATTACTGGTTCTCATGCTGGCTTAACACAAACCAGCCGTAATCTGAACAAGAGGATTGGTTAGCAGGTGTACCCATTTCAAACGATGAAATTCCTTTAAAACAAGTGTTGTTGTATTTGGTCAATGCAGAACTGATAACTTATCTTAGCATCTCATTTCTAAAAGGGTTATTACGTTACTTGTCATAAGCAAGGTAACCTTAAACTGCCTGATTTTTAAATGAAGTTTGGCTTCTCGGTACAGGAAGCGGATATGTGGTCGGTACACTTAGCTATTCAGGCCAGCCTTACGTACCAAAATGAGACTATAATAGTGTCCGTGTTTAGAATAAGTAATACGGCTGCTGCTGTTATTATGTTGGAGAAATTTCTGGAAACACAGCTAGCCAAACATGCTCAATTAAAAAAACACCTAAGTTAACCTTTACCGAGATGAAGGAAATGAAGTGGAGTCATGCACACTGGCACGTCTTCGCACATCCTTTATGTTTCTGTTAAATTTACAACTTCCATCTCCATTGATGAGTAGTAATGCTGACGCTACAATAACGATATAAATGGGCAGTGGGTTGCATAGGCCCGCTGCACTGTTAGTCAGCAGGAAGCTATTACTGATAGGGTGCTGGGTGTGTCTGTTGGACTGAGCTTCGTTAGCTGCTGCCTCTGAAGCCAAAAAACACAAACACAAGTATCAATTCATTCATTTTACTTATGGCTACTTGACTCACCGTCCGTGAAGCAGTAACGGTGGTGTAATACAGTTTGATCCCCATAGCTGCAGGTCCTTGTTCTCCCTTTGTGTATCTGCGGGCGTGTAGCGCTGCTCTCTCTGTCGTCAAGCTGAACTCTCATCGGTCATTACAAGGAAGGAGGCGACACTGCTTTCAAAATAAAACACGTTTTCTCTTCGAGGGAAATGTGAGTGAAACAACGCGGAAGTGACTTAAACCTGCATTCTCTCTAATGGTCAGCAGGGGGCGACTCCACTGGCTCCAAAAAGAAGTCCAAGTGTATGGAAGTCTATCAGCTCAACTAATGAAGGTCTTAAAACTAGATTTGAACACAGACTTCCTTCAAGACAGGACCTCAAGACCAGGTAATAAAGCAGGACCCACTTGAAAGCCTGTTTCACGTCAGCTGACATTATGCTTCAGTCATGCATATATACATATTCCCAAACAAAGTTACAGTTAATCAAATTACCACAAGACAATTGCCATACAGTAAAAATGGGGCTTTTGGGAGCACCTTGAAGTATGGAGACCTCAGGACACTGCCCACTTTGCCCAGTTCATAATCCAGCCTTCTGTTGAACTCGACAACTGGGTGAGCTTGTTCAAAACATAACTGGCTGTAAAGTAGGTGGCAAATAGATAATAATAATAATAAACTTTATAGTTCTGGAGCTGAAACACTTAGCTGATTAACTGATTGACAGAAAATCAATATGCAACTATTTAGATCATCGATTAAAAGTCCCCCTCAACTCGAAAATGTGAGTAAAATAAATTAAAATTGTGAGTTAAATCTGAGTTTAAGGCGTATGCCTACTGTGTGGATACAAACATGATTTGTGACATCACAAGTAGTTTGGCAGCATGTCTGGAGGGGATCTTCAATTTTTCAAGCAAATGCCAAACATAGTTCCAGCATCTCCCTGCTTTTTTGTCTCATGTGACAGTAAACTGAATACATTTTGATCTTTAGGAAACCATGATGGCCATTTTTCACATTTTCTTGACATTTTATACACCAAATGATTAATTAAGACAATAATTGGTAGATTAATTATTAATGAAAATAATAATTAATTGCAGCATAGATCTGTACTCACATCAGCTGATCATCAACTAGCCTATATATTGTGACATGTCAATAAACTCTGAATGTTGAAAATGATGACAGGAAATGTTTCATTGTATTGTGGTTAACTTGACTCTCCTCTCCTTCACTACACAGGACCTCTATTCGCTGCACAGTTTAAAGAGACAGTGCAGAACTTAATTCATATTTTCCATTTGGCGCTTTTTTGTTTTATTCCATTTACGCCCAGTAAAAAGGTAATATTCTATATTTAAAGTGCTAATCGTCATATAATAGCCTATCTTCTCTCCCTCTCATGCTTATATAGTCTGTTGCCCTTCTTTTCCTTTTCCTTCTTCCTTTCTCTTCTTTTTCTTCTCTACAGTCCCGGCCTCCTTTTTTCCTTCCCCAACCACCTAATTTTCTCTTTTATGGTTCATCAGTCTTTCAGACAATTCCAGACCATGGCACACACACACAGAAAGGACTCAATGAAGGTAAGGCAGATACAGTTACAGAGACCCAGACACTGCTTGTTTGAGAAAAATAAGTGGAAACCAGTGTGTGTGTGTGTGTGTGTGATTGTCTGAAAGCATGATGAAACATAAAAGAGAAAATTAGCATGAAAAATTTGCTGAAAGATGAAAACAGTGGCTATGAAAAAGTGCTGAGTTAAAAAAAAAAAAGAAATGTTATTGGGTTTGTTGATCGATTGGTGATCCAACATTTCCAGATAACTGGAATGATCAATATATGGTTTATTCTAATTATTTTGGAATATTTGGAATTTTGTTTAGCCAAGTTGCAAAGAACATCTCCATTTACAGTCAGGTCAAAACAGACGATTTATTTGTAACATCAAGCTCCTCTTTTGTTGCTTTGTTGACAGTGAACAGGAAACTATGCGCTCACAAAGGATTGTTGCACATTAGCACAAACATCTCTAAGCCAGCCAGAGTCCATCTGCCCCTCTCCCCATACAAAGCCGTTCTACAGTGTGCACAACATTGAAAGTTGTACTTACAAATCTAGGAAGGCGGGAAAATCTCTTCTTGTGTCTTTTACAAATACTGCCTGTCCAGCTGACTGGCTTATCAGTGATGGTGGCAAAAACCTGCAGAAGTCACATCACATGTTAACAGCTAGTGTCTGTTGTTCACATTGAATGGAAGCTATAACTCAGTTTAAAGTGCTGAAAAGTAGATTTAATCTCATACATATATAATGTTTAACAGCAGCCAGAATTAAACTAAAACATTCAGTCAATGTATTGATTTAATTCTGACATGTACCTGCCACTTTATTTTCACAGTTTGGTACCTTTCTGGCATTTTAAATGCCTCTCCCTAACTTGGGTTGGTCTTTGATCCAAAAGCTGAGATATATAGTGGCTTAATAGTCCGTACGGCAATACAGTAGAACTTCTTTTAACAAGAGTGATGACTACAGCCAACATGGGTTTCTTTAAACACAGGACTCTACTCTAAGCCTGATGTCTGCAGACAAACACCTCCGGAGAATGGATCCACTGGGGCAGAGGAAGCCTTCATTCCAGGCCAGCAGCCACATCACACAATGAGCCTTGCGGTGAGTGTGGCCACGAGTGTCACAGTGGAGGAGCGGTCACACTACAAGCCAGAGATGCAAAAGAATATTATTGAGGATAGTTCTGAAGCTCGATTCTTTATCTCGACACTTATTTCTTTACAGCCTCCTGCTGATTCTGTCTGTGACAACAAGGCTACAGTCTGCAGCTAACATACAGATAATGTTTACCATGTTCACCATCTAGTTCAGTGTGTTTTGTTAACATAATACTACATACTAAACACAAAGTACGGCTGAGGCTGATGGGAAAGTTTATTCTGTCTAACCAGTAGAGCATTCAGCAACAGAAAGTACCATGAAATGATCAGTGGTGGAAGAAGTATTCAGATCCTTTACTTAAGTAAAAGTACCAATACATCAATGTGAAAATACTCCATTACAAGTAAAAGTCCTGCATGAAAAAGTACTATGAGCTTGATGTAGTTAAAGTATTGCAGTAAAAGTAGTGATTTGGTCCCTCTGACTGATATATTATTATATATGACATCATTAGATGATTAATACTGAAGCATCTACGTTTGAACTACTTTATATACAGTTAGCTAGTTTAGTCCAGTGGTTCCCAACCTAGGGGTCGGGCCCCTCCAAAGGGTCACCAGATAAATCTGAGGGGTCGTGAGATGATTAATGGGAGAAAAACAAAGTTCTGATACACAAATCTGTTAATTTTTGGTGAAATATTGGATCATTTGAACATTTATTGAAATGAAACCATGTGAGAAGTTTAGAGGGAAAAATCATAAATTGGTGGAGCTGTTAACAACTCAGACATCTGAAATGTGACCAGACTACACACTGCTTTTTGTAAGACGTCAAAAGCCAAAAAGTTTGGAAAACACTGGTTTCATCTTTAACAATGTGTTGTATTTTAAAAGCTTGTTATATTATCAATTGTGTCAAATCTTCATCTGAAATGTAACTAAAGCTGTCAAATAAATGCAGTGGAGTAGAAAGTACAATATTTCCCTCTGAAATGTAGTGGAGTGGAAGTATAAAGTAGCATCAAATGGAATGGATGTTGGCCAATCAGGAACAATAGTAAGCGTCCTGGCCTGGTTCCAGGGATCATTATATTTGCAGACACACACGGCTGACAAATAATAAATGTGTTTAAATAAAAAGCCTCACAAGTAAGTTGACTCACACATTGGTCTTAGAAGATGTCATGAATCAGAGTGCAAACTAGCTGTGTAATGCAGCCTGCTAATGCTCGGAGTATTTTGAGCCCCATTAAGTCTAATGAGCAGTGATGAAATTTAATTTGGAAGTTATCACAAGGGAAGCAGGCTGACCCGTTCTATTGTGAGTCAGACAGGAGGAATGTGGGAGAGAGTCCAACAGCGCCATAATTCAGCTGATTCAGGGTTTTTAGTGAGTAACTGAGCCGTGCAGCAGGAACCAGTACACACCAACACACAGCAAGAGTGGAGCCAGACTACAGAGCCAGCCTGGACGCTCAATAAATCTGACATCTGCAAGCGAGGTGAACATTATGAGCTCTGAGGTTTGCACCAGAGGAAGCAGAAACCCAATTCTGCTCATGACATGAGAAAATAATCAAGGCCTTCTTCCAGCTTAACAGCATGTGTTTACCTGAAATAAATGTTCCTTCATCACCACTTGGGGGCAGCAGAAAGGTATATTTTACTTGGGCTAGATCCATCTGAGAACAAGCAGGATCTTATATTCAACAATGTTTTCTTAAAAAATGGTTTGTGGAATTTGGCCAACAGTGCAACTATAGGAAGAAAACATGCAACATATATTTGTAAAAAGGTGAAAATAAAGAGATTTAATGTAAATATGTACAAAATGTTTGCTTGTTTCCCATAAGTTAGATACAAAGGAGCACATAAATAGCTGAAAGAAAAAAGCATGAATTTGGTGTTAACTCTCTTTAAGAGAAAGGTCTTTATTAGTATGTTTGTATTTTTATACACATTAAACACGCATACAACAGCATAAAACATGACTGATATCCCAAATATTTTAAAGTGTTTCACATTGAAGCACTGGTTTTCAAAAAGTGTGCGGTGCAGCATAATATTATATACATTATATGGCACAAAGTAGATCTAGATGCAATGGGGGACTTTAACTCACAAATGAAAGAAAAAAAATGTTTTAAGTACAGTGAAGTGAAAATGTTTAACCCATGATCATTTATAGAACCTATACATCTCTATAATAACAGTATACATTCATTCATCAGCTCTGATCATTCATCAGTGCATGGTTATTTGATTATCTACAGTATATCATCCAAGTCCTTTAGTGACTCGTGCCAGCACAACATCCATTTCTTTTACTGGTTCTGTTTAAAGGGAACAGGAAAAGGAAATGAACTGTCAAACTCAAAGCAGAAGAGGCCAAGATATCCTGACTTTTAGTCCCTAATATGGGTCAAGCTCCAAAAAACTAGCCTGGCTCTGCTCAAGAATAAAAAAAGTCTGCCTACCAGCACCTCTAAAGCTCACTTATTATATTTACACATTATATGTTGTTTGTTTAATCTGTACAAAAAAACCGAAGTGCAAAACCGACAAGTTGCTGTTTAAAATGTGGGTACTGGCTGGGCTATTTCTTGGCCGGGACCAGAGACTTGCTGGAGTCTTGTTGTCACTGTGAGGTTACCAAGCAACCAGCAGAGACTTGGGAAGTCACTGTAACCAGGGTCCTAGCATCCCTCCCATGGTGAGACCATGGATCTGCCCAGCAGCACTTCAAACCCTCTTCCTTAAAAAAAAAACAAAGACAAAAAAAAAAAAAAACGAGGGTGGAATATCAAAGGATGGGACTGATTTACCAACTGAGTGAGCACCTACATCATCTAGTCCAATCTTAACCAGGGCTGCACACAATCTGGTAGCCTACAGTGGGCAGAGTCCCTCCCCACCTCCATGCCTAGCCATCCTTGGCCTCTACACTTGCAGGCTCAGCTCCATGACACGATAGTTCTGGAGATGTATCTGCCCTAAGGGATAAATGCACCTTCACAGTCTTGAAACAGAGTTTGAAGCCTGTTTCCTCATCCAAGTCTCAGGCATTTACCTCAGAGTGGGAGCCCACACTAATGCTTCAAGGTGCTCTACTGAGAGGGACCCTGTGCCCTGGGCTCCTGCTGCCCCACAGGACTGAAGGTCATACCCCCAACACAGCCTTTGTTGGTGCACGGATGCTGCAGTTACATGGGTCAGACAGGGCTTTCCTAAGGGGACCCGCACCCAAACAATTGGGGAACAACTCATTGCCTTAGGCTCCAGCATCAATGTCAATTGAGATAGGGAGTCAGGTTAGGAAATCTGAGCTAGAACTGTGAAAGGGCCACAGGACATGTATCAGGACATCCAGTGGACCTAATTCACAAACGCAAACAAGACAAACAACTAACCCCAAGTGGGTAGCCAGCCAGGCACATAGCCAACAGGTCAAACACATGACTTTGTTGATACAAGATCTCCACCTGCACGGAGTGCAAAAGGACACTTTGTTTACTACCACTGGCAGTCAGGGAGGGATGAGACAGAACATCAGTTTCCTACAGTGACAGAGGTTACAGTTGCCACTGTGACATCCTTTTCTTTTATTGGTTCTGTTAAATGGATCCTTAATACATATAGTGAGGTACATTTTTAAGATGGCAGGTCACCTAACTGGTCAGATGCAGCATGAAAGGAACATCTTTATTTACACATCCAGCTAAAACAATATCTTCCATTACAGTGGTCACACTTCCCTTGTATCTAGTCCTCACTCAGTGTCTTGGCCTACAGGCAATTTTTACATGTTGACTCAGTGCAATAAGGCACAGGTTCACTTAGTGCTAATAGCCAGTGTGAGTTTACAAATTACCAACACAGATGCACAACATCGCAGTATCAAGTGTATCCGTACAGTATGTAAATAACAGCTGAGGCCCTGCTGAGAGGAACACTGTTCAACAGGTTGCTATGGAGACCAATCAACCATTGAGAGACATCCATCAAGAAACGGCCAATCAGATTTGGCATGATGTCTGTTTTGCATCAGAGCATTGTCATGGTACACAATTCTTCTCCCATCAAAAAGACTGCAGAACCTGCATTAACACAGATATCCTTTAAAAACAGAACAAATTCAGTTTTTAAAATGTCATGATGTAAAAAGGTTTTTCTTTTTCTTTTTTATGGTTGCAGTGATACCATACATGTTATGCTCATAACCATTACAATCACTATTATGTCATCTCTTTCTCCAGCACTTGGAGCTGCTGTTGTTTTGCTGACAGTGGAAGGCAAAAAATAAAAGATCTACTTTACTACTTTTAAAAGCAGGCAAAAACAAGAAAAAAATGACAAAATCCTGCAGGTTACACATGATGTCAAGAAAAGTGCATTAAGAGAAAGAAATCTGCAGCAGTTTCATAACAATATAAAAACAGGCACAATAAGGTAGAACTCCCAGTTTCTTTTCCCAGTTGGAGTTTCAGTTAATCAAACATTACTCAGAGGCAGAGTGTAACATTAGATCAGACACTATAGGTGAGGTTTAACCTTTACTTGTGACTGTTATCATTGAAAATACAGTTTGCTTTATTATACTGTATTCTCTCAGCCTGGAGGTAGGCTACATGAATATTATATTTTAAAGATAACAATGAAGATAACATGTTGCAGCACGTTGGTCCTTGCACAGTGTGCAAAGTTCAACACACCTGGAACCTCACAGTCATTTTCAGACAAGTTTGATATTTTTGTAGCTGATCATAGTGGAAGCAGTGATGAGGGTATTTGGCCAGCAAGATGTCAGCAGATAGGATGCTGTTTAACAAACAAATAAGTGTATATATATATATATATATATATATATATATATATATACATATACATATATATATTTCTGCCTCCAAGAAATGTTTCTTTAACTCCATCCCACTGTGTTTGCACCTTGGTCAGTAGTAGACATTATTATCTCCCAAAGACAAACATTACCATGGTACCTTTATATTTAATTACACCCATTTAACACCCACACTCACTTTTGCCTTATGACTCAAAAGCCACAAACAAGATTTCCAACAAGACACAATGCGGTGATTGCTGACAACCTGATATACATGACACACAACAGTCAACACATACTGTATATACTGCATGTCTAAAGTAATACATATTCATAAAATTATCAAATTAAGACTTATATATTAAATCCCTTATAGGAATACCCAGCTTTCTTAAAGGTGCAATATACGACATTCAGCCCCACTGGATGTCAGCAAACAACTATTTGCTATAAAGCTATAATGTAGTAATGGTGTCTTGAGCAGAGAATGAAGTCACACTCCCTCTGTGTGTGTGTTGTTATCTGAGCTTCTCTGCTCTTTGTTTTGGAAGCCGGTCCGGCCGTGCGTGCATGTTAGTGCATGTGAGTCCCTCCCTGTCACTCCCTGTCCCTCCCTGCGTCTGTCTTCAACAGGTCACATAGCTTGTCATATTACAGCTAAACACAGGATGTTTCTGAAAACATCTGAGGTGAGAAACAGGTATCGCAGTAACAGAATCTTGAACTATATTTGATCAGCACTGCCTAGTTTGACAGTTTGATCTGAGTTTCCCTGTGTTCAGATGCCACTTTCTTTTTTTTTCAGCTTTATTGACTTTATATTGTATATTGCACCTTTAAATAGTGTAAAAGCACTACATTAGGTTCAATCTGAAAGAGCTGTAAAATTGAACTTGCACAAGTACAACAATAACAACAAAATAAAAAGTTTTCAGGCTAGAAATGAAAAATATATCATGTCTTTCAAACCTATAAACACATGAAAATGACAACTTAAATCCAAAGGCTTTAGCTTCTGAAGAACCAACACATTCTGCCATTATCTGATTACGTTTAGGCATCATAAAAGTAAAAGTCATATTTCAAAACTGCAGTAAAAGGCAATACTCAATCAGCACCCATTCAACACGTGCAAACAATGAGCTCTCAAGGCACAACGACAACGGCCCTGCAGGGTATTGCACTGCAAAACGGTAGATTGTTTTAATGATATTATATATCATATTCTCTGAACTTCAATTATGAAGTAGATTTTCGCCTAAGGAGAAATGTTGCCACTCTTCTACAAGCACTCATCAGTGTTATCACCTTTAAACCTTTAAAAAATCAAAAATTTGTTGGGTGAAATATGCCCACATAGCTTTAGCATAACTGCAAAACCTAACCCAAAAATCTCAACAACCTTATAGACAACTCCAACCACATCTCATCTGTTTTTATCAGTAACAGCAGCAACACCTATAAATGACAAAATACCATCAACAGTGATATATAAGTTATGATAGTCTTTGTAAATTGTGAGAATCTGATTTTGATTGTTAATGTGCTTTTCAGCTGATACATTCATTCTGATACTATGAATTGTTCCAAAGATTCTAATACATATGAGCATCAAGATACTAATATCAAATATCCTTATGTATCTCTCTTGTAATCTGCCATGTACTGTTATGAAATGTTCACATTTCAGTGGTCATATGCATAATACTAAATAATTAGTTCCCTTTCTATCACAGCAGTAAGTCTGGAGGGAAAGGCACGTAGTTCCTGCAACAACCTGTCTATCATTTGGACTTGGGCTTGAGCTCTAGCACTTGTTTAGCTTTCCTCAGCATGAAGGCAACAATCAGTGCACATACAACCAGAGTGACCCCATACAGTACCACAAAGACAGCGGCCTCACCACTCTTATGCAGATGTGAGTACAGCTTTCTACGGCCCACGTAGTCGAGGTGTGACGCGTGGATCTGACACAGGGTGCAGCAGGATAGAAAAACATGGAACATCTGATGACTCTGTCCCACAAAATCGCACCGTCCAGGGAAGCAGCGCTCTAGCATGGGGAAGGAGAAGAAGAAGGCACAGCTGAGAAAGAAGACTACCTGCCCAAAGTGGTAGATAATGGCTGGGTCATTGCTGGCTGTAGACCAGGATAAGAGTCTGAGAGCCACAGGGCTGCTGTCCCAGATGTAGGCGAGGGCTGAGGGCACCACCTGGCCCACCTTGCGCACCCATGTCGGTAGGGTGTGGTTACGGTATTTGCCGTAGCAGCATCCCAGGCATGACAAACCGCTGAGGACTGCGGCAGTAGGCATGAAGATCCCATGCACGTGTTTGTGAAAGCTCTCATCCACAGCATAATAAAAGTGAACGACAGCACTGCCGTACTGATACTGCGCCACCCCAACATAGTCCAGAAAGAAGAAGGCATAGTGATACAGCTCAGACTTGCCACCCAGTAGGTGAGCTGCTACACTGAATGCCGAGTAGGCCAAGGAGGACAGGATGAGGATCAACAGCGGCCACGAGTGAGCATCACCAACAAAGTCCACCGTCTCAGAAAGTTGGCGCAGTTTAACCAGAAAAACTAAAAATGCCAGCAGGTGTGTCCAGATGTTGATGGTCTCATTGTGGCGCTGGAACAAGGACAGGAGGTAGTAGCGCCAGTTTTGGTGGAGCGGTCGGTAGCCGGTGCAGACGTAGCGCTCCCTGAAGTAGTAGGGAACGTCAGTGTCTCTCACGGTGCCGGGCATGGAGGGCGCCGCCTTAGTCAGCATCTGGGGAACCTGCCTGATCTGCTGCAGGCTGATGAACACTCGCCCAATTCTCTCCATCACAATCGTCGTCATAACTGTCAGTAGCTGACTGATGCACACCGGATGGTTCCTGCAGAGAGTTCAAATTGACAAATATTATGAAAAAAATGGTTTTTGTTGTGTTGTATCATCAGTAATCAGTATTTGTGATTCTTTTTAAATTTTGTTTCATATTAAGACGTGATGAAACAAATATGTTGGTGCTTATAAATACTATATAACCACTAATACACTTTAGATTTCACAGCAGACTGTAGCCATACACAGTGGCTGTGAAAACAGCGTGAGTGGACCCACCCAGTGCTGAGGCTGGCAGTAAGGGTTGTGAGGATGGGTGCAGGAAACAAAATGTTGCTGGATTCAAAGCAGTTGGCATGTATTGGGTAAAAGATAAGGTTAGTCTATCTCACATGCCCATATATACATTGAAACAGTTTTTGGTTGCTGACATTGTTCCTACTTTCCACAGAGGCTTCACCAGTCTGAAATAGTCAAATTAAGTGGCTATTTACCAAAGTTGCCATCTTTTTGATACACTATTCCCTCTTTTTATTTCCCTAGACAGTGTTTCCTTGCTAAGCTGTGGTGGAAGGATAGTAACACAAAGAGGGAATTTCACACCAAAAACACTTTAACTTACACCCACTTGGTTTGGCTAACTCAGACTGGTGACGCCTTTGTGAATCAGCCAATTTTTAATCAACCAGCAACTAATCTTCATGACAATCAACTGCTTCCTATACATTTTTCCCTGCTAGAGGCAGACCTAACATAAGTCTGTTGGCCCCTCCAACACTTCAAGAGTGACATATCTTGACTGCTACTGGAAACATAAAAACTGATGTGGAACAAAATTACATTTGAACACAAGAAATATCAAAATCTAATGGGCAGTTTGTCAAGAAATTTACTGAGCACGTTCATATTTCCAGAATGGACAGAGATTTAACCAGCTGAGACTCAGTAGAGTAACCAGGGTAACGATGCTTAAGGCCACCCTTGGCCTTTTGGGGGCCTTAAACCACAAACATATAAAGCCCCCCTAAAATCAAATCAAATATCAACCTGACTGGACCAAATGTCTGGTAGCACATTACCTCATGTCAAAGTGTTTTTCTCATCCAAAGGTCTAACAAAATTAACTGTCTATGTAACCTTATTTTATCAATTTAAAATATTGCACTACAACATAGCCTAAACAAGGCAAATGTGGCTATTACCAAAATGAGAACAGCCTTAGAAGATTGCACAGCAGGCCTTACTTCATATGTAAGTAACAATTACTAAGGTAGGATAATTCAGTGCTTAATACGGTGTGGCATGCTTCTCAGCAGTGTGGCCTGGGTATTTACACTTAAGATAAATAGGGAGTAGTTAAAGATTTGGTTTATTTGTGTACAGTTTAATAATCACAGTGTAGACAGACTGTCAGCTCAGTGTCAGTGCAGGAGTCTGATGGCCTGACCTTCAAGCCAGTGATCACCACCTGAGCTGTAGTCTGAGCTGTCTGAGCTCTGTTAGCATGCACTGCTATCGCTGTTTGAAAGTGATACTCCCATAGAATAATTTTTTTTAAAAAGCATAGCTGTAGCTGTTGAGTCATGGCACCTGATTTAAAAAGCCAAAGCAGACCAGGGATCAGCAGACCCTCACGCTCTCTAAAATTTAAAAGGGAAACGCACAAAACATGCACTATATACAATCTGGACATAAATGCAAGCAATAGTTACAGCACTCCCCCTAAAATTACAAATGGTCGCTTTTACATTTCTGTTTGATTTGTGGTACAGCTGTGGTAGGCAGAAGACAGGAAGCTAGTCTGGGTGTAACTGGGTGAAAGAGGTTTTTCTCGCTGTAATCATTCCTCCTGTTCACACTGGCTATTAAAAGATCCTCTTCTAATGTGCTTTCAGTGTAAGTGATGTGCATGTAAAAGTTTATCTGAAGCTTATATGAGGCTTCAGCAGTCTGAGTTAGTCATATCAAGTGGATATCTGCCACATTTAGCATCAAATTCTCTCTGTGTTTCCCTGTTGAGCTGCAGTGGAAGCTTCATATTAGCTTCAGATAAACTTGTAAATACATTTTTGCACAGAAGCAGGACTGTGGATTTTGGCTCCATCACTTACATTGTAAGTGCATTATAAAGGGATCTTCTAATAGCCAGTATGAACAGGAGGAATAATTATGACAAGAAAAACCTGTTTCAGTGTTTATGTGTGCGGCTGACTGTTGTTCTAAGACAGACTTGAAAAACTGTGAACCTATCTTTTAAAATATGTTTGGTGCTGTATTTACTGCTGTACTGTCCAGTTTGACTCTTCTACTAGTACTTGTAGGTGTAGAGAGCAACATGAAAAACAGAAATACCTGTACGATGTAATACAGATGTTACTGCTGTAAATACCAGTTACCTCATTAATGTTGTTGACTCACTTATATGGCAATACATGAGACTGCACTTTGTTATTGTAGTGAAAAGGTGGTACATTAATAATACATTTATAAAATGACCGTGAATCTGATCTGACACCGTGTAAATAACAATTAACATTACATAACGATATATTATGATTATTACACCTATTTCATGCATTGTTTTACAAATGGTCACATTTATTCACCGTTTACTGCGCAATTGTCGTAATGGTGCATCTCCAGGTGAGTTCTGGTGACATTTATTCCGATTCCGCCTCTGAATAGATGGTTTAAATGTATTTTTTATTGTTTTTTCATATTATTTAGTTTAATGTTTTACCAGCAGTAGTATAATTCTTAGTGGTACGGCGGGCAAACAGGAATGGGTGATTTTTTTTTAAGTTAAACGTGCCATGAAGACAGATGTTCCTCTTCCTTAATTAGTGCCCCTTTAAGCCCTTGAGAAAAAAAATCTGTATTATTTATTAGTGTCCGCCCCTGGGAACGTGCTGCTGTGTGTCGAATATCAAACACCATCAAACGGACTTCTTCTGGGTTCAGATTCACCCTTCATCTGTGTGCTGCTGTGAAGGTCTGGGACTTCAGAAAAGTTCTGCCACAGCCTGAAACAAAGGCCTAACTTACCCCGGTGCGCATCACTTTCTCATGCCAGCTACTGTTTCTACAAGCGGATACATTAACAATGTCAGTCTCACCTTGTCGTGATTGCTTGTTTCCTTCACTTTCCGCAGCTGAGTTGACCTCTTCCTCTCCCTCCGCCCGCCGACAGAAATATTCAACAGATGAATCGTTGCTCTGGTGTGAGAAGGCAGCGTTAAAGCTACTCGACATCAGCACCACACAGCCGGAAGAGTGGTGATTCAGCCAAAAATAAAGCATAATTCTCTGACTTCGTTTAGTTAGAAATAAAGCTACAGACAGAAAACAAACTGGCCTGATGGGCATGAGAATCATCCCATAAATAATACAGTAACATATATATCAATTAAAATATAATAGAAATGAGAACTAGTGCAAAGAAAATGTTTTTCATATATTTTTTTCTTTTTTTTTTAAATCAAACGTCCACTTCCTAACTCTGGCTTATATAAACTTAGTATTGGCAGGTATACAGGCAGGCTTGGCCAACACACAGAAAGTTTGTAGACATGTAGACATGTTGTAAAAAGGTGTCACCCTATCAAATATATTCATGTAACGCAGGAGCGGCCTGTGCCATAGGCCACATAGGTGGTCGCCTGAGGCACCAAATGAGTGGGACGTGTTTTATTTTTGTTGTTGTTGTTGTTTGTCTCACCGACAGGTGTGCTTGTGTACAACTTTTGGAAATATGCACTTAATCTCCCTCCATAATGTTTTTCCTCTGTTTTCCTCCACAGACTTGCATTTTCATTTGACTTTCAAAGCCAGAAAGTCAGTTTTCGCCTGACACCACCACCAGTCTTCATGTGCTACCTCAGGCCAAGCCACCTAACACCTCACTGAATGGCACCTTGACCCCCACCTGCCTTTTTGTCTGGAGGACTTGGAGGACTTTGCCTGGGCTGGAGGAACCATTGTTGTTGGGCTCCAATCTAAAATCTTGCCTAAGGCACCAACATAGCCAGGGTCAGATGTGTTGTGTTTTATTTTGAAAACTGATACCGGAAATGAACTGTACTTGTTAGTGTGCTAGACACCGAGTCCATCAGGAGGAAGAAGGTGGTTTTCAATAAACCAAAAAAAAAAGGAAAAAAAAAAGAAAAACTTACGGGAAGAAAACTTAATTCGAACGTGAGGAGCCTTAACCCTGTCCAGTCCTTCTGCAGCAGACAGACATTCAGATAGCAGGGGAGATGTTTTATGATGTGATCATCTGTAAATACATATTAAGCTCTTATCTGAGAGAATATAACAAAAAACGTGCTCCAACGTTCGGGAGTCTTTCACGACTTCACCAACTTTTATCTGGAAGCAAAGTATCTCACTTAAATCTGCACGTGACTAATAAGAGAGCAGAGAGCAGAGCAGGTATTCAGACTGTGTGGGTGTGAACTCCTGGAACATTCTTTCTCTGTGACTGGCTGCTCAGGGACATTTTTACTTAAACAGATATCATGCCAGCAGCAGCTAGAACCACACTCCACATAGTTAAGATACGTATCAAATTTTACTTACTTAGGTGTGTCAGACAGGCTGTCAGGATTAGTTGAGGGTGTTCAATGAGAATGATTTGTGATTATACTGTTGGCAAAGTTTGGAGGCAATAAAATCCCCATTCTCACTTTAAAACCCCTGACATTGTAATATAACCTAATGCTTAAGGGAAATTTAAAATAACTAGCTAAACATAAGTGATCATAAGTTGATCAAGTCAAGTCCAACTTGACTGAACTGAAAGCATATTAGTTTTCAACCAAAAGGAAAATCATGGGATATTTTATAGTTTATATGAATATAAGAGTTTGACATTTCTGGAAGTACATTTATTTGCTTTCTTGCCGAGAGTTAGATGATACACTACTGTCATATCTGTCCTAATGAAGTGCAAAAGCTTCAGTTGTGCTGCTGGACTATTACTTGGCTGGGAGCTGTGAATTCCTGTTAAACCAATAGCCAGCACACAATTCCCCATAAAACCAGAACTTGTTGTTTTTACACTTTGGTTTTTGCATGAATTAAACAAACAAGATATACGTGTAACCTGCTGTTAGTGAACTTAAGAAGTGCTGGTAGACAGATTTTTACTGACAGACAGGCTTCCCCATGTTTCCAGTCTTTGTGCTAAGCTAAGCTAACCATCATATTTACATGAGAGTGATATTGAGCTTCTCATCCATGGGCAAGAAAGCGAATAAGCATATTTCCCAATATGTCAAACTATTGACTTCATCAATGTGTGACCAAGTTGAACTGGCAATAGACAGATTTAAAAAATAGTATCAAAATGGATTAATCAGAGTCAGAGATATCTTTTTTATTCCACACATTCTTTTTCTTTGCCCCACCTGGCACCTACATTACTCACAATACAACCGACAGAGATTTGGGTATGTTAGTAGCAGCTAATGTAGCTTAAACAGAAATGAGGAGCAGGCTACAGAAATCTGGTAATTCCACTTTAACTCTGACTCCAAATGTCTCAAAGTTACAGCACTGAGGCAGTTTATTAGACTTTTCTAAGATTCCTCTGGAGCCACAAAAGGCTCTCTACAACTCTAAACAGAGTTTGATCTGTAACATTGGTGCACTTTCTCTTTAAAGGGGGATTTAAAGGGCTTGGTGATATTTCAGGAAATTGTTCTGAATCAAATCCAGCGTGTGTAAATAATAATGGCCCAGATGCCAGTAGATTTCTGTATCCCAGTTGGTTATCAAATCTATCAATGGTCTCCATTGTTGTTTGGATCTAAGGCAACAGAACTTGTTGCATAATCAGTTAGCCTGAAGAAGTAGTCAGAGTTGGCTCTGGGGCTTGAGCTCCCCTCAATGTAAATTGTCCAGTGCGCCTAAATATTTCCTAACACTTCATTTTCCTCTTAGAGCATAAGAACACTAATAGCTGTCTCCAACAGCAGAGGTTTAGACGTTTACAGTGCCTGTGAGTGACTGATTTTATGTTTGATTACTGAGGCATTGAAAACACAACTTTTGGACATATATATATTCAATGCATATGTTTTGGGGTAAAAAAGCCTTCTTTTATAAGTATCTCATCATCCACAGGAGTTAGATAATGTGACAGAGTACAAACTAAGAGAGTGAAACAAAGTGAAAACTGATTTCTCTTGGGGAGACAAATACAATGAAAGAATTCCTAAGAAAAAAAAGTCCTATTTTGAACTAGTTTCTGTGGGGCTCTGGTGTTGGGAGAAAAAAAGAGTCTATCTATGCTTTATGCATTTAATCAACCTCATGAGAGTTTAATATTTGCTTCTTCTGTTTTACAAATGAATAGTCAGTTCCCTTTATGTAATATAGGCATTGCATGTGTGCTTTATCATGTCTATCTTCATGAGGACCAATTTTTAGTTTTAGA
Organism: Scomberomorus guttatus; assembly: GCA_038419695.1. Lineage (NCBI taxonomy): Eukaryota > Metazoa > Chordata > Actinopteri > Scombriformes > Scombridae > Scomberomorus > Scomberomorus guttatus. The sequence goes on from CM076461.1 coordinate 23,294,263, forward strand.
TCTTCAAAGTGACAGCATTTTTGGCTTTGGCTTGTGTTGGCTTGTCACTTCCTCAAAGGGCCATTTGATAGTTAAGACCTGAGATAAGGTTGGAGTTAAATTTAGGTTAAAATAAGGCATGCAAGTGTTGAGGCATGCATGGTTAATGGTTAGCAGTTAGGGAGTCCATTATGTTGAAGAAAGTCTTCACAAGTATAGACGTAGTTAGTGTAAGAAAGGGGGAATGCGCTCATTTGTTTGCATATTTGTTAGTATGTGTATACTGGAGGATGATAAGAGGAGGAGGGGAAGAACAACAGAACAGATGTAAAAGATCTTTTCACTCTGACTGCACATTTCACTGAAATAACATCAGAAACTGCAGGTTGAGATCTGGGATTAGTCGTTTTCCAGCTTCTCACTGTGTTTGCAATAATCAACACTCCCGTCCTGTCCTGGAAGAAATTAGTTCACCGTGTACTGTACAGCAGAAACTGTGGTCCACTTACAGGGTCAGACTAAATCTGGCCCGACCAGTTTTACTCTACAGACAGGATTTCATCTGAAAAACTGGCTCCATTTAAATATGTAAAGTGCTGATGGGAGCAAGTGCATAATGTTAAATTAGTGATTAATTTGCACACTGGGCAAATTAAAGCTGCAGTTGCAGTTGCATCTAATTTAATAGATGAGACTCATTCGAAAAGGCTGAGTGGTAATTTGAATTGGTAAAACATTTCTGTTGCTAAAATTAGATTCAAATGATAGGTCTGCATGATGTGAATTAATGTCTAGAACAAGTGTAAATTATGAAAGTGTGCTCAGTTGCGAGACACATGAGCAAAATTGAGCATTTACTGTCGGTCTGATGTTTTGTCAACAAAATATTCAATCTCTGTCTCTGAGTTTTTTTTTAATACAACTTTATTTTCAAGATGTGAGGCAAGATAGTGACATAATGAAGGTAAATAACAAAGAAAAAAGAATAAAAGAAGGACAAACAACAGCTTAAAAAAAGGCTACAAATAATAACAGCAAAAATAGTACACACATTTAGCCTATATACCCTCCAAATATACCTGTACCACCCCCACCCCCCACTCACCTCCAAATCCCCACAACAATTCATCCATGTATACATTCAAATTCATATTATTCACAGGTCTTTCTCTCTCTATTCTATCACTGTCTTCCCTCATCCTCCCCACCACCGAAAGCAGGTCACACAATGATATAAGCAGAATTACATATACCATAAGGGAAAGGTGAATTCTTATAAATAAAAAGCTAGGGTACAAATTAACCAATCAATATTAATTCCATTAATTCCATAAACCTAATACAACTGGAAAGAGAGAGACAAATTATAGAAATAAATTAATTAATAAATACACGATAAGGATGAAAAGAATCAAATGATGTACTCCCCTGTTTGATTGTTGACTCCTCCCAATATCTATTTATCCAATAGCAATCTACTGGCTATCTGAGTGTCTGATGAAATTACTGTATTTTTTCTTAAGCTGAGGTGCAATATCTTCATATCTTATGTTGTGGCATTTCGCCCCCACTTTCTATGTAACTCTCCCATTTGGTCCACAGTATGCATCTCATTCTAAGATTTCCTCTGGTTTTATATGTTAACTGCTCCATTTCTTTTACTTGTTCCATTAGGTCCCTCCATTTCTCTACTCTAGGGCTCAGTCTCTGAAGCCAGTTTTTTGTTATAAGTTTAAGAGCAGTTATCTTTAATATTCTAGTAAGGTATTTCAGTTCTGACTATCCCCCTTTTTTTCCTAGCAATATGAACTCATGGTTAATTTTGAGGTCGATTTTTAAAACATAAATGATTTCTGTACAAATATTTTCCCAGTACATTTTCAAAACAGGATAGAACCAGAAGATGTGGCTATAATCAGCATGGTGTTCTCTTGATTGTTGAACAGGTATTACTGCCCCACGAGAACCAGATCTTGGACCACTGCCACAGCACAATAACATCTGCTTATCGTGTGCACACAAAAACGCCCCTGGGAACATCTGACCACGCAATGATACACTTGGTTCCCACCTACAGCCAATTGACACAAATGAAAGTCTAAGGGCTTGCTTTGAATGCAACCCTGGATGAATACACAGACACAATGACATCATATATGAACTTTTGTGAGAACATCTGCATACCTATTAAATCTGTGACATCATTTGATAACAATAAACCCTGGTTCACATGTGATTTAACTGAATTGCGGAGGAAGAAAAACACTGCATTTAAAAGGGGGAACCTGGAAAAATACGAGGCAGCAAAATATGAATTCAGATACGAATAAGGAAAGTAAAAACATATTATGCCAAAACACTGGAGGACAAATTTGGCACAAACAACCCCAAGACAGTATGGAAAAGTCTTTAGAAACTGACCAATTACAAAAAAAATCACCTAACCCCACTGATGCAGACCCTGAACTACCAGACAGGCTGAGTGCTTTTTTGCACGGTTTGAGAGGCTCACTACATGCACATGGCCATTCCCAACCTCTCATCTAATCACCACCATTCACAATTGAAACAAACACAGTAAGGAGGGTGTTTGGTAAGCTGGACAAAAACAAAGCAGCAGACCCACACCATCTAACCCCAGCCTTACTAAGCCACTGCTCAGACCAACTGGCCCCAGTCTTCACGGATATCTATAACTCCTCACTCAGTCAACAAAAGGTCCCAGCTTCCTTCAAAAACTCCATCATTATCCCCATCCCCAAAACAACAAAAATATCTGGCCTCAATGACTACAGGCCTGCGGCCTTGACATCAGTGACTATGAAGGCATTTGAGCGCATAGTCCTGACACACATTACATCAGTCGCATCCCTACTGATGGACCCACTACAACTTTAATATCTCTCAAGCCAGTTCACAGATAATGCAGTCAACCTGGCACTGCACTACACCCTCCAACATCTGGAGTCCAAAAATGTCTATGCAAAAATTCTATTCATACATTCTATCAACCCTCTCAAGCTATTCAGGAAACTTAAGAACATGAATATTAACACCTCACTTTGCCTCTTGATCCTGGATTTTTTGAAGAACAGGAGCCAAGTTGTAAAAGTCAACAACATAACTTCCCTCCCCCCTCACTACCATCACAGGGGTGCCACAGGGATGTGTTCTGTCCCCAGTGCTCCTCTCCCTCCTCACCAATGATTTCAGATCAACATCAAGCTCCATCAGGATTCTGAAATACACAGACAACACCACAATCGTTGGACTGATCTCTAAAGACAGGAGGTGGCGTTCTTTCATCCATGCCAATATATCGGCAAGGCATGACGAGATCCGAGCTGAGACTGTGTTGTCTTCTGGTGGGAACAACAGGAAGAGCTGGGTATTGTCAGCATAGTAATGGTATGAGAAACCATGGGAGTGGATTATTGTACCATGTGAGATGGTGTATATTGAGAAGAGAAGGAGACCGAGCACTGACCCTTGAGGAACCCCGTGGATAAGCTGTGCAGTTTGGACACTTCTCCCCTCCAAGATACTCTAAAATATCTCCCCGAGAGGTAGGACATGAAACAGCGGAGGGCAGATCCTGAGATACCAAGCTCAGTGAGTGTGGAGAGGAGGATTTGGTGGTTAACCGTGTCAAAGGCAGCTGACAGATCTAGCAGCAACAGAGCTGAGGACTGATGAGCAGCAGCTCTAGCCAAACACAGTGATTCCATTACCAACAGGAGTGTAGTCTCAGTAGAGTGCCCCTTCTTAAGGTCAGACTGATTTGGGTTGTACAGGTTGTTCTCAGAAAGGAATTCAGAGACTTGGTTAAAGACCGTGCACTCAAGTATTTTTGATAGGAAGGGCAGGAGTGAAACCAGGGGAAATGATCTGTAGAAAGTTGGATGGTATTGGGTCCAGTGGACAGGTAGTGGGACAAGAGTACAGCAGAAGTTTGGAAAATTCCTCCTTCGTCAGTGGGGAGAATGAGGACAGTGTGGCCCTGTTAGCTGGCAGCTGCAGACTGAGTTGGTCAGGCTCAGAGAAGTGGTTACTGATGGCAGAGACCTTATCAGTAAAAAACAAGGCAAACATGTCTGCAGTGAGCAGAGTGGAGGGCAAAGGAGGAGGCGGATTGAGGAGTGAGTTAAAAGCAGAGAACATTTTCCGAGCATTTTTTTGTGGTGCCACAGACCGTGTTCTGATAGTACGTGATCTTAGCAGTTTTTAAACTGGAGAAGAATGATGCTAGGAGACCTTGACAGTCACTGAGGTCAGTGGGCTTTCTGGATTTACATCATTTTCTTTCTGCTGCTCTGAGTTAAGCCCTTTACTCTCTGATGACTTCAGTGAGCCATTGACTGGGGGGGTGCTGCGAGCAGGTTTGGATGTTAGAGGGCAGAGATTGTTAAGAGAGAAGGCTAGCGAGAAACAGAGTGTATCTGTAGCCTCATTGACAGGGAGTGAGGAGAATTCATTATGAGGAGGCATTGTAGCCAAGACCTTGTTGGAAAGTTGAGTCGGTGTGAAGGACCGGATGTTGCAGGGAGACCATTTGCGGAGGAACATGAGGATGTTCCAGTAAGGTGATCGTGAATTGAATAAAAAAGTGGTCACACAGATGTAGGGGGGTGACAGTCAGATTTGCTGGAGCAATTCTTTAGAGCAAAAGACTTTAGAGCAAAACAATCACTAAAAGCACCTATCCTCATCGAAAGCCAACCAATTACAATAACTGACTCCTTCAAGTTTCTTGGCACACACATCAGCAATAACCTAAAATGGGACCTCAATGCTAACCATCAATGCAAAAAGCCCAACAGAGACTCTACTTCCTGAGAGACCTCAAAAAGCATAGAGTCAGGAAAAGTCTACTGGTCCAATTTTACACAGCCATAATCCAGAGCATCTTGTCACTATCGATTACTGTCTGGTACGGAAACACATCTAAGCACACAATAAAGAAAATGGATACAATTATCACCAGAGCATCAAAGATCATAGGTTGCAAACTCCCCACATTGGACTCCATATACACACAATGTACCATCTCACAAGCTATCAAGATCATAGGTGACCCTCTCCACCCAGCTCACCATCTGTTTCAGTGTCTCCCTTCTGGCAGAAGGTACAGGTCACTAGGAGGCAGGACAGAACCCCTTAACTGGAGCTTCTTCCACAAAGCTGTACAGCTGATAAACACACAAAAGCTGGTCTAATTGTATTGTAGGGTATGTGGAGCAGTTTAGGCCACTGCATGTTTCTTCTTGTACTTATGTCCTTTATGTTTGCACTGTTGTTGTATGTGATGTATTGTTACAGCTATTCCATCTGTACTGTGATTAATTCCACCGGCCTAGCCGTGTGGTAATAAAGGAAACTTGAACTTGAACAAAATATCTCATCTGAAACTTCCATGCATATTCTCACCAGAACTGTGATGTTGTTGTCTTATGTGAAGATAAACTATAGTGTATAGAGTTTATACTTGATGGTCAGTATAGTATTAGCTCTAGATTGGAAGGATCTCTTAAAATGTTTCACGCATGAGTAACTTGATTTCACAGTTTGAAATAGATCTTTTGAGTGTGAGGTTTTCACTCTGTCTGTCTGTTTATCTCTCTTACAAATATTTGCACATTTCCTGCTGTTAACCACACGCACTCACTCAATAATTTCACTTCCTGTGCCAGGCCCATTTTATTCTTGCCCCCATACTCCTTAGTATCTGTCCATTTTTAATTTATGATTTTATTTTAGTTTTTTTTTTTTACACTTTTTATCACAGCATCTTAAGATGTATTTCTCAGAACATTGAGTCAGCCTTTGCTGCTATACTGTATATACTTACATGGTGAGTGTTAGTTACACCATGTTGTTGATATGTTAAAAATTAAAGCATAAGGTTGAAGACATGGATTAGAAAAGGATTCACTCTCTGGGTAAAGTGAGCAACTGCTTCAGGGCCCTTAAAGACATCCAGGGGCCTTAAGAGTCCCAGGTTTGCTCTACTTGTTAATCAGCATACACACGTGGACAAAATTGTTGGTACCCCTCAGTTAATGAAAGAAAAAACCCACAATTCTCACTGAAATCACTTGAAACTTACAAAAGTAATAATAAATAAAAATGTGTTGAAAATTAAACAATCAAAACCAGCCATCACTTTTGAATTGTTGATTAACATAATTATTTAAAAAGACAAACTAATGAAACAGGCCTGGACAAAAATGATGGTACCCCTATAAAAGATTTAAAAAATAATTTGACCAGAGGGACATGTTTAACTCAGGTGTGTCCTTTAATTGACATCACAGGTGTCTTCAAGCTCATAATCAGTCAGTCTGCCTATTTAAAGGGTGACAAATAGTCACTGTGCTGTTTGGTGACAAGGTGTGTACCACACTGAACATGGACAACAGAAAGCAAAGGAGAGAATTGTCCCAGGACATTCGAAACAAAATTATAGACAAACATCTTAAAGGTAAAGGCTATAAGACCATCTCTAAGCAGCTTGAAGTTCCTGTGACAACAGTGGCACATATTATTCAGAAGTTTAAGATCCACGGGACAGTAGCCAACCTCCCTGGACGTGGCCGCAAGAAGAAAATTGATGACAAGTTGAAGAGACGGATAGTTCGAATTGTAACCAAAGAGCCCAGAACAACCTCCAAAGATATTAAAGGTGAACTCCAAGGCCAAGGTACATCAGTGTCAGATCGCACCATTCGTCGTTGTTTGAGCCAAAGTGGACTTCATGGGAGACGACCAAGGAGGACACCACTGTTGAAAGCAAATCATAAAAAAGCGAGACTGGAATTTGCAAAAATGCATGTTGACAAGCCACAAAGCTTCTGGGAGAATGTCCTTTGGACAGATGAGACAAAACTGGAGCTTTTTGGTAAAGCACATCAACTCTATGTTCATAGACTCAAAAATCAAGCGTATGAAGAAAAGAACACTGTCCCTACGGTGAAACATGGAGGAGGCTCAGTTATGTTTTGGGGCTGCTTTGCTGCATCTGGCACAGGATGTCTTGAATCTGTGCGAGGTACAATGAAATCTCAAGACTATCAAGGCATTCTGGAGAGAAATGTGCTGCCTAGTGTCAGAAAGCTAGGTCTCAGTCGCAGGTCATGGGTCTTCCAACAGGACAACGATCCAAAACACACAGCCAAAAACACCCAAGAATGGCTAAGAGAAAAGCGTTGGACTATTCTGAAGTGGCCTTCTATGAGCCCAGATCTGAATCCCATTGAACATCTGTGGAAGGAGCTGAAACATGCCATCTGGAGAAGACACCCATCAAACTTGACACAACTGGAGCAGTTTGCTCACGAGGAGTGGGCCAAAATACCTGTTGATAGATCTAGAAGGCTCATTGACAAATATAGAAATCGTTTAATTGCAGTGATTGCCTCAAAAGGTGGTGCAACAAAATATTAAATTATGGGTACCATCATTTTTGTCCAGGCCTGTTTCATTAGTTTCATTAGTTTCATTTTTTTAAATAATTATGTTAATCAACAATTCAAAAGTAATGGCTGATTTTGATTGTTTAATTTTCAATAAATTTTTATTCATGGTTACTTTTGTACATTTCAAATGATTTCAGTGAGAATTGTGGGTTTTTCTTTCATTAACTGAGGGGTACCAACAATTTTGTCCACGTGTGTAGGTGGCGTACCTTTGCTGATGTGTTATTATCTCAGTTTGTGGCCTTGTATTGTTGAGGGGCTCTGTGTCAAAACATGTTTTAACACGTGCTATTTTAGTTTATTTTGCTTCAAAGAGGACACATACCATCAACTTTGAGGTTTCATAGTAGCAAAAGTACAAGAATAGATATATAGTAAAGACAAGTAATGAAAAAACATTTACTGTACACAAAATGAAAGATGAAAAACACGAAATAAAAAATACAAAATACTGTAAAGACCAATATAACTAGTAACTATAAAGTCACAAATTAGTGAGGAGACAAGGAAGATGCATTAATGAAATTGCCACAAACTAACTGACACACAGAAAAACTAGTGCCAGGTAATATTATAAGAGTACTGTTTTTGTCTTTGAAGGCATACAGTAATGAAGCTGCACTGTATAGTCTTTGTGTGCACTCTACTTAAAGGGAAGGGAGGTGACAGGCTAAACACAATGCACAGGGTGTGGGAGGTTAGGAGTCAGTTGGTCCTGGGGTTCCCTAACAGTGTAATCCTCCAATGTTAGCACATTTTGTTTTCTCCACCCAACATCTGCTGTACTTTAAGGTGTACATCACTTTAACTTGTTCAACCAGTTTTCAACCAGTTTTCCAGTAAGGTGACTCTTGTTTGTTTGTATTTCACTTGAAGACTGTTTTTAGCAAGATTCCCATACCGTGTCCAGTAATTGTCAATTATATCCACAGAGGGGCAGTGTTTCTTTTTGTAAACTTGTCTATTGTAGCAGACAGTAACTCATTCATAAAGGAGCAAATGACATTGGGTTTTATGAAGACCCCAAACAAGAAAAAACTTGGGGAATGTGGTAGGTGTGTGTTTTGTGAACACAGTTTACATTAACCGTGATCATGTTTGTCCTGTTTTATAGATTATGACCATTTATCGCTAACATATTGCAGATCCCAACATCAGCTTTTAGAAAGTATATGAATGTACACAACATAAATAAGTACACCAAAGCTGAGAGGGAAAGAAATTCATGTCTGCACCATGGCCAGATTAACCCTTTAGGTGCCTTGGGGCAAAAATGAGCTTGCATAAACTGTGGATTAAGGGGAACCTATTATGCTCATTTCCAGCTCTACTAGAGTAGCTTTGCATGATTCACAGTTCAAAAAACTTTTTATTTATCTTATACTGGCCCTTTATGCAGTCCCTCAGTTCAGCCTCTGTCTCTAACAGGCAGTCTTAGCTCCTGTCCCCTCCAGATGAGCCCAATCTGTTCTAAGTGGCCAGCTTTCCGGAAGCCTGCCGAGGGGCAGCTGTATCAGAGTCGTATTTAGTTACCACCGATGCAAACCCAACATTTCCTGCTTTACTGCTTCATATTAAAAGCTTTTAAATGACTAAATAATGGGAGACTTTTATTGTGAAGAATTTACAGGAAATGAAACGTGTTCCTCACCGAATTAGCAGAGCTTCGTTAGCTGCGCTAAAAACTGATCGACACAACAACAACATATGGAGATATTTGGAGCTCTTTGTTCAGCGGATGAATTAGAAATAATGCAGGAAGAAATAGTATAAGCAGAAACAGCCACAGTGATGATGATGTTTGATGAAGAGCTGCAGATGACCAGCACACCTCCAACAGGTAAACTACTTATTTTACTTTACCCTGCTGTGTAATGGAAAAACACGAGTCACACGACACTTGAGTCATGGCTTAGCATGACTACCCCCAAAACATTGCAAAAACAACATAATGTTAGCGGATTGTAGCAGTGAACTGGTGTGCTGTGTGTGGAGCAGGCGACCATATAAAGAAATCAGTCACGAGCTGATGTCGGCTTGGGCTGAAAGTAGAAAAAAAACGTTGGAAACCGAGCGCTCAGAGCAGTCTGAAGCCAGTGCTTTTTGCTAACAGGGATTACTTCTACATACGTTTACCTCGTCATTTGAAACTCTAGCCACATTTAATATGGACATCCAACACTGTAACATTATATATATGACTGAAAATGAGGAAAAGCATAATAGGTCCCCTTTAAGTTGTAATGACTTCCTTCTTGTCCCCAGGAGGTCTAAAATTCGAAGCTGGGTGTATTGTTGAACAGAAAATCAATACACAATTTCAACAAATTACATTGAATCAATGGATTGATTCATTATGGTGTTGTATTTGTGTGTTTTTTAGTTACACATTTCACAAGGTTTTAATTAGCCTTTAATGAAAAGTTTTTCACCTCATGGGAGCTTTTTAAGTGACATATCAGAGAGTGATGGCTTTAAAATAACAGCATGCAGAATTGTTTTTCTTTGTCTCTAACCCCACTCCTTTTTTAACCAGTAAAAACACAACTTTTTGCCTTCTCTACTCTTTTATACAACCTTTCTGATAAATTCACATTCTCAAATGTGTCTCTAAAACTGTGGAATCAGACCCTCATTTCATGTTGTAGCTGGATAATCACAATCCAGGGATCTGGACTGGAAACTAGCAGACACTTGACATTTTACTTTTCAAACCTTTGACTGAAAAAGATACCATGTCACCGAGTTACAGTCCCAAAAGCAACACATCTTCTGGCCTAATTGGGTTGGATGGCTCAGCCAGATATCGAGGTGGCATTTTGCCGGAGAATTCCCTCCGCTCCCTGATGATGAGCCCAGTGTGCCTTCGTTTATCAACGTCTGCCTGCTTTTGCTGAGTAGTTTGTTTTTGCCCTTCGCACAATATATCACCTGTCACATTTAATGGGACCCAGTATGGAGTACACAGGGCCCCAGCAGATCCCTTGGGTTCATCTTTGTTTCCATTTCCACCATTGCCATAGATAGCTGCTTCGATAGCTGCGACCCTCCGGCTCTGCTGTACTGGAGTGCTCTCTTTCTGCTGGTATAAAAACAAATAGTGGCTTTTTGCAATAAACTGGATAGAAGTCCCATTAAACATCTTGTGATAGGATTGAATTAGGATAACAACAATGGATCTGTGAAATACAGTTCAAATGCAAAAGTACAGCCACAGATGATGCACGATGCCCAAACAAATATCTTTTCCTGCCACAAAAATGATAAAGTCCAGTTGGTATGTTAGTTTGGTATTATTTTATGATTATTTCTGTGATACTAATAACATCATTCTCTAATGTATAAGACTGTTTTTGCTCTCCTATCTGTCTAACAACTTTAGTGATGCTTACATTCATATATCATTGTAAAATGAGCTAACATGCTTTGCCATAACCCATATTTGTGTGTTGTTATGGCTATCCAAGCAACATATGTGCATCAAATAAAGGGTTAACTATTGCTAATTTGAAATTGTTGCCTATACCAACCTTTTTGGCTCATAACTCCTTAAAATGAGTCAATATCTTCCTGTGACACCAGTTTGGGAACCACAGGCCTATATGATGCTTTTGTAAATAATTCACATGATCCTTGATACTATGAAGTCAGAAAGACTATGGCTGTAACCAACGATTATTTTTTATTACAGATTAATCTGCCAATTATATGCTTGATTAGTTGACATTTGGTCCAAATGTCAAAAAACAGTGATACACGCCCATCACGTTTTCCTGAAATGTCTTGTTTAGCCCGATCAATTTTTCATAACCTAAAGATATTCAATTTACAATGATGTAAAACTAAGAAAACCAGCAAATCCTCACACTGAATAAGCTAGAACCAAAGAAGGGTTTGTGTTTTTACTTGAAAAAAATACTTTTATCAAAATGATTGCAGTCATTTGCTGGTGATTGACTTATTGATTTATGGATTAGTCCTTTCAGCTGTATAGCGACAAGGTTTGACTGTGGTAAAAGTTGCATAAAAGTTAAGATTTGTTTCTATTTGATCAGTTTTTGTCTGTCTTATTTATTTGTTATGATGCTTTTGTAAGCCCATATTTTCTATCCGTTTTCTGTTACACCAAAAACCTCACAGATTTCATTCATTAGTTGGGTAACAGCTCTGTCGTAGTTCACACCTTCAGAATTCTAATAAATGCATTTTTGGAACTGGATTTTTTTCTCTTTTTTGGTGAACCATATTCTGCATGTATTATATCAGAAATCACATGACTTCTAAATTTTTAAATAGCCCTTTTTACTCTCAAAAGAAAATTATTTATGCATACATGTGTGCTAATAATTAATTCTAAGAGGCATTAATTAATATAAGCATTACTGGCATGCAAATTTCTGGCCTGCACTGAACAGTTAAACCAACCAGTATCCATTCCAACATTTAGCCTCAATGACTTGGCCGTTTCATTATCCAACTAAATAAAGTTAGCTGTCACTTCCCTGCAAGTGGTGTGTGTGTGTGTGTGTGTGTGTGTGTGTGTGTGTGTGTGGTCCAGGTATTTCTCATGTTAAGGGGACTCACCTCCCTTTTGGGGACAAAAAGCAAAGTAGAAAAAAAACGCTAATAGCCCCCTTAACGTAAATCTTTAATTTTAGGGTGAATTGGTTTAAATTTAAGGTAAGTTTAGGGAAATGTTAAGACATGACACATGTATGACACATTTCAGACTCAAGACCAGTTAATTGGGGATGACAAAGTCGTGTCCCCAATTGGGGAAAAGCTGATTTTTGGGTCAGTGGTTAAGGTTAGAGTTAGGGTAAGTCTCCAGGAAATTATGTCTATGTAATGTCCCCAAAAGTGACCTAAGTAAACATATGTGTGTGGTCTGTCATAGGCTACTTTTGGGGACAAATTTCAGATTTAGGACCAGTTAATTGGGAAAAAGCTGATTTTTGGGTCAGTGGTTAAGGTTAGGGTTAGGTTAAGGTTAGGGTTAGGGGTTAATCTCTAGTAAATGCATGTAAGTCTATGTAATGTCCCCAATAGTGATTTAAGCCACTTTCAGGGACACAAACTAGACTAGACCAGTTGATTGGGGACAGATTGTGCAACTGGGGGACAAAAGTCATGTCCCCAATTGGTAAAAAGCTGATTTTTGGTTCAGGGTAAGTCTCCAGGAAATGAATTTAAGTCTATGTAAATATCCCAAAAGTGACTTAGGTAAACCTGTGTGTGTGTGTGTGTGTGTGTGTGTGTGTGTGTGTGTGTGTGTGTGTGTGTTGAAGTTGAAATAAATGTTAAATGTACTGTTGTTTGTTTTATTGTTTGACTACATTGCACCGGATTGATCTCTTCCCCTCGCTGGCTCGCAGAGATCCCGGAAGCTGCTGCTGCCGTCAAGAAACATAACAGTAACAGAGGAAGAGCTTTCTATTGTTTCTTTCAAATTAAAAGGTACACTGAACTACTATATTGTACTTACCATTTATGTAACATCTCTGCGGCTCTTCTGTTTTTATTTTCCCGAGTGAATCATAATGAATTGGAGATGTTGCGTTTACACCATCGACTGCCCCCATATTTATTACCAAAAACGGGGAGATGTTCAGTTTTATTTTGATGCTAAACCCTCTATTTCCGGTTGTATTCGGTGTTTGTGGTTGACTTGACTCAGCTGTAAGTGGGACAAATGAAGTTCATTTTCCACAGCTGGTGATGGCGGATGTTGTTGAAAAAGACACCATGAAGAATTACCACATAGCGTCAGAGAAAATGAACCCAGAGGCCAGCCGCTATCCTTACTGTATTGTGTGGACTCCCATTCCCGTGTTATCGTGAGTTATCGCCGCTGGTGGTGCAGGTCGGACATGGGACGAAGTGACGGCTTTATGAGCTAACGTTGACGTTAAGCTAACGTTAGCTAGCAGTCAGACGTAACGTTACAGCAGCATCCTGTTGCTGATACACTTTAATAAATCTGTCTGTGGCTTCGTTTTTAGTAAAAGCCACCGTCACCAATATGATTAAATGAATTAATCAATGTTGAAAGTCTATGAGTATATACTAAACACATTTATATATTTCGGTGCATATATAATTAGACAGAAAATTAGACAAATAACACCAACTGAACCAAACAAAACGCAAACACGGTTTTACAAAACTGCAAGGTTTTGTCTACATTTTATTACTCTTAATGTTACTCTTCTTAAAGGGCAAGTTTGTATCTGTTAATGATATTGTTCTAAAGCATTTTTAACTTGCAAAACTGTCAAAATCATACAGTTATTGTTCATATTAGTCACAAACAATGGCTCTCTAAATGTGTGTTTGGTGTTGGTGGCAGAAAATATGTAACTTTTTTTTTTTAAATCAAACCTTTGCAAGTATCGCTTTTACTTACTGTTATCTCATCTCTCGTTGCAACAGTGTTGTTGTGTAAAATGTGAGTGTTACATCATCTCATCAAATGTGGGTCTGTAGACTGATGTGTGGGTTTGAGTCCTACCTCCAACTGCACTAAGTTTAATAAGTAATAATTTAATATAGTATAAGGCTGGGCAATATGGACAAAATCAAATATCACAAGTACCAAATAACTTGATATGGATATTGCGACAATATTGTAGGGATGAGGTGCTTTCAGAAAATATTTACACAATGAGACTTTTGATAAATAATCATCAGTAATGTGGATATAATGACTAAGTGGATAAAGGCAAATAATAGAACAGCTGGAACAGTCTGGTAAGTTCAGAAAATTACATCATTTTACTGTAATGCAGCCTTTAAAACCAGGGAAAGACCACACTTATGATGATATCCAAAATCTAAGATGATATGTAGTCTCATATCACGATATTGATTATAATGTCGATATATTGCCCAGCCCTAATATAGTACTTGACTGATGTAGCTTGGACCTGCTCAAAGATGAGGTTATGTCCACTAATATTAACGTGTGTTCATCTTTCTATGGTGTATTACGTTTGCTTGTTGCTTGTTTTATGTAGTAATGTTAACTTTCCATGTTTTTATTCAGATGGCTGTTTCCATTCATCGGACACATGGGAATCTGCACTTCCACCGGTGTCATCCGGGACTTCGCTGGACCTTACTTTGTCTCAGTGAGTAATGACTGTAGTGCTGTGGGGTTTACATAAATCATTTTTGAGAAAAAATGTTGGCCTATACAGTACAGTACAGTACAGTGGCTTTACTGTGAGGTAACACAGTTAGTATAAGGTTAAAGTGCTGACTTTTAGCTTTTGTGAATTCTCCACTGAAAACCTGCTGTATATTTTGAGTATCCAGCACTCAACCCTTAAAAGCTTAAAGAAGGGTAACCTGCTCCTTCACATACAAAGTGTTAGGGTGTGAATTTTGTATAAATCCTACTTTTAGCTACCTGTTCTGCAAAAATTACAACTGTTACACAGATTTTTGAAACCTACATAGTTTGTCAAATTTGACAGCAATGACATACAACCACACAGTGAAGAAATATGCCTAAAAAAGCCTGTGTGAGAATGTGTGAGCGCCAAATGGGATTGACTTAAAAGTTTAACACATTCAAATTTGCTTTATGGAGCCAACCGTCCAATGGCAAAGTTGAACTATATAAAAACCTCTTTAATTTCTTCTCCAAAGCTGCTTCAGCTGACCACAGTTTTACACACAGTGTGATGAAAATGCCGAATGTCCGATTTTTTTCAGAAATATTTGATTATGATCTACACTTGTAGAGAAGTGTAATTCCTAAATACTTACATTAGAGCGCTCACATGTTTTGTAAATTGTAATTGTAAGTTGTTATCAGAGCTCCTTCTCTAATCATCCAGACAGCGGTGCTGTAACATGCAGCTTTACCATTTTTACTTGGACCCATTTGGCTGCTACACCCAAACAAACTTGATGGTGAATACAAGCAAACAGGATGGGAGGCACATTTCCTAAATTCATAATGCTAAAACCATCTAAACTACGTATTCCGGTTTCTGAAAACTACAAAAGTGTTAGTGTACTTGTGGTCATGTTAGTGTACATAAATCAAAGAAACATGTAATACACAAATAATCACGTAAATTAACAGTGTTTTCTCTTTTTTGCAGGAGGACAACATGGCTTTTGGAAGACCAACAAAGTAAGTAAACAGGGTGTTGTGATTACACTGTTACACTGATATTTTAGTGAAGGAAACCTCATCAGTCCAACACAACAATACAGTTAAGTTTGTCTCTTTAATTGAAGGTACTGGATGCTTGATGTTAGCAAAGTCTACGCGAGTGGCTCTAATGCCTGGGACACAGCAGTGCACGATGCTTCGGAGGAGTATAAGCACAGGATGGTAAGTAAGATTTGTGTGTTTACTTTATAGAAGAGTTACACCAGTAATGATTTGAACTCTTGCTTTCTCCGTAGCACAACCTCTGCTGTGACAACTGTCACTCGCATGTTGCCATGGCTCTGAATCTGATGCGATATGAAAACAGCACCTCGTGGAACATGGTCAACCTTTGCCTCCTCGCTCTGATCCATGGAAAGCATGTCAGGTAAGGAAGGGGAACATGTCCAGTCTTTGGAAAAACTGTTTGCTGGGTCCAGCAAAGAAAACTGATGCTGCAGAGCCCCTTGCATTTTTTTTCTTTAAACACAGGGCTGTTTTTGGTTGGAACACTGATTAAATTTATGTTTAGTTGCTTTAGTTGGTGCGACCCAACAAGCCCATCAGGACGTCTCAACAGCAGAAACAAGTACAAAGACAAGATGGTTGCAGTACAGACCTTGCAGAGTGTCACCAGGGAAAATATCAAGTGTCCTATATAGTTCCTCTGCTGTGGATGTGAGCATCCTCAAATTAAAGCAAAGAGTCAGCACTTTAAAGTCATAGTCATTGTTTTGTTTTCAAATCCTGTGTGCTCGAGTGGTGCTAACACAATGGAAAGTGTCTGACTGCACTGTTGTAATTTTCTCAAACAAGCATTAACTGTTAATACATTTTACCATATTGTAGTTTAGGTATACCCTGTTTTAGCAGCCAGTTAGCTGAGATGTTTTGCAATAAATTCCACAATTATTGATCAAAATTGCTTTTCAAATTCAATCTCTTTGTAATTGAACTGTTGACACTAGGCTGTGTATTAAGAGTTTCATTGGCCTTAGGCAAGTTTCTACCACACAAGCACAGTAAACACTAGTAGCAGTACAGTTATACTGAACAACATGCAGTTGCAGTGGTTTAAAAATATTCTTGCAATTTAATTGTATGAGTGTATGTACAAAGACTTCTTCAGTCCAGAAATAATAGAACGTTGTCTGCTTTAAAAGCTGATATAACACAAGCCCTGTACAGTAAACTACAGCTGCTGTCTTCAAAGCCACTGTAAGAAGTAGGACTGAAGCTTGTGAATGAGGTTTCTCTCTGGGATCCCAGGGGCTCGGGCATGATTTCACAGGTGTGCCTCGAACCTGTTGGAGAGAGAGAGAGCCCTGATTCCTAGTGAGTACTAATAGTGTATATAGGACATTCCTCCGTAAGGCTTTTGAATACTTGCATTGCAGGAATGGACTATACATCCCAGTGGCTCCCTGGTGAATGTTGGAATGTATGGAGTTGATCAGACCAGAGTAGATATGATGCCACCGTACACAGAGGTTGCCAGATATTTGTTCTATCACAGCTCCCTTCATTCATACCAGTCACTGGTTTTGTCACTCGGTAGGGGTGAATGGGATTTCTGTGTGGCAAAAAGTGACATCAGTGCATACTGTCTATACTGAAACAGTTGCCATGGTTACAGACAGCACTGGGATATTGATGACATATGCCCCCCCTTCAGCAGGACACTGGATTGGGTGAAATTGTACAAAAATGTGATCTCTCTCTCTTCTCTGTGGGTGTCCTCTGCTTTGTCCAGCTGTGCAGGCTTCCTGAAAACCTGGCTGCCTTTCCTGATGCTGATGGGCATCATCCTTACAGTGGCCCTGACCCTCAACCTCCGGTGACCTGGGAGGCAGGTTCACGACAAAGTGGAACCCCTGCAGGTCTGATGTGGGGCTGACCTTTTAAACATCAAGGGGGGGCATCACACGGTGTTGAGCGAAAGCAACCGAGGAAATAAAGACTACTCACCTCCAAGAGAAGATGTCCAACACATGTACACCAACACATGTTTGGTTTGTGGAAAGCAGGCGACCTGTTACTGGCATTACTCCAGTGGTGGAGCTGGAATGCCCTAGTGACGGAAATTCATCTATATTCAGTCATTTATTTTTGAGAGAAGGGGCTGAACATCCTCCACCACTACAACTAACAGGACCACACAAACACACTTAATGGATTATGATTAAAGAAAGCCTAACAGCAGGTTTAAGCCATCACCACCTGCAAAGTGTAGAAGTTGGGTAGCTTTATTAATAGTTGAATAGAGGTAGGTCTCTGAGGGAAACACATCCATGCCTTGCTTTCAGATTTTGATGATCTTACTTTGTAATGGATTGGGAGTATAATCCCTTGATTCAGTGCTTCCTGAATGCCATTTTTCTACTGGAGAGCACAAACATGTTAAATCAATTAGATGCCTTTCTAGGGAATTTATTGCATTTCATGCTTGATTTAATGTAGCTCTTCTACAGCACTACAACTTAAACTGAAAAAACGCCAGAGCAGTTTGTATTTTTGTGCATTTTCTTACCGCATTAGATTGTATTCAGTCTAACTCCATAGGATATCAGAAAGTCTGCATCTTCTAAAAAGAAATATTTTTCTCAGAGATGTGTTTGCATTATGTATTTTCAGATGGATCACCTCATGGTACTAAAAATAGGTTTACAATAAATGTTTTCATACTACAGATCATCAGTCCAACGATTGTAGCAACCTCAGTGAATGTGGCTGTGGAAAATACCTGGAGAAACTTAGTAAAGCTCCTTTTCGTTTTCTATACTTGTGCCAAATGTGGGAGACCAACATAAACTGTGTCCTTGAATATTTAACTTTCTTTTTTGGTGGAACAGCTCATTGATTACTCCAAAATGATTGAATGAAAAAAGCCTGTTAAACATCAGAGTGATGAATCCTTTTTTGTTCAACCTGAGAGGTGTTTTGTTTTTCATTACTAATTTTGACTTGAGTCAGTGCCTAAAAACGATCTCTTTCGCAGACCCTGTATACTTATTTTTGACCTGTTTTAAAAAACATTAATTCCACTTGATGGTTGGCACTCGAAATCAGTTGCCATGGCTGTCATGAGTAGATTCAAATCCCCTCATTGTTTGCAATCAAACAGAAAAAAAAAGTGTTGAGCCCTCTCTTTGTCCGCGGTGCTGCCAGAAGCAGCAGGTAGCCAGGATCCTCAGGTTTTCACGCTCACCACCCCCTGCTGAATATCCCCAGTTTCCCCCAGCGTCCGGTCAGCGTCACTCCTGCTGTTTTCCACCTCTGCAGATCAGATTTGAAGGTCATTGTGAAATGTCAGCTCTGTTTCACAAAGCTTTGATACATACTGGCCAACATCCTGCAATAATCCAAAGTAGATGTCATTTAAGTGTGAGCTTTTGAATTAAAATTCTGTAGTAAGGGTTCAGGGCTAACACAGTGCTCTCCTCATCGGGCTTCTGTCGAAAGCAGATATTCTGTGGCCTCTTGTGTGTTTCACCCATGTTGCCTGTAAATATTTGAACACACATTACACTGTACACCAGGTGCTCTTTATATACTTTGCAAACTTCACTCACTCTGCAGTTTAATCTTCTGAATAATTTAGTCTCATTTTTGTTCTTTTTTTACTCCACTTCTGCATATCTCATCTCTGCAGCGAAGCTGATTCGTGCCTGATGAGTGTATGATTGTGTGTGTGTGTGTTAATCGTGCACACAGCAATTGGAGAGAGAGCATATGATTGCATGCCAGCACGTGTGTATTGCATGCATGCAAGACTATGAAGTTGTTTGAGGGAGAAGTTTATGTTTGACTCATACTGTGGCTTCTTGATTATTAATCAGCTGCATATCATGGCAGCTAACTGCCTAGTGATTCAGTTGTAGGTGTCTTACTCCACAACTTTCTCTTAATCTATTAAGATTCCAAGTTTTACGTGATTGCTGGTAAATGTTAGCAGGAATAAATAACAAACCAGACTGTAACAGGCCTGTGTAAGTTAATGTTGATTGGATGCAATAGCCTGTACTGTGGCTACAGATTCTGTAGATTAGAGCTGCAGAGTAATTTTCTCAAAGCATTTAAATAAAGGGACACAGAGAGAGAGGCAATCTGGCCTCAGTTTGGAGAGTGGCAACTGTCTTTTTAAGACGTTTTCTTAATTTTTGATTTTTTTACTGTGACTTTAGGGCTGTTTTTCTGCCTTTTAAGTCTTTGTCACTTGTAACTAGTGTCAAGAGGAAATCTCTTATTGTAAATACAAAACTAAACCCCAACGTCTCAAATATTTATCTTTTAAATTATTGGGATATTCTGATTTTGGACTTTGGATGCAAGTAGCATACTGGTAGCCCTAGATTGATGTTAGTAAAGGTAGCATGTGTTTTTAAAAAAAAATCAAATCTGGGAATATGCTCTTTATGCCTCAACTGCAGCAACATTTTACATCTCTGTCCAAAAACGTGGATGTGGAAAATACCTGTAAAAACAAACAGAGAAGTGAAAATAGCCTTGGTTCTCTGTAATTGCGTTAAATGTTGGAAAATGGGAGAATAACTCATACTGTGTCTTTGAATATGTAATTTGTTCTTTAGTGAATCAGCTCATTCATTACATGTTGAGCTATGAAAGGTAATGAATGAATAGCTCTTTGAGATCCGTTGATGAAACTCTGCTTTTGACATTTTGTTCAACATTGTCATCATTACTGCTTCTGACATATAAATATATATTTATATTTTAGGAGGAGAGATAGAGAAAAGGATGATAAATAGTACGCCGATCCTTTATGAGAGTGCATGTGCAAGAATGCCATATTCAGTGGAGATCATTTGAATGGTTGAGACGTTGCCTGCTGCGGTGCCTTGTTGTATCCAAGAGCCAGGTCCAGGAATGTGGAGACCTGTGGTCCCAGCAATTCAGTCTGTTGACAAAAGACAGTTGGGATGCTATTATTAGTGCCACTATCCATATATACTTATACCAGTCTGCAATTTCAAAACCCTCTTTTGTTTCTCTAATCCCCAGAATATCTTTTATGCTGCAGATCATATAGCCCATGGGGAATTTTAAGAATCCTGCAAGTGACTGTGTGAACTATGAATGTGTTTATGACTTACAGCTATAATACCAATAAAGATGTCTATTATTGTAGACATTTGTGGGAGTTTTTTTTTTTCTTTCTTTCTTGGATTTCCATCATTGAATTATGACAACTGTGTTTCATCAAGGCTGACAGCACGAGGGATGATGTTAGGATTTCAAGGCTCTCTGAGCCATGAAAGGCAAAGTTCCTCCTCTGTGAAGTTTCTATAAATACACTGAGAAGTGTTTCTTGTAATAATCATTAGAAGTTGTCAGAATACACATTGAGGAAGGGAAGCCACGGCAGCTTTGATACTTTACTATCAATCAGCTAAAAGTCTCACTGAATGGCGATTATCCTGCAGAGCATCACAGTATTCAACACAAGCAGGATCAAAGGCTTTGCAGTCTGGCCCCCAAACACCCCTCCCCCACCTGGTTACCATACCACCTGGGTAGGTGGGAATGACAAGGGACATCACATTCACTAAACACTTTTAGTGAAGCAAAATTCCAGCATGTAGAAATTCACAAAACTCTCAGAAACCTTTATATAAATGAAAAACTCCAGGATAAAGTAGAACAATGAATGACTGTATTATTTGGTCAGTGTTATAAACTAATATTCACAGAGGAAACGAGTTCTCAACTGTGCCCTGATGTGACTTTTGTGACAGAAAACTATTATTATATAATCAAATGTGGATTAAACTCGTGCTCAGGTGTAGGGAGTGTAACCCATTGTTTCCATACGATCATATTAGGTCGACACAGACAAAATAGTGAATATTATGTAGAGAAAGAAAGCTGACAGCCCTTCCACTTTCTCCTCCTCATCCATCCCTGATGCCAGTAGAGGCTGAGAGGAAGATCTGGAGGATCGGGCAGGAGAAAAGCCCCTCCCCGAAGATCATTGCACTAGTCGATGGTCGTTTTAACTTCATTGTTGGAGAAGAAGCGACGCCCCGCTTAGCCACGGCAAAGGATCAAAAACCCCCTCTGATCAGCACGACCCCCAGTTTTGTTCTCATGGAAATCAGACCCTGCCTCCCGGTCACACTCTCTGCAGAGATGCAAAGTTGAAGCGCATTCCCAGCCGGGACAGCAGATGATAATGATGTCTTGGAGGAGCTGATCGTTTCATTTCACTTCTTCCCTGTGTGTTTCTTTTTCGTTTTTTTTTTTTTTTTGCTTACCGCTCTCGGACTTTGTTTCTTGTCCAACATGCTGGATCTGGCGCAGCGCATTGTTTTCTGCACGCTGCTCGGCTCCGTTTACGCGTCGTGCCCTCCGCGCTGCGAGTGCTCAGAGGCGGCTCACACCGTGAAGTGCGTCTCCAAAGACCTGCGGAGTATCCCGACCGGGATCCCCGGATACACTAGGAATCTGTTCATAACAGGGAATCAAATAAGTCGAATCGGTCCGGAGTCTTTCAAAGGGCTGGATAATGTGACCAACCTGTCTCTGAGCAATAACAGGTAAGACTGCTGTGCCTTATTCTAATGCAAAGCCAACCTGACTTCTGATACAGTTTGTGTCAGTGGCAAAATACTGTTTTCAGTCATCAGGTGTTCCCTCTTCTCCCTGAAATAGAGTAGTTAAGCAGATTTCTGATGCTAGACACAGCATTTATATGCTTCCATGTGTATTAAAATGATGCCCATGTTCAGTTTTTACCCAAAGGAAACCATCCTGATTTTTATGTCTGCAAAGATCAGTTCATTTACCCACTTTCTTGGTCTTGTATGTTTGTTGTATCTAAGTGTGAATGACATCTCATTAATCTCCTCAAATCCAGAATTTGCGAGGTGGAATCCCACACCTTTGCCGGACTCCGCAGCCTTCGCTCTCTGGATTTGAGCAATAACCAGCTGGCTGTCATTCACCCCGAAGCCTTCACCGTCCTGAACCAGTCTCTGCGGGAGCTCAACCTGAGCAGGGCCCTCTACAACCACTCGTCAGTGATGGACTTGGCCACCTCTCTCCGCTGGAGCTCCCTGGGGAACCTGCAGGGACTGGACCTCTCTGACAACAGCCTCATCTATCTACCCTCACGCATCTTCTCCCATTTGACAAGCCTGCAGCGGCTCCAGCTTTCCAACAACTCCCTGGTGGCCATCCACAACTCCACCCTCTCGGGCTTAGAGCGCCTGGAGGAGCTGGACCTGACCCTCAACGCCCTCAAGACGTTGACCGAGGAGGGCCTACGAGAGCTGGACTCACTTCCCAGAGCTGAGCTGCTGCTGGGGGAAAACCCGTTCACATGCACATGCGGAATCGAACCTTTTACTCTGTGGCTCAACAGATCACAGGGACGCATTATGGACGCAGAGGACCTGATGTGTGCCTTCCCAGCCAGCATGAGAAACACGTCCATGCTTGCTGTAGGCATGCTGACTCTGGGATGCCACCAGAGGGATGCAGGGGCGGACCTTGCTCTGCAGACCTCTTATGTCTTCTTGGGTATAGTCCTGGGCTTCATTGGCCTCATTTTCCTCTTTGTACTGTATCTCAACCGCAAGGGTATTAAGAAGAGGATCTATGACATGCGAGACGCCTGCAGGGAGGTGTGGGAAGGTTACCACTATCGCTTCGAGATCGACTCTGACCCCAGGTTGTCAGGTCTCCACGAGCGCTGACGTGTGAGAGAACAATCACCACTGGTGTATTTTCTTAAGGAACTGACTTTTTTTCTAATGCATTTATCGGTAGAAAAGTGTACAAAATGTACAGATTTGTCTGTAAATATATACATACAATAGTGTTAATAATCTTTTAGCCTTGTTGGTTAAAGCATGCACTGCCCATCGTTCCTCATTACACAACTAATACTCTCTTTTAATACAGAATATCTTAGATGGAGATGGAGCTCATCGATTGATATTTCTTATATTCATGACTGCTCTTTATGTCCACACTAGAGCAACAATAAGTGCCTGAAGTCAGCAAGGTATTGTTTTTCCTGCAACATAAAAATCACTTTCTACACGGCACACTCATTCAGTATTCTGTCACATCTTGACTCATATTTAGCTTGTACAAAAAAAAGCAACAAAACGCTGCAATAAAATCCTGACACTATGAAAACAAACCTCTGGGAATTCAAAGCACAATCACTCATTCATCTTTCAACCGTTTCAAGCCCTTTGGTCCCCCGTTCTTCAGCCCCGGGGTGCCAGAGAGGAATTAAGCCTCCAAAAGCTTTTCCAAAGCTCTCCTAAAATCACCACTCTGCTCTTCTCTGGCTTGTTGCATTGGAAGGGGGACAATTCAGCGCAGACCAGCGGGAATATCCTAGCCCCCTCAATTTTTTTTCTCTCCCTTTTTTTTTTTTTTTCATGAAACGTTGCTTTGTTTCAACTCCTTGAGTTTTATTGTCAAAATGATGAGAACCAGTCGCAGGCCGAGGCCGCTGAAAGCAATCTCCCTCCTCCTTTAAAGACAACAGCCGCTCTGGAGGCTCTTTGAAGGAAAAGTCTCCACGTTTTTCTGTTTAGGGGATTTTTTTTTCCAATGATAAGATACAGATGATTCTGAAACACCAGCTACATTGTTTCATTCAGCAGTTTGCTCTGACCAGTTGAGGAGGGAGCCTTATGAAACTGAAAAATATGTTCTGCAACCTTTGGGTTTTTCTCTTTTATGTCAAGAAAAGTGTCTTTTTAGTGGAAGCTGTTTGTGGAAGAGAGGCACTGAAATCCAGAGATGTATGTCTGGCATTTTACACGCATGTTTAATCAAATTCAAACCTTACACTGAATGAATCCCAAAGCAAAAACATGATCGTCTTCTTATCTTAAATGTCATCCCTGTTTTTCTAAATGGCTACATGACAAATACAGCTCATTTCTTTGTGGCCTTTTAACGCTACAAAAGTGAGACAAACACAGACAGAGAGAGGAGATGGCAAGCTGCCATTCCCCAATGTGTTTATTGCCCAAATTGCTAGCTATCTATGTTTTTGGAAAGTGGGGAAAGGAGGCCTGCAGTTAACTGAAGCAGCCTCTCATTGTTCGAAGCCAAAGTAGCATCTTCATCCTCTCAAGATGTTCTCCAAACTCTTCAGATAGCAATCCAGAAATGTTTATAACATGGAGCCATTTTACTGCATGTGTAATGACAAAAATAAAGCTTCAGAAAGTCATGATGTCTGTATGCTCATTTAGTGCAAATGTAATCTTGTGTGTTATGAAAGAGCAGATATACAGTGTTCGTTAGGTATCATTTCTCCGAGCTGCAGAACCACATTAAGACGGGCATTTACTCACTGAGGAGAAAACAATTGAGGCTCGTACGCAGGCACAAAGGGCAGCTCGGATGGCGAGACGCCTGAAATAAGCTTTGTTTTCCAGCGCCAAAAGATGCCTTGTGATACTCATTCTCTTTCTGTTTTCACAGAAGGCCATTATGCCGCCGTGTAATAGGATTCACTCATGGTGACAAAGTTGAGCGCACTGATCCAGCTATTGTTAAAGTGTCATCATTCTTAATAATTGCCTGTGGGAGAAAATCCCAGGGGAAGTTTTCATTTGCTGTTACTAACTATTATTAACGTGTCACAACCAGGGCATTAAGCCGGCCACGGGTTATTGGTGTCAATTGGCGGAGCAGAGAGAAGAAAGATTATTGCCTGCATGCCATTACTTCCGTCTTCGGTCATTAAAGTGTGCATTAGGAGCCGTGTCTTTTTTTGTCTTTTTATGAGTCCGGCTGTTTGAAAAATACCGTATGCAGCCTGTTTGCTATAGGCTGTGCAGGATTGTCTCAGCAGGAATGCAATGAAAAGAAAAGAACCCTACAAATACATCCAGACGCTCTCCATTACTCTCTGTGCAGGAAAGGCTTGTTATAATCAGAAAAAATTGCTCCAATTACAGTGTTCTCTCTCTTTATGTCGTACACATCTGATTAAAAGAACACATCTTTATTTCAACTTTGCCTGCCATGTCTTGTATTCCCACAAGCCATTTGTTACACTACTGAGGTTTCTTTCGAGGAAGCAGTTTTAAACAACTTTAACAGGTTTATGTTGCTGTAGTCTGTGCAGCATGTGGTTTCAGCTATTGGAAAAGGGCAAAATGCATATTTAAAGTTTTTCTTCTCAGTTTTGAGAACACTCCACTGTACCACAGCAGGCTTTTTATTTCATACGCCTCCTGTCTCTGGGAACATCTTGGCGCCATTACATGGGTTTAATGGCCATGATAGTGAATATGCCTTAAAAGTGAACACCACATCTGCGAGGAATTGAACATGTTAAAAAGAGACCACAACAGTCAGCAGCATGACGACAGAGACAAAGTGGCATCTACCCCCTCCGCTGGCATGGTATGACAAATGCAGCTGTCTCTCTCTCAACTAAGGACACATGTCATCATTTACATTTGCCATCACTAAACACTACACAGTCATTTGATACTTTCTGCTCTACATGACACACTTTTAAAACCAAACTATTCACAGCACAGTGAAACAAAGTCTAGTCTCCCTTCTCTTCCCTTCTCTGTTCTTTTAACAATGATCTTGAGAGATCTCGTGAGATCAATGAATTCATTCGCCCAGCTTCCTGTACATCGTCTATCCATCATGTCCAACCAGTCTGGTCAGTGAAGGTGGCGACCAAACCGCAGAGGTGGTTCCACTGGGGTATTACTCATTGTTCTGCTGCTCTCTTGATCAATGTGACTAATTGTGTTTGCCAGAGGATGCATGTGAGGAGGAGTTGGTACAGCTGGCCCACTACCCATTAAAGCCAACTGGCTTCCCATTTATCAATTTCATAAAGACTGGATCTAACAACACACACTTACACTGTGTTTCTTTTGACTTGTGTGCACCTATTTAGTCAAAATTGTAATGATCAAAAAGAAGAAATTCAAGTTTTATTATGTGATTTAATTTATATTAGTGTTCTCCAAGTGGCGTGAATTTTTTATTCTGACTGACAACGTCAGTACTGTTAACTTGATTGGTGCAATATCTGAGTTGACGAGCACTAAAAATAGTTTGTAATATCACTTCACTTTCATCAGACAGACTTTCAAGCAGCTGCAGAGCTGATGTTTGGTTGTTGCTTTTTTCCATCTGTGATTTCAGCACTCCCTACGTTTCTCCAGGACTTAACTCTTTGTCGTGATTGGAGTCACTGGGTAAAATACAGAATGCTGAGAATATAGGACTACCTTTTGCTGTGAGTTTTAGTCTAGTCATTTGTCATCACCGCAACTGAACCCACGAAAAAGAGACAGCTAACAGCTAGCTAGCTAGACCTTGTTTCTATAATCTTGGAAAAGGCATGTTCGGAGGTTGGAAATTTCCACACTGAAAATTCCTAATTCTGAGTTTGATGTATTCCACTGCTCACAACGCCAAGGGCAAACAATCAACATGGCTGACTGCGAAAAACTGGTCTTTTTATGGCAGGCAGCATATGAATATTTGAACGTCAGCAGAGTTTAATAAAATACATTAATGAAACAGAAGAGGATAAGGTAAGTCACTAAATATTTTACATCATTTTATTCAGAATATTACACACAATAGCCTACCAAGTACCAGTAATGTTACATGTTTCTGATGGTGTATGTCATTTATTAATATAGCCTAAGTAAACAGTCTTCATTTTGAGATTTTAGTCATTCAACACCATTCGAAACCTACTTCTCTTGGAAGCCATGTTGAGTGGCATCAGAGCATCTGCCTCTCAGTACATGAAATTGGCCCAAGTTTCCCAGTCAGAGCTCCAACTTTGAGAGCCGATCCAACCTACTTTTTCAAGTAGGAGTAGGTTGAACATTTTTGAGTTTCAAGCAAAGGTGCTGGAGCTGCCAAACTCAGTTGTCTCCAAATGAAAGTTTGTAAAACTACCCGGTCTAAAAATGTTATTTATGAGTACATACACTCTAGTGTTTACATAGTGGGGGAGGGGTCATTCTAGTAAGCCCTCTATGTCATGGAGCCACCATTTCAGGCCCACCCAAAAAATCCTGAACACAGAAATGGTGAAAAACAGTTTAACGCTCTAACTCCACAATTCAGTACTACATAGTTCACAGTCTTTTCACATGTTTTCAGGAATTATGTTCTAACATGTATAATGTGTTTAAAAAGAAATCTCTGATTTTCCTTTACACTGACTTTAAAGACTGAATCTTCAAACTGAACCTTGTTGTCACTGAAGGAATCAGTAGCTTTTAGTGATGGAGGTCCTCACTGGTGACTGAGAGCACCATTGTCAGCTCAGCTGTAATTATTCTTGTTAAACATCACGGTCAAACATTCTGGTGGTATGAACAGTGATGCTTTTAATTCACTGATGTACGTACTGAAGTGCATTTGAGCAGTGATACGATCATTTAGCGTAGAATAAAAGTGAACAAACTACATAATGACTACAAATCTGATCTGAATGAAACGTTTAGCGTTTAAACTGATGTAATGTCTACGTCTATAGGGCACCGAAGAAGTTAACACGTCTCCTTGCAATGCTGGCAGTCAACCACTGCCATGGGAAAAGGCCACCATGAAGGGTGAAGCTTAAACACAGTTTCCACAAATAACACAACAGTTTTAGAATTATGGAAAAATCTGCACAATAGTTGCAGCATAATTATCGTTACACAAAAAATTACAATTCAAATTTCAGTTTGACTTTTATAAAACGCAAATGGATTTGATTTGCGTTTAATTGTATAATCTATCGGTCCCAATTTGGTATGTTTACCACAGAGCTTGTACAACATGTATATGTCCACATTTCATAATGGGATTCTTTATGCTCTTGAAATTTAAACAAAAACCTCTTGGTGCATGACCGCAATGGATCCCCAGACCCGAGGAAAATGAGAAACAAATGCGCTCAACAAAACAAAGTCCTGTCTCATATGAAAGAGAGGCTCATGTAAAACACTCCACCGCAACAATGCAGCTTCCCTCTGAAGTCTTTATGACCGCGTCTCCATTGATCTCTGAATTGACTACAACTGTAAACGGAGCAACAGCATGGCTCTGCCAGGCCTTATAGCCCCCACCACCCCCACGCCTTCCCCTCCTCAGGGGCCTCAGAGCAGAGAGTGTCCTGAAGCCTTGTTGTGGGCGCCGCTGTCCTCCAGCTGGCCACGAATCAGTCTCTCGATCCATGTGGCTTGTCAGAAGTTTTGTTTTGTTGTTGCTGTGGTTGTTTATAGGAGGATGAGGTTAGGGAGTTTATAGCGAGACATATTTCCCTCCGTGTCCCATCTTGCATCTTTCTCTCAAACTCTGAATGAGCCCCTAAAGCTGAGGCTTACTTCACATGCGGAAACTTATAGAAAAGGTAACACTTTCCTTCTCTCTTTTATGTTCATACACAGACCCTCAAGGGACAACAACACAGCATAAAGACGGATTGTTTCGATGGAGACCAAACGTAATGAAGCCCTTCGATTGATTAGGCTTACCAGAGAAATAAGCCACAAGATGATTCATTAAAGAGTCTCTTCTCTGGTCCTCTCAGAGAAACGGAATAAGGCCTGTGCTTGCTGGTTGATTATAAATGGCCTTGACCCGTTTTAAAGAAAGGACAAGATACTCACAACTCCTGAACTACTTCATCATCTGCTTCATACGTCAATGGTTGGGTTTGAATTGAGCAGAGAGCTGGGCAAATACAATAGTCCGGCTGGAAACAGGAGTCATTTGAAGACACTTGGGATCAAATCCTTCTTCACTAGACCCACAATGATTCATGTACAATTTATTGCTTGCTATGGTTTTCTTCCAGTTTTTAGTCCAGTTAGAATAGTAGGCATTTTAACAGTTTTGTTTTTGTTTTTTGAGGGTTTTTCTTTTTACAAATTGGGTCTAATCTTTATAACTTTGGCCACCATTTCTAACAGCAATGGTAACATTGTTCTCACCATTCAGTTAAAAAAAAGTAGGTTAGCCAAATGTATTTGGAAAAGAAGCTGAACAATAAAATAATGATATTTATGAATTACACAAGTATGAAGATGATTTGGCCTTTGCTGCCCTTTTGTATGACAGTGAGTCAGCATACCTGAACCATGTGTCGTCAGCAAAGTGCACTGGAACTTAATTACAGTACAACAAGATAACATCTGCTCTAAACAGGACTCTGCCATTCATAATCAGCTAGTCTGATTATGAACTTCACGTACCTTCATATTAAACTTTCTGTGAATTAGTTAACTTCAGCTTCAGGACATTGCATCTGTAAACTGGAATGGAAAGAGTGCAGCCTCTGATGATGAATCCTCGAGCTGCTCATGGAATGTGTTGGGTGTGAACTCTCCATAGGTAGTTTGACCTCTCGCCTTCCAGGAGAGAGGAGACTTAAGCTCATTATTATTACCTTGATTATTTCAAATGCTGGACCAGATGCCGGAGCGGGAGGGGGCCCAACGCACCCAACAGGGATCTAAGGCACCTGATTGGTCAGGAGGAGAAGAGCAGTTCGGAGGCCAAAGGGTAGATTCTTCCAGAGAGGAGACACCATCTGCTGACTGTCTCTCTCTGACTTTACATCATCTTGCTGCAATAAAGACTTTGGGAAGACAATGCTGCTCACTTTGAATGAGGATATCCAGCACTGTATGTTACATGATGGAAAATAATTAATCTCATTACTGTAAATTAGACAAATACTGTATATTTGGATGTTTAAGTTATTCAATTATTCACATATCAGACATCATGTCGGTTCTTCCAAACATAAATTTATAATTCAAAGTCTGACAAACATTTAATGCAATGAATATTTTTTGGTGTTTTGCAAAATATATCTTAATTTACATTACTTTTTATCTTCAGTTAAACTGAAATCATAAGACCGATGTTAATCAAATTATTCTTATTAGCAACAAATCCTATGCAAAGACCAAAACCAACAATGACCTGATCTGTAGTATTGTCTTTGTATCTAAAGCCTAATATATTTAATTCCTCTGCAGTTGCATCTCAAATCTGCCCCAAAACACATCAGTGAGCCCTGGGTGACATGTTCCTTCATTACCGTGAACACACACTGTATTTCACTTTGACTCAGTCCCATTTACACCATCCTGCTGCCAGAAATACTCACTACTAGAGCACCGAATGTGTATTAATACACAAGTGAAACTAGTCCATAACAAATTCATTATATATATACTATATACTCCTGTCTGAGTAACACTGTAATGTTTTAAGAAATTATTTAAAGTCCCCCACTATTCAAAAATGTGTTTTTCTTCTTGTTCCGTCAGTTGGACAGCTTCACTGTGCATAATGATGTATGTGCAGACTTTGACACTAGAAAGCTGTTTTCACATTCATCTGCTTAAGACAGAAAGTCTATATTCATATGAAATCTTGTCATGTGTACCTATAAGCATGATTTTGTGACATCACAATGATACAATATGCAACTTATGCAGGTGTTATATGAACATTTTAAGCCTCCAGATATACATACTGAGAATGGATTTTTCAGTAAAGTTTTTTTCATAATAGGTATTTTTTAAAATAAATAATATTTTAATCTTCATAGATTCTGGATTTTTCAACGAGGGAGCAATTTTCTAACTAGGAAATTTAACTTCTTTATTTTTTAAATTTTTTTGAATGTCTGGAGAGGATCTTTAACATTTTTTTAAGGGCAAAACAATATTTCTGACCAATTTTCAATTATTTACATCCAATAGGAACTTTAATGGGCTTGCCACAGACAGGGAAGGGAAGTGAGAAAGTATGAAGAGCCGACTAATACTTTGTTGGTTTTGGTCTTTCTATGGAATTTATTGACTATAAGAAAAATATAGAATATAAAACTATATGGTATAAATGACCAAAAACTGCAGTTACACACACCTGGACAAGTTCTATTTCTTATTTACTGTAAGATATTGTTGAAAACTCCGTCAAAGCTACTAAGTGAATCTTAAGTTTGGAATATTATATCACAGATATGTACTTTTGTAGTTTTTTAAATGATAGCAAATTAAAGAATTATATGCTTGGTGTGGACAGAGAGCCTAAACAGAGAGAAAATGATGTGTTATCAGATTCAAGTAACATAATGTAGACACAGCCCCCAACTGTGTTACTGACCCTTCTCACAAATATCCCCGCGTCCTGCATTGCTCTGCACATAAATTAGATGACAACGTGTTTGCCTTCTCCTCCATCACACTCCATTTGTGGGTCTGTATCCAGCTTAGTATGACCTAACACAGTATAACCTTTGCAGGAAAAAGGCTCCTCAAATGAGCGTTTCATCCACTTGTCGACAGATCAGGGGTCTGTGCAGATTGAAGTGTATTTCCTGTGTAGAAATCAACATCACAGCAGAAAATGTGCACGTATGAGACATCATGCAGGCAAATTCTGAATTTGAATGAGAGAGATCATCCACAAGGAGAAAAGAGTCACCTACTTTGATGAATAGATCTCATTTACAGTTTGATTTATGTCACCCTTCCATGTTTTGTGCATGTTTTTTTTTTTTTAAAGTCTGCCTGTCATCAGGACTGTTTCTGCTGATTCCAACAGAGGACTTGCACTTGCTTCCAACCGCTCATATGACTGTTGATAGGCGTAATGGAAAGAATTCTGAAAGGAGGAAACTGTTCCTGCAAAAAATTCCTCTGCGCTATTTCCTCTGACAGGAAATTGTGTCTTTGATCTAAGCCACCACACTCATCTGGTCATCGCATGCGAGGTGTCACTCCTTCCTACAGCGGAGAGGGAGGAAATTTGCTATCACCACTTGCCTGTGTGGATGTCTTACACTTGAGCTGCTAAAAGATGAAAAAATAAGATTGTAAAATTGAATAAATCTGGGGTTAAGAAGTGCAGGCATGTGCCCCAGAAAGTAGGACAAAATGACAGATTCACTTGTCGTCCAGAACCTGTTTAGAGCCAGACAGACAGACAGACAGACAGACAGACAGACAAACAGACAGAGGGAAAGACGGGCTCCTGCACTTGCATCATGCTTCTCCTTGCAGCAGGAGATTGTCATTAATGAACACTATTGACCAAGCACAGTCTGGGATGGAGATTCATACCTGCCAGATTACCAGGGAGTGTGTCCTGTACATAGCTTAGTGTGTGTGTGTGTGTGTATGTGTCACCTACACTGACAGTGTAAAGGGTCATTTTCATGCGGAGCACCCCACATGGTCACAGATCTGTCAAATAGACAGATAGGAAGCTGATGATATCACACTCATATGCAAATATGACATCATGCATGTTGCTCATCATTTCACGCAGAGAAACAGAATTCAAATTAAGAAGTGATGTATGATGTGGATGTGTGGGAATTACAATCTGTGATTCATATTCTGCAAACAGAAGGTTGAAACATGCTGATCTGGATGTGTTGTTTGTCACAGTTAGGGTCGACTGCATCATTACTGCAGTATGCCGCCTGGGTCTATTCAGTGTCAGGGGGTGCAGGAGGCATCATTAATAATGTTAACAAGGCCATCACGACTTAATATGATCTTTCTCAGGGTCAGGCTTGATGCAGAGAGGAGAAATCTCAGCGAAACAAAGCAGGAAAGAGCTATTAACTGTTACCATATGTGTACAAAAAGCTTTTTCAAGCTCAATAAAGCTTTTACTTTCCATTTTTTGCATATTAACAGCAGGAAAATGTGATAGAAAAGAAGAGGTAAAAGCTAAAAAGATGAAAATAAGCAGATCTCTTTTCACCCTGACACCACAGCAGCAGGCACCTGTAGGCAATCAGCTCATTAAGCAGTGAGTGGTTGCAGGCTGCAATAAATGCTACCTGTCTGCTACACACACATGCAGAGCAAGTAGCTTCAGGGTAGTTGGGCTACTGTTGCTTTCACTGGGCTGCTTGCACACATAAATGGCTTGTGGAGTTCATTTGGGGTAAGTTGTTGCAGCTATTTTAAGTATGTGTTGAGTTGCTGTTAGCTGTCCCATTTTTCATCTGACCTTGATATCTTGTTTTCTGTGCAGGATCTTTCTGATTTGCTTAGTTCAAGCAGAGCATGTATGCTGTTTATGGGCTACACAAGGTGAGCAGAACACAATTATGTCAAGTCATTTAGTGCTGTGGATTCATACTCTCGTTTCTCTTGCAGCTCAGGGCTCCCAGAGACAAAACAGCAACACATATGTTGGCTTCTTGCAACGGGATAGTGGACTAAAAAGCCGCCATCTCCAGAATCAATTCAGACAGGCCTCTATTGCTCCAGGCTCAGCCCAAAGCAGTAGCCTCAACACAGAAACTGGGTATGGCCAGAGACTCTCCAGTAGTGGTTACACACAAAGTATTTCACAGCCAGCTCAGAGCAGCTATACCTCAATCAGGTTAATGCAGAGCAGCTCGGTGTCAAATCCCAACTGGAGGACGACAAGCTTGAATCGGGAAAATGCTCAAAAGGTG
The DNA here is from genome assembly GCA_038419695.1 of Scomberomorus guttatus. NCBI lineage: Eukaryota > Metazoa > Chordata > Actinopteri > Scombriformes > Scombridae > Scomberomorus > Scomberomorus guttatus. The sequence continues at coordinate 23,328,368 of CM076461.1, forward strand.
CCAAAAAATCAGTTTGGCCTCTCTACTTCTATTGCAAGTGGCACTTCTGTGAGTAAGCACAGTCCTAAAAAGCAGAACGATCCTACTAGCAAGAGCAGGACTTGGCCAGTTAAGCAGGGTACACAGCATACTAGCCAGTATGTGTCCAGCAAATCTGCATCTATTCAGAGTCCTAGGGAAAGCTACTCCTTCACGTCAGCCTCTTACCAGTCTGCACCACAGAAACCTTCCAGTGCTGCTTTTGCAACACCAGCCTACTATAGGCAAAGTTCAGCCATGTTGAATCAAAAGCCTGCTCCAAGAAGCTTCCCTCCAAAGTCTTCCCACCTGTTCAGCCCGAGAGCACCGGCACCACAGCGCAAACCTGTTAAGATGCAAACATCAGCCAGTGCCCCTGCTAGAAGAGTGTCTTCACATCGCAAGTCTAAAGCATCTAAAAAGCCTTCCAGTTTCTCATATTCTCAAAATGAGAGAACTCAACACAACCCTAGCCAGACTGAGGCCAGAAACCCATACCAAAACAAACTCTTCAGTATGACTGGAGGAAATGCCCAAGAACGCTACAAGCCTACTACCAACGTGGCCTCAAGCCACATAAGCTATAGCCAATCTCTTCCAGCATCGACCTACAAACAAAATGCTCCTGTTAACTTCCAGCAGCCACACAATCTGAAGGCACCTACAAGCAGCAGAGTGGGAACCTCTGCTCAGCGCTTCGCCCCAACCAAAACCTACAGCATCCCTCAACGTTTCGGTGGCTTTGCTATCAGACGGCTCGGAGAGCCTGACCGGAGGGAAGTGAGTGTCCAGAAACCACAGCAGCCAGCATCTTACAAGCCACAGGTCCAGAGTGTTCATCAGGAGAGCAAATGGAAGAGGGTCAGGCCACATCTGGGACAACAGCTCACAGGTGAGTATCTGATCATTTCTCACTGCTTCTGTATGTTCTAGTCTGGTTTATAACTTGTTTTTTTTTTTCTTTATAGGTGCAGCAGGCATCCTTGGATGATTAGTGTTTTGAAATAAATTTAAACTCAATTCAAGTGTGTTCACCTCCCATTATGTGGTGCTAAATGTCATGGTTTGGCTGCACATGAATGTAGACCTGGTGCCATCTAGTGTGTAAAAGATGTGTTGCAAAATGGTTCATTTATATTGGGCACTCTTAATGTCCTGCATCACTGCAAATAAGGTTTCTCTAACTGAGGCTGAGAATCTACTTAAAGCATTTTGGCAACTGAGAAACAGACTTATCAAAAGGTCTTTACCTCATACATAAACCAACTCATTTAGGCAAATTAATGCAGGGGGCTCTTTAAAACTAAAACTTGCTGTATACAACTCTAAATACTTAAAGCAGTTAATGCTGTTAAATTTAGAACATCTGACCTGCTAACTGTTTATCACGCCAGTAACACTACTGGTTTCAGTATTTGAAGTTACAATTTTCAAATCATACTGTTGTAGCCTAGAGTGAGTGTGCACTGGCAGACGGCCTGTGTCAGTAAGACCTGCATCAAGTAATTAAGAAAATGGTGCTGTTGCCTTTAATTTAAGACAAAACAAACTAAACAGCTGAACAATGATGCTTAAGAGCCAATAGCCTAATTTTGTCAAGTTCAGCACAAACTACAGCTTCAAATGGCCATAATCATCAGCACTCAAATACATTAACAATCTTCATGGAGGTAGGGTCTATTGGAAGTCTATATACACTACTGACAAGTGAATATCAGCCCAGTGTTAATGTACTTATTTTAAAACATGTCCACACTGGAATTTTCAAGCTGAACTCTAGCAAAGAGCACATGAACAATGAATATATCTAGTGCTCCATGTAGGAGAAACTGTAGATGAGGACTTCCCTTCAGTGATACACTATATATATATATATATAAAGAATATTGCTACTTGGCTCTCATCAATCAAACCTGTATTCTGAACTGTGATTTACAGTGAATATCAAACAGAGGTTACCCAGATAAGTCAGGCTCTCGGTGGATTAGTTTTGGAAGCACTTTAGCCGCTAGAAATATTGTGATAACTGCAATGAGTATGTATAATTTGGCCAAGATTTAAAATATAAAGAGAGAAAAGCAGAGGTCTAAGAAGAGATCCTTGAGGTACTCCATATTTAACATCCAAATATTTAGATGTAGTATTATACCAGACACACTGTGTTCTTTCAGATAAGTACACCAAAGACAGTTAGTCTAAGAGTATACAGTAATCAATGGTGTCAAAGGCTGCACTGAGATCCAGTAATAGAAGCACACAGGTCAAATCTGAATCCATAGCAATTAAAGATCATTTACCACTCTGGTTAGAGCAGTTTCACTGAAGTGATGGGGCTGAAAAGGTTCAGATATATGGGTCAAAAGTGCAGGAGACGGTGGCATCCTGAACAGAGGACGCGCACATGCAGTCACACACACAGTTGCATGACAAACTACCAAACCACCCCTCTGTTTTCACTTCGAAGGAAAATATACAGTATGTTATGAACATCAAGTGCAAAGGTCCTAAATGATACTAAATTAATGATTGAACTCAACAGTTATTGTTCTATGTCCAATAACTCAAGCTCATAAAAACATGAACATCTGCTGATGTATTTTTAGGAAAATCTAAAAATGAGTTCACAAATATAATAGACCTGAGGTAAAGTCAGCTGTCCACACAGAGGGAACATGCCCTGGTTTGTTTAATAAGGGGTAGGGAAAACATGAATTTAGTTCTCTCAGCTGCATGATGATTGTCCAACTCATGCTGCAGTCAGCAGGTGCTCTGTGATTGGTGGTTTGTTAACAGGCATCTCTCTGCAGGTTGGTTTTCTCCTCTGGTTTAGTTCTCTAACAAGGTCCGTTTTCCAGATCTCCAAGTTCATCTTTCCAGCGTTTAGGTTTTGCAACAGGTCAACTTGTGTCAAGTCCAAGTGCAAAGTGAGAAAGTGGAGAGGTCTACAGATCTCACATCTCTGTTTCGGGTCACTACTCTGTTTCCATGGCTTTTACTGATGCATGTACATGTGTGAGTGGCCAAGTGAAAGAGAGAAAGATTTTGGATATAAATGATGGGTTTTTGCATGCAGCTTTATGATTGGCCATTGTCTCAAAATTGTTATAAATGAAGCTTATGGAAAGTCCAAAGTCTCTAAAGAAGACACACATGATAATAACTTGTGCGTATAAGATCCGTATCTTTGCACAAGTTATTGTCTTGTCGTGCAAACAGTATATTAATTGTGTTCATAGGTTCTCCATCTTGCTTTCACTGAATAGCTGTGTGAACAAGATCCAATCAAATCAATTCTCAGGAAACTTTTTCCTGCAGCCTTTGATGCGTCCATTGACAGCATGGCTGCAGCAAACACCATGTTGGGTCAGAGCACAATTAGACATTAAAACTGAACCATGTTAACACAGTTTTATTGCAGTCTAAATATGCAAAATACTATATATACTACTTACTATATAATGAAAAGAAATGTCTGCAGTCAGTGGTATAGGCTGAGTTGTTGTGTTGTGTGTATAGGCAGCTATTTTTCTGTTTTCACATATTTTTGTTTGGCCTCATGCTGTTTTATAGTTATTTCTTAACACATAAAACTGTCAACTTACATTCAGAAATGGTCTGTAATTCTAGTCTGCCAATATTAAAAAATAATATTTGCTTCTCAAGACCTAACACTGACATCAGATTTGTCCTCAATTATGTATCAAATATTTCACAAGCTCATTTATTGTTCATCTCTTCACTCCCAGTTTAACAATGCTTATAAGATAATAAGATGAGCGTGTCCTTGCATGTCCAGAGCACTGATTGGTTCAGGGTTTGTATGTGTGTATGTGTATGTGTGTGTCTGTGTGTGCTATATAAATATGAATTGACTTGACTTGACCCATATACTTGTTTATGTATTGTCACTTTACTGTGCTGTTTTGACCAGATGAGGGCGCCATGCCTTCAGAGGAGAAAAGGGAACAGGCTGAAATACAAGATGAATCACATTCATTGGCTACATATTAAGTAAATATAAATAAAATATAAGTGTAATACATGACTATACCCATGTGTTCAGTAAGTTGATACACAAAAGGCAAGGGAATTTTATTTATATAGCAACCATTCGAACACAATGCAATTCAAAGTGCTTTACAAGGGCATAGAAATACATTGAAAATAAGACATTAAGAAGACATTATGGTTGCATTTAAAAGACATTAAAAGCAAGAAGACAAAAATACATTAAAATTGTATTTAAAAGACAATAAAAACAAAAACAAGCAAATAAATAGTTAAAGATTAAAAATAAGTTACATATCTAATTTATTGGAAAGCCACAGTAAATTATTCTGTTTTAAGCCCTGATTTAAATGAGCTGACAGTTTTAGCAGACTTCAGGTATTCAGGAAGTTTGGTCCACAGGTGGGGAGCATAGAAACTAAAAGCTGCTTCATCTTGCTTGGTTTTGATCCTGGGAACACTGAGTAAACCTGACCCAGATGACCTGAGGGTTCTGGATGCTTTGTAACATACAATAAAATCAGAAATATACATGGGCCTGAGACCATTTAGTGCTTTATAGACTAGTAATAGGATTTAAAAATCTTTCCTTTGACACACAGGAAGCCAGTGCAGTGATTTAAGGACTGGTGTAATGTGCTCCATTTTCTTGGTGTCAATGAGGACTCAAACAGCAGCAGCTCATCCGGAATGCTGCTGCCAGATTGATTTTTTGCTAAGACCTGTTACCGTTACAATAGTCTGTCCTGCTGAAAATAAACATTTTTTCTGTAACTTGTTTAGATAACATTCCTTTAATTCTTGCTATGTTTTTAAGGTGGCAGTAGGCTGATTTTGTAATTGTCTTTATCTGGCTGTTGAAATTTACGGCCGAGTCCATAACTACACCAAAATTCCTAGCTTGATTTGTAGGTTTCAGTGTCATGGAGTCAAGGTGAGCACTGACTTTTAATCTTTCTTCTTTGGGGCCAACAAGAAAGATTTCTTCTCGAGTTCAGTTGTAGAAAATTGTGGCACATCCAATTGATTTGTTCAATGCACTTATTCAGCAAATTTAAAGGACTGTAGTCGTGTGGTGACTGTTAGGTAGAGTTGTGTGTCATCTGCATAAGCATGGTAGGAGATGTTTTTTTCACTCAGATTCATAATTGCCAATTGATACAAAGTAGTCCCTATCTTGTAAATATAATTTGAACCAATTTAGCACAGTGCCAGAGAGTCCCACCCACTTTTCCAGTCTGTCAAGCAGTGTCTTATGGTTAACCGTGTGGAATGCCGCACTGAGATCCAGTAATACCAAAACCGAAATTTTTAACGCATCACTGCTCAGATGAATGTTGTTTAAGACTTTCACAAGTGGAGCCTCGGTGCTGTGGTGAGGTTGAAATCCAGACTGAAAAATTAAACATTGAAGAAATTGTTTTGCACCAAAATATTCTCTGTGCTGCATGTGAGCATTTACTTCTACATATTCAGTGTCCAGTGATGCAAGACTCATTCTGCGACCATCAAGGCAAATCATGGCCATTGCTGATAACAGCGACTCCTGCTGAAATCAATATTTGAGCATATGGATAGTGACAATGTTCCAATAAATCGCTTATACAACATCCATCTGTTATCAGTGCTGTCAGTGCTGCCAGTATGTTGGAGGCAAATCTACATGGGGGGGAGGTGAAGGGATGGGAAGATTTGTTAGGTGCTTTGTTGATGTGACTATAGCGGCTTGAGAATCTATTTAGAGACGTGAAAAATCTTTGGCAGTGTGTGTTTACCTCTCGCCGTCATGATTGTTTGTCACAGCTCTTCCAAAATCCATGACAGATGTCTGCTGGCCTCGGCAGGCTGCAGGTGCCACCTGAATGAAATTTAAAGCAGAATCATGTGTTCATCAGTGCAGGTGGAGCTGAGGTTGTTTTAATGGCACCTGAGGCTCTGATTTAAATGTCATCAGCATGAGCCCACTGAGATAGTGATGAGGTTGAGGTCAGTCCTGATCCTGCTTCTCTGGAGCACGTGCTCTACTTTGTATGGATCTGGAGTACTGGACAGATGTGGTAGGTGGATTCCACTGATTATATCCAGATGCAGCTGCAGATGGGCTGTATGGTGTTTCACAGCATGCTGACAAAGTAGATTAAGAATATTCATAAGCAGCTACACAGATTTGTCTTCGCTGCCTCTTATGTTTCTGATCACTGAAACTGAACACGGATCAGTTTCCAATTCAAACATCATTATGCTGTACAGTTAGCATGGAACCTTGCTAGAAACTACATTTTTTTTCACATTAGTTACATGTGGGATAAACAACAACAATAATTCTCCCAACAACTCCTTTTACCCTGATTTCCATAGCGTTTGCCTTCCTATGTCATCAAATAATTCACTGTTTGCAATATAAGCATTTTTCCCATATTCATTTTTCAAATACAGCATTATGTCAGTGCAGGTTGATTGATTGCAGCTGTTTCCTCCAGTCTCCTGTAGTTCTCTGCCATTACCACCAAGTGGCCTCTAGAGAGCGCAATGGGACAGACAATGAAAACACCACCATCCACTAATGTTGACCTTATAACAGGACTGACAGATGTGAACTCAGTCAGAAGAAGGTGAAAGCCAATATTTGGTAGAAATAATATAGTAAAAGACTTGGAAAAAGAAACCTGAACCATGAGAAGTCAACATTTACATCATACTTTTAAAATTTGTCATCACTACTTTAACGTGTATGTACTTTAACGTGTCAAATGTTTAAATTTTTTGCATTCTAATTTTCTCCTCATTAAGGGGCATTCTGCTGATTTCACGCATTAAGTTCAGTTAACTTGTCATAAGGAGTGCTCCTCAGCCTGTGAGAGCAGTTGTATGATGTCATCTGTGGCTCTGGAGGGAGCTTCCAACGTCTGAAAAAAATAACCCATCAGGATTATTTTAAACAAAAAGCCTGCACTACAATTGACGGTGGTTTGAAAGAAGTGAGTATTGAGTTGGCAGGGAGGGTCTCATAAAAGATTATATTGAGTTGCATGACTAAAAGTCAGGATATCTCTGCTTCAAAAGCTTTCTTTCTTGCCCCCAACTTTATGGAAGTGCAGTACTAAACCTTTGGCGTGACCCTTTAAAGCACTTTGAGCTGCATTTCCTGTATGAAAGCTGCTATATAAATGTATATTTCTATGTTTAATACTATCAAAGACCATGAATAAGCTCCGAGAGTGAAAAAAGGCCCACAGTGCACTGGGTTTTATTCCAGGAGATCCATGTATCTTACTGCATTTCACCAAGTCAAAAAAGTCAAAACAGTCTGTGTTGTGAAAAGGAAGTGAAGACTTTACTTTGGATTACTTTGTTTTCATGTCTCCCTTGTGAAAGAGATCTTGATCTCAATGAGACTTCCTGAGTAAACAAAGCACACATCAAGAGGTGGCAGTAGTCTTTGAAAATGTAGCTGGTGCCACATTTAGCTCATGCTGACTGTTTTGTTTTTATGGATGCTATTTTGTGTTCCATTGAGGACTGCAATGGAAAATTTGAGAACTTTCTTGTAATTGTGTGCTATAAGAATTAAACACGGCTCAGTTAAACTTTCTGACTGGCAGCTTTGGTATTGGGTATTAACAGTAGGGTTTATCTGGAACAAGTCTCGCAACCCACATAATATTTTTCCCACTGAACTCTCTTAAAAATGAGTGCAGCTTCTGTCGAAATATCATAAATGAAATTCAGAGACCACATACTGGGGGGAAAAAAAACTATTCACCCTTTGTAAATGAGAACTCTAAGCTTATCTGTATGTACCAAACAGACTATGCCTGTTCACCCCCCTCCCCACTACTATAAATATATATGTAAATATCAGCATGTGTGATTCAGGGACAAGGACAGCCGTGCAACATTGGGGTGAGATGTCAATCAATGCACGGATGGAAAACATGGCTGTGCATTTGATAAGCAGCATACTCCACAGAGCCGTGTGTGTGTTGCATCTGCATCCGTGTGTAAATATCAAAACCGTCAGCAGAACACACTGTACGCTGCTTTACATGTATCGAATTGTCTCTGTGCAAGTGAAGTGCAAGCCAAATGAAAAATTCAGAGCTTTACTTACTGCTGCCTCAACCAAATGAAGGGAATATAAATAAATCCACAGCAAACGTCTTACGAAGATTTAATGTACATTTATTCTTAACACGTGGAACATATAGTATAAAGATTTCATACTGAATAAATGATATTCATTAAGCCAAAAAAAGGAAAAAAGAGGAATTTACATCAAGTTTTTAGCTACATCATCTGAAATACAAATATGCAGAATCCGCATCACTGGAAAAAAAACAAAAACAAAAAAACAAAATAAACAAAAAATTAAAATGGTTTCTTCATCAAGGTCTAGTTTGTCATTTATGAAGGAGCTCAAATGGAACCGCAGACATGATTTTTGTTATATTCTCTACACCCGGACCGGAGACAAACTGAAACTTGAAGTTGTGTTTGTTGGGGGGTGGCGTTGGACAGCAGCTAAACACCCCCCAGAGCGCAATACGAGCAGGGTGAGGCGCCGAAGGTAACTGAGAGAGTGGGGCGTCAAGTAATCACACGGCGTACTTGATGCATTGAACTTGTAATCGTCAAAGATTAAAAATGGTGAAGAGCAACAGAATTTGAGAAAGAGAGAAGTGTAATGTACAACATCATATATACACTGCAGCTTGGACTGCATCTAGAGTTGAGGACCAGTCCTAAAGAGGTGACTTTTTAATATAAGGGTCAAGTCATACAATCAAGGGACAAAGAGAAGAGGTCGGGGTGTTGTAGGTTCACCATACTTTGGGGGGAAAGCCGTTTTCTCTCTCGACATTAACTAAAACTGTTTTTAAAAACTACAGTTTGCTGCCAAGCCAGCGTATCTCAGTGTGAAACAGTATTATTACAGTATGTTTACAGTTTTTAAGGTGTACAGTACAGAAAAAAGTCCTACAATCTACTGCACAGGCCTCCCATGACAGATGTCTGTTCACAGCCAATAATGTGGTTCCTGTGGGGCTGAGTATATAGCATCCAAAGTTACAGCAATTATACCACACCACAGTCTGTGAGTCTATGTAGCCTCCAAACATGAACCATAATATTGTTTAGTCCGTGCCCTCTTCTCCCTGCCGACCCCCTGAGGGAGAAAGCGAGCACATGTATCCCCCAAACTCACTGTAAACGAGACAGCAACTTTGGTTACAGTTTTTTCTTTTTTCTGGAGATTTTTGTTTTCATTAAAAAACAAGTCCTTTCTGCAGGGCAGCGCACTCTGTCCTATGCCTGGGTCCCAATCTGCTCTTCTTTGCCAGTATCTTTCCATTTCAGAAGTTTAAAATCCACAGCTACTTCATGATATTCCTTCCTTTAGTGAGAAGCAGGGGTAAAAAGACAGTGGAATCCGAGGTGATTTTGCATAAATTAAAAAAAAAGGACAGTCAGTTTTGCTCTTTTCACTCACACGCAACAGACACACAAAAAAAAGGGGGGGAGGAGGGGGAACGGAAAGAGGCAGAGCTGAAACCTCCCCACGGCTGTCATGACTGGCCAATCAGAAACAGTACGTCACAGATCACTTGGGACACCATAGAGTTCATAAGTGGGGACACTGAGATGTCCAGTAGCCGCGACTCATACAAAGTGAACTCCGAGTGGTTTTCCTCCACCTTAGCCAGTGCGTGCAGGGCCCGGGCTGCCCGCCGCATCATGTCCACACTGGTGGGCTCAAACTGGGGTGCACCCTGCATTTGTAGCAGAGAGCTCTGGCTCTGCTGGTACTGCGTGGCCGCTAGGCTGTCCTCCAGGAAGCCTAGCAGGTTACCCACGCTGCCTTTCTGCACGGCAATAGCCCGTGCTGCAAGGCTGTCGCCGTGGGCCAAGTTAGCCAACAGAACGACTGCCATTTCCCGGCAGACGGCCACCTTGCGCTCACCGACCAGACGCACCAGTGAGCCATAGAGCTTCTCCAAGCGGCTGAACGGTGGCGTTGCCAGAATGAGGTCGACGTTGTTGTCCTGGATGCTGAGCTTGCTGAGGGTCTCAAGGACCAGTCTCTGGGGGGAAAGTGAGCCGTGGGGCCCCAGCGTGGGGAAGGGGTCCAAGGCCTCTGCTGAGGGGCAGACAGCCCAGTGGAGCAGGCCATCCAGCAGTGGCAGGCATATACTCTCTGGGTAGATAGAAAGGTCCAGCTGGCCTGAGATGTTCGCCAGAGTGACCAGGCAGTTCTCCCTTAACACCTCAAGGCAGTCCCACCACCACTCGTCTCTCTCACAGCTCACACCTTCATCTTCCTCTTCCTCCTTCTCATAGGTGACCGGTGCCTGTTTGCGTTCAGGGTGCCTGTGGTGGAGCAGCACCAGGCGGCCCAAAAGCAGGAGGAGGCCTGGGTGTTTCGACATCTCCTGGTCATTCCCAGGGACGAAGGAGAGGCTGCGCACTATGTTGGAAACGCAGATGCAGCGCCGGGCTAGCGAGTCCTGCCAGTCCGACAGAGTGCTAAGTGGCGTTTCGTCCTTGCTGTGAGGCTCGTCCTCTAAGATCTTGATGTTGCGGCGGCTCTGCAGGTCAGGGTTGATGCTGAACAAGTACTTGCCGTTCTCTTTCTGCTCCTCTGCGCCTCCACGGACCACTTCCTCTGTGACTGATCCTGGGCGTGCAGATAGTACATCGTCAATGGTGGCAGTGACTGGTGCACCAATGGGAAGAGGAGGAGGGGTCTTCTCTGCTGGAGACTTCTGTGGTTCAGATGGCTGGGGCTGCTGCTGCCGGGGCTTATTCTCTCCATTGGACTTGGATTTCTCAGGGTTTTCCGTCACCGCCTCAGGCATGTGGACCTTCTTGCGGCTCTCGGAGGCTGTTGGCGTGCGTTTCCGCTGTTTGAGAAGGTTCATCCGGCTCTCAAAGTGGGTCTGGATGTGTTCGGTAGTGTCACCACCACCAATGCTCCAGTGTATCAGGCCGCTGTCAAAGCACGGCCGCTGCCCAAGCTTGGATGAGTGGTTCAACAGGAAGGGATTCTTCTTCCGCACCAACTTGATGGGGAGTTTATCAAATTTACTAGCCTGCTTGGGCTTTTCCGAGTGGAGGTTGGGGTCTTGGGAGGACCCTGAGGTAGAGGTATTGGGTTCCTTGACAGAAGACTCCCTTTCCTTCTCCTCTTCCTCGTCCTCTGAGGACTTGTCTTTCTGGGAGCTGTCCTCCTCCTGTTTCACTTGGACCAGTGAAGAGGCGTCAGGATTGGCCTTTGTTTCCTCTACCTCCTCATCCTCCTCGTCCTCTTCATCCGTGTCCATGTCCTCCCCCTCAGGCATTGGAATTTCATCATCAGAGTCATCAGCAGCATTGGGGTCTATGAGGGTGCGCTGGCCAGGGTCTCCTACTTCATACTCCTTTAAGATACCAAAGATCTCGATGAGGCAGCGTCTGAAGTATTCCACCACCAGCTCCAGGAATCCAGGAAGCTGAGAAACCAAATTACAAAACAATACATTCATACACCGTGTGACAACATAAATCGTTTTGTTAAGAATGTTCATGCAAATGTAGCTTTGTGGAACTTACCTGGCATAAGTTAAAAGTAGTAATGCTATTGTCATCATACAGTAAAATGTTAATGGTGTCCAAGGCCCACGTGCTTTCCGCTAGTAAGCCTGACTTTAGTGACATCATCACTCTCCATGCCTCAGGAGTGCCTGTTAACAGACAAGAACAAAATGAATGTGAGCCAACTTGATCATGATCAGTTATTTTGGTCGACAGGTAGTGGTGCCCCAGTTTCTATCATCATTCCAAATTAGCAGCTTAAATTTGTTAAATGATTATAAATAAGCTTCCCTAGAAATAAGCTTCCCATCCAGAGTATCAAATATCAAATGGCAAATTTAGGTCAGGCAGGCGGTCGCTCATCATACCTTTAGTAGTGATTAGCATTTTATGACGTCTGTAAAACTATGTCTCCCAGTCCAGGTTATACAGCTCCTATTTTTGCTGTAGTTTATAATTTAATCTTTTTCAGTGTCTATTGCCAATAGTTGGTATTAGGGTTGTGACAGTACACAAAATTCACAGTTCGGTATGTACGGTTTTGGGGTCACAGTTCAGTACAATTTTGGTACAACAGGAAAAATGTAAACATCCAAAAATGGCTCATTGGCTGTAACTATTACTGAAACAGTTTAGTTGTACTGCAGTGGAAAAAGAAAACAACCTTTCTGTTTCTTGCAAGGAGTCAGGACACCTGCTGACAGCTGTTTTATGATGATTTATGGTCAATCAGAACTTGTTCTTACAATGTTCTGTCCAACCACGTCAGAAATCAAATGTGTTTATAGTTGTTCTGAACGGCTTCTCTCAAAGGCGGAGTGAAAAGCCGACCGTCACAGAGAGGGGAGGGGGGCGGTATAGTTTACTAGAGTTAACAGAGCATATTTTAATAATAGTGTTGCACTCGGTCAGTGTTATGGGTCTCTCGTTTGTCATTCTGACAGCAGTGACACTACTGGGTAACCACGATACTTTGGCTAACCTGGTTAGCATACATCCATGAGCATGCTAGAGCTAAGTGGTGCCCTGCCAAAACGTTCCAGGTGGAACTCGCACTCTAGAATTATTCTTCCGCATGTTGGAGTAAGTGGATTATTAAACTATTTTGACAGTAATTGTTTAGGGCACGGAGCATACCGAACCAAGGAAAGTCACATACTGAACCGAACATCCTATACCGAATGGTTCGGGACGAATACACGTATTGTTACACCCCTAGTTAGTACCCATATGCATTTTTATGGAAAAAATTGAGTGAGGTGTGAAGTAAAAGTTCTGTACCTATGTCTTTCATGGTTAGCCGTCTGCGGGGCTTAAGGTGGGGTTGGGAGGCCTCTACAGAGCCAGGAGGGAAAGCCACATCTCGCCTGATCATGGGTTGCTGTACAGGGGCCTGGCCAATGTGGGAGGCGGGCACTGGAGGTCCAGCTTTCTGCACTTTGATGCCCGGATGCATGTACGGGGACTTGCTGGGCGATGTCCTGCTTTCCATGGGTCTGGGCATGGGTGCTGGGCTTGACACCTGAGGAATGTGGTTCTGGGAAGTCTGGTAGGTGGATGGCAGGGGTCTGGTCATGGGTGGTCCAGAACCACCGGGGCCAAAAGGTGGCTGCCGCTGGTTGACATGGCCAGGCCACTGACCCTCATGGTTCATGCGTTGGTCTGACGGCATCATCTCCTCAGAGCGGTTCATGCCATGGTAGCCGGGGCCCTGGCCAGGTACAGGAGGTCCCTGACGGTTGGGATAGTTGGGGTAGCCCATCTCATTGCGGCCCTGCCACATTGGGCCCTGGGGACCGTCAGGACCTGAAGGCATGGGACTTGCCATCATTTGGGGAGGCATTGGAGACTGGGAGTTGGGGCCTGCAGATGATGGTCCTCGGTCCCGGCCAAAGGGGAAGGGGAACTGGTTCTGTGGGCCTGGTGGTCTGCGCTCCCCACCAGGGTATGCGTTATACTGATTATACATGTCCTGTTGGCCCTGGGGCCCAGAGGACTGGGGTCCTGGCTGCTGCTGGCCACTATATGGGACGTTGTACATTTCTCCCTCATGGCGCTTGGCGGGAGGACCATACCCTCCATCTACAGGACGCTTGTAGTTCTGTCAGCAGACAACAGTTAGCATTAACAATTTAGTATCTCAATACAATCATATCAAGAAGAATTAATTCTTGCATCTCTTTAAAAGGATGCCAGCAGAGATAGGAAAGTTTACTTTTAACACATATATAGTAAAAAACCATCTTTAATCACGGAAATGTTTAAAACAGGGAATCAAGCTGCAATAGGGGTACTACAAACACCGAACATAATGTTCTTACCGGTTGCTGCTGTGGATACATTCCTGGTTGTTGATTTGGGTATGGGCCACCAGGGGGAGCTCCTTGGCCAGGGTACTGATTGGCATAGGAGTCATGCCTGAGAACAATAACAAAAAGAGAAAAGTTTACACTGATTCATTTCTTCTTTTCAATCAAATGCAGACATTTTAAGTATGAAAATCAAATGCTGATACACATGTACTCTTTAACATGATTACACTGGCAAAATGCCTCAAACCAACCATCTTTTTCTTTGGTCAGAATAAAGACAAATCTTGAATACTACTTACCTTTGCTGTGGTGGAGGGCGGCTGGGTGAGTACATCCCTGTGTCGGCTCCAGAAGGCATCATGTTGGGCTGAGGAGCTCCTGGTCCCATGCTGCCATCAGGACCCATGCCTGGCTCCTGTCTGTAAAACCAAACAAATAATGCACGTCAGTTTATTTGGTTCTACTGGATACACAAAAGGATTGGTATAGCACACATAATTCCCTTAAAGCTAACCATGTCTAGCACTCAATAATACCTCTGATAAATATCATAAAATTACAAAACCATGCAGTACTGCCGACACAAAGAGAATACTGTGGTGTTTACCTGCGGTCATATCCGTAAGGGTACTGTTGCCTCTGGCCCATCTGCATGTTGCCCATGGGGCCAGGTGGGCCTCTGTTATACTGTTCTCCCATCCCACTGTTTGGGCCTGGCGGCATGAACTGCTCTCCGGCTTAAAAGTAAAAAATATCATTAAATTCAGCTCTAATAGAATTCCAACAGCATGTGATCTAGTTGGCTGGCACTCACCTTTCCTCATGCCACCGAAGGGGTCCTTGTTGGACTCATAGGGACCCATCCGACCCATCATCTCTGGGCCACCCATACCGGGCTGGTAGCCCTGAGAGTTGGGAGTCATGGCGTTCCTTCTGGAAAATGCTGGGTCTCCACCATCAGCAAAGGGGTCCTGCAAGTTTACGCTACTCCTACAAGAGGGCAGGAGGCTTGTTAGTAAAATGTAGAAATTTTGGTTCATATACTGTATATCATTTTCTAGTTTCCAAAATATAAATTTTTTGGGAGGACATACATATTACTGTACTTCATATCTTAATATAGCCTTCATTTCTAAGGTGGTTTTACTGCAGTCATTTTCTAAATCCCAAACACTTAATTTAATAAACTGTTTTCATACTTTCTTCATTATTATACTCCTCTTGAAAGGTGCAGTGTGTAGGATTTAGTGGCATCTATCGGTGAGGTTGCAGAATGCAACCAAATGAATACACCCCCCCACCTTCCTCCCCTTCCAAGTGTGTAGGAGAATCTATGGTTGCTGTGAAACTCGCAAAAAAACGCGAAAGGCCCTCTCAAGAGCCAGTGTTTGGTTTGTCCGTTCTGGGCTACTGTAGAAACATGGGGGTGCAACATGGCGGGCTCCATGGAAGAGGATCCTCTCCCTATATAGATATAAAGGGCTCATTCTAAGGTAACGAAAACACACCGATTCTTATTTTCAGGTGATTAGAACACTAATTAAAACATACGTATGAATATTATATTCCATATCTGCCAAGTTCATTCTGCTAGATGCCACTAAATTCTACACACTGCCCCTTTAACAAAAGTAGGTTGGTTGTGAGTATATCATAACATGACCTACCACTACATAACTTAAAAGCATAGTTTCATGTTTGTTGTATTCTATTACTATTTCCAGCTGCAATGATCCAATTTCCCCACAGGGATCGGTTTCCTTTTATTGACTGTTGACTCCTGATATTGTTAATATCATAAAAACATGACATTGTGGCTTCTAACTCTTACCTGACACCAGGCATTGGAGGCATTTGTGTGTGCGGGGTGGAGGCTGGGGTGGGGGGCTTCAGGTCTCCCCCCTCTGCCATAGAACTACTGGTGGACTGAGGGGTCTGGGGGCCTTGGAGGGATCCTGAACCAGCTGCAAAACAAAGATATATACAGACTGAGTACTGGGAAAACAACAACACCTCCAGTTTGAAAAATTCAAAGATTCTGGAGAACTCAAAGAACTCTTGCTCCTCCTCTCCTCACTCCAGGAATAAAGGAGACAGTTGATAGTTGATAGAGAGGCAGGATAGTCTTATGGATAGGCTGAGCACTGCTGGGGGCTTTCAGGAACACATGCTGCTTTTGGCAATCCTAAATTCCATTAAGAAATTCCTGAGCGCTGCACAGAGCAACACAGTTTGCGTCAAGCTGACTGGCTTTTGAATGCACAGCCAGCGAAAATGTTGAATCCTCCAGCTCATCACAGCATGCCAACCCCCCACCCCCACTTCCCATCACCGCCCTCCCCTACCACCGCCGGGCTCTTGGAGTCACCAGGAAACAATGATCTAAACCCTGACTCTGACAGATTACTGCCTGGCCTGTAGAGACAGTGACTTGTGTATGTGTGCGTGATAGTGAGTGATAGATTGTTTGTGGTGTGTGTATGTGTATGTGTGTGTATGTGTGTGTGTGTGTGTGTGTGTGTGACATAGTGGCACTCATCCTTAACTTCAGCTCAGGACTTTCTCACTATTAGCATGCCAGTCTGATGACTCACAGGTTCCCATTCATTAAACTGGCACACACACACACACACGCAACACCGGGGTCACTGGCAGGTCACATTTATTCACATTTTCTCACATCACCCTCTTGCCTGTCTAGTTCTCACACATACACACACATTAACTGGCTCCCCCTCCCCCTCCTCCTCCCCCCTCCCCCTGGGCAGGGATTTCCCTCTACTAAAGATGAAGGGAGGAAAAGGGGAGGGGGAGGAGGATCTCGTGAGGAACGGAAAAAAATAGCATGGTAGAAACAGAGAATCAGAGAGAGAGAGAATCGTCTGACTTTTACACACATACACACACACACACACACACACCGAAGCTCTTCCCCCCCATTCATCATTTCTGGCTCAGTACTAATCTCCAGGGAGTGTTGCATTGCCTCTGTAGCCCTGGGCCAGGAACCAGGCAGCGAGGACACGCCACTGACGGGGCATCGCTATCGCCAAATCACCTCCCACCACACGCCACCGTCCCCCCCCCCCCACTCCCCTCTCCCCTTTCCAGCTCTTCCTTCGTACTAACTAGAGGGTTGATGCCAGCTGACAAGCACCCTGATGTCTCCTGTAACAACACCCGGCGCTGAGTCAGTGCCCCGTGTCTGACAGCCTGGGTCTCGGCCAGACTGAAACAGCACGTGGTTGCTCCTGGTGTGGTTGCTCCTGGCAGCTATAACAGGAGTCCCTCCAAAACAAACAGCTTCCAGGCGACAACGCAGCCCCGAGAATCCCCCCACCCCCACTGCACACCCCTTCACCTCTGGTATGACACACTGCCAGGGTACACACCGACTTTTACCCAGAGTTCATTGAAAGATTTGGCATGCTGGTCTCTGTTCACACAAAGACCAATGGGGGGAGTCTGAAAGGACAAGTCTTTCGTCATGTCCTGTGCAAATGCCAGGAGTATTCCCCCAAGAGATGCGTTTCTTGGAACTGTCCATAGGATGCAGTGAACTTCTATGACTTACAGCTACCGCTCCATCATTTACAACTTCTCCAGTATATACGACTATACCAAAACAGCAGTGATTTATGGAAGATGGCAGCCCCATACAGGAGATGACAAACGATGGTCTAAGATCGGCTGTTAACATTGCAATTAATAGGATACAATAAAACACACAAGTTTATGGGCAAATGATGTGAGGCAAATAGAGCAAGGAAGATGTGATGAATTGCATGGCAACCACACGGCACCCAAGGGAGAAAAAAAAATGAAATAAGCCTTCATTCATTCAATACAAGTGTACTTCGATGTGTAACTCAGAGGGGGAAATAAATGGTGATGAGGTGTGGGAGGACGCCAGCGCTCACCTGGGCTGGGAGGCTGGATCTTCGGCTGGTTCTTTTTGGTGTCTGTGTTGAAGAAGTCCGGGGGCGGGTCCTCGCCCCGCTCGATCTTGCACTCGAAGGCGTACAAACATTGGATGTACTGTTTCTTGAGTGAACTGGCTGCGCTGCTCGACGTGCCCACGTTCAGGTTGGTGGCCAGCTCCCTCCACTTCTTGTTCTTGTTCACCTGGTGGGCGATAGAGGAAGGAGGAGGCTCAGGAAGATGCACACAACAGACTCATAAGAAACACAATGCTGCTTGTTCTTGTGTGTGATATTCAGTTCCAATTAAGGTGGAATCCAGCCATACCTGGGTGAGGCCGCCGATCTCTTTGACGGATACGTAGAGTCTGAATAGGTCGAGAGGCTTGCGCCCCACAGCGGGCAGGTTGTTCATGCCCATAGCCTTCTCCTCTGCAAAGGCCAGATATCGGTCCACCCACATCTTCCTCTCTGGCTCTGGGCCAAGCTCGTACAGGCGAGTGATCTTCTCGTTGGTGATGGTGGAAGAACTCGACTTCTACAGACAGGCAGATGGCGGGAGGAAATTGTGAGATTGAAAAAAAAAAATCTAATATTAAACAAGAATTGAATTATGTGGATTTAGAACTTCTACCTTTTTTGATTCTGGCTTGGGGGTTCCCTCCACTTTGTTGTTCATCTTCTGGGCAGGGTTAATTTTCTCCATGACAAACTCAGAACTGGGAGCCATTCCTGGGTGTTCAAGAGTAACAAGGGGAGGGTATAAAAATAAAAGATTACCAGTCTATAAAACCATTTTGTGGACTAAACTTCCACAGTGGTACAACAACCACCTGACCGCGGCTGCTATGTAGTCTTTACTCACCAGGGGTGTTGTTGGCAATGTTGGCTCCCATTGGGTATGGCCCTGGACCTGCCTGGTTCATCATACCGTGCATGCTGTTCATACCAGGGCCGTATGGAGAGCCTGCTCCCATCATGCCTTGGGACATGTTAGGGTAGCCAGGCGGCCTAAAGAAGAGAAGGCTTGTTTAGAAGTAAGACACTACTGGCTGATAGGATTCCATCACTAAGAAACTCCTAGAAATTAAGATTTAAGAGTCTGTCATCCTTTTAATGCTTTTCTGTTTGATACTGTAACAAATCTATGCTTTTTCCCTTTGTGTTCACTGGGTTCAGCTTATTCTGTAGGAAACATCAATTTACGTCATTTGATTCTAGCGTTTGCCAAGTCCACAAGAGCCTCTCTGTAGGCTGAGCTGGCATCCTCGCTGGGGAAGGATGTGATTCACTGATCTCAGAGACCATCTCCTGCTCTCTAATTCTCTCCATTTCTTCCTTTTCTCTCATAGATAAGTGTTTGGTCTACTGCCATCTACTCTGCAGCACGCAGGCACCAAAACACACAGCAGACTGGCTTGCACGTGGGAAGAACCGATCATTTTTCATGCTCACACAAGAAGCAGTACAAGCAAGGACACATGTATTCTGCTAAAAGATAGAAAAAAATACCTCTCTAGGCTTGAGAGTCTTAATACAATGAGTTGTACTGAACTTTGGCAGTCAACTGTTCCCATGTGTCTCATTGAGACACTGATGCAGCCAGTAGCTGTAACCACCCACCTGTTGTGTATGGAGTTTGTAGGTCCATGGTGCATTGAGGGGCCGCCGTCCTTCCTGTTCATGCCTGGAGGGGGACACATTCCCGACGCCACCTGAGGAGGCATGGCGCCCATGTTAGAGGCCATCCCAGGACCGTAGGGCCGAGTACCCATCTGTCCTGGGCCTATTCTGCCAGGTGTCATGCTTCCATATGGAGCCCCGCTGCCCTGGCCGGGCATGGGGTTCATGGAGCTGCCCATGCCAGGACCACTGGGGTAGTTGGCATTGGGCATCCCTGTGTAGCCAGGCTGCCTGGGGTAACCTGGAAGTGTCAGAGATGGAAAAACATTTAGACTGTTGCTACATGAGGCTGCTTCACACAATCATTTGATGGGAGTTTGATGCCAGCCTACTATCTTTGTAAAATGTATTTCAGTCGAAAACAGAGAAATCTGTGGATGGACTTCTACTCATTTCTCCCTGACGAGATGAAGAGTTTCAGTAGTCCGGCTCTAAATTTACCTCTGTGCTGCCTGTTCTGACAAGCAGCCTGATGAAGCGGGCTTTATCTGGCCCTCCCTGTTCGCTGCCATGACTCATAGCAGAACTTCTTCAAAGCTCACAGAAACCATCTGAGACTTCAAAGTGAAGTAATATAATTTGATAAATATATAAAGTGAGAGGAAACTTTAAAGCATTTTTAAATCTGGGCTATCGACAATACTCTGATGGTTGCAAGACGACAACTGTAAACTCATTCATAATATTTTTAGGGGTTTAAAAAACACCCTGCATGATACAAGGGAGGAGAGTGCATCACTCAACACTGTACTCTCCTCTCTCCTCTACTATTTTGTTTACCAGTGTAGAGGGACTTTTACCTTGTGGGCCATATTGGCCCCCCTGAGGCCCATAGTTTCCCATAGAGTTGTTCTGGGGATAAGGTCCCATTCCACTATGCATCTGGCCTCCCGAAGACTGGCGTGGAGATAAGGCAGAGCCAGGTTGTCCAGGGGACCCGTAAGGAGGCATCTGAGGGTTACGCATGTACACTGCAGAATAGAGAGGATTAGGAAATCATTAGATACACTTTTTCATTTGGAAATACCTCACTTAAAAAACTGCATCTGCTACAGTTACATAACACATTTTGAACTCACTAACACAGCACAGTGTATCTGTGTTCCGTAACCCTCATTTGACCTGTCAAGTAGACTACAAGCACATTCTTATTTAAAGATTCAGCCTGGGGGAATGTTTACAGGAGGGAAGAATGCATTCAAATGCAAACAATCACACCCAAGAGTCGCTGAGGACATGGCACATATTCTTGCACTGTCAGCCACTGAGCAGATGAGGGTTAGGTGGTTTGTAAAAGGGCACCTCAAGAGCAACCTGACCATGTCTTGGACTAAATCCCCCTTGAAGCATATCGCCATACTCACCCCTGTCCTGACCCATGGCTGACTGGTTCATGGAAGAGTGCATGATGCTGTCTGACTGGACGCTGGGCGGCCGGGGAGGCATCTGATTGCCTGCGGGACAGCAACACCACAAGTGCTCAGGAATTCAAATAGGAGTTTGAAATTACCTTCAGAACTTCAAGATCGCCTTTGACCTGCTGGCCATCAAATGACCACGAGCCAATCAAATCCAAGCAAAAATAAAACCAAAAATTATGACAATGTATCGTTGGTTCCCTGTTTAACAGCTCTCCACATGAATTGTTGGTGGCATCTCTGCTGTCTGGCTGCTTTACAAGCATCATGTTAGGAAAAACTTAATGTTCCCATCTGGCTAGTCACTTCATGAATTACAAATGTGATCCGGTGTGTTAGTGAGTGTGCGAGTTTTCAATGAAAACTAAATCCGTCTCCTGCTTGTTTACTGAATGCTTCACACAGCATCTGATTATATACTCTCTATACACACTGAGCACGGTAAAGGTGACACTTCCATAAAAATGGATTTAAAATTATTGTGGCTGGTTAGGTATTTTTAGCAGGTATGTTTTTTGGTTTAGCAGCTTTTGGCAGGTGAACCAAAAGTGCTGCCTTCATCTGTTTTTTTGTTGGCAAGTTCTTGTCCTTTCATTTCACACACCATAGCTTATACTACCGTGAAACACTTTAAGACATTCTACAAAGACATCTGTCAATACAAGAGCAACCACAACCTCAAATAATTTTTTTTTTGTAAAATTCAGATATTAATAAGTCTTCATAGTAGTCTGTCTTTACCTGGCACAGCAGCAGGGGACAGAGGGCCAGTGCGGGAGGGGGTGACGCTTGCGGGGGAACCCACAGGTGATGGCGAGGGTCCGCGTATGCCTGGCAGGTGGGGTGAAGTGTGCGGAGAGAAGGGTGACTGGGCAGGGTTGCTCTGCTCGCCTTGACTGCTGGACACCCCTGAGGTGCTGACGCCCGGGCTCAGGGCTCCCTCTGTACCAGTGGGCAGGTCGTCGATAGACCCCGACAGATCCTGGAACAAGAGAAGCAACATTAAATATGGTGAACGTAACCTGAAGCCCTAGATGTCCCTTTCTGGGACACCTAATTCATTCACTTCAAATCATCTGAAGGGAACAAACCCGATTCAAATTTTACCTTACGCACCATTTCAACAATTTATAGTGTGACTTGACAGTTAGATGGGAATATGTTTATAAGAATAAACGTTTACAAGAGAAAAACCATCCAACCAAGGAAGCTGGGATTATGATGGAGTAAAAGGGAAATTAAATGGAAAAACTGATGCACAATGTCAATGGCAAATCAGCGTGTGTGGGTGTTACTGTGTCGGTGTGTGTAAGCAGGGATGTAAATAAAGCCTGATTTGGCTCAGACTCCATAGAGTGAAAAAGCTGGAGCATTTGGGGGAAATATGAGTCATATTCAGACTTGTGCACATACTTGCATGAGGAAGGTGAGAGCATTTTATTTCAGAGAGTCATGTCAAAGTCAAGTGAAGTCAAATCAAATGAGGGGAAATACGTTACAGCAATCTTTGCCGTTGTCGGGGTGCGTCTTTCTTATTCTCTCATACAAGACTGCCAGCCCTATTACAGCACAAGCACACATTCAGGTACAATGACTTATTCTTCCACCTTCTTAAAAATACTCCACATCACTCCCATAATGCTGATAATGATCCATCTTGGCAAGGAGTACTTGGTTTGTGTGGCTCGCAATGAGAAAGTGGGGGGGAAAAAATATTTGAAGCAAGTCATCTCGGGAGGCAGTTGAAATAATTGGTGCTGGGCATAGGCTCTAATGCCATGTGGTGTTGTTATTGAGCCTCGCTGGCTGTGACACAGAGACAGCCAGGCAGGCAGGAAGGTAGGAAGGCAGCCGGCGATGATTATGTTTGTGGGAAGGTGAATGTTTACACACTGGCCACTCACGTGGAGCCCATGTGCTTACTCAGAAATGCAAGCTCATCTGCCAGTCACATTGAAGGAGGGAAAAAAAAAGAAGAGAGTTAGGAGGAGGAGGGGAAGGGAAAAAAGCACTCATTGGAAGGTGGCCAACTATTCCCATAGAAATCTCACACTCGCAGGCTGGCTGCAGCCCCGAAGCCGGCGGTTTTGCACTTGAAACAGCGCCCGTTGCTATTTTTGGGACGTGACCTGATGGAGGAACCCCAGAGGGAGTGACAGGAGGAGAACGCTGATTCAGAATCCACCCCCCCCCCTTCTCCTCTCCAACCCACCCCCACCCTGTTCCCTCTGCCCTCCCTGCATCTCTTCCTCTCTTCTGTGACTGCACAAACCCAGGCCTTTCTGACCCACACAGGAGTGGCAACTACAAAACCATGCGAAGCGCGGCAGGACGGCTTTATGTACGAGTATTACACATTAAAGTGTTTCACTGGCTGATTCCTAATTAATGTTCACAAATGTAAAAACAGGTCATGTGAGCGACATGGAGTGGAGAGATCTTAATGCTCTGGAGTAGAGAGCAGAGATCAAACAGCATGACATTCCTTGCTTAAACAACCATGGCGGGATCCTTTTTCCAGCAGCCAGCTTCGTCAGCTGACCTACATCCCCCCCGCTTCCCGGCCAGCACCACCCCACCTCCACTCAGACATCACAAGACTGGTCATCTGACAGAGGGCTCTGTCTGCCATGATGACCACCTTGGTAGCTGCCACACAAAGCTTCAGAGATCACCGCATAGAGTCGTGTCCTTGTTACAAAAAAAACCCTCCTAAATCAACTCCCCCACCCCCATCTGTCCCAGACCACAGGGCAAAAAGGTCAGGGGTCAATTCCTGGAGTTACGCCCAGGAGTCTCGCCACGACAGGAGGTCATTGTGGACGGCTGCACAAGACATGCACACTTCAGTCATGAGACAAGAACAAGGGATCAAGAAAGTACTAACAAGGCGCGCAGGCTTCCTGATAGAAAGCAACACCCCTTAAAGTGGGATGCAGGGGTCCCCAGGAGCCATTTAGGGGGTCTGAGCAGAGTGAGGATCAGTTGAGTAAAAACTCTCTCTCCAGCAAAATTGGAGAAGTTTGAAAATTGGAGAACAGTCTTCACTTTTACTACTATTTCATACAGTGTAGACTGGGCCAAGGTATCAATGTATGTTTCTGGTACTAAGGTCAACGGTGAGCCAGTACGGAAACCTGGCATTGAATGAATGAATGAATTCTGATAATTTAAGACTGCATTTTATTGGGGGAAAGCAGGGTGCAAACTGCAACCAAACAACTGTTGTTCTTATGCTCTCTCTTTTTTAATGACAACTCCAAACAAGTGTTGCCCGCAATGTTTTATAGCAGAGTTGTGCCACCTGAAACCAACACCACCTCCGCTAAGATCATAAAAACGAAAACACTTTTATGACACAAAAACAGAGGCAGAGGCACTATTTCCACTGAGAAAACCATTATATTTAGTGAGTCTATTGTTTAGGTCGTCATTAAATTTGATTACAAGATGAGATGGGCCAGGATCTGGGTAGCTTACTATTTTGGCTGAACAGCGTCCTGGGAAAACCCTTTAACTATGGTTCTATGAACTCTGGATGACCACTAGATAGTATGTAATACCTAGATTTCCACCATCTCTGGTGGTCAGGAAGAATAACACAAGAACTCTCCACAACGCCCAGAGATGATGTCTGTTTTTATGTCTTGATAGGGGGGCGTGGCCCCGATTGGAGTTAACGTTGCGCTGCTTTGTACTTCGGGAGTGTGGAGTGTTGAGCTACGTCCCAGATCCCCCCCCTCCTGCCCCCCTTTTTTGGTCTACATGACAAAATTACTAAATTTTTCCAACAAAAAGGCAAGGAACTGCCGTTACAATGAACATTATAGGCTGGGTCCAGAATGAGTATGTATATACATTGGATTTAGTGTTAAACTGCACTTTAACATTTGACATGTTTGTCGTAATTTGTTAAATGAAACAGTTTTATGTTCCTCAAAGTAAGGTATCATATAAAGTATTGTTTTGGTATCAGTAATGAAACATGGATATTATATTGGCAGTGGTTACAAAAATATCATGATAGCCAGCTGTACAGTTCAGCATTATACCAACAATAACAAAAATATTCTAAATTGCGGTTTGTAATGACTAAATGCTTTCAAAAGTTTATTTCTCCTAATGCATAATAACAAATAATCTACTGCAAAATCTACAAAAACATTCACATATATGCCTGCTACAGCAGCACATATGCAGCATACAGGACGAGCTCTTTAAAATTCTGTAAATATCTGACAACTGACAGCTCTGATCCCTCAGCCTGGATAGGCAAAAGGATTGTACACACACACACACACACACACACACACACACACACACACACACACTTAAACACACAAGCTCCTACCTACTCCCACTCTGCAGTCATTGATTTTTCCCGGCTCAATACTGCACAGCACCAGCCTGTTCTGCTGACTGCACAAGCCGGACAGCGAGAGGAGAGAAGAGGAAGGAGGAGGGGTGGGGGTGTGTGTGTGGGGGGGGGGGGGGTTGGTCATACTGATGCTGCTGTGGCTCTGCTATTCAACACACTCATAATTAGAAGGCAAATGATGGAGAGGACGTGGATCAGGGCATGAGGAGTGAGCTGAGGGACGGTGGGGTGGCTTGAGTTGGGGTGTGGGGGCTTTGTGAGCTCGGAGGAAGGTTACAGCTCTGTTATCTATGACAAATATAACGGCTGATGACGCGAGTGTACACAAAAACACACAAGACGCTTTTTCGGTATATACGGGGAAAGGGTAAAGCTGTGTTGTGGAGAGAAGGAGAAAGCTGCAGTTCTTTCTGTGGAGCTCCAAGCTTGCCTCTATGGCAGCCATTTTGTGTTTTTCCCAGCACTGCCTAACATGGAACTTCAGAGCTGAGAACTGCAGAACAGTGTTTGTAATGTTTAAGGGTGGAAAGGAGGCAAAAAAGACTGATTTATATGAAATGTAATGTTGAAAATTCGTCTAAAATACTAAAACAATTCCATAAAAATTCCTTTAATGCAAATATTGTTCATGAATGTGGAAAATGGCACAGTCTTTACTATTCCCACAATTCCCATATTCTCCACTGCTCTTCTGAGTGTGCCTGTGCTGTCTCTGAGTCATCTGCTCTGCTCTCCTCTCCGCCGTCCTAATGTATTCCATTTGCAGATTACTTCACTGAATCAATCAAGCCCGACCAGAGCCATTAGTCTGCCAAGCCAGCCGATTTCTTTCTCTTTCTTTTTTTTTTTTTTTTTTTTTTTTTTTGTAGGTTATGAGAAACAGAAAGTGAGAGAAGAGAGGTAGCGTAGCGGCCCTGAGATAATGAAACGTATCTGGAATGTGTGACCCTGGCCAGTAGTGTAACTAGATCTGGTGGTGGTAAGGAGGGAGGGTTGGGGGGGTAGGTGGGGGGGTTCATCCCTCAGTCACACACTCTCCCTGACCCACTCTTCTGTCATTCTCAGACCTCAGGGTTTCACCAACCGCCTGGCTGGCAGGCATCCTTGTTCTCAGGCCTGTGCACGCTAAACACAACATCCCAAAAAAAAAAAAAAAAAGGAAAGAAAGAGAAAGCTCCCTTATTCCAAGCATGCATACTTGCTTGCACACATGCTTGCATATCCTCTGTGGAGAGGTGATAACTGAGGAAGAGAGAGTAAGAGGTAGGGGAGGAGGGGGAGGTTGGGGAGATAGAAGAAGGGGAAAAAAAAAGAAAAAACACTGGCTGCATCTCAAGGGCTGCCATGGTTACTGTGATCCACGTGGTTGACACATTAGAGCCGACACAGTCCCTCCCCCCTGTTGCTGCCAATCCCTCTGTCTGTCTCTCTCTCTGCGGCCTCCCTGCGTGCCTGGCAGGGTCACGGTGCAGTCAGCTACTACAAAAGAAGAAGCCCGTCATTGTTACAGGAAACGCAGACGCACCAAAGCCGTGTTACCCCTCCCCCCCACCCCCTTGCTCCACCACCACCACTTTAATTACACACTCAGCCTCCGGCCCTTTTGCACTGAGGAAGCCTGGGAGACACACTCGCACACAGATACGGAGAGTGGACAAACACAAGACAGCAAAACCTTGAACTTCTCCACCGTCTTTCCTGAGGCCCTGGTGTTTATGTTTATACGTGCTGGCGACCTCGTCAGAAAGAACACTCTAACGCTGCACAGTTACCACTCATGCACAGCGAAGCGGGGCTTTTGATATCCAAACGGGGTCATGGGAAAAGTCATCTCTTCCCTTTTAAGCATAAGATCAAGTGAAATATTCTCGACACATTTTTCTAAAGAGGTTTCTCTTTCTCCAAACTCAGCCTCTGAAGGTGCTGACTTGACCTAAGTGAGCCCAGAGGCCTATTATCTCCAGACCACGATCAGAGCCCTTGTACCTGTCACACACAGATGACAGATAGACAGTAGGCACCCAGACAAAATAAAATTCAGGTCGTCTACTCTCAGTTGAGCACATGACACCACCTCGAAGCACTCACTGCTGGATTAGCATGGGATGACAGCAGGAAATGTCCACTGCTGTCAAAGAGGACGGACAGGTGGGTGTTGCTGAGGTCTCAGACACCTGCCCGGGGGTCACACCTGCATCCAGGGGCTGGGCCGAGCCACAAAGGCTTCTGGGAAGTCCAGCGAAGGCTTGGAGGGAGGCAGCTCCAGCCCCAGCCCGAGGTTTGCAGGGCTGAGCTCAACCATAAGGGGGCACTCCCATCCCACTATGAGGGAAGAACTGGAGAAAGGAGGAGAAGCAAGGCAGGCCCCTGCCTCATACAACAGCAGCAGCCATTACAGGGTTTCACATACAGCACAGGCTGACGAGAAACTCTCCATACACAGCTAGAGCACCACACAGGTTCTCCATGTAACCCTTTGCTAATCCACGCAAGGAAATAGATATCAGTGCTGGACATGTGATGGCAAAAAAGTACCCAGTGGTTAAAATAAACACATCAGATTTCTGTTATTTAATTTCTCCAAGATGTAGGCAAACAATGAACTAAGATATTGACAACACTAGTAGGGTGACACAACACCCAGAGCCTGGGAGCAACCTGCTGGGGTTAGATATTTTGTCTGGAGTATCAGTGCCACAGACACAATGTCTACTACCTCTACAGGCAAGCTAGCTCCAGCTCCCTAGAGATCACCATTACACTGCTACTTTATCACCAGCAGCCACGTGGGAGGGATAATAACACAGACAAAAAAGTAGAAGATGAAAGAGTGAAGCAGCAAAATTTAGAAGAGCCTCGTATTGCTAAGGGATAAAAAAAATACAATTCATTTGACACTGATCAATACTGTTCTGCTTTAACAGTCCTGTGTGATACGGGGTTACAGTCAAAAAAAGAAAATAAAGGCCAACTATGAATCTTAATCAATAAGTAGGGAGTTCTTTTCTAAATGCTCCACATTTGCCTAATTGAGCTTCTCTGTGGGGGTAACAAAAAGGGGTAATGCAACGCACACAAACACTGCAGCAGCAGTCTGTGTGTAGCAAACACAGAGTAGATGGAGGGAGGTGGTGAAGGGGAGGAGGGCGAGAGGGGGGGGGGGGGGGTCTGATTGCTGTGAATAATGGGGAGATGGTGTGTGCGTGGGGGGCCTTTTGTAGGGATCACAATAGTAGCAGGAGTCCCAGAGCAGCGCACAGATGCCCAAGTGAGGCAGGCAGCTGCCCAGCCCGAGGTGAGGGGTGCTGGGATACGGAGAGCCGAGGGGGCTGGAGGGGCCTCGGGGTGATGGGGAGGGGGGGGGGGTAGGGTGGGGAGCCTCCAGACCCCTACAGCCAGTCTGCCTGCTTTACAGAGAAGCAACGCCCCTCCCCTCCTACTGTCACACACATAGCGTGTCTAGAGGGCGCTACCAAATCAACTGACACCACAAGTGAATTAACTGGGGAGAGGGGGAAAAAAAATTATACAGAGGTTATTTCATAGAGTGAGAGCTAATTTCATTGTGAGGCTGGTTTCATCCATCCAGGCTCAGCAGCTTGTTCCAGCGAGAGCAGGAGAAAGCAGAGGACAGACAGTGCTGCAGTCAGCCACAGTCTTTGTGCTGCAAAACTAGCTCAGCCCAGCAGAAATGGAGGCAGAGGGGAGGGGCATGGGAGAGTGAGTGTGTGTGTGTGTGTGTGTGAGTGTGAGAGTGTGTGAGCGAGAGGAGAGAGCAAAAGGGAGAGGGAGAGTGGTGTGTGTGTGTGTGTGTGTGTGTGTGTGTATGTGTGTGTGAGCTCACAAGAGCAAAACAGGGCTTGGGTTTTGCAGGCTGAGAAACAATTCACTGAAGCAAAATGCAAAACAACACACTTTGTCAGCAGATTGAATTTTCTCAAGTACATTAATTAAAAATCACATAGATGGGGGAAAAAAGGGTGAGACAGAGAGGGAGCAGGGGAGAGAAACAGACGAGCTGGGAGGAGGGGGGGGGTGAGAGCGAGTGAGAGGCACCCTGGAATCTGAATAAGACATGTCCACACAGGAAGCAAGGGCCCCAGAATAGCAACAGGAAACTGGCCCCGGACTCTGAATACTGTCAGCGGCTGAGCCTCGCAAAACAAGGCTGCGCTGCACAGCGTTATGAAAGCTGATTTACTGAGAGAAGAGAGCGAACGAGGAAGGGAAGAGGAGGAGGGGGGTGGGAGGGCGCAGGCGAGGGAAAGAGAAAACGAAAAATTTAGACAGAAAGAGGAACGAGAGAGAGGCAGAGAGTGAAATATATATTAAAAAAAAAACCAGAAAGAAAGGGAAAAATGCAGCAAAAAACAGTGTTATATTGAAAAAGGCACAGAGGGGGTTGGGCTGGGTAGGAGAGGAAAAAAGTGGGCCGGCCTTGTCAGGCTGATTGCTCCAGAGCTATGTCGCAAAAACAAGCTTAGCTGCCGCAGGAGAGCAGAGCTGGGCTGGGCTGAGCAGGGAACGGGGTTTTGCAGGAGGGGGGACTCAGAGTTGATCAGCACTAAGAATGAAAGATCACTTGGTTCCAGATCAGGAGTCTTGGCACATACATTAAAAGGTCATTTGGGGAGGGGGGGTCTGTTGTTGTGATGTGGGTGGTCTGTGAGCTTTGCAAATGCACTGAATAAGACTGAATTTATGCTAGGGTGGGGTCCGGGCAGGCAGAGATGTGGTCATAAAGGTGGGAAGACTAAAAAAAAACCAAATAATGGAGTAGAATTCCTTTATTGTCATTGCAGAGTACAATGAAATTGTGGAAAGTAAGACTTCCAGATGATGATTGGCAAAACCACCACCGAATCAAGAAAACAAAAGCCAATTCATAGAAAAGCAAGAGTGTACGCTTTCATCCTGAAAAAATTAAATGACTTAGTTATCTACCACACATTATACCATGACTGTGAAATTCAAGTAGGGCAAAATAGAGATGCTGCTCCAGCACATTGTTGGAAACAGGCAAACATCCCTAACACAAATAAATTAGACAACATGAACCTTTGGCCCTTCATTCAAGATAAAGCCACTCCACATGAAGCCTCTTATTTTGGGAGGCGAGAGGAACTAGAGGATGGAGGACAGAAAAAAACAAACTCGAGCGTGAGTGTGTGACCAACATGTGACCTTCCTCTAAAGTCTGGAGCACATTCAGAGCCATCAGAAAGAGGAGCACCACGACCAGTGGGCGGTCCCGAGTGGGATTAGCCCCATAGTGAAGAAAGTGCGTACAAAAGACATAGGAGAGGACAAGGAGGAGATTTTTTTTTTTTTAAACGAGAAGAAGCAAGGTGGGAGGGAGGGAAGTTGGTGGTGCTCTGGTGGTTATTCCCATGGGTTGACATGAAGAGGAAGTTTCACTTCCAGGGAGAATGAAAGCCTGTATGATTAAGCAATATGTCATTTTTACTGCTAACGAGAAGCTCCCTTGAAGATTTTTTCTTCAAAACATGGCTAAAATGGTCAACCCAAAAAACCTGAGCAGCTCTTAATGTGAATAGTTTTGTCATTAAACGAGAACTCCAGCAATTCACTTCCACAGTTGGGCTTGTGGGGGACATATTAAAAAAAGAATGGTCAAAATTGGAGGAGAGGCCGAGATATCTTGACTTTTATTCTGTGAACGTCTGTGTTCAACAACACTTGCACCTACATTTCCCATAATGCTACTGGACAGCACCTTTAATTAGATCCTCCCTGCTTTCAAACCTCACATCACGAGTTTTTAATGCAGGCTTTCTGTTAAATATTTCAAGTCTCAAGCCCACGCTGAGATAACCCTGAGTGGATTTTTCAAACTTTGGAAAACTCCCTACAGAGTCACAGAAGACATCATGTGACTTGACTTGAGTAAACTGAACTTCATGTGTAAAATTGGTGGACTGCCCCTTTAAGAATGAAGACTGGTTATTCATTACAGACTTAGCCAATAATGTGATGCATTTGAGTAGTACAGAAAGGTCTCTGCCCTCTTCATAGATTTTAATCTATTTCCTTTCCTAGAAATAACATCGATGTTATTAGGTCAAAGGCTACTACTTCCTAGTTATATTGCTTATTGTGCTGTATTTACGGTAAATTGTTTTAGATTAGCATCAGCTGAATGCCTAAGGCTGCATTCACACCAAATCCGGCAATCCGGCAATGCGACGCAGGGGGCTACGATGGGGCGTGTTGTTTGATGTACTGGTGAGACAATGAAATATGATCCAGGAAGTCGAGTAGGAGTTACAGATAAATGCATTTATGGACTTATCAGAACCCAAAACACGCACTGCCCCCATTCAAATGAATGGGAGGGCCACCATTTTTCATGCATTGCCAGATTTGGTGTGAATGCAACCTAAACTTTAAAATTGAAGTGCAAAGAGATTTCCATTAACAGTTCCGGTAAGCTGACGGTGTGGTAAATACTCAACAGTTAAACTGTGCATGTGTGTCCTGGAGCCAGGGTGAAAACAAACCAGGAACCAGCTCAACCTGCTCAGCTAGTTCTACTGTTGCTGCCTTTTCTTTTCCCCTCCTCCCTCCTCCAACTCTTATCCACAGCTCTTTTCTCAAGCTGACTGTTGCCTTCCTACCTGCTTTCCTTCCAGCAGGCACTGAGCCTCCTGTACTGCTTTATTCCCACTTCAACGGCGGGCTAACAGACGCTGGGTTTTTAGCACCTGGCTCAAACAGACCCATCTGCGCTCTGGATGAGGTGATGTCTGGCTAGCTCTCTGCAAATGCTACTTAAGTAACTAAATGGCGCTTACCCCTCAGCCGCTGTTGGATCAGGATTCAAACACGTTCTGAGACAGATTAAAACAAATGCGTCTGTACAAATCACTAACAAATAAACGCCTCCTTTCTATCAAATTAAACCTCTTACCTGTAGATCTGTAATCTGTACAAACATTCAGTCAGGTGCATTTTGGTGGAAAACATACTGCACTGCTAAACATGATTCAGGTTCGTTCATTTAAGAAACTACTCCTCACCTGTTCTGAAACAATTACAGGTATAATTACATCTATTGGGTTTAACAATCTGATATTAGATGGAAAAATAAATATAGAATTCAAATGAAGAATATGTTTAGAAAATATGGTACCTAATAGGCCAGATGCTGATGAGCAAATGAGCTTGTAGAACGTCTCTTCCACATTCAGGGGTATTTGAAATATTTCTATAATCAGTGCTGGTACACTGCCAAAATTATACTTTTTTGATACCTGACTTTGAAGAATAATGTTTACCCTTTTTTTATATTCAACCAAATAAACAATATAAAATAGTGTAAAAATTTAGAAGAAATGTTAAATCAGGAACTATTTAGTCAAAAAATAAGCAAAAATGGGCTAAAGGCCAATCCAAAGCTTTTTTCAAATTTTTTGACGTGTTTCTGTTGAGTGTTTGACATCCGCCGCTTGTTCGTTTCACTGAACATTTACACTTCCATTAACAAATATAACTATCCATATTGACTTATTGAGAGACGCATGCCAAACGTGTTAAGATACGGCTTCCTCCTGAATTTTACGGTTTTGGCTTCCTTAGTGAATCGTCATCACATCACACATCTCCCGTTGGTCTACAATGATCAGTGAAGACCCCCAGTTTCCATGTAAGCTTTCCCAGCTTATATGGGCATATATGCAGTGGGCAGGGGAGATAACAGAAGTGAACCAAAACATAAAAAACAGTTTTCTACCTGTATACTCCTCTTGGATCATGGAGCATACTTGAAAACTATTTTAGTCCTTTGAATTTCTAATATTAGTTAGCTTGTTAAAGGCAGTTTTCTACCTGTGTTTACTCAGCTGCTGACAGGACGGCTGGTTCTAAAAGACGGTGACGTTTATAATGGAGGTCCGAGTCAGTTTGGATTGATCAGATAGGCGCTTCAGTAGTGCTTACATGCTGCTGACATCTCCTGTCTGATGTGAATTCAGGGTATCAAGCATTCACTCCCAACTTTTGCTACTTGGCAGTGTTTGATACTCTGTGGTAATGACTGAAATGTGTCCATAGCACAAAGTTTGATACCCAGCCCACTGCTAAGTCAGAATGCATCAACAGATATTCAACAGACTTAATAAAAGCACTGCATTTAACTTTTATAGCCATGGGTCTTCTTCTGAACAGAATATTTCTATGAGCTTTGCAAAACAGCAGCATTTCCATATTTTCACTTCGAAGAGACATTTCCTGCCTTCTTTTTATACTCTGGCAGAGTTTGTGCCATTTAAGTCTCCATATCAAAATAGCTTCATTTCCAGATAGTACAGATGTCACTGTACTATCTGGGAAAGAAGCTATCTGTGTACATCTACTTATAACACCTGCCCAAGTCAGATTAGCTGTTTTGACTCAGGCTGTCAGGGTTATACTCTCCGTTAACATGGTCTAATCTGCACGCAGTGTCATGTGAGGGAAGAAGAGGAGGAGGAGAAAGGGGATCGGTTCATCTCTACCTTAGGCAGATTAATGGCTCTCGCAGCCAATCACAAAGCACAGATAGGGAATCCCCAAGAAGTCTGAGGGGAAAAAAAAACAAATAAAAATAGCCCTGGCCTGGCCTGCTTGGCCAATGGCTGAGTCCACAGAGAGATGTATAAATAAATAAGAGAAATAAATAAAAGAGGAGGGAAACACATCCTGAGGGCATCCCCTACTGGCATAGACAGCGCTGCCTCTCATCCCTCCCTCCCTCTCAGCATCTCCCACTCCAACCA
The DNA here is from genome assembly GCA_038419695.1 of Scomberomorus guttatus. Lineage (NCBI taxonomy): Eukaryota > Metazoa > Chordata > Actinopteri > Scombriformes > Scombridae > Scomberomorus > Scomberomorus guttatus. Next base: position 23,362,454 of record CM076461.1, read on the forward strand.
ATCACTCACACTATTTGAAGTTATTTGCTTGCACTCCCTCAACACCCCCCCCCCCCCCCCCCCCCAACCCCCACCCCACTCCTCCTCCTCCCCTCGCCGCCGACTCTGCTCTCTCACTTTCATTCTCTCTCATTAATGATCTCATTTCTCACTCTCCTTCCCTGAGGCCCAGAATGAGGTTAGCTCCGCAGTCTGACCTATAAACACTGCCATGGAAACTGCAACGTGTTACAGCGAGACACCTCTTTAACAGGGAGGATTGGGAGGGGGGGGGGGGGGGGGCTTGAGGTGAGGTGGGGTGGAAAGAGGAAGGGGGTTCTCTCACCTTTATCTTAGCCAAAAGGGCTATCAGACGCCAGATTTACTTCACTTTCAGCAATTCTTTTACTGGCGAAATATTTTTTTCTCACTTTCCCTAACAAGTCAGTAGAAACCTGCACTGCTTAAACTCGCTTTACTCAGTCCTAGCATCAGCATGTTGATATACACTGTGTGCAGTCAGAGGCAGCAGAGAGGGGTTGAGAAGAGTTGTGGTCTACCTTGAACAGATGGCAGAGGAGGATGCAGATTTTTACTCTTAGTACCTCTTTCTCAAAGATTTTAAAGATCAGTTTGACCCCAAAATAAATTGCAGTCATTGCTGTCCAGATATTGGGACAAAAACTGGATTCGAGCCCTTTGTGTCAACTGAGGAATCTGTTTTAGTCAAAATGGTTCAGACCACCTGCAGATAAGAAAAAGCAGAGAAGGTGGCTGTAATGACACCTAAGGTCATTTTCTGGGGTAGTCCTACACTTCCTGTCTGATGCAGTACTACAACAAACATGGTTGTAAAATGTTTTGACAAATTCAGAATCCAAATGAGTCTCCTATTCAACAAAAAAGCTACTGGCAAACTTTGACTAACATTGCTAATTATTACATTTTCTGGCCATAGCCGCAGGAGAACATAATTACTTAATACTGGACTGCCTCTAGTCGCAAGATTACAAACTTCTCAGAAATTTATTTGTAAATGTGTCTGCTTAAAAACGAGCTGTGGAGCCCGTCGGATGAAACGCTGCTTGAACAAGCACAGGTCAGTGGTTGAATAAGGAGATGGAGGGCTCACCGGCAGACTGGATGGCCGGGCCTGCATGCTGTCTTCTTGACTGCTCTTGTTGGAAGCCATGGGCTGGTTGGAAGGAGGAGCGCTGGACTGGGAACTAAAGGAATCCTGGGAGAGTTCCTGATCAAGGGACAAGAATGCATGTGAAAAAAATCCTAAAATCAAGCTTCTGGTTATTGCTAATTGGCTCTTTCAACTACTAATACATATAGATACAAATACAAGATCTCCACTGGGATGGATAATTGCAGCGTCGCGCCATGACAAAGTGTAATTTGAATATTTACTGTACGACATGTCTGTGTCACCATGGGAGAAGCACAGGAAAAAAAAAAATCACATTAGATGTTCCAGGTTTGACCTAAAAGCAACAAGTGCCTATAACTCCTTTCCTGACTGGCTCACTTGTGGCTCCATGTTATCCTTTTTTTTTCCTCAACAACAACAAAAATGTAACAGCAAAACTAAGCTCTTATGTAATGTATGAGCTGCTCTGTTTGACTCTAACTATTCATTTAAAAGAGATGTCGGACTATTTCTAACTCCACTACCCTTTGCTTTGCTGTATCAGAGCTGTAATGAAGTCCATTCCTCGATTGTAGAGTTTCAATCTGATCTGCTGACAGTGTTGAAAAACGTTGATTTACTTTATTACTTATTTTAATTCATTAAGTTTGGTCTAGATGGCCTCCCTAACAGGTTAATTCAAAACTTACGGACAGCGGCTTCACAATGAAATCTTTCATGGATTCAACCCATTCTTGGATGTATGATGTCAAATTTAGTGCATAATACTCATTCTGTCTATTACACACCCAAATCAAAAATGACCAAGAGGAGGAGGCACCACTGGAGGGTGTTTACTGTGAAGCAGCTGCAGACAAGTTGGAGTTTGCTGTAACATTGGAAGGGAGGCATGGACTGCATTACAGCGCTGATGAAGTATAAAGAGCACGTGGCAGCTCAGGAATCTCCTGCCACAAAATGTAATGGAAACAGAGATGGGCCTCACACGGCACATCATATTATCACTAAAGTGTGCTAATAGAGCTGTGTGTGGTGAGAGCAGTGGTGTTATTACCTGCGGAGGAGGTGGGAACCTCTGATATGGTGACTGTTGCTGCTGCGGCGGTTGTTGCTGCTGCTGCTGTTGTTGTTGCTGTTGCTGCTGCTGCTGTTGCTGTTGCTGCTGCTGCTGTTGTTGTTGTTGCTGCTGTTGCTGCTGCTGCTGCTGCTGCTGCTGCTGCTGCTGCAGGGGGGGTGTCTGGGAGTAAGGTGATGGTTGACCCTGCTGGCCATGACCTGGAGGTTGTTGGGCTTGAGGAGGCGGACCTCCTGGTTGTTGTTGTTGTTGTTGCTGTTGTTGTGGTTGTTGTTGTTGTGGGGGGCCTTGCTGCTGCGGCTGCTGCTGTGGGGTTTGCTGTTGTGGTGGCTGTCCTGGCCCAGTAGGTTGTGGGTAGCCAGGCTGGCCCTGAGGGCCCTGCTGGCTCTGAGGACCTGGACCCTGCTGTTGAGGCTGCTGCTGCTGCTGCTGCTGCTGCTGCTGCTGCTGCTGCTGCTGAGGAGGGACGTAGGGTGGCTGTCCTGGAGGAGGGCCATGGGGACCTTGGGATTGTGGGTAAGGGGGCCCTGGCTGTCCGTGTTGGCCAGGAGGCTGTGAGGGGAGGCCCTGCTGGGCGTAGGGAGGTCCGGAGCTGCCCTGGGGCTGGCCTGGGTATGGAGGCTGCTGCTGGCCAGGGTGAGATGGGGGGCCGTGCTGACTGTAGTAGCCCTGACTCTGCTGGCTGTAGCCACCTGGCCCCTGTTGTCCATATGCTGACATCTAGACGTGAGAACGAAAGATTGGTCAGGATCAACGATAGTTCACATTAAAAAGGGGAAGACCGCTTAGATATGTGAATAAATATTACGCAGCACAGCTGAATAACTAGTGAACATGAACAGCTTTCGTCAGTAGAAGATTTTACTATAGTTTTACTATCCTCAGCCCCTCTGTAGAATATCAATCACTACCTACAGTATGTGCGCTGACAGGATCCTTTCTAAAGCTGTAAAAAAATAAAATATAAAAATATTCAAAGTCACCTCTTTGATGTTTTTTCACTATTCATTCTCGACAGAGTAATCACAGCCCCTCTTCATCTTACTCGCAGATTAAAAAGAAAAGACAACTGTTCTCTCTCTGGCTGTGAGAGAGAGGGGAGTGTGTTCCTTGCTATAAACTACTCAATCAAAGCGAGAAGAAAATAAGAAAAAAAAAACATCTAAGTGTTGGAATTCAGCTGTGTATCGCTTTAAATTACAGCCATGAAAATAAAAATTGAGTTTTGACTTCATCTCCTTGAACTTTCTACCCGGAAAGCTTTTCAATAGAACGTTTTCGTTTCATTACTCTCAAGGAGCGTGGAAGGAGAAAGCGCTGACCTTGTGAGGAAACACAGTAATAAAAAAAAAAAAAAAAGGAAAAAAGAAAAAAAAGACACGTGTTGTTTTGGGAGGGTTCTCAGCTACTCAAGAATTCAAAGAAAATAAGAGATAGTAAAGAATTGCCACACATTTAAAACAACATGAAGTGGCTGTATTGTATCTGTCTGACAAAGGGAGGGAAGCCGTTTTCTTCTCTGCAGGGCACTTATCGAGTCCACGGTCAGACACCAGGCAGGCCAGTATGAGATAATCACACCACACAATGGGCACAAGACCACAGACAGCGGACGTGGAAGAAAAGGATTCACTCTACGGGATTCCCTGCATGCATTTCCCTGTTAAGACGGACTGCCTGTCTGAGAGAGTTCAAGAAGGGTCTTATTCCTAGCTATGAGTAAGTAGCTTCGGCAAACTGGATGTTTGCCGTTTTCAATTGGACGACGCTGTCAGAGAGAGATGCCCACTGTGCTTGTAGATACAACCTGAATTTCCCCAACTTTTGCTTTCAAGCATGAAAATAAACCAGACAGTGAAAAACTGATGGACTGTTCTCTTTGAGTCTGTTCCTGTTGGAGCCTTTTTCTTCACTCCTTTTTTGGTTCCAGGTGAAAAAGATGCCACGTTTTGGTTTTGTTGGGCTGTCTGTTCATTTTATCGTCTGGATCGTATATGATCCAGTATATATCCCTGTGTGAAACAGACTTTTTGCTACTTTACTTCAGACAATGTGTTATCTCTGTTCCTCTCCTGTGTTTCTGCTGTAGAGACCTTAAGGTAATAGTTTGACATTTTGGGAAATTAACTTGGTCAGTGTCTTGCTGAGTTAGATTAGAAGATCAATACCACTTTCATATCTAGGGATGGGAATCGAGAACCGGTTCCAAATTGTCCGATCCATCGGAATCGTATGCCTCTGAGCTTATCAGTTTCTTTTATCGATGGCGGCATGTTTTTCTGACAGTTGTGCATTGCAAAACAATGATGTCAAACTCATGCGTCTGATGAGCCTGTCGGTCTGCTGCTGGAGCTAACGGAGCTAGCAGAGCTAACTAACAGACAGTGGACCGTCAGCTGTTACCAACTGGGGCTAACGGGCTAACTGACAGGCCGACAGGATAAACAGAATCGATAATGGCATCAATGGTATCAATAAAATCTTATCACTTACCATCCCTACTCATATCTGTCTGTCTCAGCCGATTAGCTTAGCTTAGCATAAAGACAGAGAGCAGGGGGAAAGAGTACAGCTGCAATGATTAGTCGATTAATCGGTTAGTTTCCTACTATTAAATTAATAGCCAACTATTTTGATAATTGATTAATCGTTTTGAGTCTTTTTTTTAGAATTTTTTCCCCCCCAAATTCTTTGATTCCAGCTTCTCAAATATGAATATTTTCTGGTTTCTTTAGTCTTCTATCACAGTAAACTGAATAACTTGACAAAACAAGATATTTGAGGACATCACATTTGGCATTGGGAAACAGTGATCGTCCTTTTTCACCATTTTCTGACATTTTGTGGACCATACAACTAATCAATTAATCACAAAAAAAAGAATATCATCCCCCCAATACATCTGCTGTGCCCCTACACCTGACGTCTAACGAGTCCGCTCCACAAAGTCACTTTATCTACTGTATGCTACCATTTCCACCATTCCCGTTTATAGTAAGTCACAGAGCAAATAAATGCTCTAGTGCCTCAACTAACAGGAATGTGAAAAAACTTATTAACTTGTGGTCTGGACTTCAAACCATGCCCTGCACCATGACTAAATACCACAGAAATTCAAAATGGCCCTGCTAAATGTCCTCTCCTAAACCAGGAGGTCTTTCATTTTAAATGACTTACTAGCGTCACCTGGTTTAGACTCTTCAGTAATAACAGAGACGTGGGTGGCGTACCTTTTCCTCAACAAGCCCAGCACCACAGGTGGTGGTATTTAGCAGGTGGCGGTTGTGGTGATGGTAGTTCTTCTTTTTAGATACTGTACCATGTTGAGCGCTGTCTTGTCAGTATTGGACAATATTCCTCATTGAAGGTGCAGATGTCAAAAGTCCTCTTTACTGTATTTTAAATATGCTGTCCTCCCAACCTAAGCGGTATTTAGTGATTTCAATACTCATGTTGATGATTGTTCACACAGATTTGCCTTTCACTTTTGAACATGACACAAGGCTTGTCGAACATGTCTCTAGTCCAAGACATTCAGCAACTGTGCTGTCTTATTATAAATGCAATGTCTTTAATATGGATTCTATTTAAGACAAGGAAATTACCAAACAGACTATTTGTTCTTGTTATCTCAACAGTAAACCTACAAAAAACATCTGATCACCACAATGATGTAGTAAAGAGCCTGTAAAGGTTCATCTCAATCATCCAGGTGGTACAAAGACTGTATAAAGTTCAGGTGAAATCACTGGACTGAATTTTTGACTGTAAACATTCCATCACATTTTTCAGCCAAACTATTACTTCAATGAGAGGTGGGGCGAGGTTGCAATGAAGAGGAAAGTAATCCACGTCAATTATCACTGACCTGCTGTCCATACTGCATGCCACCCATTGTGCCAGGCGTTCGGCTCTGCATCCCCATAGGATATCTCTGGGGGCCTGGAGGTCCGTAGCCCTGCCCTGGGTAAGAGCCTCCTTGCTGGAGTCCAGGCCCTGTGGGAGGCCCTTGCTGCTGCGGCTGAGAGTAAGGGTTGGGTCCTCCATATGGCTGGCCACGCATCTTCCCTACCTGGTCCATTGGGCTTGGAGGCTAGGGGACGCACACAGAGAATTTTAAGTGAGTGAGCTGCAACAATGGATGGATGGACTGGCCATAGATGTAGATGGCAATGTTGGCATCGAAAATATATGGAAAAGGTGCGACTTCAGAGACAATTGTCCGTCAGCCACACATCCTATCGAGCAGCTAACGAGCTCTACAATGACACATCTGATGGGTTGAGAGTTCAGGGACGTGACCGGAAAAGATAAGAAAACATAGTCCAGGTTGAATATAGCCTATATTTGACCTATATAGAGTTATTTAAGTTGGGTTTTCTTGAAAAAGCAGTACTCAGCAATGAACACAAATGATAACTTTACCATTGCAATGTGTTGTGCAAGCATCATCTTATAAAACATTCACAGTATAATCAAGCAAATATAGAACAAAAAGCAGAAGGGGAAGGGAAAAAAAACAGTAGTGGATTTAGTTTCCGACTAGAAAGGGAAAAAATTGGCCATGAATGAATGAATGAGCCCACTATATCCGCCAGGAGCGTTTCCCTGCCCAGGAGATCATTGTGCCAGTGGGTGGATACTGTTACGGCGGAGACGTCGGGAGGGTTTCTATGAAAATAAGCTTAAGGAAGTGGAAGTGTCTGCGGTAGCTGGAGCTGGGCCCACCCCTCAGCTGGAGTTGTGTCAGGATGGAGGCCGGGGCGGTGTCGGTGGGGGCTGACCTTGGCCAGTTTGGACTCTGGGAGATCCACATGGCCCAGGCCTCTCTGGCCGGAGAGCCGGGGAGGAAGAGAGGGGGCGTTCGTAATGAGGTAGCCTCGGTTGTCAACAGCTGGAGCCAAGGTCATAAAGTGTCTGATACTGTGTGTACATAAGAGATGAGCTTGGTGGAATCCCCCCCAAACACAACAACTCTTCCAGTTTAATAATAAATAAATAAATAAAATCAAGAATTCCATTCAACTGTAATGAACTGGTCGTCCCCTGGAAATTTAAATAAAAGAGGAAAAAAAGAAAAACAAAATTCACACCAGGGCTGTCATAGGTATCTTGTCTGGTTGGCAATGCAATGCCGTCAACTCATCACATCACTGACAGCCCCTCTGTGTTCCCAACAAACCCACCGCAGCGGCATCTGAAAGTACGAGCCACAATGGAGGCTTTGAAGTAGCAACACCTCCTGGCCTGCTGACCTCGGGCAGCAGACACAAAGCTTTCATTGCTTCCCACGGTTATTAATCTGTGTGTGTGTGTTTTTTTTTCCTCCCCCAAAAACCTCTTTTCCTTGGTTAAGGGAGACAACCACCGGGGCTATTTATAGCCAGCAAGACGGAGAGGGCAGTCTGCCGAAAATGTAACAGGTCCCAGCTGCACTGCTGTTTGAACCTGGGCCAGGCCTTGCTCTTCCTGGGCTTTAATAAAGCAGCAGGCTTTGGCACTCTATGAATGACAGTGCTGCAATGAGAGAGAGGAGGTCGGGTGGGGGGTGGCTCGGCAGGAGGCGGTGTATTTGTGTGTATGTGTGTGTTGGTGGGGGGGGGGGGGGGGGGGGGGGGGGGATGTAGGTGTTTGGGGGTGGGAGGGGGGATCAACAGGCTGTCAGGGCGGTCAACCAACATTATCCAAGATAACATATTCCACTCCAGATTTTCCCTGTAGCCTCCCCCAGGCCACACTCTCCTGAGCTCTTCCAGGTTCAGGAGCCTATGTGTGTGTGTGTTATGTTGTGTGTTATGTTGTGTGTGGAGGAAAGGACGGGAAGGGAAGAGGGAGGGAGGATTGGGGGGGGGGAGTGTTACTACGCTCCCTAGGGTCATTACCGACCGCACCGTGGGGGGGAAGAAGTAACAGGCCCAGGTAGACACTCTCCTGTGACCTCTAATGCACTTTTAACCCCAGTCTGCAAGGAAGGACACCTCATACCTCCTCCCCCCACCTGACATCATGCCTCGATGGGAGACCTCACAACACACCGCTCAGCCTGGAGACGGCCGGTGGACAATACTGAAGCAAAAACCACCTTGTCGCTGGTTTTCAATCCATTTCTGACGGCGGCATTTGTCCAATTATGGCAACAATAACAAAAAAGATCTCCACATTCTCACACACAAAGCTGGAGAGACTTAGTTCAGTGGACAGAAATATGCTATAGCTCTTTCCTAATGAGCTACTTAAGCAGTTAGACAGAGCCTCCTGTGTCATCTGTAAAGTGTGCCACCGAGGCCTGAATCACTCGCTAACGTCCTCCAATCCACATGAAAAATGACTAGCATGCTAACAAACTACAGAATAGCAACACTAAAGGTAAAATCTATTTCTCATTTGGACAAAATCTCCTAGCGATGACTGGGCCATAAAACAATCAACCTTCTTCCTCACCGATTTCGGTCGATATTTTGCCGGCAGTGAGGATATTTCTACACCAGCTTGTATGCCCGCTTTTCCATTAAGAAGCCCGACAGCTCAGGCCTCTCTCAGCGGGGAGAGAGCTGGAAAGTACAGCTCGGCTACAATCAGTGTTTCCAGCTCCCCGAGCCACGTGGAGAATCAGTGCTGACGCTCCCAAAACAACCACTCATCTCGTTCTCATGTCTCACTGAACCACCGCTCTAAAGATGTTTGTGGCGGTCATTTGATCAGGTGATGCACAAGTGTATCTTAAAGCCATCATTTATAGAATTAGACTGAAGCAGCTGATAATCTGATATTCTGAACCAGTATTGTACATTGTAATAATTCTGTTTCATCGAGGAAAGGGGATGAAAAAGACATTATTCAGACATTCAGTGGAATGAATATAATACATTTTTTAGTTGGGTTCAATAGTTGCTTAAAGGATAATTCTGGTTCATCACAACTGAAGCCTTTTTTTATAGTCTGGACATCATTCCAACTCTATCTGTAACGACAACATTGTACTCACCAAAGCAATTCCTGAGTAGCTGTAATACAAGTTGTAACAAAACAGACTTATCCTTTAAGGCACGCTTCACCCCTGAGACTACAAAATCCTCACAACATATATAACATATATGTGGAATAAATCCAGTCAGAGCTGCAACTCACTTCAACTACTTTTTCGACTAATACATTTTGATCATTTTGTCTTTAAAATGTTAGAAAATATTTTTTAAAATGTGCATCGCAATTTCCCAAAACCCAAGGTGACTTCTTCAAATTGCTCGTTTTTGTCTGACAATACTTAGTTTACTATCATACGAGACAAATAAAAGCAGCAAACCAGCATTTTTTGCTTGAAACTTAAAATGACCAATCAATTGTCAACTAGTTCCAACTCTTTTCTGTTGATTGACTAACTGATTAAATCTACTAATCATTTCAGCTCTGAACCAGTCTCAAAAAAGATGCAATAACACTGATAAAGTTGTCATAATGGCTTTAAAACTTTGTGGTGGTGTAACCCTGCATAAATCCCTGGGAGAATGTTGAGCCTGCTCAAGAGGTCTTGTTTTTTTACTCCTCAACCTCATTCGGTCATGTTAACACATCTGTGCGCTGCAGACTGGGAGATAGCTGTGGCCAGTCTGCTGCTCAGGCCTTCATTGATCTGTTTACCAGATTTGCCTCGCATTTCTTAAGTTGTTCACATCTGACACACCATTACACATCCTCCAAGATCCCAGAGAGCTTACACTTGTGTGCGTGTGTGTCTGTGTGTGTTTTAACCACACAGAACAACCTGTGCTGCATCTTGTGTATAGAGGTCAGGGGCAGCAGAAGGCTCTGTTCCTCTTTCTTTTAGTTATAGAATGAGTGGCTCTTCACAAGTGTGATGCAGAGGCTGGAGCGCTGCTGCTGCTGAGTTAAGACCTTTAGCATCTGAATCATAACCAATAAAAGGTAGGAAAAAAAACATGCAAGTGATTGTTAAATATTAAATATAAAGGTTTGCTTAATTTTCCCATATTGGTTATATTTTAATATGGCAAAACGTGTTATTTATTGGTTCAAAGCAGCGCGACTGTCATTGTTCAAGGTCTAGGACAGAAAGTTTCGAATGTATCATAGGAAAATGTCGGGGGTTGGAGGTGGTGAGGGCAAGATAGACTCAGTGGAAAGATGATAAGGCATGCAGCACTACTGAGTGGAGAGCAGGTCTGAGTCTCTGTTTTTGGCACAAAAATTACAACATTCGACATCTGACAAGCAACAAAACAAGCCAACAAGCTATCTCAGGTGGATTTGTCATCCCACAGCAACAGTTTGTAACTTTGTAACAGCACTTTCATTATTTTGCTCATGAAAAGTTGAATTTCAAAAGCAACAAAATGTACTCTTGTTCCGTTCAGGGGTTTTGTTGCTACATCCTTACCTGGCCTGTGTGACCAGTAATTTAGAGCGGCTAATGTTTGCTAATATTAGCAAGCGTTTGATATATATTGCTATGTAACCAACATTAGTTGGTGGACATTCAGTGTGTTTACATGCACTAAGTAACCAGATTACTCAGAGAAACCAGGTTACGTGTGTATTATGATGACTCTACTTGTGTTATTGTTAAGCTATGTTTAAACATTCACCATTATTCTGCATTTGCCACCTGTGGCTACTTGTGTACAACATTAAAATGAGTAAAGAAGACAGTACAGACAATAGAAACAAGCTAACAAGTATCAGAGAACAACATAGTGGTTTGATTTTTTTTAAAAACAGGCACTTTCATTTCTTTCTTTCTTTCTTCCAAACTGACCTAAAGGTGTTCTGGTGGTGCAGGTGAAACAATGTACCTTTTTTACCTCAATATAGTCTATATTGCAAAAAAATCTAAATATTGCAGTGTTCTTTTTCATGAATATTATTCAGCCCTAAATCTGAATACAAATACTTCTTGAATCTCTCGACTTTTGCATATCATTATGAGATTCAGAAGACTGAAAAGGTCTGTAGTTATAACGTGTAGGGAGATTCCCTGATACACACAGATCAAAAGACAGATAAAAAGCCTTGGCAGAAACCCATTTATTTGTTACCCAATCTGTCTCAGCTGAAAGGCTGTTTTTTTTGTTCCAAAAGGGCAACGGTATGTTTTGATAGATCATAGATAGATTGTTGATGTTATAAAATGTAATAGCCTTCTTATTTTGGTCGTGCTTGACAAATTAAACACATTTCAAATCAAATATAATACTAGTATTCATCGTTTGCTCAAGAATTTTAGTTATCAAACCCTTTTCAGATGTAGACTTTAATTAAAACCTTGAATATTATCAGAAACACACTCTTCAACATCTTTTCTCAATTCAGGTCAAGGCCTTAGTGACATACTGGTCACTTCTACAATCAATATATAACTGACATTGTGTAAAAAATTATTTCTTTTTTTTTTTTTATATAAAGGCCAAAATAGTCCTGATGCGTCTCTCCCTGCTCAGCACAGCTTATAACAAACTTTGCTCATAGAGCATCAGAGTCTCAAACACGAACACTGGATGGCATCTCAACCCACAACGCTGCACTGTCTCTTTTTTTCTGCTCAGTCATCTAATCAATTTCTGAAGGAAACTCCTCCCCTCCCTTTTTTTTTTCTCTCTTCCATAAAAAAAATAAATAAATAACCACAATTAGCACATGGCTAATCTGCATAGAGGAAAGCCAGAGCACTCTTGGCAGAAGAGGTTGCACCGAGTATATTGTGTCATGACTGGGCTGCTGGTGGATATTGCAACTATTCAAAACTGTGTGTGTCTGTGTGTGACACGGGGATGTGGGTAGGGATTTGGAAGGGGCTGGGGAGGGTGGGGTGGGAGGGTCTGGAGCAGTGCCTGAGAGCAGAGCTGGAGTCTACGGGGCCGAGCGGAGCAGATGGACCGGGGAGGGGGGGGGGACAGACGATAAACAACTGCTGCTAATTTAATCCGCCACACGGCCACATGGCCTCGGCTCGGCACACACACCATTGTTCTGCGTTAAAGCCCCTCGACACGCAACACACCAGCGATAACACGCGCCGGCTAAGGCCGCCCTCATATGGTGGCGGAGTCACACACATCACATGTCAAAGACGGACAGGATATCCTACCCCAGACCACAAATGCCAATTTTAGGGGTGAGATTGTTTCTAAGGGTGAGCCAAGTGAATCTGTGCACTTTGGACTCAACAGCTTACTTCACATTAAAAGCTGTTATCCACATTCACAGTGGGAGCTGCCCAGTGCGACCACTCTTTCACTGTTTAAGCTTTCAGTGCATAGACTGCAGAAGTGAAGGGTTAAGTACTTTGCTCCAGGACAAGGACAGTGTTCCTCATTCACTTTCTCCTTTCACTTTTCCCCAGCTGTATGGGCACTTATGCTGGGGATTTCTAGACTGAAGAAAAGCAGAATAACTTTAAAATAAATGCAGAGGTAGATCATCTTCAGCGAGAGCAGGAACGGAATCTGAGTGCTTTTTTAATACCTACTAACACGTATCCATATTACCAAGTTTTCAATACTGTCAAGTACAAGAAGCTGGCAGATCATTTTCTTAATTGATCGATCAACCACCAGAAGAAAAAAAAATACCCATCACAATTTCCTAGAGCCAAAAATGAAATATTCAGATTGTTTTGTGCAGCCAGCAGTCCAAACCCTGAAATATCCAGTTTACTATACTTTACGACACAATAAAGTCTCACATTTGAGAAGCTGGAACAATCAAATGTTTCACTTAAAAGTGACTTAAATGATTGATCTGATTATCAGAATAGTTGGTGATTAATCTCCTGGCAATCAACTTATCGGTTAATTGACTAATCTAAATCTACAGTACTCTTCTTTACTGATTCTTTGATAAATTCTTGATTTCAATCCTAGTTTTGGACTGTAAACTTTCTTGTACGGCTGTTTTTGTTTACACAACATCTGAGAACTTTTAGATAAATGGAAAATGGGGTTTGTAGAACATTTAGAAAATTGCTGAAAATTTTCAAATGATACCCGGCCCCAACAAGAACTGTGTGCCATAAATATCATCTCAATATTACATCACTGACCAGCGTCTACATAAATAATAACCAAGGCTGCAAAGTTACCCTTCAGATACCCATGACATCAAAATGAACTCTTTACATTTAGACACTGAGACTTTATTTAAAAAATACCTCAACAATTCTTTTTTATTTATCAATCCTTCTAGGGGGAGTTGCACATTGTGTGAGTATTTCCCTTTTTCATAAACAATGACCACAACAAAACACACAGCAGGGCCACAGCTGTAATAGCAGCGAGGTACTCTTACAGCTGCCATAAAGCATTAAAACAATCTAAACTACTTGTTAAAATGGACTTTTAAGGAAAGATAAAGTATAGCCAACTGGTGTGAAAATCCTTACCTAAGAGCTCAAGTAAACAAGAAACCAAGAAGCAAGGGAAAGAAAAACAACAAAAAAGGCCATGTTCTCAATTAGGCAATTAGTGTGCCTTCCCACTGCATCAGCCTTCGAAGTTCCAACTTAGCGCTGACCGCTGCATGACTCTGGATAAAAGTGAGGAGGCGCTGGGTTGGGTAGAGGGGGGTGGCAGCCTGCGCCTGTTGGTGCTATCTTGCACGCCGAGCAGAGGCAACGGCACCCTACTCGCCCAGATGTTCACCCAGCTGTTCCAAGGAATTCAAAAGATGTTCGGGGAAGAGAAAGAAGAAGGGAGGCTCGCACACTCAGATGACAAAATCTGATTTAACATCTCTGAGAGATGAGGGGAAAACAAAGCTTTTCCAAGGCTGTTTGAGGTTAATAAGAGCAACAGAAACAACAACAACAACACAAAGACGGGAGGTAGAGAGCACTACTCTGCACCTGTATGAGGTCTGTGTGGTTTGGAAGAGTAAAGGAAAAACAGTGCTGCTGGAAAGGTATCTTACATTTCTGGGCAACTTACTGCCAAGGACAAGCAGCCAAGTGTAGATGTCACGTGACAAATGTTCCCAGGTCAGATCAAATTGAGTTTACAAACTTTTTAAAGAGGAAGGGGTTATATCTGCCATCTTACACTGAGATTCCAACAATCATACAGGCAGAAATTGATTGTAGAGGTCAGGCATCAGTTATGATTCAATTAATGGCAATGTTTGACAAGGTCGAGGTCCACTCTCTAACTTTTTTATTTAAGAGTTTTGAACCTCATCTCACGATATAGTTTGAAGACTGAGAGACTGAGGTTGAAAGCTCTGGAGAAATGAGTCAAACTACTGTCAGGATAAACTTAAACACTCACATGATTCTGAAAAAATCTTTTACATTTAGGAGAAACAGATCTGAGCAATCCAATTTAGCGACAGATATAGAATGTGATATCTGTAACATATCACCAAAAAAAAAGTTTCTGATTTCTTCCCCAAAGTTAGCTTTGGACAGAGCAAAGCTAGATGTTTCCGCTTGTTTCCAGTCTTCATGCTAAGCTAAACTAATTGCCTGCTGGCTGTAGCTTCATATTTGGCGTACAGACATGAATGGTGTAGATCCTCTCATCTAACTCTCAGCGAGAAAGCAAATACATGTATTTCCCAAAGTGTTGCAATATTCCTGTATGCAACACCAAAACAAAAAAAAGAAACAGTTCAAATGAATGTATCAATTTATGAAGAGTATGCAGTGAAGTACCAGCGCACAGTAAAAAAAAGAGCCCTTAAAAATATAGTTAAGACAGTTCAATACCTTAAAACCTCACAACATGTTTCCTGCCTGGAGAACTGAATTAATTTCTATGGCAGCTTGCTGAGACTGTCCAGTTGCTCACTGATAATAAAGAAAGAGGGCTGCCTGCTGCCTGGCCTGTCAGGGTGATGTTGAGGTTGGAGGTACAAGAGAGTGAACATTTGCCCTGACCGCCGCCTGTCAACCTGTCAGGCTAAACTTATATTTCCTGGTGACAATCACCAATTCCTGGGAGTGAGACGAGGTGAGGGATGTTCGGCCTACGAGCTGAGAGCAGGGCCAGTGGGCACGGTGCATATTGTGGTGATAAGCGGTGGACAGCAAACCAGATGTTCATCATCTGGGTTCATCACACGGTGGAATGATAGTAAGCGCGGACATAGTGATGAATACTAAACCTGCATACACAACAAAAACATTTTTTCCCCCATCTACTCTAACGGTGAAGAAACAAATGTACAAAAACAAAAAAATATTAAAGACATTCTGACTACACAAGTATGGAAAAACGTTTTTAGAAGAAACATTTTTAGTTTAGCCAAAGATAATTGCTGAGTAATCAGCTTAAATGTTTGTTGTTACCAGCTGAAATGTGTTGCATCGAGTATTGAACGCTGTCAAGCAGTGTCAGAAATTAACTTTTTGACTCACCTGCCAAGAGGACTGGTAGATAAAAAAAATCCACTGGCAAAGCATATTATTATATATTGTGATGAATACAAACTTAAAGGGGACATGAAATGGGCATGCACTGGTAATGCCCAAATATATTAGAAAAACACCGTACCCAAAATCAGACTTTAAAAAGTTGTTAAAACCACAGATTAACAAATTTATTTTCGTAATTTCTACCTAGCTAGCGAGCCACCATTTTGGAGTGATGTCATTGCCTGCGTAACGGGGTTGGTTGGTTCCGTTGGTGAGTGAAGACAGTGAAGCAGTTCTGGGCTCTTATCTTTTTTTATTAGTGTCTAGTTTCTATTCTGATCTTTACAAAAGCTAGACTAGACTGAAATACTGAGAAATAGTCATATGCAAAAATATATTATGTGGCCTACTGCCGCTACTATTGGTTCATATTGTTGATTTATTAGTGTTATGGACATGTTGTTCATGAATAAAACCATTGCAGTAGTGAGCAGGTAGAGCTGACATCAGCCAATCAAAAAGGCTTATCAGTTGTGAGCCAATTCTGGGGTGATAAAAAAAAAAACAACACAAACAAGTCAGGCCTCCAGCAGCTTGCTGGATGGACAGTCAGACGACCAACACTTATACAATCTTCTTTTGTGAAATGAAAAAAAAGGGTTTATATTCTAAAAATGTCTTTTGCCATCAGCACCAAAACTTCAGTACTTCATCAGCACTGGTTTCGATTCATTTTAAACAATACTCAGCCGTGTGATTTCCTCTTCATTTACATTTTGAGTCACATCCAAATAATTTCTCCTAATAACCTAATAAAAGAAATTGAATTAAATATTGAACAGTAATGTTTCACAGATCATACCTAAAGTTGACTGATATCTGACATCCCCATGATGCATACCTGTGTGGCTTATTTAAGAGTGTGAGTACAGTGTAAGAGCGGCTGTCCTGCTCAGGTCACACAAGCCACTTCTGGGAAGAAAAAGCCTCTCCTGCTCCCAGATAAGCCACTTGATGTGTTAGCGGGCAGCGACTCCTCTGTCAGCATTGGAGGCAAGACAGTGATTGGTTACATCACATTGCCGAGGCTCGGCTCGCCCTGCCGAGAAGGATGCTTATTCAGGCTGACCATTGGCACCCTGGACGACCCATTACGATAAGTGTGTCACTCACTACTATGCCAAAAATACCCTGGCTACTGAAAGAGGCGAAGCCACTTAAGGACCTGGCTGGGTCACTAGCTGCCTCATGGTTAGAGTCACAACTGACACTGACGTCAGACACACACATACACACACACACATTGCTCGGCGCACATGAAAACATGTTTGGTCATAATCTGAATCATAGACCAGTCATTTAAAAGTAATATTGAGTTTGTAGAGTGTAGCGCGCCTGCACACTTTTCATTCAAACTCCAGGATAAAGGAAAAATGTTTTCAAGTCGCAGTGACTCCAACATGCTTTCAGGCCTTGCTTAAAAACAAACGAGCGATGGACTGAACCGGACTGATAAGACTGTTGGGATTGTTCATTTGCAGTCTCTCATTGACAAAACAGCCGCACATGGTGCTCGGCCGAGAGAGGAACATGCCAACAACAGTTACTGCTTTTTCCACAGCCATGCCACCATCCCTTCACATGTATCACAACAAGAGTCCAAATTTAGCACCAGCTAGGCAGCAAATACTGGTCAAATGTGTCTTTGATGCATAAATCATTGTCACCTGCCACACAGGCCAGAAACAATGACATTAAATAGCCTTTTTTGTTGTTGCTTTTGTCTGTGAAACTTTGCTCCTGCTGACCAACAGCGGCTCTTTTTTTTTTTTTTTTTTTTTTTTTTAAACCATGAGCCGATCAAATCAAAACAAAACAATGGCTCTGGATCAAACAAACTGCTAGCTGGCCACTTGGTACACTGCTGCACAGAAAGAGGTGGCATCTAAACATGTGGAAACATTGACCAATTTCTATGAAAAATGTACATTAATTATTTAGGCCAGTTAAAAATATATACTGGCACTTATACTTTTTTTTTTTTTTTTTTAAAAGAGCTATAAAGTTAATTTCACATTTTAAAGTCAGTCTCTGTGTGTTGCTATAGTGTTCTGCAGTAGAGCAATATGAAGGGCTAGGGCTGCTACTAATGATTATGTTTACCTTACCAGAGAAACTAATTGTGTCTACCAACAGTCCAAAATCCATAAGGGATTCAATTTAAAGCTGCAACTGATGTTTATTTCCATTATTGATTTATCTGGTGGTTATTTTCTAGATCAGAAACACAGATAAATGCCCATAACAATTTCACAGAGCCCATGCTGAGATTTTTCAACGTCTTGTGTAGTTCAACCAATAGTCTAAAAAAAGATATTCAATTTACTATCATAGAAGACTAAGAAAACCAGCAAACATTCACACCGGAAAACAGAAGAAAATGTGGAACCAGTGATTATTTTTGCATTTTTGTTTTAAAAAAATGACAAAAAATTTATGTTGGTCAAAAAAGTCCAAACTGGTTGTTTTGTTGGGCCAACAGTAGCCTGTGGAAGACAAAAATACTTCAATTGATGTCATAGACGACCAAGAAATATTCACATTAGAGAAAGTGGATCAACTAATCCTTTCAGCTCATTTCAAACAAATCGATCATTTCAGGTCAAGTTTACACTGACAAACACTCAGAAAAGCAACAAATCCTCACATTTGAGAAGTTGGAACCAGCAAATGTTTTGCATTTTATCCTCATAAAGCGGCGACTTTCAACATTGTTGTCATTTTCTATCAATCAACTAATCGATTAATAGACTAACTGAGGCTTGCAGTGGATTCAAAATTTGAGTACTGACCAGTACAGTGTCCATTCAAAACGTGCATGTTTGGAATGGGCTGATTTCTCAATACCTTATGAGAACAGTGCTCGCCCCCTAAACTCCTATCATGCAGACTATCAGTAGATGCTACAATTTACCAATGTCCCCTAAACGCCTCACACGGCGAATATCTGGAGACTACAATTTTGAGTTGAGGTGAAGTTGACCGTATGAACTGTAGTGCCCGTTCAAAACGTGCCTGAGACATCCTGCAATATGTCTTGAACACACATACAAAGTTCCTGTGTGTGAGGAACGGGAGGAGAGCTTTACTCTCTGAACTTCTCTATGGCAGTTCTTATCACTACAGATGTAATCCCATCTTTGACCACAATGTGGGCTGCAATGGCAGAGTGGCGCTGTCCGTATCTCCGCCTGTTGAGTCCACATGCAGAAGAAGAAGCAGAAGCAACGTTGTTTATGAGGCGTTTTTATATATTTCTGAACGTGCCTGAGACATCCAGCACTAAGTCTTAAACGTACATGCCAAGTTTTGTTCACAGCACACAGTTCAACAGTAGTAAAACTTTCTCATTAACACTATGGATGTAATACCACCTCAGACCACAATATGGGCTGCAATGGCAGAGTGGCGCTGTCTGTATTTCCGCTCATTGACTCCATGGGCAGAAGAAGAAGCAAATCAACCTGCTTATGAGATATTTTGATATATTTCTCAAGAACCGCTAATCCAAAAAACTTCACACATCAACACTGCACTTCCTTGATTCCCCAGCAATCCACCTGCCAGGTATGAAGTAGATCAGATGAACGGTTCTTGAGATATGCGAAGGACAAACATACAGACAGACAGACAGAGATTCCTTACTTTATATAGAGAGATCCATCACTAGTTTTTGAAGATTAGTTTAGTCTGCACAGGGTTTTTTTTTTACAACCTCCTGCTTGCCCTGAGTGCACTCACAGCTTTGGTTTTATTTAATTTGCAATGCACAATGCACATTTTACATTTAATTTGCACATTAATAGCAATGTCTTGCATTAAAGTTTAAAATTCTATTTTTATCCTACTTATTTTTATTTAGTATAGTACTTGGTAATTCACACACACACACACACACACACATACACACACCTCATTGTATGTGTTTTTGTAAGCCACGCATGTTTTTTTGTCATTTATGTGATAGCTGCTGTAACACAGAAATTTCCCTTTGGGGATAAATAAAAGTTCTCTCTCTCTATGCTGAAATTGTGCATACCACATTAGGCAAAACAGAAAGCAAGGCTATTACTAGAGGGCACAATCCACAACAACAGACACCATGATTGAGTTCCACAAAAGACATAAAGAGAGAAAACGAACTGTTCCTCGTGTGCTTATGTTCCCCTTTTTCCTCTTTCTTTATGAGCCATTGCCATTGGGTTTTTTTTTGCAGAGAGCAAAGGTGAGTGCTGCATGGGAGCTGGGAGGAAGCATCATTCTCTACCTCCTAGTATCATCAACTGCACCCATTTAAAGGTTAACCACTTTATTCCATAAAGCCCCCATCATACGTCATGTAAATGAAGTCTGCAGTCTCACACAGGCTCAGAGAAGGATATTACTATGCTAATCTGGAGCATTTTAGAAGGTAAATGTCAAAAGAAATGAATTACCTTTACATTCCAGAGTGCCCCGGCGCAATATCCTAAGTTTGACATTTGTCCATGGAGCAACTTGTTTTTCCCAATGTGTTTCCAATGTGCAACACTGGGCTCAGATGTTTCACAATACTTGAGTCATTTGCACCAGCTTGTAGCTTGGTGATCCCCCAAACTTCATTACACTTCAGCTTATAACAGTATCATCAAATGTTGGCTGGATACCTTAAATCTATGAGCACTTTTCTCTGTTGTGCTCTGTATCGAGAAGTCGTACAGATAATTGAGGGGTCTCAAAGATGATACTACCAAGGAAATAACAACAGTGAACTGTGGAAAAAGGCAGAGTTTGAAAATGTAACAGTCTGTGGTTGTCAGCGGGATGAAAGGCTGATGCTAGTAAGGGAAGACGGATGGCTGGTGACACGTGGAGTAAGAGCAGGTCAGAGAGGCTCCTGAGGCAGTGGCGGACACACACGCACACACGCGCGCGCACACACACACACGCAACGACCACCAAGTAACTGCCGCACTTTAAAACACAAATACACACAGCTGTCAGGGGCAGACGAAGATCATTCACAAAACTCCCACCACCCCTCCTCCCCTGGGTATCACTGACACCGTTTCTCCCTCATACCACACACCAGCTTCCAGCTTCACACACATACACACACACACAGTGCCGGGAGGCAGCATGCTGTCCATGTGGCCTGTGGAGAATCATTACTCAGCAGTGCAATGCTAAAGAGCCGAGAGTGAACTTCCTTTTTGAATGCTCTGTGTTCCTCTTCTCCACGGCACCAACCCCCCATGACACAGAGTCTAAACAGTAGCTGGCAGTTCTTCTGTATGTTTTCTTGGAACCATGTGTTTGTGTCTGTGTTGTGTTTACTGAATACAAAGTGTAGGGAAAGCAGCTGTCAAAGAACAGTATAAAGCTTTCTAGTGACTGCGTACAGGTTGATACTTAACTGTACTGTCCAGTGACGCAACCGTATTCAACTCAAAAACAAGAATTATGCATCATTTCAAATACTGATACAGTTGTCAGTTAGAGCTGCAACTAACAATTATTTTCAATTTAAATAAATAAAAACTGTTTGGTCGATCGTCCAAAATCCAAAAATATTCAATTCACTATCATATATGACAAGACGGAGCCTCAAATCTACATATGTTCAACATTTTGCTGGGAAAATAATCAAAATAGCTGATTAATTTTTGGCTAATTAGATAATCTATTTGTTTCAGCTGTAGTCGCAACCCATATCCATCTTAGAATCATCATCATCAAATCAATGTGCATCATTTTAAATACAAAAATTGTTGCTGGTAAATTTTCTGTAAAACTTTTTTGATCAACTAATTATTTCAGCTCTACTTATAATCACTTATATTTAAACTTAACCAATTTGTTGGAAAGTTGAACTCGAACCATTATAAGCTTTCCAGTACAATCTCAAACTTCCAGTATATCTTCAAACGAATGACACACTTTGCATAGCTCTAATGTACTAAATAAGGGCACGCTTGTCCATATTAGTTTTGCTTTTGAATCACATTGCGGAGCCAGACAAGACATTTTGCTCTCTTCAATATTAAATATATTCCACCTTCATTACTTGGGAGAGTTTTTGACACAATAAAGCTGTCATGAAACTGTTGATTTGTAAGCTACTTTCCAATTTGCAGTGGGGCTCCGCTTGTACAACAGCAGCAGCCGAGCCATGTGTGCGTCTATTAGCAGCAGTCAATTTAATAAGTAGCACCCTTGGTTTGGTGTTTTTCATTAGGTTTTCAACTGTGGGAGTTTTCCAAAGAAATATTTACAGATTGTTTTCAATTATGATTTAATTCAAACTCAATTTGGGGAAGTCAGCCTTGCAGAGCTGCAGGGCATCCCTGATGGCTCACTCCCATGTGTTAGGCAAGGGGAAACACCTGGTGTTATACTATCCCAAACAACTGCACTACAATCCACTTCAGAGTATTTGTTTGTGTGCAAGGCATGATGGAAACCCATAATATTATCCCTCGCCCACTCTCAATTAACGCATTAATTCATCTTCAGCAGGTGGCCCAAGGCAGGTGAATGGCTCCATAAAAATCACCCATTGAATCATTACTGGCGATATATCCGCCAATTAAAAGGCCAATCATGCTGCCCATTAATGAATGGAGAGTTGAACCATTTAATAAACTCCACAATGCTAAAATACAGCTAACAGCACTTATCACAGACAGCTCTTCTGCAGAGACTGGCCTGCAAAAAAAAAAAAAGCCTCCACCTGAACTTTGGTCTACTGGCTGCCACATCAAGCTCTGCAGTCAGACATCAAACACACAACAGATCCTCAGACTGAACATGATGTGCACATAGTGGTGGACTCATCACACCGTGATTGGTCAATGGTAAAAGTCCCAAAAACGGAAACTATTCACTTCACCTTTCTGTCCATTTGCCCTGAGTGTGAGGTCCTGTCCTGCAGGGACAACATCTGGGATTATGTCAGTTAAATGAATGTGTTTGCTATCGAAATGTTACCTGCACCAACGTCACCAAGACAAACTCCTGTTAAAGCTCCAGAATAGTTATTCAGTCTTTCCCAATTCAGTGACACTAATGAGATTTCGAGATAGCAAAAATACAGCTTCTGCTGCTGTTCAGTGTGCTTAACAACCTAAATGTTCAATTACCTTCCCAGACACTCTTCCTCCACTTCTACAATAAGACCAAGCTGATGCTATTTTAGCAAAGAGCTGCTTATTGCCCCCCTGAAAGCACATTAGCCCATAAGAAAAACCCACATCGATGGCAATCTAGTGAAGAAATCGTGTATAAGAGAGATGGGACAGACAGACATCTATCTTCTTGCTCTTATCCATATCCAAGGATATGTATATTGTTTCAAGGATATGTAGCTTGTTTGAAAACTACTCTGACCACATCAGTGTTTTCACTGTAAAGTATGAGTCCTTTAATGGCAATAGAGTGCTGTCACTAACACACCCAGTCGCCTACAACGTTAACATTATGCCCATAAATTCAAGAAATAAACAGCATATTCCTACTCATGTTGCTTTCTGAGACAATATGCCCCTTTTATTAGCTTGTGGTTCTCAATTTAGAGTTGTGAACCTCAAAAAAGTGTAAAGCACTGATTCAGTGGTATAAGTGTTACTGAGACAACAACCAGAACGGACAGTTAAGTAAGAACAATGTACGAGTAATCCACATACACTGATCCTTAGAAGAAAATGTCTCAGCTTTTTCTAAACTAAATTCTGTTGAGAAAAAATAATTATCACAAGAAATAATTAAAATAAGTCATTATAATTATTACTATATGCACAGTGTCAATAAAAAAAGAACATATCTCATGTGGTCATCTAAATAGTCTCACTTACAAACAAGGCTGGAAATGTGACATTAAAGAAGCGCCAAAATGTCAAAGTGGAGCTTCAACTCAGAAAAGTATCTCTTCCACACTAGCTGAGATGCTGTCGATTCACCCTGTTTGCTAGAATTTAAAGCTAGCCTGAGGTATGGACACAGCAAGTGTCAAATTGTAGCTAAGGAGGGAAAACCACCTTATCTGCTAAACAGCATTCCCTTCAGAGAAACACAGACTCATCAGCGAGATATTTCTCACCCCTTTTGATAGATTTGTGCATGAAGCATCACGGATCAGCCTGTTGATAAATATGACCATGCTGTGTGCAGCCGCCTAAAGTCAAGTTGCAGGATTTCGGTACATTAAGACTTTTGACAGACATCAATCAGACAGACGTAGTTAATGTGCAAAGTTGCCCCTCTCAGGTTTAAGAGTCCACAATTTACCTTTTTTTAAAATGCAGCAAAGCGTCGGACAAACTGAGTGAAAAACTTGAACTTGAAAAGTTGAAAGCAACAAGTGGTGGGAACGCTCCTCCAGATGAACACTGTCCTCAGTGATCACCCTTTAGCTGGAAATAAAGTAGTATGTCTCCCCTCGTAGATATTCAATAAAACACACAGTACGACCTCTACCATGACAACACTATCTACAGTATTTTTAGTATGTGCCACATGCAAAATTTACCAAAAAGCGAGCACCTGTGAGCCCAAATGATGTGAATATCTATCTATATATATATATAGAATGCATACAAAATACTGCCATTAAGAAAAGTCAATCAAATTTCCTCTTATGGCTGGCACATATAAATAAAATTAACACACAATTCAAAAGGAATCACATGCCCTATTTGTTTGTGAGAAGGCTGTATATATACACACACACACACAAATGAGGCATCCTTCATCTACTCAAATGTATTTTAATTATAAAAACTTATTTTATAATTTGTGTTAAAAGGAACTACACACCTCACAGATGTTGCCTATGTTACAAATGAGACCGAACTGTAGAGTAAAAACACTACGCATGTGTCTGTTATCACTGAGGAGAGAGATATAGGTAAGCACTGTTGACATGGTTACACTCTCTGCATGTGGAAGTAAATTAGGCTATTGTAAACCTGCTGGAAAAAAAAAAACTGTGACACTTGGCTGACACCTTGGCTGCTTGTAAACACAACCGAAGCCAGTCCGACTCTCTCACGTGGCCACGAGACGTTAGAGCGCACAACCCTCCTCAGCTCCTGATCTGGAAACAGTGGAAAACACAGTCACACAACGGGGCTACATGACCACACCTACTCTATCTGCTGTACCAGAGTCAGCCGACGTGAAGGAGCAGTGCACACTGTGTACCCAAGAGCAAAAACTTCAGGTGCACGTCTGGGGTCAACGGCTAAAAAAAGCAGCAGAGATGTGACTCAGCACATGTGAACTTAAGATTTAAAAAACACAAATAAAAACAACGGGGGATATACATGGGTATTGTCATCATGCAAATTACTGCAGTGGGAGGAACTGAACAAAATGTGTTCCTAAAATGCTTTCAGTAAATAAAAGCAATGAGTAAGGTATTATTCTCAAAAGAAATATGTGCTTTCTGGTGTATTTTTGTTTATATGAGAAGATATTTAAATATATGAATAAATACAAAATGTGTAAAGATATTTTAAGACTACTTAAATGCAATCAATAGTGTTCAAAATAATATAAGATATAGAGAGAATAAACACAGGGACTATGTTGTCTTGACACGGTGGAGGAACACATAACTGGGCAGAGGGGGCTGTTTTTCTGCAGCCTTCCATTAGATGCAATTATAAATGGCCGAGAGCAGAGGGATGGGGGAGCCAATCAGATCTCGGCTCGCATGTCAACCTAAGACCAACTGTCTCCTGGCTCTGACAGCAGGATTTTACCTCCATAATTCAAATCCCCAAAGCAAAGGCAATCTTGCACTTTGCCAACTCCAACCAGCGGGGCCGTGTTTACAAGAGCAGAGACACCGAGAAAAGCGGACGGATCCGAACCGAGCCGCAATGAATGAAACCCTCCGTCAGGGATGAAATCAATCGCGGTCACAATCACACTTTGATCCGAGTAAACACTTAGCGGGTGTAATTGTTGCCATTCACTGGACTGTGAGACACATTTTCACCTCACTGTGCAAGCGGCTTTTTTAACCGACAGACAGGGTATTTTCCTTAATGATTATGCAAATGTTGTTTAACGGCTATCGCTGTCATTTGCGTCTTGTTTATTACGCTGACAGCCGTTGACACAACTTTGATAGCACTGGTGGGAGCACAACACTTAAATGGAGCGATTTCGCCGCCGATTCTTCCACAAAAAACAACACAGCACTTTAAATACAAGGAGGCTGAAGAAAGCACTGCGAAGAAATATCACCTTATCTCCGTATGCACACACACACACACACATACACACACACACGCACACTTTCCCCCGACAAACTCTTACTCTACTTAGTCAAACTCTTGCCCTGCACCAAGCAGGGACATACACAAACACCCGCAACTCGGAAAAGTTGTTTCAAACAGAATATGCGGCTTGTTTCGCTGTCTAAACACTATTGCAGGGGGTGGTATTGGGAGAAAGAGAGAGGCAGCCATTTTAGAGCTCTTGCTACATAGACAATGGCTGGGCCAATGCAATAATGTGCAACTCCACAGTGTTTTCTCTGAGCTACTGAGTGACTTTAACTTAGCCAAAGTGTGCCCGAGCAGTAAGTGAAGTTTACCTGGTTTCTGTTTGGAGGCTGTCCAGTGTTTCCCGGGCTCATGGGAGGCGGATGGTGGGTCCTTTGTTGCCAAGCCGGATGGACCCCACTATACTGGCTGCTGCCCATGTCTCCTGGTCCCTTGTTGGCCCCTTCCTGATTGTTATAGTCTCCTTGGGGGTAATTCGGGTAGCTCCTGGCAGAGCTAGGGGACGTCAGGAGCTGATTTAAAGTTGGCGTTGACGTAGGTTGTTGGTTCCCCATGTTATACCTCTGGTTATTATAAGAAGCAGCCTGCTTGCCTGGCTGCCCCCCAGCCGCCGGAGGCTGGTTGTTACGCGGGGAATTCATGGCCCCGTACCCTTGTCCCTGATAAGAAGTCCTGCTCTGGAACGGGCTGTAGTTGTTATAATGGTTTGGGTAGCCGTGTTCGTGTGAGTTAGCCGGGTAAGGGTCCATCATGCCCGGCCCCGATGCAGCTGCCATGCCAGGGCTTTGTTGTCCGCCATGTTGATGAAAAGGGGCCCGGCTGTAGTGCTGGTTGTAACCGTAAGGAGGTGGAGGGAAGGGGCCCTGGTGGTGGTGGTGGTGGTGATGGTGGTGTCCCATCCCCGGATGGTTATTCCCTTCGGGCCCGCCTGAATCATTCTGATTACTGCTATTATTATTATTTACCCTGGGCAAATTCCCGTTGCCGTTCTTCATGTCAGGATCCCCTCCTCCCCCAGCATTCCCAGCATCGGTCCCGTCCTGCAGCTCCTTCTGGCCGGGAGATCCGCCGTCAGATCCCGGTTCCTTATTTTCATGCTGTTTCTCACCCGGTACCGACTCCTCCTGTGGGTCCCGATCCGGCTTTTTGAGTTCGGATGGCGGGTTAGGGTTGAGAGTGGCGACGCTGGCGACCTGAGCGGCCATGATATCCCTCTCTCTCTCCCCCACTCTTTCTCTGCCTCTCTCTCTCAGCACGGCGACTCACTCACAATCAAACTCCGAATAACCATTTAATATAAATACAATAATATTTATAACGTACCCGCTGTCCCGGTTCATTCCCTCCCTGTGCCCTCCGCCCGGACCGGTATCCGGTAATCCACCGCGACTCCGTTTAAAGTTAAAACAGAGAGGGGGAAAGTTTGTGAAAGAAAAAATATATAAATACAGAGCCAGGGAAATGAATTTCATCCACACAAGTGTGTGTGTGTGTATGTGTGTGTGTGTGTGTTGGAGGGGGGGGGCTTCTGTTACAGAGCGAGAGCTAGAAATCAACCAAACCAGCACGAGGCTCCGCGAGACACAGCCATCTTACCGACCTGTCGCGAGAAAATAAAAACCCGGAGCGGAGTCCTCACAGAGAACTGGATCTGGACTGCGCTCACCGTCTAATAACAACATTGTTTATACCCCAGAAGAGCCATTATTGTAGGTCTAATGCGTTTTAAAACGGAACTCATGCATAAAAATGTCGTCGGATTTGAAAAGCCCTGTTTGTTTGCATAAAGTGGAGGTCATTCTAAGACTAATTAAGTGTTGCATATAGCTGAAAGGCTTTTGCAAATAAAGATATACAGCAAAGGGCTGTCTGTTAGTGAGTTTATTTCATTTAGATTGAAAGATATGTATTTTTTTTTTTTTTTACAAAATGTGCTCTATACTTTATTTCATTTTATTTAGAGGACCTACATTGTTCATTATTGGTGTATATAATTTATGATTTATTGTGTGCCTACATTATATTGAAACTCTCTGCTTAACTATGAATGTATGTCATAAATAGTTATGTCTGCCCTAAGAAGTAAACAGGATTTCATCTCTGACCTCCTGAGTACTGACATATTTACATTCAGTTCTAATGTTTAAAATGGCCACATGCTTTCATATACAAGGTTTTTATCTAACACTGCTAAATGCCACAGACTATATGTCTACAGTATGATGTTATTAAAGAATTAATATAATATGTACCTTTCCTTTACCATAATACTGTGCCTTGAAGACAGCCATAAGTTTTCGACCATTCTGATTACAAAATTGCTTCATGCATGAGCTGTGTGTTCTTCTTTGTTACAGTAATTTTGTGCACTTTTATCTTATTAGCTTGTTAAAGGAGTGGAGCAAACTCGACTACAATGTCATCTTCTGTTAGACTGAGCTAATGGGTGGAAGTGACTGCTTCCATACTGCTGCCATGTGTCGACAACAGCAAATGATGAGAGGAGCGAGTACAGCGGAGGAAAGTAGAGGAAAGCATGAAATTACAACCTGTGCATGTCTGTGCAGTGTGTGTGTGTGTGTGTGTGAGAGAGAGAGAGAGAGAGAGAGAGAGAGAGAGAGAGAGAGAGAGAGAATAGAAAAGGAAGAAGGATGGGGGATGGACTGAACCAGTCACAGAGCAGGAAGTGAAGATACATAAAGAGAAACAGTGGTGGTGGAAAAGTGACAATGTATAGGCCACTGAAATTTAACATTACGTGTTATCTGTTTAAAGTCAAATCTCATGCCAACACACACACACATACAAGAACAAGACGATATTTGGAGAAGGCTTAAGTCGCTCTATACAATTAATAGGAACAGACACTCTGTGTCTCTCTACCACTCTCTCTCTCCCCACCCCCTTTCTTCCTGCTCTCTGCCTGCCTGCCTCACGCTCTCCTAGCAGCAGCAGCCTTCATGTGCTGCCTTCATGTGCTGTCGGAATTTTCGGAATCAGCCCCTGAGTCAGACACGAACGACTCTTGCATAGTAAGAAATTACATTACTAACTGTGGAAGGGAAGTCTGAAATTTCCCGCCACATGCTTCCTTTGTTGCTGCGATGTAATAATTTTGGGAGGGGGGGCAAAGAATGTTAAAGCCCTGTGATAAATCCACCAACATATAATGTATACACATAATGTAGGATAAAAAGTAAACTTTACAATTCCACTAGGTCTACAGTGACATTGGCTACTTCAACAGCAAACAGTAATAGAATGAAATAGATTGTAAACAGTATAGATTACAATGTAGACACATGGATTATTATGGAATATAGTAAAACAGCGTCATGGACACAAACTGACATATTCAACACAAGTGTGTGTTAAGAGAATAGAGTACTAGAATCTATTGACAGTCATGTGAAAATAGGATAAACACATAAGCATCTAATAAATATTTTCTATCTTAAAAACATCAACAGCATATTTACCCAGCTCTTGACAAATGTGAGGGAATGGAAATATATCAAAAATATTGTTTTTTCACATGGAAAGATGGTGTGTATTTTAGTTGCATGACATGCAAAAATTTGCTTGTATTTGCTTTTCAATTTCTAGCTTATCTTAGACGTTTTTTCTTCACATGATTATGTAAAGTGACCCTTAGACACACACACAAAAACAAATAACAACCGAGACAACAAATGCATGTCTCTGATGTGGCATAAAGTTTGTAATTTCCAACCAGAAAGCACTTGAATGCTGCGACATTGTGTGTTCACGAGCCTCGGGTAGAGCACTTGAAGGCAGCATCACCGCTTGCAAAAGCAGCAGAACTTTGCTATGTGAATGTGGGGGATGGGAAGTAGCAGCTCCCTGCTCTGCTCAGCCCTTTCTCTCTACAATGCGGGGCTTTTTTGCTCACATTGCTCACTCTGTCAGTGGAAAAGAGATCCTCTTTTACTTTAAGTTTTACTTAGAAACCAACAAAAATATCCACATGTATTTTAAAGCTGCAAAGACAGCTTTTGTATGTTTAATAAAGGAGAGTATGCAGGGTGGAGGGGGTCAGCTCAGCTGCTGTCTGCTTATATAGGCTAAGGGAGGAGTGTGTATGTGTAGCAGAAAGCGCAGAGACAAGGCTGTAAGGGAGGAGGGGGTAGGGAGCTTCTTTTTCTTTTTAGCATAAACTTGCTGTTTATTATCAAGGGGTGCAGTCTGTCTTCTTCTCTCTTTCATATTTTTGTACCTCATAAAAGAGCACTACAATCTGCTTTCTATGCTCTGTTTTCCCAGTCTTATTTTAGAAGTGGCTTCAAAATGTGCTGTGTTTTCAGCGCTCACCTTGAAAAAAATATTTATCTGTTCTTCAGCTCTGTGTAGCTGCAAAGTGACTTAAAAGCACTAAGATCATATGGTATGTTAAATCTCTTTGGGAGAGCAACAACATGATGCTAAAGACCTCCTGTGCAGCTAAGAGTGTCATACATTTATTTATGTGATTCTTGTTTTACAAGGATATGGTGTTCTCTAAAATGCCATGCTGCCTGTCCACACATGCTTAACAGCAAACATGAGGACCTCCATAACACAGAATTAATGGGGACACTGTGATTGTTGAAACTGATATGACTTGGACTGCAGACTCTCACTTTGAAATACTGACGCTGAATCAGAAAAGCCCATCTATAGTAGTTTACAGATGATATTACAATTGCAGTCGTTGTACTATTGCTGTTACCACCCACAGATAATGGAATGACTTGACGAAAAAGTGTTACCATGAAAACTTCTCACTGTGATTCTCTGTCATAATCCTGTCTGGCTCATGTAGAATAAGATTCACACTTCC
This sequence comes from Scomberomorus guttatus, assembly GCA_038419695.1. Classification (NCBI taxonomy): domain Eukaryota; kingdom Metazoa; phylum Chordata; class Actinopteri; order Scombriformes; family Scombridae; genus Scomberomorus; species Scomberomorus guttatus. The sequence goes on from CM076461.1 coordinate 23,393,201, forward strand.
CACATGATTGCATAGTATTGCGCCCCGTGTCTGTCTTTTGTCTAATTCACATCCATTCAAACAAAGAAGAAAATCTGATGTTATCCTCAGATTGTAGCGTAAATGCTGTCTGGACTTTATCACATTTGTGTCTTTGCTGACTGTTGATTGTATGGGAGAGACAGAGAGGGGATGGCAGGGAGGGGGGTTATGTGACACCCCCCCCCCCCCCCCCCCCCCCCCATCTGCCCCAGGATGATGATTTAAGAGTGTTTACTTGTGCCCCACCTCCGCCTCCCTCCAAGGATGACCATGATGCATCACCTTCAGCCCGATGCCGTGGCTTCCCTGGCCGTCGCCAAGGCAGCAGCTTGGACTTCATCCAGGGGCCTTTTCTCTTTTTAATCATTATTAAATTGATATTAGGGGTTGATTAGAAGGAAGAAAAAGAAAGTGACAACTGAAGCAGCTGGGAAAAGCTGCATTTAGAGTTGCAAAGAGTTGGGAGGAGTTCATTATTCAAATAAGACTAGTTATAAATGCAAAACACACATTTCAGTGGACAGGCTTGGGCCATAAATATTTTACGAACTGAACAAGCCAAAATATTCTATTTCTGTTAATTTATGTAAGCCTTTGATTTTCTTAAATATGCATTTTTAATGTAGTAACTTTCTCTGATCTTCGGACAGTAAAAGTGTCACTCTTGTTGAGCGAGTTAACTGATGACTGATCATTCAGGAGTTTTTCTTTTATTTTAATCCCCTGGGATCCAGTCTGGGAATGGAGCCATACAATCACCAAGACAACCCAATAATGTGGCGTGGAATTTCCTAACAAGAGTGGAGTTGAATTCAGAGACACACACACGGATGCATGGCACACACCCACGTGTACAATAGAGGACTGCCCATTGGTCCGAAGGACCATTATTCCGAAACCCCAATGGTTCGAAAAATGTCCCATTGGACTGAAAGCCCATTAGTCTGACGGCCCGTTATCCCGAAAACAAACGCCCATTGCTCAGAAGGCCCGTTGCTCCGAAAATACACACTCTGAAGTTGTTGGAGTTCAGTGACTGCCGGCCTTACTACTTTTCAGACTCTGTTAACATATTGCTCAATTTAACAGATCTGGGTTCCCAGTTACACGGATACTCCTCCTAAATCATAACATGACTTTGTACGACTCCTGAAGAAAGACTTTTCATTTTGGCTGATATTTAACTTTAAAAGCTCTTCTGTGAACTAAGTTAAATAAACTAAAGTAAGATGTGTTACGTTACTGCTTGACATTCTGAAACACTGCCAACACCACGTCCACAGATTTATTATAACAAGTGATTTCATTAAATCAGAGTTCTGCTTTGTGAAACATGATGCTGAATTTATCAGGCGAGTGAATTGTGAAAAGTCTGTTTGATAAGTTAATTGACATTTTATACTGATGACAAGGCAGCAACACAAACATGCCAGTTTTTACTATGTAGTTTGGCCTACAGTCACTTGTGTACTAACAATTGATTGGAAAAAGTATTTTAATTATTTTTATGACGATAAGTGTCACCTTGTGAAATAACTTTATTAAAGTTAAAGCCCTGCATTCAAAACGTATGTAACAGTAAACATCTTTATCAGTTAAATGTAGTTAAATATCATCAGATAAAGTCTTCAACTGTTTCCTACTGTCAGAGGAAAACCTCCGTTAACATATTGTTAAATTTAACGGAGCCGAGCTTACGCCTTCTAAAAGATCATTAATGATTGATAACTAACTAATTTGGTGAAAATTTAACATAATTCAGTATTAAATTTAGCTCCATGTAAAGTGAATAGATGTGATGTTTCCCAGATAATGCTCGTCTGCCTTAATGATGCTGTTTGCACATTTTTATAACTGCTGATTTATTAAATCAGAGTTCTATTGAGAGAAACATGACACCAAATTTAGCAGAAGACCTTAATAATATATATAAAGTCTGTTTTGTCAGGTAATAAACATTATCAGTGCCTGATAACCAATAAAATAACTGCCATTATCTGTGGTTAGACGCTCCAATTAGGCTAACTCTGTTGTCTTTAGCCCTTAATATCTTAGTGTATTTTGATGTGTTTGTTAAAAAATAATTATGTTTTATGGTGTGACAACGCTGCGGTTGAGGTCTGGCTAGGGTTAGGCACAAAAACCACTTGGTTAGGGTTAGGGAAAGATCATGGTTTGGGTTAAAAACAATAATATACACACTGAGAATTTATGGCCGTCAGGAGTCCATCATTTATACACATTTGCGGCAATCCCACACTGAGGCTGTCCTGGCCACACACACATGCACACACACACACACTAAAACAACACACTCAATTACAACAGTTGGGTCCTGTCCAGATGGTTGCCAGGCAGCAGTTCAAGGCATAGTCTGGAGTGTGTAGAGGAAGGAAGTGCCACTTTGAGAAGTGCAATGGGCATCCGGCTCGTTCCCAGACATACTGTGTGTGTGTGTGTGTGTGTGTGTGTGTGGTGGAACCTGCCGTTTAAACTTACACCTGGCAAACACACACCCACCACTTTGTAAACACTGCTGTAAAAAGGAATGTGCACTAGGAGTCCTGCAGGGGTTCCTAATGAATGAGAACAATCAGTTTCATATTGGCTTTAAAAAACCACAGTCTCTCTTCACACTCAGGGGCTCAGTATGCATTTAATCCAAACATACAGCTCTGATAGATGAAAGGATATTAAAAAAGCACTTGTGGAATTATTCCGCTGCCTTATAAGGTCATATTTCAGATTAATCTTTCGGCCATTGTTCTTACCTGATTTGATCAAATGGAATCAAACTTTTCACGAGCCACAGCTCACCCTGAACTGCTTAGCAGACATTCAGTCAGTTACTCCTCTCTCCTTGTATTATTCACTCCCAAGCAGTGAAATCCTCTCTGTTCCTTTGGTGAAAATACACTGGGGGACCTCAATGCCCCACGACAGGCTATCAAATCAAAGCTGATAGGACATATTCAGGTTACACTGGAGCACTTTTATCTGCCTTTTTGTGTGTGTGTGTGTGCGCGCGGGGTGATAAGGGGGCATTTTTCTGAGCCTTTTTTTTTTTTTTTTTTTTTGAAAATCTCTGAATTCATGAAGTCCACACAGTCACACCAGCACCAGCACTGAATTCTAAACACTCCATTTTCTCACAGTGTGTTCAAGTGAAGTAAAGGAAGCCCTGATCTCAACAAAGCCAGGCAAGGTTAAGAGCACTCAAAATTATGGTGTCCACCCTGCAAGGACAGAGAAGTGCTCACTCTCTTTTCAGTGGGGATGAAAAGAAACCGTGCGGGGAATCATCTCTTTAGTAAGGGAACTCATCACTGCGAGCATACTGGGAACTGCTCCATTGTGGTTCACAAAGCCCAGTATGTGAGCTTCTCCTCGACTGACAAACAGTCCCATCCCTGTAAATCACACAGAGCATCTTGTCAGAGTTTCAGCTGTGAGGTAGGGCCAAAATAAAGAGAAGAACAAGAGCATACAGTGGTCACACAGGGAAAACATAACCAGGGTTGCTCAAAAAAAACAAATGTAATCTTCAGCTTTAAAAGTAAGGCTCTAGATTTTACTGCTATAAATCTTTAAATATATTCATATCATTCCTCTAGAAGGCCCAGTAACAACAGAATTCCTCTGCACGTCCTCGCAAATATGTTGTGCTTGAAGCTTGGTGATGCCACGGTAGCAAGCCGGGAACAAGCTAGTGCTGTTTACTCCCCACTGGCATTTTGTTCCCGGGACTGTACATTTCATTCACTTGAGAGTTATTGAAGCACAGAAAAAAGATCTTCAAGCTAGCTAGCTGGGTAACTGTCAGTTAGCAAGTCTGTTAGCTTGGTCGCTAACAGAACACTTTGTTGACACAGTGACTTAGTGTAGTTGTAGCAAACAGCAAAGAAATTTAAATCTCATGATCATGTCCATTTTGTGGAGCAGTTTATACTTTATGATATACTTGATGCTATAATATACACTGCAGAGGAGGTTAAATTAAAATTAAAATTCTCATGCCAAAGTTGAACACAATACCCAGATTTGTCTTGCCCTGTGATCAAATCCACTGATATAGGCAAATGAAATGAATTGATTTTGCCACAAAATTTTGACATTTAAATTTGCTGGTATGACTGAGCCTTTACTCTGAGCTTTGCAAAAATAATGCTTTACAAATATCACTGAGCTATATTATGGAGACCCAAAGTGTTCAAAACTAAATAAAGAAAGAAGACATAATGAAATTAATAATCATATAAATGAACACAGTCAAAATAGGTAACAAAACCATGAAATTCTGAAATAATCAAATAAACTCTGCTCATTATTATGAAATATTATTTCATCCTGCTTCTTTTCATACTGACATTTCATTCTGGAGGTTTTTGCAATTATGTGATTATTCCCAACTTTTACATCATAATGCTGCTTTTGTCTGTCAATCAAGACAAAAACAGCGGAGAGGAGATATGTGATAGGCTGTTTGCTAATTCAGACCAAAACAACAGCCATAAAATAAAATAAAATAAAATAAAATAAAATAAAATAAAACACCATAAAATCACGTCATAAAAAATGCTGTAGTGAAATAAAAACTGAATTTGGGAAAAATAAATTTTTAGATAAAACATTTTTAAAAATTTTGAACACTTTAGGTCTCCATAGACTTTGTCTTCTGTTAAGAAACATTACACAGAAAAACATTTTATAGTTTTGAAATACTTTAAAAAAAAAAAAAAAAAAGCTAGCTTTTGTTCCTGTACATAAAGTCACCAAAGCATTCATTAATATTTTCAGAATGATTGGTTGAAAATAAAAGGAAAATCTATATTTGATGTTTTTGGAGCAGCCCTTCTCTTGGGCCTTCTGCTCATGCGGTACATCCAAGATAGAAAGATAGACCAGGCTATGAATATTTAAAACTATAATTGAACCAAATATGCATGTTTGAATTAGTGATTCAGAAGCCATAGGTTTGCAATCAATGGTGGCAGTCAAGGGACGTGTGTTTGTTTTGAGGTGAAATAGCTAACTGTAATGCAGACATGATGAACAGCAGAGTGGATTGGTAGAGAGATGGATGAAATTGACATGTTGAAGACAGAGTGATTAAGTTACCTGTTACAGAATAGCCCCTGAGTATATATCAATATGAACTGTGGCAGGTTGAGAAGATGAATTAGACATGAAAAAAAAGAAAAAGAATGGCAAGCAGCTATACTTATCCAGCACGGAAAATAGAGTCTATGTAGAAACCAAAGGAGCATTTTATGGAGAAACCATTTTCTGTGTAATATCAGTGTGTTGATACAAGGCATTATATTGAAAAATGGCTGATGTAATTCACTCTCTGGGCCCCCAGATGCTCAAGAGACCAATCTTCTCATATATTGAAATTGGATGTATTTCTGCTGTTACCAACTGAATCATTTTCTTGTCCCACTCTTTTAGCCTATTGTTTACAGATGCGCCTTTTGTTGTGTCTGAACTCTTCCCTCTTATGGGGGCTGATGTTTGTGCTGTTTCAAGCATGAGTGCCTTAACTTACAAAGGGCAACGATGAAGCGAAATTGAAAAAAAGGGGGAATACATTAGCATAGCAGTTTGATGGGAGATAGTCGGTGGAGCCGATGTCGAAACAGCAAGAGAATTCAGTTTGGAGGAGGATAAACACAAACAGAGACTGTTCAGGGAAAATGGGGAACAAACTTTGGCACATAAAACATAATCTTTGCAAGTTGACAACATCATAAGAGAATGGATTTGATGGGAAAGCTGTATGGACTGACAGGGCCTTCAAGGGAAGGCACCTATACGATCCAGGGGCCCCTCCACTGTGATGGGACTTGTCCCTGTGTGGGATGGCAAACTTCAGGAATGACCTTTTGCATCTATGCTAGGACAGGGGGGTGTAGGGAGTCCTGCACCACCCACCAGTCAACTGTGAAAACAAAACTTTATCTTGACTCTGCGGGGAGGCTGTGAGATAGGGCCCTACAAGGATTTTGAGTGCAGAAACTATTCTTTGGGGCTTATTATTGGCCTGAAGGCTGCAGGACAAGGTGAAGATAGGGGTGGTTCTGGCTGGGGGTGGGATCTCAAATCTTTGCATTGAAATGCTGATGAAAGAGAGGACATTCAGCTGTAATTGCTCTTTTGCTGTAATTCTGGGTGACACACCTCTAAGCTGAATACCAATAAAACAAACCATAAGCGCTGACGCTTAGTGCAGCTGCCACCTTTTTCCTCCATGCATGCTGAGGGAGGAGGGTGCTGAGATTAACGAACACAATCTACTATAATGTGTGACAATAAAGTAAAATGAGGCTGTGCATATGACTTTCCAGTTTTTCTCCATCTGTTGCCAGTCGAGTTGATAAAACATAATCCACGGTTTCCTCTGAACATGATATGAGAGCTTACAATTTGGAACGCATCATTTGGATCATTTAGGATTTGGATCAGGTTCATATTTGAAGAGGGTATTTGAACCAAAACCTTAAGAGACACTGCTGGGCACAGCTCTTGCCAAATAGGGCATTTATAAAAGGTTGGCACAGACCCTACAGAGTGAAGGCTGGCAAAGGCATGATGCCCACATCATAGTGCCAACCAAGGGTTTTGTTTGGCATGTGTCTCTGTAGTATGGCTTGTCTCCTCCAGACAACTGGCCCAAACACAACTTAGCATTAGGTTACAGAAGCATTACAAACGGAAAGTGATTCATTAAAAAGCTTTCAGTCCCTGCATGAGATGAGAGGTTCAAGAATGAGGATCAATAAATAAAGATACATCAAAGGTGCAAAATATTGTGGACATATTGTATATGAGTTGTAGCCCCCTTTAGTCTAAGCTGTCTGTTTGGATTGGATTTCAATAAGAAAAATCAATAAAGAATAACAACTTTCATCATATGGATTCACAGCATCGGTGCATGAAAAAATAAGTGTCCCTAATATATTAATTTACTTTATACTCACTACTGCACAGGAAAACAGGTGAGGGAAACTTAATTAAATGTGCAATATCTCCTCAATTATAAACCCAGAGTGACAGTGTCTTTACTGTGAACCTGCTTACTGGAGGATTTGGCTGAATGCCTCTCCAAGAGATTTTGATATCCCTCGTTTGATAGCAGCAGGCGCCACATACGCAAGTCTCACTGAGACTGTTACGGTAAAAAGGAAGGCTGTAGGAACAGAGTCAGGGAAAACAGCAATGTTTAATTTCAGGCACCGAGGAGAGCAATTTCTGTCCTGCAACTGTACAAATCAAGACAGTTCGGAGAGAAGGGCAAAATATAACTAAAGTAATTTATTCTGGCTCGTTTTAACCTGCCAGTGAGGCCTATTTTAAGAGAAATGTTTAAAAAAAGAGGGAGGAGGTGCTGAAGACAATGCATTTTAAAGGAAGCGCTTCCCCCAGTGTGCCTTTATCTGTTAGTCAAACCCGCTAACGTAAACACATATTAAGGGGTAAGAAAGAGGGGTTTCCATAGCCACAGTTTTAAATGGCACTGTCGTGCTGTACACAGTACCCCCCCCCCACCCCCCACCCCCACCCCCCCCATTTGAAATGCTGTTTATTTGCTGTTGTGTTGGAAGAATTCAGGTTGTGCAGAAAGCGCTAATAGCGAGGTGCTGTGAGGCTTGGCTTGCGCTATTTCCATTGCAAGAGAAAGAAGAGAGAGACAGAAGAGGGCCCAGCAGACTGAGAAAAAAAAAAACATACAAGGCCGGTTATGCAGAAACACAGATTTAATGTAAGGCTTGGCTCTCTGTTATAAGCAGGGGAGAGAGGAAAAAGCTGGTCTGGACTGGCAGGAAGAGGGAGACGGAGAGGAGGAAGCAGAGCGACAGTCGCATCCAGCAGCCCAAAGGATGCCTGTTAGCACGCAGATGGACCACTCAGAGGAGCTTTTGAAAGGATTCAGCCCAGTCTGAGAAATCACTGTCCCTGGCTGAGCAGACCAGACCGTCTCTCTGGGAGCGAGCAGCTCCTGCCCCCTCTTTGGGTAAACAGTACAATAATACACTGAATTAACAACACAAGCCCTGGGGAAATCAGGTCCCTCTACAATAAATTGCCCCCCCCCCCCCCCCACCTATTACCCCCAACACCACCCACTACCCATGATTTTTATGGTTTCAAGCTCAATAACACAGTTATTATTAAATCATGCTTACTGAAATCACGTGCATGTCCTTGTCTTGGCTCTATAGCTATTGGGTTGTGATTTCGAATGTGTCTTTTCTTTGGGGTGAATTCATTACATTACATGATATTTCATAAGCAGTTATTGATTGTAGCTGTGGGCTAGAAATTCAGCACAGCCTTTGGTGTTGGAATCTGTGCAGAGGAATTGTATGACAGTTTTAAATCCATGTAAAAATAACTTTGCTTAATGCCATTTGTTCAGATATATCACTCCTGGATGCTCAGATCATTGGCCGCCCATGCAGCTGAGCTTCTCCCTTGGAGGTCTTTACTTAGGCAATACATAAAACATCAAGCATGTAAGCAAGAAACACTGTTCATCAACACAATGTGTGGTGTGAAAAGGGGTATACGGTTCTTGCCGAGCCACATTAAAGCCCTCTCCAAACCTCTGATTCTGTTTGTTCTGTCGTCTCTGCTGGAGACCAGGTAGGAACCCCTTAACTGTGGCTTCTTACCCGCCGCTTAATCTTACCCACAATCACATTCAGTGACAGGCGCACAAAGCCGTCCAGCAAGCCCAACAAGGCTCTGCTATTATGTAACCACTGACAGCTGGGCTTTCAAGGGAGGGGTGAACCCCCATCCGTGTGGCAGCACTTTGTGTCAACCAGACGTGACAGTCAAGAAAGGGCCTGGGTAGAAAAAGGGTATTATCAGGCCAGGCAGAGGCATACAGTCCCAATAACAAATGCTCTGAGTGATGGAGTCAAAATCAAAACAGCAGCGCAGGGACAAAGCTAACATTTCTGCCACATCCTTTATCAAATATCATGTAAGATGCTGTATACGTATGACACTTGATAACAAGTGGTGGTCCATCAGTAACCTGTAATATTAATGCAATCTAGAAAATAATATAAACAAAAATCTGTGTATTTTCTTGGCTATGATATCATATATACGATATCGTATATGCGTCTTAAAAAAAAGTGGGAATGGGCACATGTGCATGGGTTTGAAGTCTCTACGCTCAAAGGGGGTGATTTCTTCTCCCATTGTTTTTCTTAATATGTCATTTCTTTGAATTGGTGGCACATGACACTGAACACAGAGGCGCATCGCCTCCCTTTAGGCCGACATCTCCGACGGGTCTTTGATGCTCTGAACACACAACGGAGCCAAAGGACCCAGAATAGCAGGGGGATAATCAACAGACGGTGTGTTGATTTTGCCACCCTTTCCAAATAATTCCCTGTTGTTCCAGGGAAGAATCGCTGTCAGTGGCGGCATTCCAGGGCAGACAGTCTGTAGAGATTGTACAGGATGAGGGCCGCCGTCTAGATACTGTAGATCTAAACATGTCTGTGGTCACACAGACCTGGCCTTCAACCTACTCTTTAACCAAGCTGGCTCTGATTTTGCCTGTCTGAGCAGCTCGAGCAGGCATATAAACTTGTTTATAACATCCACAATTAATGACTAACACTCCTGTTCCTTAATGAGGTTAAACTTTTATGAAAGTGGGCTGCTGCACCACAATAATGGAACAAAAGGAATACAAGTCGAAAGAGGGGCAAAGGAGAGTATTGAAATATACACAAATTACAAAAATATGTGTTAAGTAGAGAGGATCCAAAGTAAAAATCATTCAAATATTGACCAAGTGATTTTTCAGATTCTCACCCATTTATTGTAGAGTAACTTTACATTACTTCAGTTTTTTTCCCAAAGCACAATATAGTATACTTTCATATTGAAATATGAAGAAGGCACATAAATAAACATAAATTTGGATATCTGATAGGACTATTTACTTTATTTTAAGTGTTAACAGCATATGGTAATGTATTGTTAATTAGAAACTAAGTGTAAAGTTTATAGGAACTAATGTTGAGCTACCTTTTCCACATTTCCAACATGTCTGTCCTGGACTTTTAATGGTGCAGAGGCTAGGTGCATTACAGGTTGAATCCAGATAAGAAACCTTGCCATTTTGTTACTGTGGGACATTTTGTGGACATGCTAACTGACCTTCGGGGCTATTCTTGACACAAGGATGTCCCAGTTTGCCGACCACCAGTATAACCAGTTGCACTCTCTGTGTAGCTGCTGTCTGGCGCTCTCTCGGTTGAGCCAGAGACTGTCATGTCTAGATAGAGGTCATAGTACAGCAACCGTTCCCTCCAATACACAGGCAGTTCATCAGCACGCAGAGGCTAAAAACGGTCAAAAATAGTCCAAATATGAAAGATACTACAGTCACATTTTGGTGTGACATATTTTTTAGACAATGTGGAACACTATTACACTTTCCTCCTTTATTTTTCTACTTTTAAAATGTATTTCTACTTCAGATTAAAATCAAACTCCAGTCCGTGTTTTCCCCGCAGCCGGATCCTCAATTTACTGTGTGCTTTGAGCACCGAAGCACTCACTGGCAACCTTAAGGATTCCTCCGCGGCTCACTTGTGTGTGCGTGTATGTGACTCTTGTTTTACAGCATAAAAACGACAAAGTGTTTTCCCGGTACGCCACGTAAAACAAACTGTAATAGTTTATTTTGATCGTCATTTCACGGGATAGTAAATGTAGTACGTTTCAACGTCTGCAGGCCAGGTTTGGTGAACTTGGGGCACTATTTTGCCCCAGCTGCCCTGTCTTTCTAACGCATACAATACATTCCTGTGTTGTTCCGCGGTGTGACAAGGCCCTGCCTGCCTGCTGTTCCTGTAAACTCCCGCCTTCACTCAATGAGCGAGAGAGGCAGAGAGACACGGAGGCAGAAAGGACAGAGAGAGAGAGTGGAAAAGCCCTATAAAACAAGCAGACCCACAGCACCCACATTGGAGTTCATATTCCATTATAGAGCATGCGTCAAGTTTGTTGGGTATAATGAACACTGTAATCATATAATAAACTAATGACTCACAAATATCACAGTGGAGAAATATCAATTCACCCAACAAAACTGCACACATAAATGATTCAGTCCTCATTGTCCACTGTAAGTGTTAACACAACAAATGAGTAGCTGCTGAGAACACTAAATGAATAAATATCCATTTATTAACAGGGCTATGTAACTTTAGATAGCTTCATAATGATTGGGCTAAATATGATACAGTGGAATAAAATTTACATTTCCAATCCATTTTTACAAAATCAACATGTCCTTCAACTGACATGTAAACTGAAACCGCAGCTATTTGTTGCTTAAATCATTTGATCCTGATTAGTTTGATCAGTTTTGGTGAATATTAACCCTGGATATAGTAGATAAACTTATAATGAGGCTCTTCAAAAAATAACTCCATAATACTTCCATTATATTACTGTAGGGACTTTAAAGTACATCTGTGCCACTCAAATGTGGGCCTGTATTGCTGTTGTCATATATTTTTTATGTCCTATCACTAAAATAATTCTATAGCACAGGGTTTATAGCTAGCTGTGCTGCTATTTCTGCATGTAACCCCAAATTTATTATCGTATTACTTTTGTGGTTTTCCTGAGAGCTACCCAAAAGAAGCAGCTCCTTATCAGCTTTGCATCTTAACCATCAATTAATTTCTGGCCAGGTTTTGAGTAGCGTGATGCGGTTGCGAGATGACTGATGCTTTCACAGTTAGATTGAGTGCAAAACCAGACTCCATTGCTCCTAAGTGACAGTTTATGATCTTTGATTTGGTTTGGCTGGAGAGTGCCCGGCAACAAAACTACCCAGAGTCTTGAATGAAACAGCCATCTGTTCCATAGCCCGGTAAAACTGAATTAATTTGACACAGGGCCTAATCCTGGAATTCAGCTGTAGATTGATTTTTTAGGCCGGAGTAACCAAAAAAGTAGGTTACATCTGAGAGCACGGTGACTGTGGTGGGACTTGACGTGCACGCTGAGAGCTTTGCTTAGTCACATCTTCACTGCACTCGCATGTTGCAAAAGATGAAGGTGGGATGCATGGAAACTTTAAGATGACAGTTCTCAAGTGGAGAGTGGATGAATGCAAAACAAAGGAGAGACTATTGTTTTTGTTGATTGTAAAGCAGGTCATAGCATACTAATCCCCTTGTCTGGGCTGTTTTGTACTGAATGCTGGCCATTCCTTGCTATCCATATAGACATGGCTATTTCGAACCAGAGGACTCTATAAAACTGAGATGGATTAGACGAAAAAATTAAAAGGAATTAGGCTAATTAGTGATCATAGCTCCAAGGCGAGCTGAGACTGATTCAGGTGAGTGGGCTTCTACCCGCTCCTCTCTGCATGTCAGTGACCTCTTCGCCTGCAGATTACCCCACTGCCCTTGACCTGTGGCACGCTGAGGGCAAGGCCCTTTGGCTCAGATGACAACCTTTCCTTCCAGTGTCTCCCAGCTTTATCCTTCTTGCTTTATGCCTGTTAAACCTATATGGATTGTTTTACTCTCTGATCCACGGGGCAACACAATACCCATTGAGAGGGAGAGGTCAGAGGCTCACCACGGCGACCCGAGTGCGGGGGCTTTTTGTATGGTGCCAAGCTTGTATCCCATTCTCCACCCCGGCTCAAATCATGTAGCTGAGCACAAGACACACTTCTGGGCTCACACTAAATCAGCTTCATAAAGGGCGCAACGACAATGGAGACAGAGCTGATCATCTGGCTGCTGTTACTACCTTTGTTTCTCTTCCCACACAGTTGTAGGCTTAACTTGGATGGATCACACTTTTTTTTTTCTCCCAGTGATATTAAACCAATGCTAAGGGACCGGGGCTGACACTGACAAATCTACTAATACTGCCAGGGTGTCAGACACACTTCCAGGCTATCTCTCTGTCACAGCCGGTGAAAGTGCCTGATAACCTGCATGCTCCCTTTTCGTCTCAGATGTTGTCTGGTGCTCATACAGGTCGTAAGGTGTTGCAGCGGCAGCCAACCCTATGTGGTAATTATGACACCTTTGGTTTACCTGCAAAATTAATAACATTGACCGAGGCACTGTCCTTCTCCAAGTGTGGGAAGCTAATCGAGAGCCGTTGGAATGGGAAAATCAGCAGGGATCTGTTTGATTTCCTAATTTTCATTCTTTATAATAAGATCACTTTGAGGGAAAAATATAATTGGCAAAGAGGGTCAGAAGGAAAGGGACAGCTGCTATTTTCAGTGTTGATGTACTGCAATAAGCTCCATTTTTTAAAAAAATTATTAAGCTGTGCTATTCTTGATTTGGAAACTGCTTTTACAGCAAAAGAAGAGTGTCTATCTCAATCTGAGGAATGATAATGGTCTATGAGGAGCGAACAGAACAAACAGCTCCCTCTTTCATGCCAGTAATTAAAGCAGCAGTGGGTGGAAGAGTGTGGGAAAGGAGAGAGTATAGCAGAGGGCTGGTTCAGGACTGCCACCTAGTGGTATAGCAAGTGTAGTGCAAGATAAGACATGGAAAGTACTTGGTTTTATGGGTTTTTTTCTGTAATTATAGTATGCATGGACCAGGGTAGTGCAGCGATATTGTGCACAGTGGAGACTTTGTCAAGAGTTAAACCTCTCACAGAAATCCCAGTCACCTCTCCTGAACCCAGTGCTTGCTCCCCACCAGTATGTGAAAGCACCGATCTCCAGGATCTATCATCTCTCATGCGATGAATGGCAAAAATAATTGAATAGGGTGACCCACACTTGGCAGCTGAAGTGGAGGATGGATTCTGATCCCTGTAATAAGTAGGGCTCAATAAGCGCTGCAGGAAGCCCCAGCTCGGCTCCAGCAGGAGAATGACTGGGTCAGATTAAGGTTGAGGAGTTTAATTATGAACAAGGAAATGAAGTTCTCCAAATCTCTGGCTCATGGGATAATTTTAGCTGAGAGACGGCAGCGGGTGTCTTCTCTCTGTCCGTCTGTGCGCTGCTCAAGCATCTTCTGCCACTTCACAATCAGAAGCCTCCTGAGGGATGAGGAGGAAGGGGGGGGCGGTGAGATGAGGGGAAGAAAGGGTGTGTGTGGGTGGGGGTGGGGGTTTGGGGGGGTGGTATAGGAGAAGGAGACAGGGATGAAGTGCCACTTAGGATATTACTTCAAGGACTGCTCTCCTTGTTAAACTCATTGCTGTGGGCATAAATATAGCCAGGCGTCAGATGATTTATTGACACACGCTCCCTCTCCTCCTTCTTCCTGCCTAACAAGCCTGTGGACAAATGAATTGTCGAACTGGAGGAATTTAGCCTTGATTTACACTCAGTTCCCAGTGCTTGTGGGGAATTGTAAGGGAAGGGGCTGTGAGTGAGTGTGTGTGTGTGTGTGTGTGAAAGAGAGAGAAAGAGAGACAAGAGAGTGTGCTGTAAACTTCGACTAAGAGTGATAGAAGTTAGAGGATATACAGTAGATATTTTGTTCACCAGGAACCAAAAGTACAAAACTTCTTGGACTATTACTATAACTGATTCATTAAAGCCTTTTTAGCATATTGTTTCTTCTTTCCAGCCCACAAACTCTGCACTCTTCAACACCATTTACAGTAAGTTTTCAGCAAGGATGCTCTGATAAACCCACTGTACACTATACCTGCCTAGCACTAAACAGCATGTAGCAGCTAAAGAGCCACATATTTTTCTCAGGAGTTGGTGGAGACCAAAACAGAGTTAAAACGAGAGTGAATATGATGGACTTAGATTCATCAGTGTGCCTGACGCACAACTACAAATGAATGGAAGCAACTGTTTGCTAACATGTTCGCCATATTTTTGTATTAACAATGGATCAAATTACTGTGTGTCATGTGAAGGCTCACTGGTAGTGACAAACCCATAATGAATTATCACTCTGCAGTTCCCCTCAGTTCCATAAAGTATTTTAGCTCCTTTTAGATATTTTTTGGATTTTCTGGCTAGCAAATACCACTCTCATCAACCATTTTCCAACAGCTAGCTAGTTTCAGCGAAAAGCTCTGATAAACCCACTGTATACTAACTGCCCGGCAAATGACAGTGAAAGTAAACAATTATATGGTAAGCGTAGTGGAGTATTAACCAACCTCTTTTTGGTGGAGACCAAAACAGAGGTAAGAGGAGAGTTAGTATTGACTCTAAATGAATGTGAATTTAGTGCCATATCTGCCAGAGGTGTAAGTACATTAAATAACAAGTTCAACATAACACCGTTGTTGGTAATATGTCAGATGTTGTGTTTTTATCTTGCTCCACTGCCCTATAGTGGCCAAAAAAATCAACAGATACAGCTTCAAATCAACATTTTAGACAATGCAAAAGAACAATTTAAGTTATTGTAACATGTCTTCTGCATTTTACATCTGTTTTATATCTCATGAACCAAAGAGCGCAAAACTGACTCTTAAAGGACCAGTGTGTAGGATTTAGTGACATCTAGCGGTGAAGTTGCAGATTGCAACCAACTGAACACGCCTCCTCCTCACCCTTCCCTTCCAAGCGTGTAGGAGAATCTATGGTGGCTGCAAAACATGCAAAAAACGTGAAAGGTCCTCTCTAGAGCCAGTGTTTGGTTTGTCCGTTCTGGGCTACTGTAGAAACATGGCAGTGCAACATGGTGGGCTCCATGGAAGGGGTCCCCCTCCCTATGTAGATATAAAGGGCTCATTCTAAGGTAACGAAAACACAATGATTCTTATTTTCAGGTGATTATACACTAATTAAAACATAGTTATGAATATTATATTCCATTTCTGCCAAGTCCGTTCTGCTAGATGCCACAAAATTTTACACACTGCACCTTTAATAAGTGTTTAGTCAAAATGCAGCAATACTTAAAGTAATGTATTAATGTCATTAATTCACCAGTGTTCCAAACCTACATGAAAGTTGTCTGGGTTGCAGTCACATTGGAAAATCCCTCTTTAACCATGTTTACATTGTGATTGTTAGGTAGGTCCTGTTTGAGAAATTCCTCTTTGAGAAACAAAGAGAGGCCTGTGAGAGAAGAAACTAATCTTAAACAAATATTGGGGAGCTGCACCTAAGAGCCATCTTAAGAACTTCCTAAAATCTCTTCTTCTCAAGTAGTGCTTTTGTGAATATGAAGGCTGCAGCCCGGCCTGCAGCTGGCAGCAGCAAACATCCACCAAACCAACACAAGAGCAGATGAAAAGAAATTATTATCGACTGCTCTTTGCCACAGCGATGTGCTTCACTGGTTGAAGACAATAATTGTACATCTCATAAGCTGTCAGCGCCATGTGCTCACATGTAATTTCTTTGTCTGTCTTACTCCTCCCTCTCTCTCCCTGTTTTCTTCTTCTTCATCCCTCCTTCCTCATACTGTCAGTCCCCACTGTGGGTCGGAGGGTGGCACGTCAGGACTGATTCGCTCTGACAATGAGCTACTTGCACTAATTTACTCATTTATGCTAATATGATTGACATTTCATTTCAGCACACTCCCCTCCCCTGCCACTGATAGGGTTGGTCGAGGCAGCCAGTAATCACTGACAGCCCCATTGAAGGGAGATTGCATGCAATTATCTCGCTAATTCAGAGGGTTCTTTTAATTTGGCAGCATAAAATTGTCAATCTTGGAAGTGTAATCGGCCTCATTCCCATTTGAGGCCAGGACTAAAAATAAATGAGAGTGGGGTATGTTTCCTTTTCAGTGGTCTTTAATGATAAAAGAGATGCAGAGACAGCAAATGAAAAGGAGAGAGGCTTTATCTGTTGTCCATCCATGCTGACAGAAATCAGGATGACACATACAGTGTAGTGTATCAGGAAATTAATATTGTTTTTACTGTCACGTCACTTCCACTGCTTTGAAGCCATCTAGATAATAGGTTTCCTCATTTTACATTGTGTGTGTTCACAGTCATAGACACATCTATATAGAGTAAATGATCCCCATATAAAATACAGAAGCTAATATGAAACTTAATGATCATTAAAGAAAACTGGGACACTGCAGGATACTGCAAATATAAATAGATGATAACAATGATAACAGTGGAAAAGCGGTTTAACTTTTTTTATATGGCCAAAAGTATGTGGACACCACATCCTTCAAAAGAATGGGAATTGATCTGCTGCTATAACAGCCTTCACTCTTCTTGGAAGGTTTACATGAGACTAGCTAGACTGGAACTTAGCTGGCTGTGGGGATTTGCTCAAATTAAGCCACAAGAGCATCAGTGTGGCCCAGCACAGATTTTCTGTGATAAGGCCTGGCTTGCAGTTGCCATTCCACTTCATCCCAAAGGTGTTGGATGGGACTCAGGTCATGGTTCTGTGCAGGCCAGTCAAGTTCTTCCACACCAAACTGAAAAAATGGAGCTGGTTTTGTCATGTTGAAACAGGAAAGGGACAAACACAAACTGTTGCTGCAAGGTTGGAAGCACACTGTTATCTAAAATATCATTGTATGTTGTAGCATTAAGATTTCCTATAAAGGAATAATTGGACATTTACAGAAACAGACTGATTTGCTTTCTTGACGAGAGTTAGATGAATTGATCGATGACAATAAGATTGTATGAACTCACTGATCCCAGCCAAGAAATAGTTCTGTACATTAACCCCCGTAAAACTACAAATTTCTCTTTTCACTCTTTGGATTTTGTATGGAGATGTGAGAGTGGTATTGATGCAACCCTGTCTCTTAGAAATTAAGTTTATTTATTACTAAATTGTTTTCCCATTTACGTACTGGTGACAAATGTAATCACTTTATGTACCACACTGGAGTTGCAGAGGGTAGATGGTTTTCCAAGATGCAGACCTATTCCTTTAATAGGAACTAAGGGGCCAAGTCAAACCTTGAAAGACAGATTTAAAGTATGTGAGCAGGAGTGTCCGCATACTTACTGGGAACACCGAGTGATGCACACTTGGGCTAATGTTAGCTATTTTAGCTAAATTGTGCTAACAAGTCCAGGAGCCATCATCAAATCCTACTATAAGTCTATTAACGGAGCAATAATTTTCTGAATGACCACCAGCACACTTATTAGAGGGCTCGAATTTAGCGATTGAGAACATAATGACTCGTTGAAAAAAATGATTGACTTAGTATTTCTAGAGAGAAGTTGACACCTTTTTGAATGGGAGTCAGTTGCAGCATCTAACGGCCCTCTGTGGCATTGCACTTTAAGGTACTTCTGTATTGTCTTCAGCCTCAAAGTGTAGTAGTTGCTGCTTGATTTCTACACACATGGTAAGTAGGATGAATGAATAAAAAACATACATTGATTATGTCATTATTACAATACAATGTCAGTATTATGATATGAGGCAAAGGGATAAAAAGACATACTCAATATGAAAATATGCAAATATATGAAATATTGTAGTAAGAAATAAGGAAAAATTATTTCAATGTATCAAAATGTCAATAAATAACATTCAGAAAACCAATTACTTTGCGGCATATAGGGATTCTTATATATAAGAAAAGTGTGTTATATTCACATTAACACGGCATACAAATGTCCACAGAGTCTGGGTGTGTAGACGTGTGTGTGTGTGGAACTGTGTGGAGGCTATTCACCTCATCAGTACATTCAATTTGCACATGTAGATAACATATGGCATGTACATCTCACCACTGTCCCAATGCATTTTTCAACCCTGCCTTAGAGAATTGTACAGCTCTAGTTAATCTTATTCCATGTTCCCACAGACTGTCATTTCTTCCCCTTCCTCTGCCGTGACTGTTCTCAGGATTTCCAGATGAAGGAGTGATTGGTCATTTCCCCATAAGTACGAGGGCCCCCCAAACGCACCCCATTCAACAGCCATCAACCAGCCTGGAGAAACACTGGAGTGGATGGGAAAGGCTGCTAGAAGTGGACTCTACATGAATGAGAGAGCCAACCCTTGGCATTCAGTGCTTGAAAATGGCTTTTCATGCCACACTCTCAGAGAAGCCAATTGGGCTGTAATGCGTAGCACGTCCCCTCTCTCCCTCACTGCAGGCGTTTCAATTACCTCCCATGCAAATTGGCCAGGGCTTTCATTTCTAGGAGGCAACCCCGGTAACTCATAAGGCATCTCATTGGTAATCTCAGCAATTAGGGAGCTAATGCATCTGTTTGTCATGGTTTGGGGAGAGTGAAAGACACTGGTGCAAATGAAAGTGTCCAATTCAAAGAGCGGGAAAGTGGTCCAACATGAATGCAAACTCACTTGTATAAATTCCATAAAGCCAGATGAGATGTGTTTAAAAATGTTTCTCTCTGAGCTCAAAATCTTCAAAGCAGAGAGGATTTTTTCTGCCTGCTGCTGACATCAGAATTCAAATTACATCCCGACTGGGGAAATTTATACATTTTCAAGCGATAACACTAAGAATGAACGATTATACAATAATATAATGTGTTTGCAATTCTCATGAATCCATTGTTCTGTGGGTATTCACGTTGCAGCCGAGATTATATTGTTTATCTAACCCCTCATGAATAAAACATCTTGTAGTCATTTTTACTGCATGCTTTTGCATTATATCAATCATTCACAAACCCTGTGTCCGTAATTTGATTCACGGTTTAATATTCATGGCAACAAAGCAGGCCCAGAAAAGTGAAACTGTGGAGACACTTGCATTTTTGTCACCTCTCTATATGATTTGTGGCTTATTCATCAATCTTGAGCATGCTGTTGGAGAGGAAAAAAAATCACGTATCGTATATTGTTTGGGCTTCACATTCAGAGCAGATTGAATTACTATATCCAACATAATACACAGTAATATGGAAAGCTAATGCTTGAGAAAATCTACCAATTCATAGGGCATGGTGGTATCTGCTGTGGCCACCAGAGGGTGACCATGCATTATTTAAAGACTGGATAACCTGTATAAGAAAGCATAAACTCACACAAAAAAAGTTGCAAATGAGCACACATGAGACAGACAGTAGCTGTCACCAAAACATATGACCCATCATCTTATTCAAAACTCCCTTTACATTTTTAAGTATTTTCCCCGGCTTTCTGCACACACCTCAGACAGCTGCATCAGAGCCCTAAGCAGATCTTTCCTTTGTCTCCTCCTCATTTGTACAGATGTTTTCCTCTCTGTCCTCCTCTGTAATAAACACCAGGGGGCCATTTAGCCAGAGATCATTGCGAGGATCAATGAAAATGTCACCAAACCTTGAAAGAGTGTCGGCAGCTGTGTCTCTAAAAGCAGCAGAGGAGTGACAGGAGGTTTAGGAGAGATCTTGTTCGCATTTATAAGACCTGGCGATCAATATTAATCAGCTGGCTCATCTGAATGGCATCATTTATCTCGTGTTGATGCAATTAGTCGTCACCATCGTGGCGTTACAGCCAGTGTGTATCTGCTTGGTGTTTTGACATGTTCCCAGTTAAAATCTGGCTTTTTAAAAACTCCAATCAACTCTACATCTAAAATATATGCATTCAATGTGATGGTGCAGTGGTAAGTGTTTTTTAACAGTATTTTTATTGTGCTTTTAAACATGAAGACAAATCTAACTATACACAGTGGCCACAAGACCTAAACATCTCACTTAGATCATTCCCTTTAATACAGCATTCGCCTTTTACCAGCATATTTGAAGAGGGATGTCCAAGTATTAATTTTACATTAAATCTGTAGGTTAGATATTTCATTGGTATTAGCTCAAATATCAGTATATGCCATCCCAAAATTGTAGGTGGTGCACTATCAATCCATCTACGCAAAATATTTTTCCGGGCAGCAAATGTTAGAATACTGAACAGCCTTCTTTGATGAGAGCCTTTAATATGGGGACTGGATAAACTAAGGTTCAGTGTCAAGGTGAACATTAAAAATCAAGTTAAGTTTACCAATAATGTTACCCCAGTACTCCACAATATGGATACATGACCACACACAGTGCCTATAACTTCTGACCTCCACTTGACATTTTGAGCACATTTCTGTCAGACTTCGATTCATCCTATGTCTAAACTGGGGGGGAATCTGTAAACGATGCAATATCCTAAACTGAGTTTCTCTTGTTCTACTACATATGGAAATTTCCTTTGCAAATTGCCATATTTCTGCCTATGTTGTTTCATCTATTGTGAGATTGAAGTCATTATTCCTTGTCGTAAATATTCTGAGGACATTTTACTGGCAAGGTTTAGTTCGGCATACCCCTGACCAAGAACTGATTTCTTGCCTCTGTGAAGGAGAAAATGTTCTATCTGTGAAGTCTGACAGTCCGAGAGATAACTGCTTGATTCTGAATAAAGCAAATAAATATGTAAATATCTGAAGAAGTGATTTCTGGGAAGACCATATCTCTAGATGTTAAATCCTCCATCTGAACAGGCCGGAGCAAAATCAATGTTACATTGGATGGGAGCCAGGGAAGACAGTGTTTTTGAGTGACGCTCTCACTTTCTTATTGCTTGCCAGACTTGCAGACTAGTTCTAATTATGATGTTATTATTCATAACACTCTTGATTTTCCTTAAGTCTAGGGCAAATAAAAGACTTGATAGTATATTATGTGCTATGTAATGAAGCTGAGAGTCTAATATTTGGGACAGCTAAACCTCCCTTCTCCACAGACATCTATAACTTAATTGTGGTTTTGTTTTGTTCCAAATAAATGTACTGAGCCAGCCGTTTACCCTTTTAATTGTTGTTTTTAAGTAGGGTAGGGACCATTTGAAAATGATAAAGACGCCTCGGTAGAATATTCATTTTAAGTAAGGCAATCCTACCCAATATAGACAGTGGTAGAGATCTCCACCTAAGTTGTCACTTAGAAGAGGTTCAGAATTGGCCTTGTACATTGCTCCTAGTGATGGAGTGATCAAGATCCCTAGGAGTAAGTAAAACTTTTAGGTGACCATTTAAATGGAGTTTGGGTGGGGTGATAAGGAATGCCTAATGTCATGATTAGACTTTGAAAAATTAATTTTATACCCTGAGAAGTCATTTAATTAATTTATTACCCCCAAAACAGCTGGTATAGATGTCTTTGGGTTAGTTTTTAAAAGTAAGACATCATCAGCATATAAGGCTATTTTGTGGTCATTTTCACCAACAGAGATTCCAGTGATATCTGGGCTGTTCCTTACAGCTTCCACAAGGGTCTCCATGACTATTGCAAACAGCAGTGCGGATAATGGGTACCCCTGTCTAATCCCCCTGCCCAAGGGGAAGTAGGAAGAGGATTGGCCATTGATCCGAACAGCAGCAAGTAGTCTGTTATATAATAACTTAACCCAACCACAGAATGTGTCTCCATGCCCAAAAGTGCTTAAAGCATAAAAGAAAAAAATGCCATTCGACTCTGTCAAAGGCCTTTTCCACATCTAGACTTATCACCAATTTTTGCTGACGTGATAACTGAATTACATTTAACAGCCTTCTCATATTGTAATTCCAACCAATAACAAATCCTGTCTGATCAGTATTGATAACGGAGGGGAAAACCTTCTTAAGGCATTGTGTGAGAATTTTAAAATCGACATTTGAGAGGCTAATGGGGTGATCAATGGGCATTCATCAGCCGGCTTCCCCTTTTTAAGTATGAGGCTAATATCAGCTTCGGTGAGGGATCTAGGTATTGAGCTTTTATCAAATTATTCATTTATCATCTCCAGAAAAGGACCCATAAGTTCTGACTTAAATTCTTTATAAAACTCAAAGCTAAGGCTGTCAGGGCCTGGGGCCTTCCCCAACTGTAGGGTCTGCAGTGCCTCCAAAACCTCCTGCTTCGTAATTGGTTTATTTAGTCCTTGTTTTTGTTCGTCTGTTAGCATAGGTAGAGCAAGCTTAGACATGAATCTATCAATGAAATCCTGTACTCCTGGAGGCTCTAGTCTATAACTGACTATAGAAATCCCTAAAGACCCTATTGATATTATTTGTATCAGATTTACTATGTCCATTTGTCTTTAATAAATGAAATTGTCTGGGAATCAGTCCTCCTGTTTACTAGTCTCACAAGATATTTACTTGGTTTATTACCATACTCATACAGCCTTTGTTTAGCAAATCTAATACTCTGCTCAGCCCTGTTAGTAAGACGAGAGTTTAGAGATGCTCTTGTGGCCAGGATTGCCTTCATATTAACATCAGATGGACATCAATAACTGCCTCAGCCAATCAATGTTTGTGATGTCATCACAGAGAGCCCTGCTACCGATGCCTGAAATTTTTTTTAAAAGAAAAAACAAAACAAAACAAAAAAGAGGTAAAAATGGCTGTGCAAAGATGCGCAAATTATAAGGGGAGACCAAGATGAATGTTTTTTAAATTTACTTAATAGTTTACACTAGTCTGCTACTACAGCTTTATTATTATGATAATATAAAAATGCATATTTACATTTTACATTAGCATTTTGCCACCATGGAAGTAAGCTAACATTAGCTTGCAAAGGTGAGCTAACAGTTAGTCAAGTTTATATGCCAAAACTGATGAGCATTGCTATCTTTCTGACTCAAATTGAAACAATCTGAAAGTAATATTTAGATGTTGATATTTTTACAGTGTGCCTAGCTAAAAAGCTAAAACTTAGCTAGCTAGCAAACATGAATCAGCTAGCAAGCCACAAAGCCAATACTAACCAAACGTTTAATGTGTACTGTAAATATAAATAATATTTGACTCAAAAAGACATCTGATTTATTTTCATATTTAAAAGGCACTAGCAACATATCTAGCTTTAGTTAACAAAGCATAAGCTTGTTCCTTGTTTCTCTCTCTGTCTGTCTATGGTAACTAGCCATATGATAATAATCGTGTGAACACCTGTTAAAGGAAGCATCCAATGTAGGGGACCCGTGACACATGATAAAAGGTGCCAGTTTCAATCTGTCTGTGTTGCTGGTCAGATCTCCCTGCTGCTGCTATAGTTTGTTGATTGGTGAATAAACACCTGTGGTTTGGTACACCTTACCATCACCTTGGAATCTCTTTTTTACTCCATCATCCAGCTGCTAAATGGCCATTCTAACAGATACTCTGGGCAATTTTTGGGCAATATTGCAAACGCAGATATACATACCTATTAACAGGAATTTAAGTGAGTTGTAGAGAAAATACCATATAATGTATCTGTGCAACAAGGAATGGCCGTATAATAAACGCTACAGTGTTGAGATATCTGCTTTTGCAATATTGCCCAAAAAATTGCAATATCCCTAACCCAAGGATAGTGGTAGGCTAAGCAATATTATGGGCAACTTCTGATGTTAAACAATACCCTAGGAGTTGCTTTGTGGCTTGCTAGCTTGCTCATGTTTGCTAGTTAGCTAACTTTTGCCATTTTCTTTTAGCTAGGCACACTATAAAAATATAAACATCTAAATATTACTTTCAGATTGTTTCAATTTGAACCAGAGAGATAATGCTCATCAGTTTTGGCTGGTAGCAACCAGGCTAACTATTAGCTCACTTATGCAAGCTAAATAAAGCTGTAGTAGCAGTCTTGCTTAAACTAACAAGTCAATTTTAAAACTTTCATGATGGACATAGCGTTTTGTAATTTGTGCATGTTTGCACAACTGTTTTTACTTCTCTCTTTCTTTCTTTTTTAAAAAAAAAATTTGGCAGGGCTCTCTGTGATGACATCACAATGTTGATTAGCTGAGGTGGTTGTTGTCCCAGGGCTTTCATACAAAATGTCCATAGATGGGTCAACAGTCTGTAAAAAGTTGTTCTAACTTTAAAGCTACT
The DNA here is from genome assembly GCA_038419695.1 of Scomberomorus guttatus. Lineage (NCBI taxonomy): Eukaryota > Metazoa > Chordata > Actinopteri > Scombriformes > Scombridae > Scomberomorus > Scomberomorus guttatus. Next base: position 23,418,004 of record CM076461.1, read on the forward strand.
AATGGGGAACTTTAAGGGTCAGACTTAAAGTCCAGCATCAGTAGTGACTAAAGCTACAGCCAATCAGTGTCTGACTGGACTTTAAAGATCTCAATTAAAATATTCAATCTTTTTCCTTGTACCTTAAAGGTACCCAGTAGACTTTTTGACCATTAGTAGTGCTATGGAACAATATTCTTATGAGGGGGTCCCCATGTGTTTTTATCTTGTACATCTACACAAGATAATACACATATATAGGCCAGGGTCCCTGCTATTTCACTGATTGACAGTCGGTGGTGGTAAAGCACCAAGAAACGCAGCAATATGCCAGCAAAAGGCAGGGTTGAAAAAGTCTGTTTAAAGCAAACAGGGATGTAAACAGTGCAGGTTTTAAATTATTCCAAAATAATTTTAAAAGGAAGGAAATGCATTGAACAAGTACACATATAGCATGTTTTGGTTAGGTTTGGTTCCACAACCTTGGACTTTTGACAAAACCCTCTCCCAAAACTTCTCAAAGAAACATAAAATCTGTTTCCCGGAGCTCAACAGACAGATGTTTCTGCCAGTGTAACAAATTTTAAACATACTACATGATTGTTATCTAGATTTTCCTTGATACATCCCTCATCTGATGCCAGGGACTTTGTTGGAGCTGAAGCTTTGCAGTCCATAGTCCTTCAGAGCAATAAGGATGTCTGTAAAACTTCAAGATGAAGGTGCAAAGATGGAATCAGATGGAAATGTTTATTGTTTTTGCAATGATATTAATTTGTATAATGATATCAACAATAAAATCTGCACAATGAGAACACCATTGAATTTCAAATATGAATGCAATTTTAAGCCTCTATTACTGAGCATTTGCTACTGGCTCCTAAATGGTATGCCCCTAGCCCTCCATCATGTGTCCCTAATGATCAATAGAAGCCACTTTATATGTCTAGTAAGAAGAAGGGTTGAAAGTAACAATCATTTTATATCATATTATTTTTTGCAATTAATCAATTAATTGTTCAGTCTACAAACTGTCAAAAGTTGAAGGTGACATCTTCATATTGCTTGTTTTGTTCAACCAACAGTCCAAAAATCAAAGCTACTCAATTTAAAACAATATAAATAATAAAATAATACAAATTTTTACATTTAAGAAGTGTCAGTGACAGATTCCAGAGTCCAGTAATTTTCTGTCACTCAAAAAAAAAACAAACACTTGAGAACTAGTAAAATTATTATTCAAAATCAAAATTCTAAATATTTCAATATTTATATTTGTTTTATGTGAGCTTATTGTCATGTTTATTGATTCTAATAGGGAATTAATGTCCTTGCAGATTCACAGGAAATGACAATATAAGAATATTACTGTAATTGTAATGAATAGGCAGTCAAAATAAATAAAACCAAAACAAAGCATCAGATTAATAAATAAGTAATATTTGGTAGATTGTTATGTTAGCATAATATGTGCTGCTGCCAATGTCAACAAACAGAATTTAGACTGTAAAAAATGAATAATATCAGGATATACTTTATATAGTTGCTTACAAATGCAATTAGTAGTTTTTGCTCATGTATATGATTTTTAATAATTAAATAACTATTTTGTGCTTCATGCATAAATAAAACTGTATTTTTGTCATTATAGAAATATCAGTATGTAACAGAATGAAGTGGCACTGACAGCCGTTCCTGGCTGCCTGGTAAAAATGATTACAGTGCAATATATCATCCCGGGAAACTGCTACCTTTACTGTCACCTGGGATAAAACAATCCCCAAAGCAAATAAACAGGAGGCCTGCTGTGGTGATGGGAGCAGCGGCTGAGCCTGCAGCCTCATCCCAGCCTCAGTGGCTCCCCCTGCAACAAAAGAGCAGACGGTGATTCTGACCTGGCTCTTTTGTCGGGGTCCACATGGGGCCATGATTAAAACAGTTCAACACACAGAGGGGGTCCAGCGGCCCTCCCCTTCCCTTGACAGCGGCACTACCTGCAGCCTTCCCATGCGGGGACTCAGGAAACTGAGTAACCTGAATTTTATTCTTGTCAGAGCTGAAGAGCCTTAAACCGCATTAACCATCAGATAAATGACATATAAATGGAATCAAATCACTGTATGACCTATGTAACTCAGTGGGATCCAGGTATCCTACCAAGCACATGTGTGAAACAAGATGTTTGTCTTTGGTTGTTTGCATGTATCCACGCTGCTCTTGATAGGATTACTGACACACAGAGGCTGTCGATCGTTCTCTCCGCATAGATTCATTCTGTTGTCACCTTGGAAGTTCAAAGTGAGGGAAGGCAGGCCCATGATGGGTCACGGTGTGAGAGAGAGAGTGTGTGTGTGTGTGTCCTCTCGGCCCTGATTCTCAGGTGTTGATTCCAGGCATTTTTGATTTTGATGTTGACATGTTTCTATTTTCCCAGATGTGTATTTATCTTAAAATCCCTGTGAATTTGCTCCATTTATCAGAATTTTAAAAATGCTATTTGTGTATATTTTTCATGTATAATTGCTTAGAATGTCTGTTGTGTATATTATTTAATATACTAATTAGTATTATTCATTGTCTATTTTCTGGCTGAATTATTTGCAGTTCCATTTTCTCCACAGGGACCATTAATGTTTCCTCACATCTTGCTGGATACTTTCCTGACATATAATAATGAATCAGTGCGCTGAACACCAACTCTGTTGTGTATAGATGGGTGCTGAATTCTCAAAAACAAAAATTAAAAATCATCAGCATGACAGCATATAGATGAAATTAATTATTCATGCATTTACTGTACAGATAAAAGTACAGAGAGAAACACACAATATAGCCTGTAAATATAGAAAACTACTATTTCCACCAAGACTTACAATGTATAGAATGTATTCATGTGCTCATTCAGACATGCATAAATAGCAGTTTTACTACTTGTTGTGTTAAGTTTTTAAGTAACCCAGGGAGACAGTTATTCTCTGCACCGATCAGTTGGTAACCTAAGCAGACATGTCCTCCATCTGAGGTCAGGTCAAAGGTCAAGAGAGTCTCAGGACCTCCAATACAGACACCGCTCTCATGCTTGGTTTGGACCTGCTCTGTACCTTTGGAAGGTAGTTGGGCAGTGAAAACAGTATTCTTATATTTAAGAGTAATTTATTTACACTGTATTCTTAATTCAAACACTGATGAATTTACTTTTAAAGGTGGAGAAAATAAATGTTTTGTTTCTGCACCCTAACATAATATAATCCCTACTCGTGAGTTATGAAGTGTATCAAATGTATAGATATATTTTCCATGAGACAGCAGCCAGTTTGAAGTAACTTCTCAGAGCCAGAGGATGGTTGTAGTTGACAGAGAGGGAATGAGAAGAAGGAAGGGGGTAAAAAAAAAGAAAAAAAGAAGAGACACTCTAAGATGAAGGGACAGCAGAAGAAAAGGGGCAATTACTGTTCCTTTCTTATGGAAATGGTAATGAAGTGGGACATGGGGCTCGGGACAATAGAAGGCCACAGGCAGGTTGAGCGTCACCGTGTAAACTGCTTCCTGTTAGGGAGCCATTTAGCCCTCACTTTTACTGACTAACAAGCCATCTCCAGGCCAACTACAAAGAGGCTTCCCCATCAAAGCTGGAGGCTGCTGCTGTCTGTGGAGTCCAGATAGGCTTTTCCCAGGCTGCTCACATTTAACGGCGCAGCACGGTACAGCGCGGGCCTTTTGGATGCTGCTTTAAGATGTGTTTTTTTTCCCTCTTGCAGGGATGAGTGATGACATCTTCCTATCTTTCATGTCCGCTGACTGATGCAAAAATGCCTATGTGAGCTGTCCCCAAAGTGTCCCTCAGTGACACAGACTTAATGAGCTGGAATGTAGAGAAGGATGAACCCACCTTAAATCACATCAACCACCTTTATATTTAAACCAGAAAATATTTTTTGTGAAATAGATGTTTTATAATTAATGTGGAAAGTTTGGGGCAAAAATTCTAAATTTATGTGCTGAGATGTGCTGCTCAGTGATGTAAGCAGATATATTTTATAATCAAATTTGTTTCAGTTTTGATGTTGTTTACCTCGTAATGATCACTGACAGTCTAACAATAACAATAACTTTCCATCAACTGCACATCTGCAGTTCTCTGCACTGACATCTGCAGAAAGTATGATGTGAATGATGTGATAGAAGATAGATGTGATGACAAATTTCTACTTTCGTGCAACGAAGGTGGACAATAAAGTTGATTTGATTTGATTAGATGACACTGAGCTCATATAAGGTGAATATTTTGATAATAAGATGAACAAAAGAGTATAGATGTGCTAAACATGTGAGAAACATAAAGAAAAATACATAATTAAAAGCAACTACAAAGCCTAGAAAATGTAAGATATTATTTAAAATCTGCATTCAAAGTGCAGTCTGACTACACTCTTTCTGCTTTCTTTTAACAATATTTTTTATTCAATTATTTTTTTCTTATATTTAAGCAATAAGATATGCTACGCATATAACAAACCAAGAACAACAACAACAAAAAAAAAACAAAAAAACAAAAAAACAAAACAAAACAAAACAAAAAAATCCATCCATGGCACCAGACGGAAGAAAACTATTAAATGTTGAAATCTGCACACTTTTTATGTACCTAATATTTTAGCATCTAAACAATAGTGTGTCATATCAAACTAAATAATAAACAGCAAATAAAACAGTCTGTTACAATTGAATAAGACAATAAAAGCAAAATGTAAATGAACAAAACACCTGACCTCCATGTTCCATATTTAAAGGACTATACAAGGTTTGAGTTCTCTATCTACAAATCAGATATACTTAAGATGTTAGCTGGTTTCCATTCTATCAGGAGAGTCTTTATTTGAGAAAAAAATGCAGAGTTGATGTTCAGTGTGATGGATTACACAACTGGTGCTAGTTTCATGAATCTGCTAATTGATTTTCTTACCGTCTGGAAATGAATGGAAGCCAATGGATGCCTGGAACAGTAGAAAAAGTACATTCAAATGACTAAAACATAGCAGCATGGGTTGCTAAATGATGAGCTGATTTGAAGAAAAAGTGGTATGACCCTCTGGAACTTGGGTGGGGCTCTGATCTGCGTCTGTGGTTGTCACATAAATGTTGATGAGTTGAACTTGATTTAAAACATCATAAACAGGTGCAGGCCTTTAATAAACTACAACATATATATTCCCTTTCTCCATATGGATGCAGTGATATTTATTTTACACACTAATGTTCTAGGAAAATAACATTTTTCTGATCTGAAAATTTAAGCTTGCTATAAAAGGACTGAAGTCTGGATGAAGCCGGAGCTGTAATCCTCCCCTCTCACCTCCACACTGAACAGAAGGGGGCAGTGCAGCGGCTGCTCAGGGGGGATGCAGGGGAGCTTGGAGGGCTCTGTGCTGTGGTAAAACCCCTGGCAGGGACCTGGAGAGAGGATGGGGGGTGGTGGGGGGCTGCATCTATTGTCTTTTAATGATATCCTTTGATGTTGCCCCACTGTTTGCTGTTTGTACACCTGGGCCACTGCGCCTGCATTCAGATTGGCTGTCTGCTGGTGGAGGGGGCGACTCGGCATATTCCAGGTAACACTTTCCAGTCAGCTGCTGCTGCTGCCTGGCGTGGGAAGGCAGTAAAAGCAGCCCGGCCCCCTTTGTTTACCCCCTTCAGTTTACGGTGCTGCGGCCTCCCCCCCCTTCCTAAAGCCCTGCCTGGCCTCCAGACTCTGCAGGCAGACGCTGGCTGCCTCTCTGGGGCCCCTGAACACCCATAGAGGTATAGCTGCCTGCCGAGGTGCACAGGCAGCGATAGATCCTTCCTGTAGAGCAGGAAATGACCGATATGTATGAATGAGGCATGGATACTACAGACATGAGATACAGAAGGAAAGAAGGGTTTTGTGGGTAAAATGCCCAGATTAAAGGGTCAGTTCAATTAAAGTGCAAAAAGACATTTTGTCCATTCACTCATAGTGAAAATTAGCAATATTTGTAATTGTGTTTTTGTTTGTTGAATTTTTAAGATATTTGTCCAAAAGATTTCTGCCTCTATGCCAAATAAAACGGTGGTGATTGAAATGTAATTTGTGCTACTGAAGAATGACATTTTTGTCGTCTTTCTAGAAACAACCTTCCAGTTTCTCTGCATGATCCACAGATCTCACTGTCAACTGGAACGACTTTCTGCCACATTTGAGTCACCATGAAACCACTGACAGCAGGAAACTGCAAATAATCTTGACTCACTGTGCTACTAACTGACTAACAACTAACGGTGTCACCTTCTGGCAAGTCGCATTACTGACTTTTTAAAATATAATTCTTAAATCTCCACTCACCTCCACTGTATTCTGGAGGAGGCAGAAATCTTGGTGACAGATACTGCAAAACCTGAGCACATAAAACCTAAAAACCCCTGCATGCCTGGATTTTAATAATGAGAAGTGAGAGAACATGTTTGCGAACCTTTTAAGAGTTGCTTCTGCTGAGGAAAGATGGTTTTAATGAATGAATTTTACATTAGTGGCTTGTGACCCCTAAAAATGAAGTAATGACTTTTCGCAACCACTTGTCAGGGTTGCACACTGTATTTCTATGTATTTATTTAAACCCTCATGTACTCAGGTATTTTGACTGAAATCAAGATATCTTCTTTAAGAGAGACTCACACACACAAGAATAAATAGATACAGTATAACCAGAGACAAACACAGATATTTGCAGCTACAAACATTTTATATACATAATAAACATTATGTATAAACATAAACATCACCAAACACAATTCAAATTAGCATTTAGAATTATTGGGTATAATGTTTTCAAATGTTGAAAGAAATTAGAGATTATTTGGAACATAATGAGTCTGGTGTTTCTTCCAAGCTCAGTTTGAACATTTAGTACATTATAATTACTGAACAGAGGTAGTTCAGCAGTTTGACTTGATGTCCATATGACCATTATAACCAGTTTAAAAAGAGTTTTTTCCTTGTTTTATTTGATTTTTAATGTTTAATGTTTGTTAGAGTCCTGAGGAGGTAAAATAATCTGATCATTTATAAAAAAAACAGCAAACATTAGAGAAATTTTTGAAAAAAGAGACATAACTTTGAAGAACAGTTTGTCTCGTGACTCTTGTGGGGGTCTCTGCCTCAGAAACAGCAATGACAGCAAGAAAGGCATTTTAGAACATATGACAGTGGCAGGAGAAGTAAATACCCAGTACTTTTTGGTTCATAACCTTTAGTTTTTATTCTTTTTTTTAGCATTTTATTCCTTTACTGTCTCTTTATGTGTGTCAAAACCTGTTTCTTGCTGATGTCTGATGACAGTTCTGGGTGACCCACATACTGTATATTAGATGTTATTATGAAGCCTCCATAAGGTGATAAGAAAGGGATCCTGATAGCTCATTGGCCATGCATCGGAAGGTGACACCACGTTGTGTGAACATCTCATTTTAATTGTGCATTTATAGAGAGAGGAAGTGCCGCTGGAGGAGGAGGGTGATGAGGCTGCTCTGAAGTCACACGTCCTCTGACTCTGGGTAAATAATGTTCCTGGCTGCACCTATCATTAATCCTCTGTCTTTAACACTTACTGTTTGTCAGTGGAAACTGGCCTCGCTGGCCTTTTGATCTCCCCCCTGGCCATTCAGCCCTCCCACTAAAAACTCACCCACCCAGGTCAGAGCAGAGAGAGCGTCCTGTAGCAGAGACTGAGACCGAGGTTATAAAAAGTCTTCCGCAGCAGACAGCGGGGCCCGGTTATGATGATCCGCCCCAAAGATATGATTAATATCTGCTAATATTTGCTAATGTCTTTCACAGCTTCCCAGCACGATCCTTCTTCACGTCAGAAGGAGATAGGCTGAAGTGTGATCTCACTCCGCAGGGTCCACTGTTAATATGTGTGTGTGGGTGCATGTGCACACAGCTGGGCTGCAGCGAGGAAGATTTAACTGTGTTTTCTCACACACTGGTGTCTGCTGACCTCAGCTGCTCATATTTACATCAGGCAACACTGATCGCAGTGGAAGAAAAAAAAAAGAGGAAACAGACAAAAACAAACCTGCAAGGAAGAAAATCTGTCTGAACTCTACTGGGCTGGAAATCATAAATAAATGAGGATGTTTTTTTCTTTGTTTATATGTCTGTGTCTAATATTATCAATGATGATCTATATGAATCAAAATGTGTAAGCAATGCTGAGCTGTTGTGCCATAGATGTGTCTGTGAATACAACCGCTGAAGACCAACAGCACACTTGTAGTGCATTAGTGAAACAGACAGCACACACAGGAAGCCATGTAAACAGGTCCTGTCTGTCAAGCTGTTGATGTAAAGTTACAGGAGAGTTTTCTTCTAAAATAAGACATATAATCACAGAAAAAATCATATGAAAGACACTCAATTAAATATTTAATGATTAAATTACAAAATCGGGGGGATTTACAAGATTATTATTTAAATTTTCATCAATGAAGGTGAATAAGTCATTCTGGCTAATTGGTCTGCTGCTCTTTAACCTGATTTCACTGCAAAGTAACTACTTTGCCAAACTGATCATCACCAAATTTACTTATTTGTTTACTTTAATTTTCAACCAGAAATTGGCAAAGTCTTGTAATTACAAGGAGCACATTGTTGTTTATCACTTTCTTGTCATTTTTTCTTTGGTTTGCTGTATTTTCTCTCATAATATGAACATAACACACATGGTGGAAGAAATATTCACATCATTTACTTACATAAAAGTAGCACAGTGTAAAATTACAAGTGAAAGTCTGCATTCAAAATGTTACTTACGTAAAAGTGCAGAAATGTTGGTAACAAAATGCACTTCACATATCAAATCTAAAAGTATCATGTCTCATGGCCCATGTCATGTAATAATATTATGTTATTGATGCATTAATATGTAAGCAGTACTTTAATGTTGTAGCTGGTTGAAGTGGAGCTCATTCTAAATGCTTTATATATTTTTGGTTAGTTTAATTTATCACAAGGCTCCATATTTTTAAGAGGAACATATGTTTTGTTTATGAAATCTTAATCTAAAAAATCTGTCAAATAAATGTATATGAGTATGAAGTTAAGTACAAAGTTGCATAAAAGGGTCACTGCACCACCACACAGACAATATACAAAAGTCTAAACATACAAATCAACAAATACAACATGAAATATGGACATGCAAAGACAGAAAACAAAATACAACTATAAATACAACAATTAAATAACATCAGAATAAAATGTTACACAGACAATAGAAGCACGACACAGGACACTAAAAATGAACACAAAGTTCACAATAAAATCTTTCATAGGTCAAGAATGAATTTAATATAAATTACTGGCCTGCCCAAAGACTGCTGTGACTATATGTCATTACAGATTTGAAAGACACATATGACTGTAAGGCTCAGTTGGGTACATACACACATGAACTCATTTCTACTCTTTTCTCTCTGTTACTGTAGAAAAGATTTCTCCTGCATGGAGAATCACTAAACCTTCAGCTAATCTCTAATAATCTTGTAATAAGCAATTTAATGGGCCAAAACTGAGGACAGATTTCTTAGAATATTTTGACAGATAATGAATATTTTCCCTCCTGTTTATCATTCATGTCTTAAATTTCATATTGTTTTTCATGAATTATATGTTTTAAACTTACAATGCTGCCATGTTTCGGCCTACAGCATGCCTCGCCTCACACCTACAGTTACATTTTTTCACATTTAGAAGCTTTTAAAGTTCATTTTCTGCATTAAAATGATGCATGATGATGTTGATACACACACTGTCCTCCTCAGCAGAGCTCCTTCTCCAGACCTGGCTTGGTCAGTCTCTGCAGTGTCAAAGCTGAGCCTCCTATCATTAGCATGCCAAAGGTCTCAAGGTCTACTGTAGGGCACCTAGATGAGGGCCGGTGGGGGCCGAGGGGGGGCAATTACTGTCCCCACTAATTCTTTTTATCCCTTTCAAAGGGACGGGTGATTAGAAGAGGAAAGTTTAGATTTCCTGAACTTGAAGTGGAAACGCAAAAGTGACAGACGAAGCTCAGGGCTCAATCCACATCAGGGAGGGCTGGGGCTGTGTGAGTGTGTGTGTGTGTGTGTGTGTGTGTGTGTGTGTGTTGGGGGCTCTTCAGTCTTCACTGGTATGGGATGTGGGGATGTGGCTGGTGTTTTTTTCACTTGCTGCTTTTTCTCTCTTTACCTGCACACAATGCTACAGTTACAATCATAGAGTGACATTAAAATACAATAACATGTCTTAATTACAGATCAGTATCAGTATTAGTATTATTTTTATTATTTTTTTACTGCACTTTACTTGAGTATTTCCAGTTTAAGCTACTGTATGTTTCTACTCCTCAAGTTTTACATGTTAATGATCAACTTAGATATGATACATTATTAAACTTTAAACTGCCCAATAATCTACTAATAGTGAGTAAATAAGTAAGCATGGAGTACTTCTTCCACTATTGTCTATGATCCAGTACTGATTTAATAATGATTTATTTCACAGAAACAAACGAGAATAAGAGGAAGAGCTTTTATTTTAACATTCACATGACAGTTTGACACACATTGATCTTTTTCACTTTAATCCTTTCTTTAGTTTTGGTTTAACCTTTATTTAAGCAGGAGAGCCTCGTTGAAATTAAAAATGTCTTTTTCGAGAGTAACCTGCCCAAGATAGACAGTCAGAGCTGTATAGTTATTTTGGGACACTGAAATCATGTTGATGTCATTTTTTTGGGGGGGTGAGCAAACCAGGGGGAGTTTACTTTATACAATTAAAAATGCACACATGGTAGGCTTTTTCCAATATTTTTAGATTTCATGTGTTTTAATTTGACAACTTTTCGGACAATAATGAATTAAGATTTCAGTATTTCTCCACTGGGATCTATAAAAAATTACAGAAGATATAATTTAACGGTTACCTGGATTATTAAATGTAGAAAACAAAACAAAACAAATCTAGAAATGAACTAAACATACCTTGTGTGGGTGTCTTCAGGTTTGTGAGGGCTGATCCAGGCAGCAATTACAGACTAACAGCTACCACAAAACTAGAATTAAACAAAAAATATGAATACTGGATCATGAATATAGTTGTCAGTGAACATCATATACACAGCTGTATCCCTGAAATCCTACTTGTTTGTCTCTCAATATATATATATATATATATATATATATATATATATCACATTCTGTAGGTTATATGTGATTCATCTCTGGGCTGTATGATGTTTAATATCAAACACATTATTAGATGTATAACTTTGGCCTGCTTACTGCTCTGAGATCTTATTATTATTTGTGCATTTCAGTAAGATTTGAGCTTCTATTACTGTGTTTGTTTTTGTCCAGTAACCACCTTATGTCATAATTTGTGAAAAAATGACTTTCTGAGTGTGTGTGTGTGTGTGTGTGTGTGTGTGTGTTTTTTCTTCCCAGGGCTGACTCATCCGCCTCCCTGTGTTTACTTATTTAGGCCAGCGAAGTCCTCCTGGAAAATATGCATCGTTATAACTGTCCCTTTGTGAAGCACCAGACCTCTGCAATATTTCTCACCTAGGTGAGTGTGTGCCGATGCCAGAGCAAGGACTGCATCGTTTAACCCTCAGCTCGCTGGGCAACAACACTGTGTGTGTGTGTGTGTGTGCATGAAGAGAAAAGCTGTGGGAAACCTCAGGTAGCTTTTCAAATAAACCTTCCATTTCAGAGCAGACGTTCGCTCACTGTGTGGGACGGAGATGCTCCTCCTTTACCTCAGTTTGGACTTCACCTGTCAGTCAAAACTGCTGAAGATGTTTCGTGTTGTTTTGTGCTTTAGTAGTTCTCGCCGGGCAACACCTGACAACCACAGCACACAGCTGAAGTTCAGCCAGGAGAGTGTTTTGTTGCTGCAGCTACAGACGACTCATCCCTGACTTACTGGCACCACTTGATCACTGAGTTAAATCTTAATTTGGAGATATGAGGCAGCTTCCTGTGTGTGTGACTGTGTCTGTCGGGGGTATGCAGAGCCTGTAGGCCCGGTCGGCGGGGGTTATGTCCTGTATGCAGCCGCTTTTTAACACTCCCTGTGTCTTTCTCTCAGCCTCCAAAATAAAAAAAAAAACAACACACACACACACACAGGGGGAAAAGGAAGAGGCCGCTGAATGATACGGGATGGAAAGGTGTGAGAGAACCCCTTTACATTTATGGCCTCTGTAGAACTGGAGGAAGTGGTGTAGTAAAGTGGAGTCACGCTCCAAAGCCCTCACTCAATTCCAAGTACATCACAGACAGTGAAATCAGAGGCGACGAGAGGAAAAACAGGAGGGCTCACATCTAAAACACAAAACCTTTGTCGGCATCAATGGGGCCAATTTAAACACTGAATACTGTAAGTCAGGTGACGGCTGGGAGCTAAATATTAATACAGAGTGGTGGAAATATTCAGATATTTTGCTTTAAGCAAAAGCAGCAACACTACCATGTAAAAATACTCCATTACAAACTTTTACTCAGTGTCACCATCCAGTGAAAACTGTGTTTCAAATTGTTTAAAAAAACGGTTTACTTCTTTAACTGAACCGACCATTTAAAACCAGTTGGATTGTGTGAAAAATGCATCGTTACAAAGATAAAACAGGTCTGATTTTCTTAGCTTGTAAAAAGTTTTTGGTGTTCACAGGGCAGTGATTATTATGTCAAAATACAGAAGTATAAGCAACAAAAGTCCTAATTATAATGAGTTATATTACTGTATATATTATATTACTGGATTGTTATTGCTGATAAATTAATGTGTAAGCAGCGTTTTATGTTGTAGCAGGTCAAAGTTGAGCTAATTGATTGTTGTTGGGTAGATTAATCTATGGTAATGCATCATATTTTATAAAATCATAATAGGTTTTATTTGTAGAATCTTAATCGGCAAATTAACTATAGCTGTCAGATACATGTAGTGGAGTAAAAAGTACAATATTTACCTTCAAAATGTAGAATCATACAGTAGCATAAAATGGAAACACTGAAGTTCTACTACAAGTACTAGTATGTAAAATATTCCATTACAAATTTTGACTTAGATTAAAATACATTAGTTTAAGCAACAACAGCAGGATTACTATTTATTATATTAGTGGATTATTAGATTATTAGGTTATTACTGAGGCATTAATGTGTAAGCAGCAGTTTAATGTTGTAGCAGGTCAGGATGGAGTTAGTTTATATATTGTTGTGTAGTTGAATCTATAATAATGCGTCATATTTTCAAGTATGGTGGAAGTACTTTTTTCTTTTTCTTGAGTAAAAATAGCACAGTGTAGAAATACTCTGTAACAACTAAAAATCCTGCATTGAAAAGTTTACTTAAGAAGAAGTACAGAAATATTATCAGCCAAATGTCCTCAAAGTATCAACAAGTAAAAATGCAGCAGAAATGTATCAACATGAAAGCAGCATGTTACTGTTGTAGCTGGTGGAAGTAGAGTTAATTTTAACTACTTTATATACTGTTAGGTAGTTTAATCCTTAGCCATTATTAAATGGGATTATTTTAAAAACATGTCATAGGTTGTCTGTGTAAAATCTTGATATGAAAAGCAATTGGTAACTATTTCTGTTAGAGTGATGTAGTGAAGAAAAGTTCATGTAAAGAACAAGTTCAGAGTAAATGTGCTTAGTTATGTTCCATTTTTGCATATTTTATAAACTCATTAGTTTTAATCAGCAGAGTAACTATGGACCAACGCTACTTTGGTGTTAATGTTCTGCATCTTTTATCATCTTTTAATGTATATTTTTCATCATTTCTGAAGAATACTGTATTGTATTGTATATTTTGCATGATATAAATTAAGTAAAACATAAAATGTATTATTCTTGTTAAGTGGAACTGTCAAATAAATGTAGTGAGAGAAAATTATAAAGTAGTATAAAATGAAAAAAATAAGTGTAAATATAACTAAAATAATTCAAAATTGTTGAATTTCTTCCCACTTTCTATCCTGAAATGAGGCCAATAAACGGCAGCAGATTAAAAAGTTTTGTTGGTAAATGATTTCAGACTGAGAGACTTTTCCATAACTTTTGGTTTAGTAAATTGATGTTCCTGTTTAAACAGTAGAAAAATGTCGATTGTCGAGCGTTCAGCCTCCAACTGGCTCAAATATTTAATATCAGAGCCTCAGAGGGAGTCATGCAGGCCCATTATGCAAATCCTGGCATCACTTGTGGGCCGTCCACACTTTGGCACAACAGGAACACAGAGTCTGCCCTAATGGCCCGTACTCAGTAAACACAGGCCCTCTCCCATGTGGATTTGAGACAACAAAAGATTAGCAGTATTTGCAAATATACAACTGAGTTCAAAGGCACGGCCCTCTTCCCTCGCTTCCCTTCTTTTGTTTGATCGCACAGCTTTGAATGTGTAGGCCTTCCAATGCAACAGACTGTGATAGATTTTCAGGTACCAAACTATAAACCCTAAACTTCACCCTAGCAGAATTTTCAACAGAAAAGTAAATCTATGAACATCTATGAAAACTGTAAAAACATGGATTTCTTAAGTGGAGTTTGGTTTAGGAAAACAGATTTCAATGTATAAGGTAAAAAGTTGATTTTATAAATTCTAAAAATCTGTTTGTAGAGGTTGTAGAGAGAGGTGTAGTCTGGGGTGGGGGCGTGGGCGTGGTTTGGAGACGTTGAACCCGGTCAGAGAGGCGAGGTGTGTGCGCCCAAACCACGCCCCGCATCCCCATGAGGTCCCTGGGGGCCCTTAAATGATGAGGCCTCAGGGTTTAGAAACCAGTATCACTAGGGCCTTATCTCTCTGTCAGCCTCAGAGTCAGAGAATCTTGGATTTGGGTCTCTTTACAGTGCTTGGAAATATGACTTCTTCCAACCCCGACCAGCGCCTGGAGCATCTCCTCAGCGCCGTAGAGAACGAGTTCCAGAAAGGCAGCGAGAAGGGAGACGCGTCCGAGAGGGATATTAAACTGACGCTGGAGGATGGGGACTTATGGAACAAGTTCAAAGAGTTAACCAACGAGATGATTGTCACCAAAACGGGAAGGTAGGTTGAACACAGCAGCTTCTGGGGAGGCCGCGGCGGTGTCATCTGTGCGCTTTTTATCCATTTTTTTACGCACGGGGTTTCACTGTGAAGTCACATGTTAGTCTGTAAAAATGCTGTTTATTCTAAAAAGCGTTAATAGGTTTTCAGTTTTTCAATGGCTAATAAGCAGGCCCACACACACACACACACACACACACACACACACAGGTGCTCTGTCAAAAGTGCTGCTCAGAGGCCTTTGAAGGTTTACAAAAAGATTGAGCTGAAATTGAAGGATGTGTTTAAGAACAGTCACAATACACAATACAATACAAAATACACTCACAGACGCCTCAAACGAATTCTCACACTTCTCAAACTTCACACTTCTTGTTTCCAGGAGGATGTTTCCGGTGCTCAGGGCCAGCGTCAGCGGCCTGGACCCGAACGCCATGTACTCGGTGCTGCTGGATTTTGTGGCCGCAGACAACAACCGGTGGAAATACGTGAACGGGGAGTGGGTTCCCGGAGGCAAACCGGAGCCACAGAGCCCAAGCTGCGTCTACATCCACCCGGACTCCCCCAACTTCGGAGCGCACTGGATGAAAGCGCCCGTTTCTTTCAGCAAAGTCAAACTCTCCAATAAACTCAACGGGGGCGGACAGGTGCGGAATGAATTCAAAATAATTAACTACAGAAATGTGAATAACTTTTCTGAAACCTTTTAATCTATTATTTCATCTGCTTTAGATTAGGCCTAAAGAGATTTTCATTGTCTTAAATTGGTATATTTAACATTAACATTAACTTTTTTTTTTTTTAGGAATTATTCAATATTTTGACAAAATAATGTGGATTATTTGTGTAAAGAGAATGAAACATTACTGCTACATTTTCACTTGATCTGAGAAAAATACTAGACTTAAGTTTACTAGTTAAAATATGACTGATGCTGTCAACCTGGACAAATAGTAATATTAATTTGTGTTTTTTTTCTCCTTAGATCATGTTGAATTCTCTGCACAAATATGAGCCGAGGATACACATTGTGAAGGTCGGAGGCATCCAGAAGATGATCAGCAGCCAGTCTTTCCCCGAAACACAGTTCATCGCTGTCACTGCTTATCAGAATGAAGAGGTCAGTTGTGCTAAATAGAAATCCTTATCAACACAGACTTGTCTTCAGTATTAATTGAAATGCTAACAGCTCCATCCTCCTCACAGATCACTGCTCTGAAGATAAAGCACAATCCTTTTGCTAAAGCCTTCCTGGATGCCAAAGAAAGGTATGACCTTAAACCATTAACTCCTCATTTTAGCAAGTCAGTGTGCTAATAGAATAGCATCTAATATTATTGTTTTTGATTGCAGGAGTGACCATAAAGAAGTCCCTGATCACAGTGCGGACAGCCAACAGTCTGGCTACTCTCAACGTGAGTTTCTTTCTACATTTCTGAACAATCTGACATCGGCCTGGATGTGTTTTTTCTAATGCCAAACTTTCAAATGTTAAGTTAAGGAAAACAGCAGAAGTGGTCCCACTGTGCTGGAGCATTTGTCAGAGATGCTCTTTGTTGCTTAATGAAGAGGAAAAAGTTAAATTAAGAACTTAAAATGTCATTGTTCAAAAGAACATCTGGATGTCAAGTGAAATGCGTGCAATCATTTATTAAAAGTGGATTTCCATACTGGGTGCTGTGATGTGTTGTATGACTGAGCTGTTTGTTGAATTCCACAGTTGGAGGTTGGTTCCTTCCAGGCCAGAGTCCCATCTGCCCCAGCAGCAGCCCTCCTCAGTTTAGCGGCACAGCAGGCCACTCCTCAGGCTCCTACTGCGAGCGCTACTCCAGCCTGAGGAGCCACAGAGCCACCCCGTACCCCAGCCACTACCCCCACCGCACCTCCAGCACGAGTAAGACCCCGCTCAGACTATATATATCTTCATCTAATCATGTTAAAAGGCAGAATAAACAGGGGAATTAGCATTAATTATTGGTTTGCACTTCATTTCCAGACAACTACATGGACAACACTTCAGGGACTCTGCCTACTCATGACAGCTGGTCTGCTCTTCAGATCCCAAACTCCACAGGCATGGGCACTCTGTCCCACACCACCAACTCCACATCTAATTCAAGGTGAGACTCTTAACCAGTTACAGTTTAAACCAGCTCTCACGTTTGCAACAGGAAGAGCCACATTTCTTTTAAGCTTCATCAGAAACTTCGAATTTTGTAGTTTTATCTTTGTGTAAGAGTGTGTGTTTATTAGTTCAAGTGATCCACTGTGTAAGATGATGGCCTCCTGGTTTGATGTCTACTTTAGTCATACCCACTGCAAAGAGCTCAAATGTTTCCTCTTGTCAGTGTGGACAGAGAGGAAAGGTTCTACTGTAAGACAAAATGATACCACCAAAATAATATAACTAATCACTCTTTTTGTCCCTCTCGTCCACAGTCAGTACCCCAGCTTATGGTCAGTAGCCGGCACCACCCTCACCCCTTCAGGCTCAGCCTCTGGCTCCATACCTGGTGGTTTGACCTCCCAGTTCCTGAGGGGCTCCTCCTACACAGGCCTGACCTCATCGCTGCCCGTCTCCTCACCTTCCTCCATGTATGACCCCAGCCTGAGTGAGGTCGGGGTTGGGGAAGCCCAGTTTGAGAGCTCCATCGCCAGGCTGACCGCATCCTGGGCACCTGTGGCTCAGAGCTACTGAGAAGCTGGAGATTCAACTCAGCTGCCCGGCGGGAAGAGGACATGGGACTAAAGACATAAACAGAGCTCCTGGGGATGATGTGGAAGACTTGCAAGCATCCCTTTTGGCTCCTGTTTGTGAAAAAGCGTAGATTATTCATTCCAGAGTCTGTAAATGAAAAATATGTTAAGTACAGCTGGAGTCATACTGAACAAAGCTGATGTGCAACTTGAAAGACAATCCATCTCAATATTACACTACAATTATAAGCCTTAGAATAGCTGTATGGTCAGAACTTCTTCTTTGCTCTTAGTAATTCCCAACTGTACACATTTATAACATGTTTATTACCTTTTTCACTCCTTGGCTCCACACAAAGCCAACTGAACTGAACAATCGTTGACATTTTTCTTGTTGTTCTTAAATATATAAGATGAAAAAATTGGTTCTGCTAACACAAACATGTATATGTGTGTAAATAGAATAAATTAACATCCAGTGTTGTTTTCCATAGAAATGTGCCTTTTCTGATAGCAATACAAATGTTCCACGTTCAGACTGAGAGACACAAGTGCCTTCTGCATCCTGGCAGAGTTTTGTCTGGTTTAAAGACCCCCCCCCCCCCACCCCGCACAATCGCATGTACATAACTATCTATTTGTATTTGAACTCACTGTGAGTTTTTATTTATGTCATTTAATAATAAATTAAAAATGTTTGTTTTCTCAAACTTGGGTTTCATTTTGTCTGTTTCATGCAAACTCAAAACTTGAATGTGCTGTTTATCAGCTCTAAGAGTTACTATAAGTGTGATTTTCATCCCGACACAAAGCATTTTAATACATTTTGGAAAAAAAAAGAAGACACCTCATACACTTACCATAAAGACCTATCATCTGTAAGGTCAAAGGGCAAACAAGGGCCACTGTGGTTTAATGAATAAGAAAAACATCAGGGGTTATGCAGCAGACACCTTAAAATAACCCACAGGTTTAGTCTCCAGGTGTAACTCTCGCTTTGCCCTCCTGCATCAAACCTCAATCATCAAACCCCTGCAATATGAGCTGTCTTTAAATAACGTGCCGCACAGCTACGCTAAGTGGATGTGGCTACTTTGACGTGTAACTGAAATGATGAGGGTGATGGAGAAGTGTCCAGTTTAAGAAATATGTCGGGCTACTTTTCCATCACTGGCACCCTTTTGTTACAATCTGCATTGTGGTGCGACATACAGCTAACACATTCAGATCTGCATGTGAGGAGAGTCAAAGGTACTGAAAATGGACCCAAAATGCTAACACCTGGGATAGAATGAAAACAAATGAGATATGAACATTTATGCAGCCGCTTTTCTCAAGTCAGGTTTAAAATGAACAGGGGTGAAGTGGACACAAACCAAACTCAGTTCAGTTTTTGCAGTGTAAGACTTAAACCATGTGTTATAGTGATACTGTTTATGGCATGAAGTCATTCTATATATTATTATGTAGATATAGATAGATAAGATAGATGTAAGATAGATGCATTGAAGTAAAGATCTTCCAAGGAAAAATGAATTTACTGAGTTTGGTTTACAATCGCGTGCAGTATGTACATTTGGATCATCATCAAATCACTGTATCATAAGTAAATGTATTTTTGCATTACAAAGGAATATAAAAAAACATAAAGTACAGATAAAAACAGATCGATACAAAAGCTGAGCTGACAAAGGAGAAGAAAAAAAAAGGTTAAAATAGATCAAATCTAACTGTGTTTCATGGTTGATTCAGCTTCATCCCACAGCTCACCTGAGGCCGGTGGCTTGGCTGTGCACTCATGATGTCAGTGGTGTGATGTGTGTGTGTGTCAGGTCCACAGAGGTTGGGTCCCAGAACAGTGATGGAGTGATCCTCACCGAGGTGCAAATGAAGACTGGAGGGTCACGGGGCCACAGGCAAACAGTAATGAAGCAGCAATGTGACCTGCAGCTGGCGGGGGCTGATCAGAGCGGAGCAAAGGTCCCCTCATGAAACGCTGACATCTCCCAAAACCTCCACTTTACTGCCTTTCCAAATTTAGGAATTCAACTCTTAGCTTGAAAAGAAAATACAGTAGCTGTCTTTGTTCAAGCTGTCCAATGACGTGTGGATTTCTGTTAATACACCAGTGTCACTTGAGATTATGAGGATATTCAGATGAGCCAACTGACACTGAAAGTTTTCTATTTTTTGCACTTTTTAGCAAGAATAGGTATTGGTACCCCTCACTTGTGTGGTAAAGTAGAAATACCACAGTGTAAAAATACTCCATTTCAAGTAAATGTCCTGCAGAACAACAAACTGCTCACTATTTATTATATTTTACTGTCATTGATGCATTAATGTGTAAGTAGCATTTTAACGTTGAAGCTGGTGGAGGTAGAGCTTATTTATCTACTTGGGTAGTTTAATCAATAACTGTGTATTATATTTTAAGCATTATTGATTGTATGTTTTGTATGTAAAATCTTCATTTGAAAAAGAACTAGCAACTATAGCTGTCAAATAGGATATTTCTCTGTGGTGGAGTAGATGCAAACATAACATGGAAATAATTACATACCGCAGAACTGTACTTAAGTACAGTACTTGAGTAAATGTACTTAGTTACTTTCCACCACTACCTTTTAGTAGACAGTAGTCGCTGAACCAGAGCATGGTCTTTAAAGCTGCATTAACTGATTTATTTTGGCTACTTGGGGGCAGCAAAACAAGAAGAAAACACAACATTGACGTATTATTACCTAAAATGTTATGTTGCAACATTAGCTTACATTTGTAGATGTGTTGCAGGTGGAAAATGGCATTAATGAGAGCAGACATCAGGGTCGTAAAACCAAAACAATTCACTAACATAAGCTAAAAGGCTCTGCCAGATACTCATAACATAGACTTTTACACTTAAAGATAAAGTTTCGCTCATTTACTGTAGCTGATGCTTAAATCTAAGTTTCAGCTTCTAAGATAATCAACATTACAAGCAAACAGTAGCAGGAAGGTCAAAGGTCAGTCGTATCACCTCAGCAGTAGATGTAAATCCATATTTGTGCGATGGTGTATAGAAAAGACATTATAGCTGATGATAAAGAAGACAGGAGTTACTTTTTCAGGCTAACGGTGTATTTAGAGGAGGAATATAGTTACATTAACATACAGTATATACCGTATGTATAGGTATCCATGTGTATATTGTACATACTATATTGAGTTTATGTACACTAATCCAACTTATGTGTATTTTAGTTTGGTAACCTGCCTTAATGTACAGTAAATAACACATTTGGCATTCAGATATTTCTAATATTTGATTCACTGTATGCATCTACAATTAACATGATTTTGATATTGACCAGTATTTGTGAATCATGTTGGGCCATCCTGAGTATGTAACACTAGTATGTCTACAATCTCAACCACATATAGTTCACAGAGTAAAGCCTTGAAGTATTTTTCATCAGCTATTAGTCACAGAACTGGAGTTTGATGCTAAATTACTTTATTTTGTTCAGTAAACAACAAAAGCCAAAAATAAAGTCATTGAGTTGTGTGTGTGTGTGTGTGTGTGTGTGTGTGTCTGTTTATGAGCAGTTGTCCAGACTTGGTGGTGGAGGATGTTTGCTGATGGTCTTTGCTCAGTCTGGAGTGGTAAACAGGTCCTGCTGGGCCCAGAGCCCTCTCTGGCCTCTCTGTTATGGTGTGTGTATGTGTGTGTATATGTTTGTGTGTGTTGATCTGAAGACCTCGAGCTGACTGAAGCTTTTGTCCTCCAAGATGGCTGATCTGCTCTGTACACCCCAACCTGCAGCCTGTGTTGGCCTTCACTAATTGACATTTGGAGTTTGACTTTGCACGCCGGCCTCCTCTCCGCCCCTGGAAGTGTGTGCACCAAATACGCTTTACAGAGTGTGCCCAGCACCCAGGTGTGGAGGACTATAAACAACAGAGGCAGATGTTGGGTTGGGTCAGGGTTGGCTAATTGTGCCTGTAGTTATAGGTTTTAGTTGTAGCAGGGGTTTAATGTAGGGTAAACTCACCAAAACTACATTTTCCATCTGTTTTATTGACAGAATTGGAGTTTATTAATGACACAAACTCAAAGTATATCAATTGCTGAAAGAAAGAAATGCAATACAGACAGGAACTTAAATCAGACTTGTGTTTCATCCAATGAGTCAGCATGTAAATTTAAATCTGACAGATGCCAGCCTCCTGTCCCATCTTTGTCCTGGTGTCCCCTCACGTATCCCTCCTCCACTTCCAGGAATAAGGCACCCTTATAGAAAGAAAAGAGAAGGGCGAAGCGGCCTCCACAAACAGCATGATTATGATGGTGAGTCACATTGTGCAAGGCCTTGCGGGTGATTTACGAGAGGCCGCTGCCAAAAATCAAGTCGTCAAGTCTGGAACAGCGAGTCAGCGCAGCGGCGGGGAGGTGTGTTTGCAGACCGCCCCCTCGTCCGCCCAAAAACCCCAACCCTGTCCCTCTGATGTCTGTGTGCCTTCGTTAATGAAGAAATTCTGGTACCTTGGTGAGACATTGCTCTCAGCTGAGCAGACTCTGCCTCCTCCGTGCCCTCAACCCCTGCACAGTCATACAGCTGCCCCACCCAACCGCAATCCCATCAGGCCTCTGGCTTAGCCTCTGCTCCCCTGTTGAAATAGTTAATGGGACTACTGGAAGTTGGGTTGCTACACTGATCTCCAGTCTATGACTAAATTCTAGCATTTAATATCTTGCCACCAACATTTCTAAATCTTCAGGGGACTGATAAAAGGTTTGGAGACAAAGCAGAGCAATAACTGATAGCTGACAAAATATTTTCTTTTTGTCATTAAGTTTTGAGGCAACTTTGGATTTGAATAGTTCCCAAAAGGCTTTTTTGCTAACATTTTCTTGTTTATTGCTATTAAATGCAATATAGTGTTAGTAAGTGTCATTCAGTTATAGTTGTAGATAGTTACTGATAGGGGGGCCTTTGTATCATAAACACAAGTTAGAGCAGTTAATTACTGATAACAACTTGGTTTGGTGTAAACATTAACATATACATTGTGAAACTCTGCCACCTCAAAAATAATTGACTGCATGACGCCCCTGTCTGTGGGGCTGCAAGGAGACACTGAGTTGTAAGCAATATAAGCAGTCACAAGCCAAAAAAGTTGTACAGAAAGTACAGATTTTTTTTCTTTGTCCTGTCACTAAAATCAAACTGAGTCTGTTGTGTTTAGTGTAACAGTGCTTGGGAAACTATTCAATGTGGATGACATACAATAAATGACAGTTCAACATACTATGTGGTAAAACACCTCAAGTCCAAGCATGGCGACCTGCACTCTGCAATCAGCAGGTGGTCTTTGCTAAAAACACTATTGTCCTGATGAGACAGATGTCCGAGGAGTGTTTTTGAACTACATGAGCAATTTCACACATTAGGAGGACTTGCTAGCCAGCATAAGCTAATGTATGTTGCCTCCGGTCACCACAGTGATGGTGACAGCCTCTCACCATCCTGACAGGCCAGTCCAGTTAGCTGTGGACAGTCACACAAGTAGAAAAGACTTGTAAGCAAACTGGTCCTCACTGAAGTAACATTTAGCAGAGATGCATGATATCCAGTGTGGTCTGAGTGAGAAACCGTGTCTTTCACTCATTGGTAGTAGCATGCTGATTATCCCCACGGTTCAGAATGACCTGTCAATCACAGCATTAACACAAGGGGAAATAGTGCCTTTCAAAAAGAGTCAACTGTACATACTGAATGTCAATATGCAAGATTGGTGATTAAAATAAAAAAGGATAGGTTGACAATTTTTCCAGTCTTAAAACAACATGGTGTCCATATGAACAGTGAAAGAGGTTTTCCTCTCTGTAATTATTCCTCCTGTTCATACTGGCTATTAAAAGATCTACTTCAAATGTGCTTTCAATGTAAGTGATGGGTCCACACAGTCATTTTGTCCTTTAAAAGTTGATGTGAAGCTTATATGAGGCTTCAGCAGTCTGAGTTAGTCACATCAAGTGGATATCTGCCACATTTACAGTCTTTTTAGCATCAGATTCCCTCTTTGTGTTTCCCTGTTGAGCTGTGGTGGAAGTATAGTAACAAAAAGAGGGACTTTGGCACTAAAAAGACTGTAACATTGAAAGATATCTACTTGATTTGACTCATAAACATTTAATAAGATAAACATTTAAATACATTTGTGCACAGAAGGAGGACTGTGGATTTTGGTCCCATCACTTAACATTGTAAGTACATTATGAAGGGATCTTCTAATGGTCAGTATGAACAGGAGGAATGATTACAGCAAGAAAAAACATGTTTCACTGTTCATCTGGGCTCCTGACTGTTGTTTTAAGACAGACTTGAAAAAACTGCAAACCCGTCCTTTAATGTGATAGCCTTTGTCAGTAACATGAAGGAAGCTAAAGACCAAAAATTGAACAGGCCTATCTGATCCTGATGGATTCAACTGAAGCTTTGAAGTAAACATTTAATTTGTTCAACTTTCTCCTGAAGATTGTTTTATTTAATTTTCCAACTTTTATATAATGCATATATATGAAAACCTCAAAGTGTGGGTACTAATTGCATACAAACATTGCAAGTAATAACCTTACCATCCCAAACCACTCAGCCTCTTTCACACCTTAAGGAAAACACTGCTCCCTTGTGGCTCTAAGTTAGAAATCTTTCTAACCTATTGTTTTTCATATATTTAAAGCCCCTTTTGCCTCCTGATGAAGGCTTAAGTTGAAATGTTGGGCTTTGATTCAGCACAATGCTGTTTAAATGAAGAAGTTGATAAAACAAGTCAGTGTGCAGTCCTCCTCCTCCAACTAGTTAAGAGTTCCAATGCTACCAGCACCAGCATAAATGTGATGGGGTTGAGGAACTTCTTCATTTGATATTTAAAAGCCCCCCCCCCCCCCCCCCACAAAAATTGATTCAAATCTTAAGCATTTATAACTAAATAAGCGACATCAAAGCTAAAGGGGTTATAGGCTGACACACTTTTCCCATTCCAATTATGTGATAAAAGGCTGAAACATGTTCATACATACGTGTTCTTTGTGGAGATATTTTTGTTTTTTTGGTTCTGATTGGGCTATTTGGTGTCAGTCAAATCTGGCAACACTGCTGAGTCACATATGATGTTCAATGTGAAAAATTGATAGGCAGTAAAAATATAATTATGAATGAGTGACAGTGCAGTGATTTTAAATTCATTTATTTAAAAAATCCAGACATCTTTAAATATTGCAGGACATGCAAAGGGAGAATGAGTGCATTACAGAAAAAAAAAAAACATGAACCCATACGCACTTAAGACATGTAAATCAAAACATGAAGGAGGGGAGGGGTTGGTGCCTGACGCTGGCTCTGGTTGTGATTCACATGAATCACAGGCAACATGGATTCTACAGGTGAAATGAATCTCAGCTGAATTTGGCTTTGGAGAAATCCATCTCTGGGTGCTGAGCCATGAACCTGCAGACACAGAGGATGTAGCAGTCAGAAACAAGACCACAGGAAAAACATGTCGTCACCCAAGCATGATGCAGTCAGTCTTTTGATTGAAATTATGTTTCCAACTGCTTTTTAAGATACAGAATAATCTAATTATCTGTAGATTCACTGAAATACTGTTATGCTCTGTATCTCAAAACAATACTGACTTTGTTCAGGGAATGTTACACCATCATTTTCTCTTTCATTTCATGTCTTCTTCTTTGTTTTAATCATTTTTAAATACCACATTTTGCTCAAACTTTTCTCTTGCCAGTGTGATTGTGATTCATCAGTATTTCCTTGCTGGGTGCAGAGAAGAAGATTCTTTTAACCATTAGCACCCCCATCAGGTCAACGAGTGAATTTTCTAAAATGCCTAAAAAAAAAAAAAAAAAGGACCCCCTCCATGTTTCTTCAGCTCATACCAATGTCTGAGATGACATCACTTTTCACTGCATGTACTCCATGTGGACTTTGTGTCAATAAAGCAACTCTGAGACCAAATATCTTTGACTACAGTCACCACAGCAGGATTTTTTAAACCCTTATAAAACTATACAAGATCTTTGGAGGCTGCTTTAACAAGCTTTCAGAGGAAGTGGAGGTTAATATAACAGCAGACATGCCTGCTCTGGTCTCAACTGAGCAGCACAGGATGAAGAGGGGTTATGTACTACTAACAGTGATAAGAGAGCATCCTTCACATCCTTCTCACAGTCAGACGTCACCCCACATTCAGGCCTTATCTCAGTGAACTACTGCTCTCTGTAATATTTGACATCATACAGCACACATGGACCACTGGCTCAGTGGAGGAACAAAACTACTGTTGCTAAAAATACTGACATCCCAGTCTGAGAGTCATGTTATGCATAATTAGGGCATATTATGTTTATGAGGTTAATTATTTTAATGAGAAAATACTTCTGTAGTTTCTAAGTCATTCTTCTTTAACATGCAAAATTAAAGGAGCAGATTGGTGGGTTAACGTTTTAGTCCATTTACTGCAAATATCCTATACTTAAAATGATAGCTGACCATTTTCTCTAAGTACACCATGTATTTTTACTCTTCAGATGGCTCAGTTAATTTTACTAAGCTGTTAAAATAAACTTGCAGAGACTTTAAATATCATAGAGTTAAGTAATCCATCACAGGGAACAACACGCTGCTTTTATGTTTGTGTTTTTACGTTGTGGTAACACAGCCAGAGCTGCAATGGTTAGTCGATCATCGATTAGATGCCAACTATTAAATGAATTACATCAAAAACTATTATTGATAATCAATTCCTGTTCTAAGTCATTTTTAAGAGAATTTCCTAATTCTCTGATTTCAGCTTCTCAAATATGAATATTTTCTGGTTTCTTTAGTCCTCTATGACAGTAAACTGAATATCTTTGGGTTGTGGACTGTTGGTCAGGACAAAAGACATTTAAAGATGTCACATTGGGCTTTAATTATTCATTAATCAAGAAAATAATCAAGAAAATAACAGATTAATCGATAATGAAAATAATTGTTAGCTGCAGCCCTGTATGTAGCTGATGCAGGTAGCAAAAACACATTTCTTTTATTGCCTACAGTTACAGCAGGTGAGCCTGGCCTTGAGCAGAAACAGTGACACTCAAGGTAAGACTAGACAGTCACTTATTATAAAATCTTTATACACCATAAAGCTTCTTTTAAATTGACAGTGAATACAGTGTCTGCTTTGGAGAGTCACCCAATAAAACACCAAAGATGTCAGCTGACACAAGACAAAAGGATCTTTGAAATTTAATGATAACAACTGAGCTGATCCTTTCTGAAAAACCCAACAAACATAAAAGTATATTATTAGGCAGTGAAACAACACTAGAAACTTACTTTTTAAGAATGTCTTGTTTCTTCTGCTCTTCAGATGTAGGTAGACCCATTGATTTCTGCCTTTGGTCATACATCATCTTCTCCACCATGCCACGCGTCTCTCCGTCCAGGTCTGACAGCTGCGCAGCAGGAAACACACAGTGTGGATGAGGCAGAGAGAATGAGATGGAGGAGGACTTGTCGGTTATCTTTTAAAACCTCAAGTAGTTACTACAAATATAGCTTTCCATCGCTTACCTTTGAGTTCTCCGGACAGATTTTCTTGGTGTTGATTTCTGGATCTGTGGTAACAATCTTGTTCCACCACTCCATTTTATTGATCTGAAATCAAAGAATGTTATAGCCTCAACCACTCAGCAGTCATTCCATTTACTTCATTACCGCTAAAGAGACACACAAATGGCTGCGACGTTTCTACAGTTCCAGACAAACTCTGTCGTACCTTTTCCAGGTGGACTACAACAACCTTGCCGTCATCGAGGAGCCAGGAGCTTTCTTCTACCTTCACCTCGTTGTAGAGCTGACCTTCAATAACAGGAGGATGTCCCTTCAGTCCGACCTTGAGGGAGCGTCTTTGGATGTCCACGACCACATCTCTACCCTTAATGCGGAACTTCACATCAAAGGGCACTGTGAGCTGTGGGAGGATATTAAAATAATGCACGGCATGTTAGATTCTGTTTTGTTTATGGGAATGTTTACTGTGGTAAAAGAGCTAGAGGACACGGGGGGGGGGAAGTCACCTGACTGACACTCATCACTACAATTCATTTTTGGTCCGAACGTAAGTTTAAAGTTTGTTCATATGCAGACACTCAAAAACAAGAGAACCAGGGGAATGGGGACATTACTAATTATGGCTTATTGCACATATAGCATAAAATAATATGATTATATATATATATATATATATATATATATATAAAATATGAAGAATTTGGATTAAGAATTTACTAGAATGTGTAATGCAATCTGTGTAAAAATACCTTTCCTACTACTGATGATCAGCAGAACATTAGTTACCTTAAACATGTTAACTCATCCAGGCAAAAGCCAAAATATAGTAAACACGAAATCATCAAGATGTCACCTTAAAAATTGACTTGATGAGATGTTCTAATAGCTGTATAACAGCATGTCCCCGATTCCATTTCAGCTGGGAACCTTTGTTGCATGTGATACCTCTCTCTCATTTTCTGTCTGCATCTTTAATGTAACTACCTCTAATGAAAGGCAAATAATGTCAAAAATAATAAATAAATAAATAAATAAATGGACATGGGTGGCAGAGGGGCAAGGCACTTGCCCCCCGCCTGAGGTCTAAGCAGTACAACAAGAACTGGGCCTGCTACAATGAAACTGACAAGAAGAGAAATGAAAATGTGTCTCATGATGTCACAGTTAAGGGTTTTAGGTGAAAAGTTCCTATTCTGGTTGATCACAAGTCGATGATGCTGAAACACAGAAATTATATGTGAAGACGCTGGCAAAGGCACTTACATCAACTTCAGACAGAGTCTGTGTCCACTTGTAGTTGGGCATGTCAGCTCCGTTTCCTGCATTAGGCTTCAGTTTATCTTTGTCCTTCTCATCCTCCTCTCCCTCTGACTCAGACTGAGGAAATGAACAAAATGGTCACCTGAGTCAGACTTAACTGTTCATCAGTACCAAACTGTTTAATCAAGTTTTGTGCCATTTTGTAAATTTCACTCTGGAATAGTCAATATACTCACCCCCTTCTCTTTCTCTTCTTTGTCAGATGACTTGTCTGCATTTGTCGTTGTATTTTCCACTTTCTCCTCTTCTTTCTTTTTCTAAAACACAGAGCACACAAATAAATTAATATAATGGAACAGTGGCAGAGATTCACACATGACATGGGCATTAAAATGCTCCCACATCTCACCTTGTCAAGTTCAGACTGAAGTTTCTCTGCTTCTTCATCGGTCAGTTCCTGAATTCTGGGACCGTCTTCGTTTTTCTTCTTGTTCCTCTCCTCCTCTGCTAGCTTGGCAGCTCTTTTGGCTTTCTCTTTCTTTTCCTTCTCCTGCTTCATCTGCTTTTCTTGGTGGGCCTTCAGCGCTAGCTTACTGTGGTGGGCGAAAGCATCCTTCACTAGCTGAAAGACAGAGGTGGCGAGAACTTGGTGATGAGTAGAGGTGTGGTGCTATCAACACATCAGACAATAAATTCAGTGAGGGGACTCGAATGTCTTAAAAGCTTTAGATTTGGTTAACACCACTCACCGTCTCTGCAGCACCTGTGTCGCCACCGATGAAGAAATCTGTTTTGCGGCGGAGGAAGCTGAAAAACGTGTTTACTAACTGTTGAGAGAAAAATAGGATTTCACAGATTCAGTCTCACAGAATGACTTTGAGTTGTAGTTGAGCAATGTTTGCATGACTGGACTCTGACAACTTTCAACAGCAGCAAATGCATCAGTTTAACCATTGACTCATATGATGCCTATATTAATCAGCTTAACGGCTAGTTTGCTTGTCAGCAACAAAAAATAATGTTTTCTGAGTTTTTTCTTCCCATCTTTTCAAACTTTAACATTGATTTATTGTTCTATCTGTGTGCAAATCTAGGCATAAAATGTGGTTGTGCAAGCCTTTAAACTAAAGAAGCTTCATGCTACCACTGACTCAACAATCACAACCTTTCTTATAATATAATTTTTCCTTCATTATTAAAACACAAAAATTAAGGAAAACAGATTCTTCCAGAAATGTCAGTCATTTGACACCACTCTGACAAGACCCAGTGTCACAGAGATATGCTATTGTGGACAGAATATCCATCATCTTCAACATCTTCTTCCAAGAAAATAGAGCGTCTAAGACGAGTTAGATAATAAATAAAAATTAGATTTTATTGAAATTTCGTGCTGCTATGCAAGTCACATGTATGCCGAATTTAACACAACACCCCAATAACTAGAGACGTTAGATTGTGGCCTGTCCAGCCACAGAGGTTTTAGATAAAGACCACATTATCAGCTAAACTGCAAAGAATTTTAATACATTGTCGTTTTTTGTGCATGCTGACAGGCGAGGTGTGCTAGCTTATAGGCTAGCTACATTAGCTTCACGCTGAATTACCTCTTGTACTCCTCCCTCATGCTGCTGCGCCATAACCAGCAACATCCCGTCATACTTTTCTTCATCATCACCCATATTTGCGGAATAATAAGTGGTTTACTAAGATGTTACTTGTGCAGATGACAAGCAAAAAGTTCAGTTAGCTGTGAGGCCCGTAGAGTCACGCCGTTCACTTCCTAGAAGCCAATCCCGCCTACTCTCCTTTCGACCAATTGGAAGAATGGATTTTAAGTGACAGCCGCTACTTCCAATAGAGTGAGGGCGTTGGTTCAGGGTGGGACTGAGAATCCCAGAAAGGAGAATTTTCTAGAGAAGACATGAAAAACCATGAGTCATAATATGCTATCCTGATCATCATCATCATTAACTGATCATTAATATTTAATATTATGCCTTGATTTTACCATATTATATAGTATTATTATATAACATTATATGATAATTATTGAAGTAACTGTGTATTGCTCCACAGTTTAGGCATTTCAAATGAATCTCACTATGCATATTTGAACAGATTTAAAGCTCTTGCACACCCACTGCACAGGTGCTCTTTGCTGTTTTGATGCACTTCTCAGTGTGGTGACTACTTTGTGCATATGAATTTGATGACCTCAGCAAATTGGTAGCATTGTTCCATCTACTTAAGAAGAGGTCGAGGCACAGCCTTTAGAAGATTAAAAACAATAACGCAGAGAACATGAAGGGACAGCACAAGGTATTTAGAGCACAGTCAACCTGGGTTATTTTGGATGGACTTGCAGACTTTCATTTGGGATGGAAAGTGAGTCCAATGTGGCTTTCTCCTGTCAGGTGAAGTGCGACAGACCTAAACAGAAGAAATGACATGACTTTTATCATAAGATAAAATTGTATTAGTTTATGATTAAACATGGTTCATCCATGTTTAAACTAAATCACTGACACAATATTTGTTTTCAATCAGTTTAATCATTTATATCTGATAAGGGAGTATGAATACATCTTATGGTAACACTTTGTTTTAACGCCCCATATTCAACATTTATAAACAATTAATAACTGGTTTATAACAGATTGTAATGTAGTTCTCAGCAGATTTATAAAAAACTATAACTTCTCCCATGTACTGTTTATAACTGGTGAAGAAACAGTTGAATGATTGATAACACAGAATAACATAGCTGTAATCATATATAATCATATGTCAACAGTAGCTTTTAAATACATCTATAAAGTGTTTGTGTTATAAGCCAATATATGAATATCTTATAATTGGTTATATATAAATCTATTACAAAAAACGCCCATATCAGGACATCTTTTACCAAATCACTTAGGAGAGCAATTCTCTTCCAATTCAATGCTGCATTTCTAAAATCACTGGGCTTATGATAACTTATGATATGATAAACTGGAAACTTCACTAGTCATGATGCAAATAGTGTCTTTTTCCTGGAACCTCCACATCTTTCCACTCACACTCCTGCACACCATATTTTGTGTGGCTTTATTTTTCTTCAGTTTTTTTTGTTTTTGCTGCAGATATTATGTCTTAGTGACCATTGTTTACATTTATAGTTGGAAAATTGTTAAGAAAAACCACATACTCCTGACAAGTAATGTTTTTTAAGAATGTGTCAGTATTAACACTTACACACTTAGTGCACACTTTACTTTAGGTCCCATTGTCAGGGGAATAAATATCTAATAACTATGTGAATAAAACACAACTTCAGTGCATCATTCAGGTATACAGAGTTATCTGGAAAACCTGGCTGAATCATCCTCAGAACAGGCCTTTTTTATTTTTTTAATTTTTGATTTGCTGAGTTTTGCTGACGTTTCAGGTTTTTTCCAGGTTCAATCAGCAAAGTACTCTGAAATCAGAGGGATCAATGGAGTTGATGAGTTGATGGAAGTACATGGTTCAAGGTTAAAGGTTTTTTTTGTCAGCTTGGAACAGTCATGTAGGACCAAATATAGTGAATAAATTTAGGATAATGGTTACATTGAATACAATGTGTGTGTGATCAAATAAGAACTTTGTTCAACATTGTTCATAACCTTGAACAGAAATTCAAAGTTATAACCACAAGTAAAAGGGACATTGGTACTGTATGAGGTACATGGATAAAACAGAATTGTGTCAGGATACTCTATGAGCCAAGGACTGGCAATTGCATAAGTGATGGTATGCATAGGAGTGCGGATAAGTATTCAGTATTGAGAGTTCAGGAGCCTGATGGCTTGGGGTAGGAAACTGTCTTTCAGTCTGTTGTGCTGTGCTGCTATGCTCCAGTGCCTTATACCTGACAATAAATGAATAAGAAATCCATGGCTGGGGTCCTCAAGGATCCTCTGAGTTTTCACTCTGCTTATAAACCACAGTGATATGATAAATCCAGACTATATTTTTGGTAACCTATCATGTAAAACCATGAACATTAATACTAATATTCACAAGCAGCACACAAAGATCTATTTTTATTTCAGTCACACAGTATGTGAGTAATCTATGTTTGTGTGTGTTATTTGTCAATCATGCTCCATGGATCCACACTGTCCTTCAGCAGCTGACACATCTTCAAACACTTCTGGCCTAAGTCTAGGACCAAACTGAGTATCCACAAAAATAGATACATAAATATAGAAAAGTGGACAACAACATACAATGTCTATATACAGGTGAAACTCTTTCTGTAAACTGTAAACAGGATACAAATTGTGCAAAGGTGTGAAAAATGCAAGGAGTGCTGAGATAAACTCTAACAGGCCTATACATAAAAAAAGAAAGAAAGAATGAATGTCAGAACTGACAATACAAACCATGTGTGACGGTCCTTTGGCTTTGCCCTGGGCTACTGTTTGTGTTTTGTGTCTCCCTTCAGTTCCAGGTAGGTGGAGACTGTATTAGTGCAACAGGATGCAGCTGGCCAGCCCATCCAGAATGCACTTAGGATCAGCCATCCCATTCCTTCTCTCTCTCACTCCATCGCTGGCACTTAATCCAGGTCACAAAGAGTTAATAACATGGAAGTTCCTTAGCCAATCAGAACGCAGGTCCGCAGCACCAAAGGTAGGCTAGACAGCATAGGCTAGTCAGGCCCTGCTCACTGAAACCTGCTGAGTGAAAGAGCTGTTTTGACAACTCACTGGAGAGAATATGAAAATGTAACATATAGCGTGTTTAATTGCTCAATGTTTTCTGTTGCTGGTAAAGCTACTGAACTGTTTTATACTGAGGCAACATTAAAAAGAACAGAACACTGTATAATTTAAAATCAATGCAATATTCTTTTTGCTTAATTTAAAAAGTATATACACTGTTAAGTTAAAAGAGAAATTTAGTTTCACTTTACTCAGAATTATTTTGAATGAGGTATACATTATATGTATATATTTTGTTGAAGTTAAAGGAATTAACCATTCCTAACAATTCAAAAAGACAATCGATTAATGATCAATTCTGACCACGTCCGTGACTGCAGGTCAGGTTTTTTGAGTTAATTTGAAGTTGATAGCGAGCCAACCCAGATGAGACCTCTAGATCCCTGGACTGAAGAGCCCACAACCAAGAACTGCCAACCTTACCCTTCTCCTGCCATGGCAAAAGGGTAAAAAAATCATAATCTGCACTAGGCCAGCACCACTCTTACACTCAACTCCCAGCACCACTTTCACAAACCCCAATTTCCAGACTCAGACTTTAACCACCTTTTGACTTGACTTGGAAAGACATGTGATCATCAAGACCAACCTTGACCGAAGACCTTTACACTCATTAATATTTTTTTCATTATTAAACACTGTGACATAAACTTCAGCAAACAACCAGTTAACATTTTGGTGGTAGACCCCCAGGTGATCCCTCAAATGCTGTTTCAATCACAGGAATTGCTTTGATGAGGTATTGGATTGGTATGAAGTATTCAAATTTAGTCGACTATTGCATTATTTCCACCTCATGTTTAAGCTAAATTTCACCACAGTTGTCCCATTGATCGTCATCGTAACTCTTTTGTAACAGTGTTACAGGTTATAACAAGGTTATATGCTTTATATTGATGGCTCTTGTTTAATTGTAATTGGTTATATGAAGATATTTTGGGACCAGTGCAATTCCATAAAAGCACTTAAACAGGCAGGTAATGTAAAGGGCTGGCAGCATACAGTTTCTAAATGACAACATCCACGACAACAACTAAACCCGATGGCATTTTAAAGGCTGTGCCGTACAAAAATAATCCATATAACTATTCCAAAAATTATTCATGTAAGCTGACCTGATCTATGGTTAAAATATTTAGTCAACTAAAACTATGTAGCCAAAGTTAGGGAAAGTATGTGGTTATTGTTCAGGTTAGTTAGGTTAGGTTAGTTACTTTTTAAGCTCTTTGGTCAAAGGTACATTGTGAAATGACCTAATGTGATTTACCAAACATAATTCGCTACAGAACAATGGACATTATGAAAGTAGCCCATAAGATACAGTTTGTTTGCCAGTGCACATTTGTTCAAAAATCAAAATTTGTGTATTGGTTCAGTGTGATCTATGTTTCTCTGACCACATCCCCACCAGACACACAAATATGCATTTTCCCATTTGCTGTGTACAGTATAGGCAGGAATTTTCAAACTAGAACTAAAGAGGGACAAGGTGGGCAAGCAACATTTTTGACAATGACTCTTAATCAAATGCCTTAACTTGCAACTTGCAAATTCCATGTTCACGATATTTGTTTCATAGAAATAAAGACTAAATATATGAAAAGAGAACTTGATATCAATCATGTTTGATGCAGATGGGACTACATCCAGATGCAGTAGTGCACCTGGGCTAAGCTAACCTTCTCACAACAAGGTGGCCCTGCAAAATGTGTATTCTGACAAGAACTGATGACATTTTTGCTTTCATGTCTCATGTAAAGTCTTCAGCGATCATATTTAAATGAACTCTAATGTTCTTATTTTATCCACTTGGTCTGTGTTTGAGTGTTGACTGGAGCCCGAATCTCAAGTCTACAACTCTCATAGGCTATGTGAAGGCAATGCATCCCTTCTATCCATTGTATTGATGGAAAGAGTCTCATGTAATATATTTTAATGGTGGAAAGTAACTAAGTACATTTACTCAAGTACAGTGCTTAAGTACAAAATTGAGGTACTTGTATTTGATTATTATTCCCATTTAATGCCATTTTCATACTTCCACTCCACTTTATAGGGAAATATTCTACTCTTAACTCCACTACATTTATCTGAGTTGAAATGTTTGCAGTAAAGGGCTGAGGATAGAGTTTATCAAGTGTTTATATGAAAGCAATCTGATATTGTGTCCAAAGGCATAATTATCTTAAAGAGAAAATGTAATTCAAGAAATATACTGTATATTCATGAAGGACTGCAGTTCAAATGAAGGACCCTGAACAGAATAAATGTAGACAATTATAGAAAATGGATCGATAGGTGTTGCAATAGTTTATATGATCTGTGATGTGGAATTGTATGTGCTTCGTGTGAATAACCCATTATATACTGAAGTACAATCTATCTACTAAAGGAAGGAATCGCTGTCTGTCTGTCTATATGTATGTATGTCCTTTGCATATCTCTTGAACCATTCATCCAATTGACTCCACATTTGGCAGGTGTTTGGCTGGGGAACAAAGGGAGTGCAGTGTCAAATTTAGTGCAATTGGGACGCACAATACGTTTAATAATATATTAATAAACTTTGAATAAACCAGCACTCAATGAGCCGCTCTGTTCTGTGCAGGGGCAGGGCGGAGCTTCAGGGCTCTGCTGACTGACTGCAGCAAGGCAGGGAGACACCAGAGACGAGGCATGACACGAGTCAGAGAGAAGTGCTCTTAAAAGAAGAAAGTAGACAGTGAAAACAGAACTTTTAATCAAAAATGGACACTCCGACCCCGTGTCTAGACAGAAAGCGTAGCGTTAGCAGCACATTTAGCAGATCAGCAGCGAGTGACTACACAGGAGGCGTTCAGGTACATTGTTGAGCGTAGTTTTGGAAGTGCTCATAGCCCAATACACAATGACTGTAGTTACACGCGTAAAACGGAACAAATACTTTCCATGGGCAGGTCAAAACCAGTAAACATACCCACTCAAATCTGAACTGAAGGCACAGAAAATAGGAACGATCTAAAAGCCAAATATGATTGATCCACCTTATTTTAGGATGCACATTATTTAATTTTTAAATGCAGCCTTTATTTACTTGAAATGAGAAAAGAGCATGTATTTACTATTAGAGTGCTTTGCCTCTTATTTTTAACATCTGTGTATAATAGAATGTTAGTTTCTTTCATGTTGTTGGTGTATACTCATTCACACCTCACATCAACTGTATTACATTTTCTATGTGTTGAAGTAGAGGCTGAAGGCCAAGCAATTCCAAACTGCCACGTTTTGAACAGGCACTGCACTAGTAAATTAAGCAACTTCATTGAAACTTTGCAGCTGAGAGACCTTGACAGAGCACCATACATAGACCTAAAAGGATTCAGAATGTATGCTAAATAGAAGTTAAGTAGCAGACTATAAAGTGACATGATTAACGTTATAAAGATTTATCTTAACCATATCATCCGAGTTGCAGTGAGGATTAAATATATGAATCTTTAGAGGAAGGAAGTTAGTATCTTGTTAAGGTAAATCAAATACCCTGAATACCTCAACACCTGTGTGAATTTAGATTCTGCCTCGGATCCTGCAGCTCCTTCCCTCTCTCTCCAGGCTACCACCACTGCTTCTGCTGTTACCACAGCCACAACGAGCCACGACGCTCCCTCTTCCGGACACACTCCGTTTCCTCCTGGTCTGTCCCTGTTCCCCTCCTTCCCCCATCTCCTCCCCAACACCCCACCTCTTTTCCTCTCTCTTCAGCGCCCCCTATAGTTGGTCCCCTCACACCATACATCTTTAATGCCATGCCTGCCAGTACTTTCACTTTGGCCTCTGCTGTTCCACCCGTCCATCCCCTTCTGGCCGCACAACCCTCCCCCATTTCACCTTCCCTCAGACAGCAGATTCTGTCAGGTAATGACGTTGACCTCGCTCAGCTTCTCCAGCCTTCCACTTTCCCTACTGCCTCTCCTAGGGTGCTCTCAACAGCCCACGGTGAAGTACAACTCAGGCACCCTTCACCGTCACATTCCAGGGAACTCACGGCAGTTAAATTCGCTTTTGCTTTTTCTCTATATCGTGACACCATCTGTTCAGTCTGTCCCTAGGGGGGGTTGTGACTCAGAGGTAGAGCGGATCATCCACTAATCAGAAGATTAGTGGCTCCTCCAGTCTGCAGTGTCTTTGGGCAAGATACTAAACCCCAAAAGGCTCTGCCATCAGTGTATGAATGTGTGTGTGAATGGGTGAATGTTGGCATATATTGTAAAGTGCTTTGAGTGGTTGGAAGACTAGAAAGGTGCTATATAAATGCAGTCCATTTACCATTCCCCTCTGCTCTTTCCCCTCTGTATCATTACACACACACACTTGCATCTAGTATTAAGCGAAAATGTTGTTTATTTTAGTTTTTTATTGTTTTGTTCATGTTATTGTTTTGTTTTGGTTACTGTCTGGTTCTCTTTGCTTCTCCTGTTTGTACTGTCCTGTGTCGTATGTGTTTTCATGTTAATCACTTATCCTGCATTCAATTTGTGTTAATCACATATCTTTCACTAAATAAAGCAAAAACAAACAAAACAAAAAAGAAATACACAGAGGGGGGTCAGTTCACATTTCAGTTCACAGAGTCACAGTTTAGAAAACAGCTTCAAAACGAGACAGAAAATATTTAAAAGAAAAGGTATAAAAATCACATGAATATGTAACATGAGTCAACAGAATAAGTTCCCCAGTAGTGCTTAATCATTCTTTTTCACTTTTTCACTTCTTTGTTAAACACTGTGAGTGATTTATGTTCTGCTCCGGTCACTTTGGTCTGACACAACAGGCTCTCAGTTTCACATTATTAAAAGCCACCAAGCAGGAAGAATACAGAGTCCGGTTTCAAAGAAACTGCCACAGGTCAAGATGTTTCTTACCATGGTAGTAATCTATTCGGCTGGACTTTGCCGCTAAGTCTAACCAGGCTCCTTAATGGCTCCTTAATCTCAGCATAAGGCAGAGAGATCACTCCTTCAATTGAAATGTGAATGAGTATTGTAATGAAGCACATTTATGAGGACAAAAAGACTTTTTTTGCTTTATTTCTTGTGAATTACATGCCTCTTGTGGTTTTACCTCTTCAAGCCTCTAAAAGTAAATAAAACAAAATAAGTCCTCTTTCTAGAGCTGCAAGGTTAGTTGATTAACCGGCACCTCCAGGTCCTTGCTTGACTGTTCAATTTAAGTCAGACAAAAATGAATTTGTAAGTCACGTGTCAAGTTACTCAAACTGTAATTGAGGAGGTTTGGCCCAAAGGGAGGGTTTGAAACGGCTGGGGTGCAGAGGCACCTTATGGACAGCAGGGGGAGCTGACTGATAAACAGCACAGTGAGTTTGGAAAGAGTAGTTCAGGGTCTGAAAAGTGAAGCCAATGCAGAAGTTCCTTAAACCTGCATTCTTTCTAATGGCCAGCAGGGGGCGACTCCACTGGTTCCACAAAGAAGTCCGATTGTATGAGAGTCTATTAGAAAATGACCCTACTTCTCACTGGATTTATTACCTCAGTAAACAGTTTCCTAATGAGTTTATGGTCTCAAGCGCTAGTTTCAAGTCTTCCTCAATAAGCATGTTGTTCATTTTGTAAGTGATGGTCCCATTTTTAGAGTAAAATAGACAATAAAGCAGCGTATGTTTTCGGGCGTGGCTACCTTGTGATTGACAGGTCGCTACCACGGCGACAACGTTGATAACGTAACGTAACCATGGCGTAACCCCAGATTCACAGAGTATAGGCGTAGCTGCCGTTATTTCACAGTGTGTTTTCAGTTCATGAAAGTTAATTGTAACATTTTGGTAATCTAAAAAAGTTTGATCCATGTCCAATTACCGTCCTTTTTTTGTTTTTTTTTACAGTCTATGGTTTGACAGAGCAGCATGAATCCAAACCAGAAGAGGAACCGCACCTTGCTGTAACATCCATCATTGGCTGCTAGCAATGGCAAAGCCAGAGCTAGCCTCACTGTCCCACATCCTCACTTGATGAAATAACGGGATAATAGAGATAGAGAAGAACATGTGCACAGTTTACAGTAACACAGGAATGCACTCGTCTGTGGTATCCATACAGTCAATGGTGTTACCATACTGTGACAGTGTGTCTGTCATATTCATTGATATGTGGCAGATGTCCACCAGAGAGAGCTGCAAGTCTGCAGTTTTTGGAGCCTAATATGTAAGTAAAGTGTTTAAATGAGTTAAAGTACAGGAAAAACGAATCTTAAACAGTCCTACACATACTGGAGTTTCACTTTACAGCTTTACATCACTGATATTGTTTTGTTGTGCACTTTTTTTACTGCTTCATTTAGCTGCTGTCACTGCTCATACGGTTTAAAACACACACTCAATCTGACTGTTACTTTTCCTAAAGAACTCCCATTATCATAACAATTATCATCATCATGATCATCATACATCAAACCGAAATTACTGTCTTACTGTTCAGTTCAAAAAGCTTAGTTACAACCACTGTGTATTTTTTATTTTTTCAAAGTCAAAAGAAAAGAAAAAGAGAGAAAAATAAAATAAAAAAGAAAACAAAGAAAACAGAAAAAGTCAGAGGCAGTTTTAATTTATTTTTTTCAATTTTATTAATTTAATTTAATTTAATTTAATTCAATTCAATTCAATTCAATTCAATTCAATTCAATTCAATTCAATTCAATTCAATTCAATTCAATTCAATTCAATTTAATTTAATTTAATTTAATTTAATTTAATTTAATTTAATTATATAGCACCAAATCATAACAAGTTATCTCAGGGTACTTTACACATAGAGCAGGTCTAGACCATACTCTTTACAGACCCAACAATTCCCCCATGAGCAAGCACTTGGCGACAGCGGCGAGGAAAAACTCTCCTTTAACAGGAAGAAACCTCGAGCAGAACCGAACTCTTGGTGGGCGCCATCTGCCTTGACCGGTCAGGTCGAGAGAGAAAGAGGGAGAGAGGGAGAGAGAGAGACACAGAGAAGCATAACAACAACAATAATAACAATAACAATGATAATAATAAGAGGTGACTGGGAGGATATGATGGAGGGATGGTGAAGAGATAGTATCCCGTCCTCCACCACCTCATCTTCCTCATCTTTTTCGCTGTCCTCTTGGTTTTCCTCCCCTTCTCCTTCTCCTGCAACTTCTCTTTTTCCTCCTCCTCCTCTCCCTTCTTCTCCTCCTCCCCTCCTCTTACACCATCTTCTCTTTTTTCCCCTCCCCTTGCCCCTCCTCCCCTTCTTTCTTCATCCACCCCCCCCCCCCCCCTCCTCCTCAGTGTGGCTTGGCTTTCTTGAAAATCTTGCTGCTGCTCTTCCTCAACACTTTCATCAGACTCATCCTTCTCCACCTCCTCAAAGCCTTCATTCAACTGCTCTTCCTCTTTGAGTTCATCAAACATGTCGCTTCCTCCTCCACCTTGTCTTTTTCTCTGTGCTCTTGGATTTTCTTCTCTTCTGCTCCTCATCCTCCTGCAACTTCTGTTTTTCCTTCTCTTCTCCCTTCTTCTCCTCCCCCTCTCCTTGTACAACTCATGTTTTAGCCTATTAGTCATATTAAAATATCGCAGGAGCCTGCTCTGATATAGTAATCACATAAGGAAACAGGAAAATGAAGCACCTGCGCATGTGCGTGTTATTTTACGGCAGTGATGCACATTGTCAGTACTGGACTGTACCAGCTCCATTTATACTGTATATTCATTAAAAATGAACAAAGATGCGCATAAAATAACGAAAATCACTGCCTCACTGACAATAATGTCATTATCTAATATATCTAATAAGATCATTAATATCGCCCAGCTCCCAGCTGAATTTAACTGCAGCACTGGAGTACCTGAAGTTAGTATATAATTCCCAGCAGATATGTGACATTATATTTTCAGACAGTGTGGCAACATATTGATTTAAGGCTCTGTCCTGAAGAAGACCCCTGTGTCAAAATGTGCTTTTAAGACCTTCATTATTTCATTTTTGTACTTACAAGTTGCATATTCTTAATTAAATACATTTATTCAGGTTACCACTGCAAATCTGCAGCACAGAAAAAGTGTACACACTGCACAGAGAGTGCAGATAATGTTTTCTCTGGGGTCTCCTGGCTCTGTTTATAGGCACATTTTAGGGAACAGAACTTTCCCTCATTTTGAGGGGGAAAGTTCAATTTTTTTGCAGAAATGGTGAAATGAAATTCACATTATTCAGTGCCTTTTGTTGCATTTACTGTACTTGTGGAGCCTTGTTCTAACGTGTGTATTGTTGCAGTGTAATGTGTCCATTGCCCTGCAAGACCACAACTACTCGAGAAGCAGGAGAATCTCTGCACGCCGGGCAAGTGCCCCGAGCAAGTGTCCATGCTGCAGGAATGACCAGGTTAGACTTTTGAAGTTTCTTTTTTTTAAAGCCTTACAAAACATTTCATCATTTACTACTTAAGAATTATAAAAAAAATCAAAGAAATTAAATTCTTCCTGCATCCAGACTTGAATAAACTAAGGGTTATACCTCTAAAGTCCTGTAAATCTGCTGAACTTCCCCAGGAGCAGAAGCAGCAGCACTCTGCTACTGCTGCCAAACCTCCCCAGAAGAGGAAGCGGACCTCTGTGGCCCGTCCTTCCAAACCTTCTGCTGAACCCCCAGAGGTTTTGGCGTCCACTCCTCGGCCCTCCAGCCCAGCTGCTGACATTCCAGGGTTTCTGAATTTGATCCCTCGGTCCACCGTCCCACCTGCCGACCTGCCAGCGGTCTCAAATGTGGCCCCCGTCAGCCCCGGGCCCTCCGCTGCTCCCCTGCAAGATGACGGCCCTCTGATGATACACAACCGCTCAGTAGAAGAGTACCAGCAGATCTACCATGAAGTGGTAGATGACATGCTGAAGTATGTGTGAAAAATCATGACTCTTTCAATTAAATCATTGTCACATTTTTATTATCACTTAAAATCTATTGGTCATTTTTTCAATATATAAAAGCTTTTTAATCCCACATATCATGATTATTAAATGTTTGTTTCTTTATATCTTTACAGATACAAGAACGGCCGCTTGCGTCCGTACACTTTGGAGCTTGGCCGTCGTATCAAGCAGAAGCTGTGGGAGAGGCTGAATCGTCCCACGATTACGACATCAGCCAATGAAGACGGGCTTGAGAATGTTGACGTATCATACGGGGTTGGAGTCTATCCTCCCCGTTTTCATGTTGACATTTCAAGAGAACCACAGCCTGAGCAGCCACCAAAAAAAAGGGCTAAGA
The DNA here is from genome assembly GCA_038419695.1 of Scomberomorus guttatus. Classification (NCBI taxonomy): domain Eukaryota; kingdom Metazoa; phylum Chordata; class Actinopteri; order Scombriformes; family Scombridae; genus Scomberomorus; species Scomberomorus guttatus. Next base: position 23,460,704 of record CM076461.1, read on the forward strand.
AACGAAACTGAACTGAAAGTATCAGTAGTGTGTAAATAGTTAAAGACATTAGAATAGTTCAATAAGATCAAATCTGTAAATAATATTGTAGTTTTAAGTTTTCTTAATGAGTAGAATTGTCTTGTTTCATCAGTAAATGCAGCTTCTGTCTGAACTCTTTTCCAGTTACACATCCAACCTGATTCCATCTGCTGTTCCAGCCTCCACCTGCAGTCTCAAGCTCCACCTGCAGATTCTGGAAGAAAATTACAGACACCTTCATCTACAACCTCTGCAAACCACCCAAAGTGCCCTGTTTCATCCTCCACCAATAGCCTGTTTCAGCCTCCATCAGATCTAAACTGTGCCTCCAACTGACACCAGCCATCTGCTGTCCTAGCCTCCACCTTCAGACAGCAGATAACTGCAAACACATGCTCCACCTAAAACCTTTTCCAGCCAAATTCCAAACAACAACCTGAACCTCCCGCTGCAGCCTCTGCCAGCAATCTGCACCGCCACCTCCACCTGCAGATTCTGGCAGACAATTGCAACCCAAACCTCCGCCTGCAGCCTCTGCCAGCAATCTGCACCGCCTCCTCCACCTGCAGATTCTGACAGACAATTGCAGCCTAATCCTCCACCTACAGCTTCTGCCACAAACCTGTAGCCACCGCCTCCACCTGCAGATTGTGGCAGACAGCTGCAGCCTGGGTCTCCACCTAAGAAATTTACAGACACCTTCATCTACAACCTCCTCTGCAAACCACCCAAAGTGCCCTGTTTCGTCCTCCACCAATAGCCTGTTTCAGCCTCCATCAGGTTTAAACTGTGCCTCCAACTGACACCAGCCATCTGCTGTCCTAGCCTCCACCTGCAGACAGCAGATAGCTGCAAACACATGCTCCACCTAAAACCTTTTCCAGCCAAATTCCAAACAACAACAACCTGAACCTCCAGCTGCAGCTTCTGCCAGCAATCTGCACCACCAACTCCACCTGCAGATTCTGGCAGAGCACTGCAATCCAAACCTCCGCCTACAGCCTCCGTTTGCAATCTGTACTGCCGCCTCCACCTGCAGATTCTGGCAGCGAGCTGCAGACTGAATCTCCACCTGCAGCCTCTGCCAGAAATCTGTCTCACCACCTCCACCTGCAGGTTCTGACAGACACCTCCAGCCTTCAGCCTTCAGCCTCTGCCAGCAAGCTGCACTGCCACCTCCACCTGCAGATTCTGATAGACTGTAACAACCTGAATCTCCACCAACAGCCTCTGCCAGCAACCTGCAGCTGCCGTCTACATCTGCAAGTTGCTGGCAAAGGCAACAGGTGGAGATTTGGGATGCAGCCATCGCCTCCACCTGGAGGTTCTGGCAGGGTGCTGCAGACTGAATCTCCACCTACATCTACACCAGGTGTGTATGTCTTGCACATAAAACTCATTCACAGCATTAGTATTGTAGTTAGTGCTGCACCATGGAATGTATTGTAACCTTCAGCAGCAGCCTCTTCCAGTGACCTGCACCACCCCCTCCACCAGCAGAATCCAGCAGACAGCTCCAGCCCAAACCTCCATCTCCTGCCTCAACCAGCAAACTGCACCACCTCCTCCACCTACAGGTTGTGGCAGAATGTTGCAACCTGAACCTCCACCAACAGATGCTTCCAGCTCATCTCTGAAATATCTGCTTCCACCTGCAGATTATGACAGCTCCAGCCCAAACCTCCACCTCCAGCCTCCAGTGTCCAGCACCAGCCTCTGCCAGCAACCTGCACTGCCGCCTCCACCTGCAGATTCTAGCAGACAGTTCCAGCCCAGCCTCCAGCCTCCAACATCTGCCAGCAAGCTGCACCACCCTCCACCTGCAGGTTCTGGCAGAGAGCTGCAGACTGAATCTCCACCTACACCTACACCAGGTATGTATGTCTTGCACATAAAACTCATTCACAGCATTAGTATTCACAGCAGTATTGTAGTTAGTGCTGCACCATGGAATGTATTGTATTATGTATATTTCTGGGCTGCATTGTGTCTTCTCACATTGAACCTTTGTACATCATGAGCACTACTAGATGGTGCTGTGTAGTTTTTTGTGTATTTTTAATAAGGATTTATGCCATGTGTGGAATATTTCTTGGATTACTACCGATTGTTTCTCTTTCTTTCTTAGTTTGAATATTTTTATTGTGTATGTTGGGTTTTGTGCACACGCTGCAAACAACTTTCCCTCTGAGATGATAATAAAGTTCATCTTAATCCTCCACTTGCAGATACTGGCAGACAGCTGCAGCCCAAACCTCCACCTCCAGCCTCCAGCTTCTGCAAGCTACCTGTACTGCTGCCTCCACCTGCAGATTCTGACAGACAGCTGCAGCCAGAACCTACACCAACTTCTTCTACTAGAAAGTTGAAGAGTCCCACTCCACCTGAAAGTTCTACCAAACTCCACTAACAGCTTCTTCCAGTCATCCACAGAACCAGCCTCCTCCTCCAGCCCACAGTAACCATCTGCTCCTCCAGCCAGTGACTAAAAACATGTAATTTATCCATGTCTGAGCCATGTTGTAGCTAAAATGATGTTTGAACATTTGGGAAGATAAAAAAAAACAAAAAATCGGTATTTATGTCATGTATATTGTTTTGGCAAATGTATTGTAAGTGTTTGCTGAATTTTTGGAAACATCAAAACAAACTACCAGTATTTTTTGTAATTAAATGTGTAGAGAATTTTCATTCTATCTCAGGGAAGGGTACCTTAAGGGAATTGCATATTGTTAAAAATGGACCTCCAGCACTTAAATGCACCTTTATTTCTTTTATTGTATTGAAGTGAATTTGCCTTATTCATTATTAGACCCCTATTAAACTTAAACCATTTTTACTTATTCTGAGTTTATTTGCACATATGACTAATTTTAATGTTTTTCTCATGTGTCATATTCTGATTCAAAGATAAAATAAAATGCTGTATTTTCACTGTCAAATGATTTTTTTGTCATTGCTATAATCTGAACATTATGACAACAATTGACCAACATGATGTAAAAATTCAGAGGGATGTCTGTGTACACTATTACTACATTAAAAGATATTATTATTGTCAAGCTTTTGTCATGTTATGTTTACATTTCTTTATTTCTGAAGATCTTAAAGGTTGAAAAGTGAGTCGAAGTGAGCCAAACATTTATCTCATAGGCAGGGTCTATGTCCCATCCCAAACTGAAGGAAATGAACAGAGAGTCATTGACAAGTGTAAAGACAAAACTAAAGACATGTTCTACTATGACAAATATACAGAGATAAGACTCAGGAGTCATGACTACATCCAGTTGTTTTGTAGTTTGTAGGTTCACTATAACTCCTGCTGGTTTTACACATCCATGGTGAATATGAAAATGTTGATTATAGCTGCTTTAAGTTGAAATAACCGTTGTATTCTCATATTTATTCAGTTCCTCTGAAATAAAATGGATTTCATTTTTCCCCATCAGAAGAATAATTTACTCTAATCAGCTTAAAGACTTCAGAGTTGCATATATAAATATCTACACATTATTTCTTTAAGCATTATAGCCTCTATGCTGTGTCTTTAAGCACAATATCATTTAATATCATTAAAATAAATGGAGTAAATTTTAGGTATATTTTCCACTATATATACAAAAGCTAATTAGTTATATGATAACTAGTTATTTAAAAGAATGAAAGAGAAAAGATTTGTCATATGATACGACAAATGAATATGATAATTAGATATAGACTAGAGTTGATTGAAAAACTCAGCTGGCTGATATACAATTCTACTAGTTTCCTTGGTATAAAATCCAACTAAAATCTACGTTTTGAAACGTAAATTTGGGCTGAATTGATTCTTAATTGATCTTGTATAAATATGATTTAATTTAACGTTTGCTAAAATAATGTTTGTAAGCCTGCTTGTCTTCTACTTGTACTGATCTATATACCTAGATATACAACATTTATTTTAATCCTTATTGCAGATGGAAATTAACCAAATTGAAACATTTTAAAGCTATTTAACCGTTTGGATGCGAGAGAGGGAAACAGTGTAGATGTGTTGTAAACTTTGATCAACTGTCTGCAGCTAGTTTACGACAGTCGGCAAGTTAGAGTGTTATTAGAGAGACATTTTTGATTTTTTAGGAGTGAGATATTGATCAAAGCAAGGTGAGGCTGTCGCGTCAGTCTGCTTCATTTTATTGTCCATGTTCTAAGATATCGGTCTCTGAAATGTCTGCCTCCATTACAACAGAAAAACAATTTATATTACTTAACCACACCTAGATTAGATATAACAAGGTACTGTATGAAAATCACTTTGTCAAACATTTGAAATACAAAAACTATTACCTTCCTTACATCAAAAATACTTTCAACAGACCATTGTTACTAATTTTTATGCAAGTTGTGCTGAACTGAAACCCCAAATATTAAAGCTGCTGGTTCTGTCATGCAAAACATGCTGTAAGTCTGGAAATGGTGCTGTGCACCAGCAGGAGTGGATTGTTACAGAAGACATTGCTCAGGTTCTCTTCTTGTGATAATGATGCACTGAGTTTGGTGTTGGTTTGAGTTCATTTAGAAACAGAAACTAATAAAAAGTACTTCAGGGATGGGGATTATCATTCATTGTCCATCATTATCTTAATTATATTTATCAATGAATCCAGATGAGTCCAATCAGTTAGCTAAACTCCAAGCATGCCTTAAGGGCATAAAAAACCTCGATGTTCTGCTACTTAACTCAGACAAAACTGAAGTTATCGTGCTTGGCCACTAAACACTTTAGAAACACATTATCTAATGATATAGCTACTCTAGATGGTATTACCCTGGCCTTCAGCACCACCGTAAGGAATCTGGGAGTCATCTTTGATTAGGATATGTCCTTCAACTCCCACATAAAACAAGTTTCAAGGACTGCCTTTTTTCACATACGTAACATTGCAAAAATCAGGTACATCCTGTCTCAAAATGATGCAGAAAAACTAGTCCACACATTTCTTACTTCTAGGCTGGATTATTGCAATTCCTTATTATCAGGCTGCCCCAACAAGACTTACTTACTTGTGGTTCCTAAAGTCTCCAAAAGTAGAATAGGAGGCAGACTTCAGCTGTCAGGCTCCTCTCCTGTTCAACCATCTTCCAGATTTGGTCTGGGGGGCAGACAGCCTCTCTACGTTTAGGAGTAGGCTTAAAATATTCCTTTTTGATAAAGCTCATAGTTAGGGCTCCATGGTCTGGCAACAGACCACAGAGTTAAGATCCATGGGAATGAAGTCACAAGAATATCAACGTCCACTCAGAGACAGAATTTATATTAGTAAGATTAAACAATTCAGGTTGGATGAAGAACACTCATATAAAACTTATTTAATGGCAACTATCTTCAGTTAGTCCACAGAAGCACATAAATAAAATACATTAGTGGAATAAGTGTTAAAGAAAATTTGTCAACCTTTCATGTAAATGCAGATTTCATGTTTCATGTAAATGTACCAAAATTCTGTTATAGCTACATTTTACATTTACAATCAATTTACAACACGTACTGGGAGCAGCGCAGAGACCCTGGCTTCAGTAAAATGGACTTCTCTGTGTTGTGGTGACCTCTGGATTTAACCAAACCTCTCCACTACAACTTCTCATAGAGAGGGAAGTATAAAACTGACCAGAGACCAGCCTTGAAGTGTCCTGACCTGGTTAACATGAATCACTCAGTGTCATGGTAATCAAACCAATATGGACTTCCTGCTTCCTCTTTTAGGACTTGTGTTGGTTTTGTTTCCATTTATTATGTTTATCCTTTAGGGTACATTTTTCTCTTGTCATTATCACAGTTGTTATTTACATGGTGTCAGTGTCAGACTAAAGATTTATATCATTATGTTCTGTCGCATCTCAACATTTACCAAAGTGCCTTTTATTGCAGTGCTGCACTCAATCAACTGCTGTAGCAGTTATGCAAAAACACTTTTATTTAGAGACTTTAAAAACTGCTCTTTTGGATGATGTCAGTATGGACTACTGGAGAGAAAAGGATCAGGGATGAAAGTGAACTTTTTCAAAAGGTCAAAAGTTGCTCAAGTATTTGTTTATCCAGTCAACATTATGACTCCAGGGTCACAACCTTGTGATCAGATGTTCTCTTTATAAAAGAGTGACTTCAGCCTTTCAGTATGCTGCCTTGTTATAATCATGTCATGACTGTCAGGGACTGTGGATACAATTTATCACTGAGGTAAACAGCAATAATACTCCACATTCAAAGAAGGTAATAAACTGTACAATGAATGGACAAGTTATGCTGCGTCACACTGTGTTTGTTGTTGTATGAGTGAGGGTTAAGCCACAATTTTGGTTGTTTGTTAGTTTCTGTAACTGCTAAAAAATGAGAAAGGCTCTCCAAAAGGTAATGATCACCAACTATCACTCCTTTGAAATGATTTTAAGTGAAAGATACTGTAAGAATTGTGATATTAGGATTGGATTTAATAGTAAAGCAACACAGAAAACCAGCATATAAAGGAACCACCTTGCTACTTTCCCAAAAATTGATCATTGTTTAAATTAAATTGTTGTTGAACACCAGTCAAGACAGTTAAAAGCACTGAAAGAGATAATATTACCTTACTAAATAATTGAATGATGACAAATATATAAACAGAACATTTAGTTAGATTTGGCTTTATTACTTAGGCCTATCCCAGCTAACTTTAAGCTGTGTGATAGACTGGCGACTTGTTCATGATTGTATTATTTTAGTGAGGCCAATTAACCTAATCTGCATGTCTTTGGGACTGTAGGAGGAAACCGGAGCACCCGGAGAAAACCTACCTGGCACGGGGAGAACATGCAAACTCCACACAGAAAGACTCCAGCAGGTTCTTATTAAAATCTGCTAAAATCTGCTTCCTGTTAGGTAACAGTGCTAACCACTGCACCTCCGTGCCAGCCTAAAGACCACTACTGCACCATTTTTCTAAGGATCTTCTCCAGTGGGGTCCTGTCTTTCACTGGGATCACCTTATTCCACAGGCCGGTAAACTCCCTTTGGTGGACAAGTGTCTGGAGCATCTTATGACCGTAGTGCCTGTACAGAAATACATTTCTCAGTTAGCATTTCAGAGTATGAACAGAAAGATATAAGACTAAGACTGAAAGACATTTTTCACAAGAACCACTAACATTAGATCATGCAAAACTTAGTTACCCACCTGACTTCTGGTGCAGCATCCACAGACATTTTACCCACAGCAGACAGGAAACGCTCTGTGAAGGTCTTCCCTCCTGTCAAGATGCGCTCCTCCCCGACAACTTCTCCCAGCTGGTGGAGGTGCTGGGCTGTGCTCCCCCTCACTGCAGCACAAAGGTGACTGAGAAAGAACAAAGACAGACAGGGAAATGTGAGAATAATCCTGCGACTATGTTTCATTTCATTTACTTTAAATGTTGCTTGTACTACACTTCCTACTAAATTCTGATCACTGTATCTCCTCTTACCTCAGCCCTGTGTTGAGTAGAGCGGAAATAACTCTACCAGGACTGCACCCGTCCACCAGCGCATCCAAGGCAAGGTTGGCGTGCTGGTGAATGAAGCTGTTCGTTGTTGATGCCAGCTTCAGCAGCAGGGTGCGTCCTGTCCTCTCTGCCTCTGGATCCATGGCCTTCCCCAGGTTGACGTGGAGTTCAGCTATTGTCTCCATGGCAGCACACGCCACACTAGAGCGCAGATTGTTCACCTAGATAATAAGAAAGAACATCAGTCAGTACTTCTGCGTGCACAGTAAAGGTAGATGCACTTGTAAAAAAAATGAGAACTGCATGTAACACAAAGACAAACAGAGACAAAGAGGAAAATGTCTACGCTACCTCTTCTACGAGGGCCAGGCAGACTTCATGCAGTTTAGTCTGCAGAAGTTGTGGATGGTGTTTGACCAGCGCTTGAACAGATTTCAGTCCATCCATTTTCTTCATCCTGTATTTAGATGACAAACATTTTTGAAAAGTGTTAATCATTGCTTCAGAAACAAATGCTGCTGAATAAACTGTTTAAAATCTTTCTCTACACTTCTGTAGTGTCGGTGTCTTACCAGTCATCCGATTTGAGCTGCTCGAAGCAGAGGGAGAGGCTCTCTGTAGGCATGGCCAGAGGCTGGAGCTCATCCTGGCACGCTCTTTTGTCAGCCTTTAGGGGGCGGAGGTTTGTCCCGCGACGAGGTTCCCTCTTAGGTGGGGCAGCTTTAGGTGGAGGCGCTGGAACAGCAGGTGTCCTTGCTGCGATCTTTCTGGGAGCTGCTGGGGGTCGAGGTGAAGGGAGGCTGACGAGCTGGAATTGTTGCACAAACTCCTCAACCTTTCCTTTATGTGACCTTAGCCTGCATCCCTCAGCTACCTCCTTGTCTGTTTAGATTAAAAAGAAAATATTTATTATGACTGAAATTTCCACCTGTTTGCTGTTATCACATCTTCACCTATTTCCATTCAAGCTTGCATAATGTTAGTCATTATCACTTAACAGTATAAACTTACATTGTCCACCGTGGTTTGCAGACAACACCGGGAGACGAGACGGTCTCCTGGTTGCTGGAGCTGCTGTGGGGGGAGGAGTAGGGGTGAAGGGGCACATCTTTGGAATAGCCCTCAGCTCCGTAGGAGTGTGTGTGTCCACAGAGCTGAGGCTGTCCACGGAGCAGATGGAGCTGACTGAGCTTGGCCTCCTGGCTTCAGTCGTAGCCATCTGAGAGGCAAGCACTGCCCTCTCGCTGCCCAGACGCAACTTTTCGTCATCCTCTTCATTCAGTTGCAATCTCTCCATAACCAAATGGTAGAGGGCATCCTGTGAAGCGCACAGACTCTCTGCGCTTTCCTCCAACATCTGGTTGGTGCTGGTCCTCTGGCTGCTGTTTCTCTCCACAATCAGAGGTAGCCTGATCCTCCTTCCTCGCTGAGAGGATCCAGGGCTCCTTCTCGGTAAAGCTGGGGGCTGAGGTGAGGGGAGGGTGTCATGCTGGTTGGAGATTCCCAGTCTCTTCAACACAGCATCGCAGATGGCTTTCTGTGATGCGCACAGCCTCTCTGCGCTTTCAATCAGCACAGCCCTGCGAACCATTTGAGCATTTTGGTTGGCCAGGGTGCTGGACTGACAGCCGGAGCCACATCCTCTCCTGTGGCTCTCAGGTGCCTGTGAAAAAAATATAGATTGAGTCATTGGGAATAATTACACAATTGAATTATATTATATTATATTAAATGGTACTCTAAATTTGATATACTTTATTACTATACCATTGCATTGCATTGCATGCATCATTATACCACACTACACTATGTGACTTGGCACAGTAATCTAAGGAAACTACACTTATGCTTAAAACTTTGGCACATAATGCACAAAGGTTGAATAAAATATTGTACTGTGTAAAGCTTTCTAATTTCCTAATCTGTTATTGTATTCTGATATATAACCTTGTTGTAGACATGAATGTCTGAAAAATCAATTCTGTCATTTATCTGAATTGGTGTTCTTAATTTTTTGTAGTAAAATTTGAAAATGCTTGTGTTGACATTTGATCAAAATCAAAACTGTATCTATGAACAGAAGGAGATTGACAGAGTTGGTTACTTACATTGTGATCAGTGAAGTTCTTCTGCTGTTGCAGGAAGGTGTTTGATGTCTTTCGGTTAGCCATGAGTAACAGAAAGATAACTGGAACGAAATCGCCAACAAGAGTATCAGATCGATAACTGGGACGCAATTGTAGACGTAATCAAAACTGTGAGTAGTGGCTCTCAACAGGTTCAACGGTCATCTGACAGGATCTGGATTCTCACTTTATCACTCAACAGTCTGATATAGACGTGATGTCTCAAAGGAACCCAGGAACATTCTAATGATGTCATAAAGGAACCCAGGATAATTCTAATGATGTAATGGGCACTAAAATGGACTGTTGGTGATCACTAAAAAAAATGTTCAGTTTGACAATCATGACGTGTAAAAGTACATTTTATTGAAAACATTTTTGGACAAAATAGTGCTCCCTCATCTCTGTCATCAAAATGTGGCCTAAATCTAGATCTGTGTTAGTCAGCATCATCTTTAACATCTTTCTGTGTGTTTAGGTCACGTTTCTTTGTGCATGATTAACTGCACAAATAAACCATATTGACATATTGAGTGACCAACAAAGTTAAATTTATGACCATATCTCATTATAAGGCAATACATTAACACATTTTGCATCACCTGTATGCTTTGTTCACTTCAAATTGCCTGGAAATGTTATTGAGATATAAACAGGGTTATATGGCTTTTTTTTTTTTACTTCTCCTGCTTAGTGCAGGAAATCTTTGTTGCCTTCTGTCTGCTGAAACCTTAAATAACCCCTCCAGGCATGTTTGAAGACATCACATTATTCTGCTTTGAATCTACTCTTTCAAAGCAGAATCTACTCTGACATCTACTCTTTATTCCTCGTTGAAAAATACAGAATCTATGAATATGCCAATATTTTCATTTCGGTATTTTAACTGTTGGACATCTTGTTGTACACAAGATGTCCAACAGAAAAGTCCATTCTCAGTGTATGTCCACTGGAGACTCCAAGTGTCCACATCACTATTTGCGATGTCACAAACCCTGCTCATAATGTTAGGTTCTTACCTTAAACTGAGATTTAAGGTGAGCACAGAGAAACTTTCCACTCTCAGCAGATCAATGTGAAAACAGCCTTCTAGTGTCAAACTCTGCACAGACATCATTCTGCACAGTGACGCTCAAACAACGGTGTAGATTTGGTTTGATCTTTGGTAGGGACATTTTTTGTCAGATTGCTAAAATAAACACTTGTGTAAGTACACTTGCTCTCTATCTCTCTTTTCTTGTTCATATGTGCACGTGTGCACAAATACACACACATCAGCCTTTAAAATATAACCCAGTTGAGTGAAAGTTAATTTGAGGCAGAAAAAAGTGACTAGTTATAGGCTGCAATCACTTTGTGGCAAAGAGAAAGCTGCCTGATACTGGTTGTATTGGCCCTTTAGAGGTTTTTCTGGTTTATCTGGAACATAAAGCAGGAAAAATATGCTTACTCATTAGAATGATTGCAAAGGGGATCAATTTCTTTATTTCATATGTAACTTACATCCATCAAGTCATGTTAATCCGAGTCTTGTATCCAAATATAAACAATGATAGTAGGCATACCAAATACATATGAACATAGGTAACTTTTAAAAAAATGAGACAAGGACACTATATACAATTTAATATTTTATTTATCATCCATATTTGCCATTACAGCCAAAATAAATGTACTTTAAACATAAATATTTTGCTTCTGAAACTGGCTGGGTAACTGAATATGTGTACATCCAAATTGCTATATTCATAATTGAGTAAATCACCACAGCTCACTGAAAGAAATCGGCATTCGTCACAGGCAAATATTGCCTATAATCATGTAAATATATCCTGTATGGGATACGCATCCAGCCAACCACTGAGTAAAGCCTGATTACCATCTAAACTGCAGAGACTTCCTTTGGCGATTATTCAGTTGCTACAAAGTTTCACAAAGATATAACTTCACTATTACCACAAGGATAAAGTCGTATTTTGCACTTTATAACGGTTTGATCCAGATAACAGCTTAAACAGGCTGTGAGCGCTCCCATGGACGGCAATCAGTTTCTGGGGGACGATCAATAACTTTCTGGCACGACACCTGAATTGATTCATAGGACCAAGGACAGGGCCCACACAGGTGTCTGCTTCAGATGTTTTTGTTCTGGTCTGTTAAAAACATGGTACTGCGCTCTGTGACCACCCTGCATATTATCCTGGTGAAATAAAGTCAAAATCCAGCTGTAAAACATTTCTAAATTGCTTCACAAATGTTAACCCTCTGGTGCATAGCGGTCACTACAGTGGACAGCTACTAAAAAGTAACTTTCTCTTTAATGCATTTGTTTCTATGGTGAAACTGCATATCAGCCTCTCGAGTGCTCTCTGCTGCCATAGTCCTTTGAGGTCAATTCAGTGGTCAGTCATTGTAACTGCAAGTAAATTTCCTCTGACTCCAAGATGGCCGATAAACAGCCCCCCCTGCCGACCACTGCTGGCATATCCTGTCAATCCTTCTATACTGGAAGAGCCCCAGTGGTAAAAAAAACATATGATGATATAGAGTAACGTCTAGGGAAGGATATAATCTGTTTGGAATATGACATTTTTATGTCCAATATGTAGAAAATTATGATTAACCATGTGTCCAATGAAGTGGACATCATGCATCACCCAGTATATTTTTTAACACAAGTCATATAATTGCTTCACTGTTTCTTGTGACTGTTTTGGTTATAAGTCAGTGTATAATTGTTATATTTATAAGATTCATTTCAAATATACATTTTTGTGCAGATTAGCTGTAGTTTGAGTTACTATAATAATTATTTTTATCTTATTTTGTAGCCTTCAAACGCAGCAAAGAATAAGGCAGCTCACAGATTTGTCCAGGAAATTCCGTCCAGCTCCAGTGATGATGAGTGTAGTGACAACAGTGATGATGAGTGGCTGCCAGAGAAGAACAGAGACATAGGAGCTGAGGACGATGGAGATACAGACAGTCAAGATGCAGAAAGTGAGGATGATGAGGGGCAGGATGCAGAGGATGGTCAGCATGATCAGGGAGCTGTGGAAGATGGGCACATGGCACCTGGGCTTGGTAATACTGTCCTGCATCCTTATAGAACTGTGGAGACTCACAATAATGTTTCTCCTGTTGGGGATGGTTTGACACATTTAGGTGTAAGATTCATGGCTATGAGTGTCGTTGGTTTTCTTATTCAGGCCCAAACATTGCGCCTATACAGTGTTGAAATTTCCCAAAAATTGTTGAAATGCTTTTCAAAGCATAAAAAGAAATAAGAGTTTGTATATTTACAATAGAACACAATTTAATTCATTTTTACAATAAGTTCACAATGTTTTATGTTGAGTGCTCAGGCGCATGTAGTCCACATATGAAAAAATCATATTTGTCTTGCATGTCTTGTCTTGTATCCAAATATAAACAATGATAGGCATACCAAATACATATGAACATAGGTAACTTTTAAAAAAAGAGACAAGGACACAAGATATTATTATTATTATTATAGTATTATGACATTCTGCGTCCTCTGTTGGCATGGTGACGCTATTGCTGCCCAGAAAAACTTGCTCAGCAAAATTGTGCGACATCTACAAAATCTGTTCCCTTTCAAAAATTGACATCCTGCTACTTCACCCACAACACCCCCTGTTTAGTGAGCTTCAGCCCCTTCCATCAGGCCGACGACTTCGGGCCCCCAGCTGCAAAAGTAACAGAGTGAGGATTTCCTTTATCCCATCAGTCATAGCACTCTATAACACACACGCAGCTGAAGGGGAACGGGTATGTATGTCTTGCACATAAAAACTCCTGATAGCAGTGCTATAGTCAGTGCTGCACAGTGGAAAGTATATCTCTGGGATGCATTGTGTCTTCTCCCACACTGAATCTCTGTACTCCATAAGCACTGCTGGACGGTGCTGTGTAGTAGTTCTGTGTAGTAGATCTTTCAGATTGCTTTATTCTTCTTAGTCTCTATGTTTCTTTTATTGTGTATGTTAAGTTTTTGTGTAACACTGCAGACCAATTTCTCTCTGGGATAATAGTAAAGTTAATCTTAATCTTAAAAGAGAAAAAGTGCTGGCTGAACCATCTCACGTCGTTGTGGTAGATTCATTCAACATTTCTTTATTCCGCCTCGATGTCCAGCCGCAGCCGCTGAAAATGGCGGTGGTACAGTGCATTTATTCATGAATAAATACATGTTACTTAAAAAAGTTAAAGACTAAAACAGTTCTTTTTACACATAATTTAATAATTTAATTAACAGTGGTATTTATTAATGTATTTAGTTCAGTTCAATTCAATATTTCTAACTTTGTCTGAAAACCTTTTACTACCTTTTATCAATTTCGGGGCTCTGTACATATGCAAATATTATGCAGTTTAATGATGCCAGTGTCAGATTTACCACTCCAACATTTTAGTGAATTACTAAACCATTGGTCTTTGGTTTCATACAGACAGACAAAAGCTGGCGTCTTATCTGTAGCCGGTGAAAATCACTAGCAGATTTTGGTAGCTGTGGCTAGCTAATTATGTGATGTTAGCTTCACGTATTGGACTTTTAATTATTTTTTTATTCTTAACCCTATAACCTGTATAGGACAAGGATAATGAGTATACATTTGATGGGTACATGCATTTGATATATATTGTATACATAAACGATGAAAATTAAAGCTCCATTTCCAGCCATAGGTTAGCATCCTCATCAGTTGATGATGCTGGTAGAAACCTTGTCAATAAGAAGCAGTATATTGTTCTTGTATTGCAGGATAGCTCAGTATTATTGTACAGCAAGCAGAGATGATTAATCATTAAGAATTATTATTAATTGTATTTTCAAACAATAAACAGCTGTTAGTTAGCTTAGCCAACTGGATGCAGGGACACTAGTTAGTTATTCACCACAAAATAATTACAGCACTAGCTCCCCATAAAACCACACGTTGTTTTTACATTTCTGTTTGTATACAGAGGAAACAGATACGATATGTGTTAAGTGATTAGCTTTAGAGGTGCTGATAGGCATATTTTATTTAGACAAAGCCAGCCTTTCTGTTCCCCCTGCTATGTACTAATTAATCTTATGGGTTATGTTATACTATACAGTGCTGCTTGAAACTTTGTTGAACCCCTTAAGAATTTTCTCTATTTCTGCATAAATATGACCTAAAACATGATCACATTTTAACACAAGTCCTAAAACTAGATAAGAGGGAACCCAAATAAACAAATGAGATCCAATCTTACATATTTGTGTGAGGCAAAAATATGTGAACTCTTGCTTTCAGTAACTGGTAACTGGTCACCCCCTTTTGCAGCAATAACTTCAACCAGATGTTTCGTTAACTGTTTATCAGTTCTGCATGTCGGCTTGGAGGAATTTTAGCCCATTCCTCCTTAGTCTCAACTTGGGGACTCTGCCATGCACACCATTGATGTTCAATGTTCTCCTGATAGTGGACTCATGAACATTGACTGTGGCCTCTTCTTAAAAGAAAAAAAGTGCTGACCCCTGGCTGAGCCATCTCATGTCTTTGTGGTAGATTCATTCAACATTTCTTTATTCCGCCTCAATGTCCAACAGCAGCCGCTGAAAATGGCGGTGGTACAGTGCATTTATTCATGAATAAATAAATGTTACTTTAAAAAGCTAAAGATTAAAACAGTGCTTTAAACACATCATTTAATAATTTAATTTAACAGTAGTATTTATTAATGTATTTAGTTCAGTTAGTTAGTTAGTGAAAATTTTAGTGAATTTCTAAACCATCGGTCTTTGGTTTCATACAGACAGACAAAAGCTGGCGTCTTTAGCTGGTGAAAATCACTAGCAGATTTTAGCATCTGCAGCTAGCTAATTACGTAACATTAGCTCCACAGTATGTTACAAACTTTTTAATGTTTTCATTTTTAACCCGAGTAACCTGTATAGGACAAGGATAATGAGTATACATTTGATGGGTACATGCATTTGATATGTTGTATACATAAATGATGATAATTAAAGCTCCATCTCCAGCCATAGGTTAGCATCCTCATCAGTTGATGATGCTGGTAGAAACCTTGTCAATAAGAAGCAGTATATTGTTCTTGTATTGCAGGATAGCTCAGTATTATTGTACAGCAAGCAGAGATGATTAATCATTACGAATTATTATCAATTGTATTTTCAAACAATAAACAGCTGTTAGAGCAGATTTACCACAGTTCAATCCATTCTTTACAATTAAGGTCCTGTGTTTTAGGTTTATGATAAACGTAGACGTGTGTGGGCTCTCGATAGAGTTCCAGTCAGAATAATGTTAAATGTCTTTCTGTGTTTTTAGGTTATAGCTCTTCCAAAATTGGTACATGATTTCTTGAACAAATGAAACCTTGTGTTCACATGTTTCAAATGTAGTTCTGCTTCTGCAATTAGGTGCAATAAATCTTTGTTGGCTTCTGTGAGGTAAAAAGGAAAACAATTTATATTACTTAACCACACCTAGATTAGACATAACAAGGTACTGTATGAAAATCACTTTGTCAAACATTTGAAATACAAAAACTATTACCTTCCTTACATCAAAAATACTTTCAACAGACCATTGTTACTAATTTTTATGCAAGTTGTGCTGAAGTGAAACCCCAAATATTAAAGCTGCTGGTTCTGTCACGCAAAACATGCTGTAAGTCTGGAAATGGTGCTGTGCACCAGCAGGAGTGGATTGTTACAGAAGACATTGCTCAGGTTCTCCTCTTGTGATAATGATGCACTGAGTTTGGTGTTGGTTTGAGTTCATTTAGAAACAGAAACTAATAAAAATACTTCAGGGATGGGGATTATCATTCATTGTCCATCATTGTCTTAATTATATTTATCAATGCTGAAGTAACTTCAAAACTGAAGTTATCGTGCTTGGCCCTAAACACCTTAGAAACACATTATCTAATGATACAGCTACTCTAGATGGTATTACCCTGGCCTTCAGCACCACCGTAAGGAATCTGGGAGTCATCTTTGATCAGGATGTGTCCTTCAACTCCCACATAAAACAAGTTTCAAGGACTGCCTTTTTTCACCTACGTAACATTGCAAAAATCAGGTACATCCTGTCTCAAAATGATGCAGAAAAACTAGTCCACACATTTCTTACTTCTAGGCTGGATTATTGCAATTCCTTATTATCAGGCCCACAACAAGACTTACTTACTTGTGGTTCCTAAAGTCTCCAAAAGTAGAATAGGAGGCAGACTTCAGCTGTCAGGCTCCTCTCCTGTTCAACCATCTTCCAGATTTGGTCTGGGGGGCAGACAGCCTCTCTACGTTTAAGAGTAGGCTTAAAATATTCCTTTTTGATAAAGCTCATAGTTAGAGCTCCATGGTCTGGCAACAGACCACAGAGTTAAGATCCATGGGAATGAAGTCACAAGAATATCAACGTCCACTCAGAGACAGAATTTATATTAGTAAGATTAAACAATTCAGGTTGGATGAAGAACACTCATATAAACTTATTTAATGGCAACTATCTTCAGTTAGTCCACAGAAGCACATAAATAAAATATATTAGTGGAATAGGTGTTAAAGAAAATTTGTCAACCTTTCATGTAAATGCAATCTGCAGATTTTGTACCAAAATTCTGTTATAGCTACATTTTACATTTACAATCAATTTACAACACGTACTGGGAGCAGCGCAGAGACCCTGGCTTCAGTAAAATGGACTTCCCTGTGTTGTGGTGACCTCTGGATTTAACCAAACCTCTCCACTACAACTTCTCATAGAGAGGGAAGTATAAAACTGACCAGAGACCAGCCTCGAAGTGTCCTGACCTGGTTAACATGAATCACTCAATGTCATGGTAATCAAACCAATATGGACTTCCTGCTTCCTCTTTTAGGACTTGTGTTGGTTTTGTTTCCATTTATTATGTTTATCCTTTAGGGTACATTTTTCTCTTGTCATTATCACAGTTGTTATTTACATGGTGTCGGTGTCAGACTAAAGATTTATATCATTATGTTCTGTTGCATCTCAACATTTACCAAAGTGCCTTTTATTGCAGTGCTGCACTCAATCAACTGCTGTAGCAAAAACACTTTTATTTAGAGACTTTAAAAACTGCTCTTTTGGATGATGTCAGTATGGACTACTGGAGAGAAAAGGATCAGGGATGAAAGTGAACTTTTTCAAAAGGTCAAAAGTTGCTCAAGTATTTGTTTATCTTTTTTCTTTTTATAAAGGTATTTATTGAATTTCACATAATTAAAATTTACAAAGAACAGTAATTTACATTAACAATGAAGTGCATACAGTGCCAAAGTGATTTTTTAAAACATCTATAAAGTGCATAGAGTCCAGTAACCCTGTTTAAAGTGCTGTTAGTTCATAAGTCCAGTATGTTCCAGGGGAGGCGCTGAGATTTGTCCATAGTTCTTCTCCTCCGGAGGTCAGTAAGAATCTGTTTGACTACAGTGTCACTGTAGATCACTGTCTGCTGTATTATCATGGCACATCTGGTTTTCCACAATTTTGAACACACCACACAAATAATTAATTGTAACAGTTCAGTATGTTTAGATGGCAAATTATCATCAACAATACAATACACAACAGATTTATAACATAAATTAAAGTGTACACCGACAGCTTTTAGTTTATCCCAGACTTCCGGAACTCTGTAACAGTCCATTAAGAGATGCTGCTGTGTCTCATCATCATTGCAGAAAATCATTGGACATTTTTTGGTAGTAACGTAACAACTCCAAGACACAACAGCTTTAACAGGAAGTCTTCCTACAGACATCAGCCACCGGACGTCTCTAATGCTCTCTGACAGGTTCTTACATTTGAGATTTTTTATCACCTCTGTGCTCTCATTAGTATTTACATTTTTATCATTTATAAACCCACCATATTTAAAATCATTTATTTTATTAGAAATCATTTTACTGGGTAAACCACCCCAGTCTATTTATAGATGTTGGTATTGTGCTGTAAAATCACCATATAATCATTTATAATAAGGGCCATGTCTTGCCCTGCCTCTTCTTTTTTTCCATTTTGATAAATCATCAATCCAGAGAGCATTTCTGATGATGGCAGCAGATATGTTTTTGACAAAGGCTATTTTCAGTCTGTCACCAAGTTCTACTGCACCCAAACCTCCATATTTTTTACTTTTATACATTAAATCTCTCTTGGTTACTTCTCTGGTTGTTCCCCAGATTAAGTTGGCACGCTGTTTGTTTAGCTGGTTTATTATTTTGTTGGGTGGAGGAAAGATATTTGCAAGGAAAAGGAGTTTGGATAGGATGAAGGTTTTGACAATATTTACTCTTGATTTATAATGAGTGTTTTTGTTTTCCCATTTCTTTACCTCTTCTTTAATTTCACACAGTTTTTCCTCCCAGTTTCTTTCACTACATCCACTGTTACAGACGGTTAGACCAAGTATTTGAATTTCTTGTTTGACTTGTATATTATTGTTTTGTTTGTCACCATCAGCTCTGATCCAAACTCCTTCTGATTTGTTATGGTTTAATTTGGCTCCTGAAGCACTTTCATATAAAGCTAAAAGATTAGTTAAAACATTCATTTCTGCTTGATTTTTTTATGCTGACTGTAATGTCGTCAGCATATGCTATAGCTGTGACCTACATAAGTTCCCATAAGACTATTTGTTTAATTAAAGGGCTGATTGCTACAACATTAAAGAGCAGCACTCAGTGGGCAGCCCTGCTTCACACCTCTTTCTACCTCAAAAGGTAGTCACTTCTGTTGTAATGGAGGCAGACATTTCAGAGACCGATATCTTAGAACATGGACAATAAAATGAAGCAGACAGACGCGACAGCCTCACCTTGCTTTGATCAATATCTCACTCCTAAAAAATCAAAAATGTCTCTCTAATAACACTCTAACTTGCCGACTGTCGTAAACTAGCTGCAGACAGTTGGTTAAAGTTTACAACACATCTACACTGTTTCCCTCTCTCGCATCCAAACGGTTAAAAAGCTTTAAAATGTTTCATTTTGGTTAATTTCCATCTGCAATAAGGATTAAAATAAATGTTGTATATCTAGGTATATAGATCAGTACAAGTAGAAGACAAGCAGGCTTACAAACATTATTTTAGCAAACGTTAAATTAAATCATATTTATACAAGATCAATTAAGAATCAATTCAGCCCAAATTTACATTTCAAAACGTAGATTTTAGTTGGATTTTATACCAAGGAAACTAGTAGAATTGTATATCAGCCAGCTGAGTTTTTCAATCAACTCTAGTCTATATCTAATTATCATATTCATTTGTCGTATCATATGACAAATCTTTTCTCTTTCATTCTTTTAAATAACTAGTTATCATATAACTAATTAGCTTTTGTACATATAGTGGAAAATATACCTAAATTTACTCCATTTATTTTAATGATATTAAATGATATTGTGCTTAAAGACACAGCATAGAGGCTATAATGCTTAAAGAAATAATGTGTGGATATTTATATATGCAACTCTCAAGTCTTTTAGCTGATTAGAGTAAATTATTCTTCTGATGGGGAAAAATAAAATCCATTTTATTTCAGAGGAACTGAATAAATATGAGAATACAATGGTTATTTCAACTTAAAGCAGCTATAATCAACATTTTCATATTCACCATGGATGTGTAAAACCAGCAGGAGTTATAGTGAACCTACAAACTACAAAACAACTGGATTTAGTCATGAATCCTGAGTCTTATCTCTGTATATTTGTCATAGTAGAACATGCCTTTAGTTTTGTTTTTACACTTGTCAATGACTCTCTGTTCATTTCCTTCAGTTTGGGATGGGACATAGACCCTGCCTATGAGATAAATGTTTGGCTCACTTCGACTCACTTTTCAACCTTTGAGATCTTCATAAATAAAGAAATGTACACATAACATGACAAAAGCTTGACAATAATAATATCTTTTAATGTAGTAATAGTGTACACAGACATCCCTCTGAATTTTTACATCATGTTGGTCAATTGTTGTCATAATGTTCAGATTATAGCAACGACAAAAAATCATTTGACAGTGAAAATACAGCATTTTATTTTATCTTTGAATCAGAATATGACACATGAGAAAAACATTAAAATTAGTCATATGTGCAAAGAAACTCAGAATAAGTAAAAATGGTTTAAGCTTAATAGGGGTCTAATAATGAATCAGGCAAATTCACTTCAATAACAATAAAATAAATAAAAGTTCATTTAAGTGCTGGAGGTCCATTTTTAACAATATGCAATTCCCTTAAGGTACCCTTCCCTGAGATAGAATGAAAATTCTCTACACATTTAATTACAAAAAATACTGGTAGTTTGTTTTGATATTTCCAAAAATTGAGCAAACACTTACAATACATTTGCCAAAACAATATACATGACATAAATACCCGTTTTTTTTTGTTTTTTTTATCTTCCCAAATGTTCAAACATCGTTTTAGCTACAACATGGCTCAGACATGGATAAATGACATGTTTTTAGTCACTGGCTGGAGGAGCAGATGGTTACTGTGGGCTGGAGGAGGAGGCTGGTTCTGTGGATGACTGGAAGAAGCTGTTAGTGGAGTTTGGTAGAACTTTCAGGTGGAGTGGGACTCTTCAACTTTCTAGTAGAAGAAGTTGGTGTAGGTTCTGGCTGCAGCTGTCTGTCAGAATCCGCAGGTGAAGGCAGCAGTACAGGTAGTTTGCAGAAGCTGGAGGCTGGAGGTGGAGGTTTGGGCTGGAGCTGTCTGCCAGTATCTGCAGGTGGAGGGTGGTGCAGCTTGCTGGCAGATGTTGGAGGCTGGAGGCTGGGCTGGAACTGTCTGCTAGAATCTGCAGGTGGAGGCGGCAGTGCAGGTTGCTGGCAGAGGCTGGTGCTGGACACTGGAGGCTGGAGGTGGAGGTTTGGGCTGGAGCTGTCATAATCTGCAGGTGTAAGCAGATATTTCAGAGATGAGCTGGAAGCATCTGTTGGTGGAGGTTCAGGTTGCAACATTCTGCCACAACCTGTAGGTGGAGGAGGTGGTGCAGTTTGCTGGTTGAGACAGGAGGTGGAGGTTTGGGCTGGAGCTGTCTGCTAGAATCCGCAGGTGAAGGCAGCAGTACAGGTAGCTTGCAGAAGCTGGAGGCTGGAGGTGGAGGTTTGGTCTGGAGCTGTCTGCTGGATTCTGCAGGTGGAGGATTAAGATGAACTTTATTATTATCTCAGAGGGAAAGTTGTTTGCAGTGTGTGCACAAAACCCAACATACACAATAAAAATATTCAAACTAAGAAAGAAAGAGAAACAATCGGTAGTAATCCAAGAAATATTCCACACATGGCATAAATCCTTATTAAAAATACACAAAAAAACTACACAGCACCATCTAGTAGTGCTCATGATGTACAAAGGTTCAATGTGAGAAGACACAATGCAGCCCAGAAATATACATAATACAATACATTCCATGGTGCAGCACTAACTACAATACTGCTGTGAATACTAATGCTGTGAATGAGTTTTATGTGCAAGACATACATACCTGGTGTAGGTGTAGGTGGAGATTCAGTCTGCAGCTCTCTGCCAGAACCTGCAGGTGGAGGGTGGTGCAGCTTGCTGGCAGATGTTGGAGGCTGGAGGCTGGGCTGGAACTGTCTGCTAGAATCTGCAGGTGGAGGCGGCAGTGCAGGTTGCTGGCAGAGGCTGGTGCTGGACACTGGAGGCTGGAGGTGGAGGTTTGGGCTGGAGCTGTCATAATCTGCAGGTGGAAGCAGATATTTCAGGGATGAGCTGGAAGCATCTGTTGGTGGAGGTTCAGGTTGCAACATTCTGCCACAAACTGTAGGTGGAGGAGGTGGTGCAGTTTGCTGATTGAGGCAGGAAATGGAGGTTTGGTCTGGAGCTGTCTGCTGGATTCTGCAGGTGGAGGGGGTGGTGCGGCTGCTGCTGAAGGTTACAATACATTCCATGATGCAGCACTAACTACAATACTAATGCTGTGAATGAGTTTTATGTGCAAAACATACACACCTGGTGTAGATGTAGGTGGAGATTCAGTCTGCAGCACCCTGCCAGAACCTCCAGGTGGAGGCGATGGCTGCATCCCAAATCTCCACCTGTAGCCTTTGCCAGCAACTTGCAGATGTAGACGGCAGCTGCAGGTTGCTGGCAGAGGCTGTTGGTGGAGATTCAGTCTGCAGCTCTCTGCCAGAATCTGCAGATGGAGGCGACAGTGCAGATTGCTAACGGGGGCTGTAGGCGGAGGTTTGGGTTGCAGTTGTCTGCCAGAATCTGCAGGTGGAGGTGGCGGTGCAGATTGCTGGCAGAGGCTGCAGCTGGAGGTTCAGGTTGTTGTTTGGAATTTGGCTGGAAAAGGTTTTAGGTGGAGCATGTGTTTGCAGCTATCTGCTGTCTGCAGGTGGAGCCTAGGACAGCAGATGGCTGGTGTCAGTTGGAGGCACAGTTTAGATCTGATGGAGGCTGAAACAGGCTATTGGTGGAGGACGAAACAGGGCACTTTGGGTGGTTTGCAGAGGAGGCTGTAGATGAAGGTGTCTGTAAATTTCTTAGGTGGAGACCCAGGCTGCAGCTGTCTGCCACAGTCTGCAGGTGGAGGCGGCAGTGCAGATTGCTAACAGGGACTGCAGGTGGAGGTTTGGGTTGCAATTGTCTGCCAGAATCTGCAGGTGGAGGCGATGTTGCAGATATCTGGTAGAGGCTGTAGGTGGAGGCCTGGGATACAGCTGTCTGCCACAATCTGCAGGTGGAGGCGGTGGCTACAGGTTTGTGGCAGAGGCTGTAGGTGGAGGATTAGGCTGCAATTGTCTGCCAGAATCTGCAGGTGGAGGCGACGGTGCAGATTGCTAACAGAGGCCACAGGTGGAGGTTCGGGTTGCAGTTGTCTGCCAGAATCTGCAGGTGGAGGTGGCGGTGCAGATTGCTGGCAGAGGCTGCAGGCGGAGGTTTGGGTTGCAATTGTCTGCCAGAATCTGCAGGTGTGGGCGGCTGTGCAGATTGCTGGTAGAGGCTGTAGGTGGAGGCCCGGGCTACAGCTGTCTGCCAGAATCTGCAGGTGGAGGCGGCGGTGCAGATTGCTGGCAGAGGCTGCAGCTGGAGGTTCAGGTTGTTGTTTGGAATTTGGCTGGAAAAGGTTTTAGGTGGAGCATGTGTTTGCAGTTATCTGCTGTCTGCAGGTGGAGGCTAGGACAGCAGATGGCTGGTGTCAGTTGGAGGCACAGTTTAGATCTGATGGAGGCTGAAACAGGCTATTGGTGGAGGATGAAACAGGGCACTTTGGGTGGTTTGCAGAGGTTGTAGATGAAGGTGTCTGTAATTTTCTTCCAGAATCTGCAGGTGGAGCTTGAGCCTGCAGGTGGAGGCTGGAACAGCAGATGGAATCAGGTTGGATGTGTAACTGGAAAAGAGTTCAGACAGAAGCTGCATTTACTGATGAAACAAGACAATTCTACTCATTAAGAAAACTTAAAACTACAATATTATTTACAGATTTGATCTTATTGAACTATTCTAATGTCTTTAACTATTTACACACTACTGATACTTTCAGTTCAGTTTCGTTTCTTAGCCCTTTTTTTTGGTGGCTGCTCAGGCTGTGGTTCTCTTGAAATGTCAACATCAAAACGGGGAGGATAGACTCCAACCCCGTATGATACGTCAACATTCTCAAGCCCGTCTTCATTGGCTGATGTCGTAATCGTGGGACGATTCAGCCTCTCCCACAGCTTCTGCTTGATACGACGGCCAAGCACCAAAGTGTACGGACGCAAGCGGCCGTTCTTGTATCTGTAAAGATATAAAGAAACAAACATTTAATAATCATGATATGTGGGATTAAAAAGCTTTTATATATTGAAAAAATGACCAATAGATTTTAAGTGATAATAAAAATGTGACAATGATTTAATTGAAAGAGTCATGATTTTTCACACATACTTCAGCATGTCATCTACCACTTCATGGTAGATCTGCTGGTACTCTTCTACTGAGCGGTTGTGTATCATCAGAGGGCCGTCATCTTGCAGGGGAGCAGCGGAGGGCCCGGGGCTGACGGGGGCCACATTTGAGACCGCTGGCAGGTCGGCAGGTGGAACGGTGGACCGAGGGATCAAATTCAGAAACCCTGGAATGTCAGCAGCTGGGCTGGAGGGCCGAGGAGTGGACGCCAAAACCTCTGGGGGTTCAGCAGAAGGTTTGGAAGGACGGGCCACAGAGGTCCGCTTCCTCTTCTGGGGAGGTTTGGCAGCAGTAGCAGAGTGCTGCTGCTTCTGCTCCTGGGGAAGTTCAGCAGAGGATACTTTTTCAGTCTCACAAGAGAAAAATCTGTGTTAGATGCACTGATGAAGACTTTTCAAAAGTAACAAACCCTTCACAATTTACAGGACTTTAGAGGTATAACCCTTAGTTTATTCAAGTCTGGATGCAGGAAGAATTTAATTTCTTTGATTTTTTTTATAATTCTTAAATAGTAAATGATGAAATGTTTTGTAAGGCTTTAAAAAAAAGAAACTTCAAAAGTCTAACCTGGTCATTCCTGCAGCATGGACACTTGCTCGGGGCACTTGCCCGGCGTGCAGAGATTCTCCTGCTTCTCGAGTAGTTGTGGTCTTGCAGGGCAATGGACACATTACACTGCAACAATACACACGTTAGAACAAGGCTCCACAAGTACAGTAAATGCAACAAAAGGCACTGAATAATGTGAGTTTCATTTCACCATTTCTGCAAAAAATTGAACTTTCCCCCTCAAAATGAGGGAAAGTTCTGTTCCCTAAAATGTTCCTATAAACAGAGCCAGGAGACCCCAGAGAAAACATTATCTGCACTCTCTGTGCAGTGTGTACCCTTTTTCTGTGCTGCAGATTTGCAATGGTAACCTGAATAAATGTATTTAATTAAGAATATGCAACTTGTAAGTACAAAAATGAAATAATGAAGGTCTTTTAAGACCTTCATTATTTCATTGTGACACAGGGGTCTTCTTCAGGACAGAGCCTTAAATCAATATGTTGCCATACTGTCTGAAAATATAATGTCACATATCTGCTGGGAATTATATACTAACTTCAGGTACTCCAGTGCTGCAGTTAAATTCAGCTGGGAGCTGGGCGATATTAATGATCTTATTAGATATATTAGATAATGACATTATTGTCAGTGAGGCAGTGATTTTCGTTATTTTATGCGCATCTTTGTTCATTTTTAATGAATATACAGTATAAATGGAGCTGGTACAGTCCAGTACTGACAATGTGCATCACTGCCGTAAAATAACACGCACATGCGTGTCATTCATAGTTAATCCGAATTTGCCCTTCAACATATTATTTTTATCATGTGACCCCGGGTTGGGGGAGTGTTCATGTCAGAGCCTTTTGGAAAAACATCAGTGACCTTTGAGGGCTCTGAAAGTCTCGACGGTAAAATACATTGAAAACACCACCGACTTTCAAAGTGTTCAAATCTCACATTTTCCATGATGGAAGTTTGCTTTCTCTTTCTCGTCAGTCTCAGTGAGTCTTTAGTCCTTAACAGGATGTAAGAAGTCCTCAGCAGAAGCGTTTATTTGGAAGAAATCGTCGAGTGAAAGTTGGGAAAAAACTTTTCTTGACCGTTTGGTTTTGTTTGCGTTTGAATGAGGATCATATAGAAATGATGCACCTGGAGATAAAACATAGCAACCATGGAATCCTCAGCGTCCATTTTGTACACATCTGTTTTTACAGTCACATCTTACCTCTGTAATCTAAAGTTGTATCCAATCAACCTGCACAAGGCCTGAGATCAAGTCCATATCTAACTATGAAGAAATGTTTAGATCTGACTCAGACTTTAGATCCTGTCATACTCTCCTCTATGGCAATACGTTTGGTTTCAGGCTTAAGGCCTAAAGTATTTGAACAGCTCCTTATGTGATTACTATATCAGAGCAGGCTCCTGCGACATTTTAATATGACTAATAGGCTAAATTGCAAGATTTTTCAAACAGGTTCTAGTCTATTTAATCTGGGTTGCCACCTCTTGCGCTTTTTGCGCCCTTGTTGAGGCGCTGTCCGCTCTCACACCACCCAAACAAATCTCACGCCAAATAAGTCCCTCCTGGATAAAACATAGAGCTATATGGGTTTCATGGTCACACAGGACAACGTCTGATCGTCGGGCTTTTTCCCATCTCAGCGCAGACATTGGTCCATAAACATTACAGAGAGTGTAAAAGGCAATTTTAAATGGCTTTAATTGACCGAGGCGCACACACAGAGACCTCTCCAAAATCATAAAACACCTTTTTATGTATGTTACGTTTTGTCTGTTTTACTATCTCTACTATTTTACATATATTATAATGTCCGTCAAATTCAACTTTTGATGTGATGCAGAGTCTGTGACGGGTTACATTAATGAGTTTTACCAATAATGTGGTTCACTGAGCGTAATCCGTTTTTTCCCCTTTTTTGCAGAAACGTCAATACTTCTGTTTGTTCCCTGCAATGTTTGTTAGTATTCTTTCCTTTAAGTTCATGAAATAGCCTACTTGTAGCTAATATACAGCAGCAGATACGTGCGTCTCCGAGACGTGCCATGCGCATTTTACGCACGTGGCACAGCACCGATCATTTCATTCCTATTTTTTATCCCCCAAAAGGATCAGTGAGGATCTAACGTTAATTGATCTTCAGTACTTTTTACACCTCAGACAGGCTTGCTGTTACACACTGATTCCAGGTTTATCCGGTAAAAACATTTGGAACATTTCTACTGAAGAAATCATTCCTATGAAAACTGTCCATAGTCACTTCTGTTGTAATGGAGGCAGACATTTCAGAGACCGATATCTTAGAACATGGACAATAAAATGAAGCAGACTGACGCGACAGCCTCACCTTGCTTTGATCAATATCTCACTCCTAAAAAATCAAAAATGTCTCTCTAATAACACTCTAACTTGCCGACTGTCGTAAACTAGCTGCAGACAGTTGATCAAAGTTTACAACACATCTACACTGTTTCCCTCTCTCGCATCCAAACGGTTAAAAAGCTTTAAAATGTTTCAATTTGGTTAATTTCCATCTGCAATAAGGATTAAAATAAATGTTGTATATCTAGGTATATAGATCAGTACAAGTAGAAGACAAGCAGGCTTACAAACATTATTTTAGCAAACGTTAAATTAAATCATATTTATACAAGATCAATAGAAACACAGAATAAGTAAAATGGTTTAAGTTTAATAGGGGTCTAATAATGAATAAGGCAAATTCACTTCAATACAATAAAAGAAATAAAGGTGCATTTAAGTGCTGGAGGTCCATTTTTAACAATATGCAATTCCCTTAAGGTACCCTTCCCTGAGATAGAATGAAAATTCTCTACACATTTAATTACAAAAAATACTGGTAGTTTGTTTTGATATTTCCAAAAATTCAGCAAACACTTACAATACATTTGCCAAAACAAATACCCGTTTTTGCTGTGAATGAGTTTTATGTGTAAGACATACATACCTGGTGTAGGTGTAGGTGGAGATTCAGTCTGCAGCTCTCTGCCAGAACCTGCAGGTGGAGGGTGGTTCAGCTTGCTGGCAGATGTTGGAGGCTGGAGGCTGGGCTGGAACTGTCTGCTAGAATCTGCAGGTTGCTGGCAGAGGCTGGTGCTGGACACTGGAGGCTACTGGTGGAGGTTTGAGCTGGAGCTGTCATAATCTGCAGGTGGAAGCAGATATTTCAGAGATGAGCTGGAAGCATCTGTTGGTGGAGGTTCAGGTTGCGAGATGGAGGTTTGGTCTGGAGCTGTCTGCTGGATTCTGCAGGTGGAGGGGGTGGTGCAGGTCACTGGAAGAGGCTGCTGCTGAAGGTTACAATACATTCCATGGTGCAGCACTAACTACAATACTAATGCTGTGAATGAGTTTTATGTGCAAGACATACACACCTGGTGTAGATGTAGGTGGAGATTCAGTCTGCAGCACCCTGCCAGAACCTCCAGGTGGAGGCGATGGCTGCATCCCAAATCTCCACCTGTAGCCTTTGCCAGCAACTTGCAGATGTAGACGGCAGCTGCAGGTTGCTGGCAGAGGCTGTTGGTGGAGATTCAGGTTGTTACAGTCTATCAGAATCTGCAGGTGGAGGTGGCAGTGCAGCTTGCTGGCAGAGACTGAAGGCTGGAGGTTCAGGTTGTTGTTTGGAATCTTTTTGGAAAAAATGAGGAGAGTCGCAGCAAGAGATTCAGAGTGTGGAAGGAATTTGACAGACTCAGAAGAAGAGTCACTGTCCAGAGGAACCAAGAGGAAGTCAGTGAAGTCACCATCTGAAACAGTGTGTTTCAGATGGTGGGATGAGTTTGCTTCCAGCGACTCTGAAGAAGACTCACTGCCTGGGAGCTCTAGCAAGAGGGGAAGCAATGAGCAGTATGAAGAAGCGTGAAAAGTGTCGACACCTTCTACAAACAAATAAAATCCCATGTACTCCAAGCTCACAAACCAAATGCAAGAAAAAGTAACAGACAGATGGAACCATTAACAAATCACCAGCCCACTCTTAGCCCCCATCAGATGAAAAGGTAAAAAAGGTAAAATGATACAAGATACAACTAAATATCTGTTGCTGACCAGCCAACTGATGGTGGGATGGTACAAAAGAGATGTGCCATCCTGAAATGTTTAAAAGTGAACACGAACAGATGCAATTAAATCTTTAAGATACAAGATTTACAGAGACACTTATAATAATGACATGCATGTAAGAAGAATTTGGAAGTTTGCACACGTTTGTAGAGTCTGGGGTCCTCAACCTGAACATCTAACCATTATGATGTATACTGGTACATTTTGTTATGTGATTTGGCAGTTGTAGCAGGAAATATTAGCTGCAGTAGGATAGCTTTGCAGTCTTGTGTTTACTTTAAAATGTTTCCAAGATGTTGTTGGTTAAATAGCACCACACCACTTAATGTAAAGCAACAGTAATTCCACAAGATGGCACTGTTTTACTTCCCTTCACATACATGATTCTGCCCTATATTTGCAACATCACTGCATCCTCATTTGATCACACCAAGTTTGTCTTGTTTGTGATTGTTTGCTGCATAATTTTCAGCCTCTGAAATGTGAACTCGTTGATGAGGCTGGCCCTACCTGCCATGATACTCATTAAGCCACACTTGGGTCCTCATCAGACTTGTTATGTAGTTGTATATTTTGTCTGAACTTACATGTCAGAGACTGTTCCTCATATTTATTACTTT
Source organism: Scomberomorus guttatus (assembly GCA_038419695.1). Classification (NCBI taxonomy): domain Eukaryota; kingdom Metazoa; phylum Chordata; class Actinopteri; order Scombriformes; family Scombridae; genus Scomberomorus; species Scomberomorus guttatus. The sequence goes on from CM076461.1 coordinate 23,490,617, forward strand.
CCTACCACCTTCAACCAGTCTATAGCTGACGTCATGATATCCAACTGTTGACCCACACTGGACTAGAACAACCTCCACACTTTTCTCTATAACCTTGAGACTACACATCATTGAGTCCTGAAGTTCTATGGCAAAATTCAATCATCCCACATATTTGGTAAGAACAGCTATGACATGATGGTTTTCTCACAAATTTCACTTGATCCTCTGTATTTTGGGCTTGCGTGTGAGGTGGTGAGAGAAGGAGTGAGAAAAATAGGGTGTGTGTCTATGAATCTATGAGTCTTTTTTTTAACCTTTATTTATTCATGGGAGTTTCTCTGACAGCAATGCTTTGCAAATCTTTTTCAGGAATGCCCTGATCACATTCACACAGTTGCACATTCATACCTGGAAGCTGCTGAGACAACCACAGTTTGATCTGCCAGCCACTCAGCAGCTACTGGAGAAGTTGAGGTTAAATGCCTTGCACAAGGGCACCTCAGTGGTGGTAATGAAGTAGGAGGAAGCATCTGCTGTCCAGATTTATCCTGTAGGTCTGGGGGATTGAACCGGCGACCCTCCGGTCACAAGTTGTGCACAGGATCATGTGTGTATAGGCAAAGGTCATTGCTTGTTTTGTTGAGGCACATCTGTATACACTCTGTGCATCTTTAAAAACATAAATAAATTTTAATAAAAATGTAAAACTTCTACTTCCAGGGGTGTAATGTTTTCTGGTACTTACATTTTACTTGAATATTTACACTTTATACCTACTCCACTACATTTTAGAGGGAAAAATTATACTTTTAACTCTATAAGTTACTGACTAGCTACTTAAGTTAAAATTTCACACACAAAATATGATACATTATAAAATATGATGCATTGTTATCAAACCATCCAATAAGTATATAAAGTAGTTAAAATCAGCTCGACCTTGGCATCAACATTAAAGGGCTAATTGCACATTTATGCATCAGTAATAATAATCCAATTATGCTGCATAATGAGCACTTAAGTACATTTTTACTGATGATACTTCTGTAGCCTTCTTCTAATTAAGTAAAAGGAATACTGAATACTTTTCTCATCACTTTAACCTTCCTCTTGTGTTAGGGTCGGCACCGACCCGTTTTAGTTTTAGAATGCATAAAAGAATCACTTAAAATTTGTTTATTGCATAAAGGCTTTTTGACTTTGTCAGGAACCTTGATTTCAACAAAATTAAACAAAACAATTTTTTTCACTACATTATAAAATGCTCTGGTTGAAATTATGTCCTTTGTGGTGTTAGGGTCGGTTTCGACCTGGTTATAAAAATAAGATTATAAAGCAATAATTAGAGCCATAAATTGAAATCATCAGTGACAGCCACCTCCTCTCCCAATCATGTGAGCTTCAGGGGATGCTCATTTGTCCAGTATAGCTGCAAAAAAACAAAACAAACAAAGACGGGAATGTCCAGACATGTGAGGTCACTTCACTCATTTGACTTGCAGAGGGCACATCTCTAATTTGCAGCATGCACAAATGAAAAGAATATTTACGGTGAGCTTAGTTCTAGATAACATTTTTGGAGAAAATGAGGCAGAAGACACAGATCAGCATAGCGATGCAGAGGAGCAAGTTTCTGAGGAAGAGGACAATGTGGAGTACCAGCCAGAAGACACAGACACATCTGAGTCTGATGAGGAGGTCACTGGTGCTGAGGCTGCTCCTGCTGATCACCTAATTCATTGAAAGTCTCTAATGACTGTTATGTGTCCATAGTTGTGCCAGATTACATTTAACATTCTCTTAACATTATCCCTGGAAACAGGATCCATACGTCTCATTGCTTTCTGTACACAGGTGGCCGGTCCAAGTAGTCTCACTTGTAGGTCTGCATGTCTCTCACTCACACAGGCTCACACACACACACACACACACACACACACACACACACACAAGCATGTTCTTGCACACAGAGACTTTTACTCTGATTTAGCTTTCTAATAGTTTTGGAAGTAGTAATTGATTTCTATTGATTTCTATTGGTTTGATTTGTTTGATTGGTTGTTGTTTGTTTGAACTTGCAAATCAATATTTTGTGTGTTGTGTGACCTGTTCTGTGCTTCAATGTGTTTATATTAAGTTCTATTGCTGACAAAAATAATTTTTTTTTGCATTTTCTTGAAGAAAATATATATGGGTCCAGAGACCCACACCAAAAATATTAAACCCAACATTTTCATGGTTTCAGCCGAATCGACGCTTCCTATTGGTGCTCTGGGTAGATATGGGCGGGGCTAAACAAGTGCCTTTACCAAAACAAGCAGCGTGCGTGCACCGACACGAGCTAGGAGCAGCTGGCAGCGAGGAAAAGTTTGACCAGTCAGAAAACGAATGGACCGACAAACACGAACCTAAATTAACAACAGAGACACAGCTGGGGCGTCAGGTAGGGAAGTGTCACCGCATACAGCTGATACTGCAAATTCAAAACTTCTTTACTCAAACTTTTTTGCGTGAAACAACAAGCTGTAGTAGACAAGCCCATACTTGAAGCTGTTACCTTTGATTTTTGCCATAAATACGTTGTGTTTCTTTCGTGGTATTTGTTCCTGGCCTTCACAGAATGACCTTACAACATTTTAGCTCAAGGCCTGAAGTAGCATGGGACAGAAAAACACAATAAGACACAATGGAAAAGGACGTGGTCTCATTCAGTCGTCTCATTTAGCCTATAAATTATGACAACCATAAAGATGCTATTGCAGGTGTGGGGAAGTGCATGGAAAAGTCTCAAATCCTATAAAGCAGAGGCAACAAAACAGTAAAACAGGAGAGGTTAAAGCTCGAAACTCACCAGATTTACTCAACACTCTCCATTGTGAGCTTCACAGAGCTGGTATTTATGACAGGGCTTTCATTTGCTTGTATCCAGGCCCACCAAACGATATCAGTTAACCTTGGACTACTGCCGAGAAATGGAAAAAGGGGAACTGATCATCAGTTATTGTTCATCCATTTTCTTGCACCAGGATTGGTTAAAGTGCATTTTTGTGAAAGTAAGTTGATGACTGTTAGCGCCTGTTGGGCGTTGTGGTTAATCTTACAGTATATGAAGCAATTTTATGGAAACATTAACTGTGAGCAGCACACTGTTCCCGCATTATGTTCCTATATATTCAGAGTTATGGGGCATGCACTCTGCACCACAATGAACTGAAGCCTTTTCTGTTAATTCCATTGGTAGGGCAGGGTATCAAACCTCAGTACTTTTCTGACACTGGATGTCTATTCAGATTTGTCAAATTGTTGTTTTGCTTCTATGATCATGGTAGTAGATAGTACCTGCTTCATCCCTAATGAAGTGGACAGTTTCCACACAGCTCAGGGCTGGGTATGGCAGCATATGAGGTCAAAGTATCATCCTACTCCATAGTCAGGTCTTTGTATTTATTGAAAGATCTTCCCTACAAGTTTAATTGAATTGATGCTTGACACCAAGGGAAATGAGTTAGATGTTTTCATGTTTACTTTGCAGAGCGAATGATGTTTTTTTTTTTTGTACGCATGTCTGTGTTTCACCCACTAGGCCGACTGTTAGAGGTTGATGATGGACTCCCACAGTGAGACCAAAAAGATGAGCTCTTACCTCCCCTGCAACCCCTCCTATGAAGAGACCCAGACAAATGGCTGCCAGGCCCCACCCAAAGGCCCAGGTACACACACAATAACATGTTGTACTTGATGTGAATACAAGTTTAAGTCATAGGTGTGTCAATAGTTTTTTAAAGCGATTATATTTGACTTCATTTAAATGTTTATAGAGGGTGTACCTGCCTGGTATGTGAATTCAGGTACAATAGGGCTCATCCCTACAGCTTACATTCCCCTGGCTTCCCCTGGAGTCTCCATAACCACTTGTATCTAATATAAATATTGGTTGTGCTTTTAATGAAAATACAAATATGATGTGAAACACTTTGCTTTAATTGTACTGGCTCTGGCTCAATTGGACTTTATTGGTATTGTAAATTAAAACTGCTATAACCTTGGCAGGTCATGGCAGGACGAACAACATTTCTCAATAACTGAGTATGCAGTGACTTCGCAACCATGATAAACGTGTGAGACCAGCTTTACAATGTGAATGCCGTTGTACCAATGTCTCCACTCACTGCTAAGAAGAAGTAAGGTGTAGTTAAAATGTCATGATACCTTACATATAGAATAAAGATCCTAATCAGTCCCAGTCTGTAAAGTAAGGAGAAAAAATAGCAGTGGTAAATTGATGCTTTGTGTCAGCTGGTATCCTGAGTTTAAGAAATCAGGATCAGGATTGAAACAGTGGGATGCTCTTAGTTATATAGCTCTTATATAGTGTGGAATATGCCTGATTTATATTATATAGAACCAATTTTAAATATTTCTGGAAGAAACTTGAGATAGGAACTACAATCACATTACAGTAGCTAAAAATCCTGTTACAAGATCAGTACAGTCCAACATGTTGAAATATTATAACCCTGTTATTAGATAATGTCACTTATGGAGGACTGAGAAAGGTGGTACAGTGCAGCCATCAAAGCAAATAACTTTATAGGACCCTGCAGTTTGCAGCTGCGCCTCTGTTTTTCTTGTATGTTGTGCAATAATAATTGAATTAGAACAAAAAGAAAAGGGAAAAAATAGGGTGATTGCATTTATATGTTAGCACTTAAGTGAACAGCCAATTATAAAAGCCTCTGCTGGTTTAGATAATTACCATAATTACAGTGTGGTGTCCTGATAGCTGTTCAAGGAATTTAACAGCAATACTGTACTGTACAGTATAACAAAGTGATAACAGTGACGTTTACAACTACTCATAACTATATCATATAAAATATCATATATATTGAAAGTGGTGGCAAACAATTCTTTGAAAAGTGTGTTTTGTTTGTTTTTAGAATTCCTGTGATTTATTGATGCAATCTGGCCCACGCTCAAACACAGAATGAAGTCCGTTTTAATCTTGGTTTCTTTGCTGTGGCCAAGGACTAGACACAACACGGCGTTATAACATATTTAATGTTTTGTTTAATTTATATAATGGTTTATGTAGTGCTCAATGTGGAACAACCTACTGCTCAATGTCAACAAAACCAAGGAGCTGATTGTTGATTTTAGAAAAAAGGAGGCAAAGACACACACCGCTGTCTACATCAGTGGAGCTGAGGTGGAGCAGGTGAACAGTTTTAAGTTACTGGGAATCAGCATCACAGAGAACCTGTCATGGACATCACACATCTCCACCCTATGGTATTACCCTGGCCTTCAGCACCACCGTAAGGAATCTGGGGGTCATCTTTGATCAGGATATGTCCTTCAACTCCTGCATAAAACAAGTTTCAAGGACTGCCTTTTTTCACCTACGTAACATTGCAAAAATCAGGTACATCCTGTCTCAAAATGATGCAGAAAAACTAGTCCACACATTTCTTACTTCTAGGCTGGATTATTGCAATTCCTTATTATCAGGCTGCCCCAACAAGTCTCTAAAGACTCTCCAACTGGTCCAGAGTGCAGCTGCACGCGTACTGACGAAAACTAGAAAAAGAGATCATATTTCTCCCATTTTAGCTTTGCTGCACTGGCTTCATGTAAAATCCAGAATAGAATTTAAAGTCCTTTTCATCACCTACAAAGCTTTTAATGGTCAGACACCATCGTATCTTAAAGAGCTCATAGTACCCTATTACCCCACTAGAACACTGAGCTCCCAGAAGGCAGACTTACTTACTTGTGGTTCCTAAAGTCTCCAAAAGTAGAATAGGAGGCAGACTTCAGCTGTCAGGCTCCTCTCCTGTTCAACCATCTTCCAGATTTGGTCTGGGGGGCAGACAGCCTCTCTACATTTAAGAGTAGGCTCAAAATATTCCTTTTTGATAAAGCTCATAGTTAGAGCTCCATGGTCTGGCAACAGACCACAGAGTTAAGATCCATGGGAATGAAGTCACAAGAATATCAACGTCCACTCAGAGACAGAATTTATATTAGTAAGATTAAACAATTCAGGTTGGATGAAGAACACTCATATAAAACTTATTTAATGGCAACTATCTTCAGTTAGTCCACAGAAGCACATAAATAAAATATATTAGTGGAATAAGTGTTAAAGAAAATTTGTCAACCCTTCATGTAAATGCAATCTGCAGATTTTGTACCAAAATTCTGTTATAGCTACATTTTACATTTACAATCAATTTACAACACGTACTGGGAGCAGCGCAGAGACCCTGGCTTCAGTAAAATGGACTTCTCTGTGTTGTGGTGACCTCTGGATTTAACCAAACCTCTCCACTACAACTTCTCATAGAGAGGGAAGTATAAAACTGACCAGAGACCAGCCTCGAAGTGTCCTGACCTGGTTAACATGAATCACTCAATGTCATGGTAATCAAACCAATATGGACTTCCTGCTTCCTCTTTTAGGACTTGTGTTGGTTTTGTTTCCATTTATTATGTTTATCCTTTAGGGTACATTTTTCTCTTGTCATTATCACAGTTGTTATTTACATGGTGTCGGTGTCAGACTAAAGATTTATATCATTATGTTCTGTTGCATCTCAACATTTACCAAAGTGCCTTTTATTGCAGTGCTGCACTCAATCAACTGCTGCAGCAGTTATGCAAAAACACTTTTATTTAGAGACTTTAAAAACTGCTCTTTTGGATGATGTCAGTATGGACTACTGGAGAGAAAAGGATCAGGGATGAAAGTGAACTTTTTCAAAAGGTCAAAAGTTGCTCAAGTATTTGTTTATCCAGTCAACATCATGACTCCAGGGTCACAACCTTGTGATCACATGTTCTCTTTATAAAAGAGTGACTTCAGCCTTTCAGTATGCTGCCTTGTTATAATCCTGTCATGACTGTCAGGGACTGTGGATACAATTTATCACTGAGGTAAACAGCAATAATACTCCACATTCAAAGAAGGTAATAAACTGTACAATGAATGGACAAGTTATGCTGCGTCACACTGTGTTTGTTTTTGTATGAGTGAGGGTTAAGCCACAATTTTGGTTGGTTGTTAGTTTCTGTCATTACTAAAAAATGAGAAAGGCTCTCCAAAAGGTAATGATCACCAACTATCACTCCTTTGAAATGATTTTAAGTGAAAGATACTGTAAGAATTGTGATATTAGGATTTGATTTAATAGTAAAGCAACACAGAAAACCAGCATATAAAAGAACCACCTTGCTACTTTCCCAAAAATTGATCACTGTTGAAATTAAATTGTTGTTGAACACCAGTCAAGACAGTTAAAAGCACTGAAAGAGAATATTACCTTACTAAATAATTGAATGATGACAAATATATAAACAGAACATTTAGTTAGATTTTTTATTACTTAGGCCAATTATTTTAGGTCAGTTGTGCAGTGGCTATAGCCTATCCCAGCTGACTTTAAGCTGTGTGATAGACTGGCAACTTGTTCATGATTGTACACTCTGAACAGGTCGCCAGTCTATCACATATAGACTGACAACCAATCACATACGCATTCACACCTATGGGGCAATTTAGTGAGGCCAATTAACCTAATCTGCATGTCTTTGGGACTGTAGGAGGAAACCGGAGCACCCGGAGAAAACCTACCTGGCACGGGGAGAACATGCAAACTCCACACAGAAAGACTCCAGCAGGTTCTTATTAAAATCTGCTAAAATCTGCTTCCTGTTAGGTAACAGTGCTAACCACTGCACCTCCGTGCCAGCCTAAGGACCACTACCGCACCATTTTCCTAAGGATCTTCTCCAGTGGGGTCCTGTCTTTCACTGGGATCACCTTATTCCACAGGCCGGTAAACTCCCTTTGGTGGACAAGTGTCTGGAGCATCTTATGTCCGTATTGCCTGTACAGAAATACATTTCTCAGTTAGCATTTCAGAGTATGAACAGAAAGATATAAGACTAAGACTGAAAGACATTTTTCACAAGAACCACTAACATTAGATCAAACTTAGTTACCCACCTGACTTCTGGTGCAGCATCCACGGACATTTTACCCACAGCAGACAGGAAACGCTCTGCAAAGGTCTTCCCTCCTGTCAAGATGCGCTCCTCCCCGACAACTTCTCCCAGCTGGTGGAGGTGCTGGGCTGTGCTCCCCCTCACTGCAGCACAAAGGTGACTGAGAAAGAACAAAGACAGACAGGGAAATGTGAGAATAATCCTGCGACTATGTTTCATTTCATTTACTTTAAATGTTGCTTGTACTACACTTCCCACTAAATTCCGATCACTGTATCTCCTCTTACCTCAGCCCTGTGTTGAGTAGAGCGGGAATGACTCTTCCAGGACTGCACCCGTCCACCAGCGCATCCAAGGCGAGGTTGGCGTGCTGGTGAATGAAGCTGTTGGTTGTCGATGCCAGCTTCAGCAGCAGGGTGCGTCCTGTCCTCTCTGCCTCTGGATCCATGGCCTTCCCCAGGTTGATGTGGAGTTCAGCTATTGTCTCCATGGCAGCACACGCCACACTAGACCGCAGATTGTTCACCTAGATAAAAAGAAAGAACATCAGTCAGTACTTCTGCGTGCACAGTAAAGGTAGATGCACTTGTAAAAAAATGAGAACTGCTTGTAACACAAAGACAAACAGAGACAAAGAGGAAAATGTCTACGCTACCTCTTCTACGACGGCCAGGCAGACTTCATGCAGTTTAGTCTGCGGAAGTTGTGGATGGTGTTTGATGAGAGCTTGAACAGATTTCAGTCCATCCATTTTCTTCATCCTGTATTTAGATGACAAACATTTTTGAAAAGTGTTAATCATTGCTTCAGAAACAAATGCTGCTGAATAAACTGTTTAAAATCTTTCTCTACACTTCTGTAGTGTCGGTGTCTTACCAGTCATCCGATTTGAGCTGCTCGAAGCAGAGGGAGAGGCTCTCTGCAGGCATGGCCAGAGGCTGGAGCTCATCCTGGCACGCTCTTTTGTCAGCCTTTAGGGGGCGGAGGTTTGTCCCGCGACGAGGTTCCCTCTTAGGTGGGGCAGCTTTTGGTGGAGGTGCTGGAACAGCAGGTGTCCTTGCTGCGATCTTTCTGGGAGCTGCTGGGGGTCGAGGTGAAGGGAGGCTGACGAGCTGGAATTGTTGCACAAACTCCTCAACCTTTCCTTTATGTGACCTTAGCCTGCATCCCTCAGCTACCTCCTTGTCTGTTTAGATTAAAAAGAAAATATTTATTATGACTGAAATTTCCACCTGTTATCACATCTTCACCTATTTCCATTCAAGCTTGCATAATGTTAGTCATTATCACTTAACAGTATAAACTTACATTGTCCACCGTGGTTTGCAGACAACACCGGGAGACGAGACGGTCTCCTGGTTGCTGGAGCTGCTGTGGGGGGAGGAGTAGGGGTGAAGGGGCACATCTTTGGAATAGCCCTCAGCTCCGTAGGAGTGTGTGTGTCCACAGAGCTGAGGCTGTCCACAGAGCAGATGGAGCTGACTGAGCTTGGCCTCCTGGCTTCAGTCTTAGCCATTTGACAGGCAAGCACTGCCCTCTCGCTGCCCAGACGCAACTTCTCCTCGTCTTCTTCATTCAGCTCCAGTCTCTCCAGAACTGAATGGTTCTCTGCGCTTTCCTCAAACGTCTGGTTGGTGCTGGTCCCCTGGCTGCTGTTTCTCTGCACAATCGGGGGTAGCCTGATCCTCCTTCCTCGCTGAGAGGATCCAGGGCTCCTTCTCGGTACAGCTGGGGGCTGAGGTGAGGGGAGGGTGTCATGCTGGTTGGAGATTCTCAGTCTCTTCAACACAGCTTCGCCGGTGGCTTTCTCTAATGCGCACAGCCTCTCTGAGCTTTTAATCAGCACAGCCCTGCGAAACATTTGTGCTGTTTGGTTGGCCAGGGTGATGGACTGACAGTCGGAGCCACATCCTCTCCTGTGGCTCTCAGGTGCCTGTGAAAAAAAGTATACATTGAGTCATTGGGAATAGTTACACAGTTGAATTATATTATATTATATTAAATGGTACTCTAAATTTGATATACTTTATTACTATACCATTGCATACTACATTTCATCATACCACACTACACTATGTCACTTGGCACAGTAATCTAAGGAAACTACACTTATGCTTAAAACTTTGGCACATAATGCACAAAGGTTGAATAAAATATTGTACTGTGTAAAGCTTTCTAATTTCCTAATCTGTTATTGTATTCTGATATATAACCTTGTTGTAGACATGAATGTCTGAAAAATCAATTATGTCATGTATCTATGAACAGAAGGAGATTGACAGAGTTGGTTACTTACATTGTGATCAGTGAAGTTCTTCTGCTGTTGCAGGAAGGTTTTTGATGTCTTTCGGTTAGCCATGAGTAACAGAAAGATAACTGGAACGAAATCGCCAACAAGAGTATCAGAACGATAACTGGGACGCAATTGTAGACGTAATCAAAACTGTGAGTAGTGGCTCTCAACAGGTTCAACGGTCATCTGACAGGATCTGGATTCTCACTTTATCACTCAACAGTCTGATATAGACGTGATGTCTCAAAGGAACCCAGGAACATTCTAATGATGTCATAAAGGAACCCAGGATGATTCTAATGATGTAATGGGCACTAAAATGGACTGTTGGTGATCACTAAAAAAAATGTTCAGTTTGACAATCATGACGTGTAAAAGTACATTTTATTGAAAAAATGTTTGGACAAAATAGTGCTCCCTCATCTCTGTCATCAAAATGTGGCCTAAATCTAGATCTATGTTAGTCAGCATCATCTTTAACATCTTTCTGTGTGTTTAGGTCATATTTCTTTGTGCATGATTAACTGCACAAATAAACCATATTGACATATTGAGTGACCAACAAAGTTAAATTTATGACCATATCTCATTATAAGGCAATACATTAACACATTTTGCATCACCTGTATGCATTCTTCACTTCAAATTGCCTGGAAATGTTATTGAGATATAAACAGGGTTATATGGCTTCTTTTTACTTCTCCTGCTTAGTGCAGGGAATCTTTGTTGCCTTCTGTCTGCTGAAACCTTAAATAACCCCTCCAGGCATGTTTGAAGACATCAAATTAATCTGCTTTGAATCTACTCTTTCGAAGCAGAATCTACTCTGACATCTACTCTTTATTCCTCATTGAAAAATACAGAATCTATGAATATGTAAATATTTTCATTTCTTCATCACAAGATGTCCAACAGAAAAGTCCATTCTCAGTGTATGTCCACTGGAGGCTCCAAGTGTCCACATCACTACTTGCGATGTCACAAACCCTGCTCATAATGTTAGGTTCATACCTTAAACTGAGATTTAAGGTGAGCACAGAGAAACTTTCCACTCTCAGCAGATCAATGTGAAAACAGCCTTCTAGTGTCAAACTCTGCACAGACATCATTCTGCACAGTGACGCTCAAACAACGGTGTAGATTTGGTTTGATCTTTGGTAGGGACATTTTTTGTCAGATTGCTGAAATAAACACTTGTGTAAGTACACTTGCTCTCTATCTCTCTTTTCTTGTCCATATGTGCACATGTGCACAAATACACACACATCAGCCTTTAAAATATAACCCAGTTGAGTGAAAGTTAATTTGAGGCAGAAAAAAGTGACTAGTTATAGGCTGCAATCACTTTGTGGCAAAGAGAAAACTGCCTGATACTGGTTGTATTGGCCCTTTAGAGGTTTTTCGGGTTTATCTGGAACATAAAGCAGGAAAAATATGCTTACTCATTAGAATGATTGCAAAGGGGATCAATTTCTTTATTTCATATGTAACTTACATCCATCAAGTCATGTTAATCTGAGTCTTGTATCCAAATATAAACGATAGTAGTCATACCAAATACATATGAACATAGGTAACTTTTAGGATAAAGTTGTGTCTGTATTTTGCACTTTATAACAGTTTGATCCAGATAACAGCTTAAACAGGCTGTGAACGGACGGCAATCAGTTTCTGGGGGACGATCAATAACTTTCTGGCACGACACCTGAATTGATTCATAGGACCAAGGACAGGGCCCACACAGGTGTCTGCTTCAGATGTTTTTGTTCTGGTCTGTTAAAAACATGGTACTGCGCTCTCACACGTCAAATCACTTTTTAGCAGCACATTTGTGTGTAGCACTTGTACAGTGCTTTTATTCATGAATAAATAAATGTTACTTAAAAAAGTTAAAGACTAAAACAGTTCTTTTTACACATAATTTAATAATTTAATTAACAGTGGTATTTATTAATGTATTTAGTTCAGTTCAATTCAATATTTCTAACTTTGTCTGAAAACCTTTTACTACCTTTTGTCAATTTTGGGGCTCTGTACATATGCAAATATTATGCAGTTTAATGATGACAGTGTCAGATTTACCACTCCAACATTTTAGTGAATTACTAAACCATTGGTCTTTGGTTTCACACAGTCAGACAGACAAAAGCTGGCGTCTTATCTGTAGCCGGTGAAAATCACTAGCAGATTTTGGTAGCTGTGGCTAGCTAATTATGTGACGTTAGCTTCACGTATTGGACTTTTAAATATATTTTTATTTTTAACCTGAGTAACCTGTATAGGACAAGGATAATGAGTATACATTTGATGGGTACATGCATTTGATATGTTGTATACATAAACGATGAAAATTAAAGCTCCATTTCCAGCCATAGGTTAGCATCCTCATCAGTTGATGATGCTGGGAGAAACCTTGTCAATAAGAAGCAGTATATTGTTCTTGTATTGCAGGATAGCTCAGTATTATTGTACAGCAAGCAGAGATGATTAATCATTAAGAATTATTATCAATTGTATTTTCAAACAATAAACAGCTGTTAGAGCAGATTTACCACAGTTCAATCCATTCCTTACAATTAAGGTCCTGTGTTTTAGGTTTATGATAAACGTAGACGTGTGTGGGCTCTCGATAGAGTTCCAGTCAGAATAATGTTAAATGTCTTTCTGTGTTTTTAGGTTATAGCTCTTCCACAATTGGTACATGATTTCTTGAACAAATGAAACCTTGTGTTCACATGTTTCAAATGTAGCAAAAACAGCAAAAATACTTTCAACAGACCATTGTTACTAATTTTTATGCAAGTTGTGCTGAACGGAAACCCCAAATATTAAAGCTGCTGGTTCTGTCACGCAAAACATGCTGTGAGTCTGGAAATGGTGCTGTGCACCAGCAGGAGTGGATTGTTACAGAAGACATTGCTCAGGTTCTCTTCTTGTGATAATGATGCACTGAGTTTGGTGTTGGTTTGAGTTCATTTAGAAACGGAAACTAATAAAAATACTTCAGGGATGGGGATTATCATTCATTGTCCGTCATGGTCTCAATTATATTCATCAATGAATCCAGATGAATCCAATCAGTTAGCTAAACTCCAAGCATGCCTTAAGGGCATAAAGACCTGGATGACCTGGATTTTCTGCTACTTAACTCAGACAAAACTGAAGTTATCATTTTTGGCCCTAAACACCTTAGAAACACATTATCTAATGATATAGCTACTCTAGATGGTATTACCCTGGCCTTCAGTACCACCGTAAGGAATCTGGGAGTCATATTTGATCAGGATTCAATCAACTGCTGTAGCAGTTATGCAAAAACACTTTTATTTAGAGACTTTAAAAACTGCTCTTTTGGATGATGTCAGTATGGACTACTGGAGAGAAAAGGATCAGGGATGAAAGTGAACTTTTTCAAAAGGTCAAAAGTTGCTCAAGTATTTGTTTATCTTTTTAAAAAGGTCTTTATTGAATTTCACATAATTAAAATTTACAGTAAGAACAGCAATTTACAGTAACAATAAAGTGCATACAGTGCTAAAGTGATTTTTTAAACATCTATAAAGTGCATAGAGTCCAGTAACCTTGTTTAAAGTGCTGTTAGCTCATAAGTCCAGTATGTTCCAGGGGAGGCGCTGAGATTTGTCCATAGTTCTTCTCCTCCAGAGGTCAGTAAGAATCTGTTTGACTACAGTGTCACTGTAGATCACTGTCTGCTGTATTATCATGGCACATCTGGTTTTCCACAATTTTGAACACACCACACAAATAATTAATTGTAACAGTTCAGTATGTTTAGATGGCAAATTATCATCAACAATACAATACACAACAGATTTATAACATAAATTAAAGTGTACACTGACAGCTTTTAGTTTATCCCAGACTTCCTGAGCTCTGTAACAGTCCATTAAGAGATGCTGCTGTGTCTCATCATCATTGCAGAAAATCATAGGACATTTTTTTTGTGGCAACATAACAACTCCAAGACACAACAGCTCTAAGAGGAAGTCTTCCTACAGACATCAGCCACCGGATGTCTCTAATGCTCTCTGACAGGTTCTTACATTTGAGATTTTGACAATATTTACTCTTGATTTATAATTAGTGTATTTGTTTTCCCATTTCTTTACCTCTTCTTTAATTTCACACAGTTTTTTCTCCCAGTTTCTTTCACTACATCCACTGTTACAGACGGTTAGACCAAGTTTTTAATTTCTTGTTTGACTTGTATATTAATGCTTTGTTTGTCACCATCAGCTCTGATCCAAACTCCTTCTCATTTGTTATGGTTTAATTTGGCTCCAGAAGCACTTTTGTATAAAGCTAAAAGATTAGTTAAGACATTCATTTCTGCTTGATTTTTTATGATGACTGTAATATCGTCAGCATATGCTATAGCTGTGACCTTGTGCGTGTTTCCTACATAAGTTCCCATAAAACTACTATTTTTATTTATTTGATTAATTAAAGGGCTGACTGCTAAAACATAAAGAGCAGCACTCAGTGGGCAGGCTTGCTTCACACCTCTTTCTACCTCAAAAGGCTCAGTTAAAACACCATTTACATTGACACGGACACTTGATTTAAAGTATAGACATCTTACCATGTGAATAAAGGCATCAGGAAAGCCGGATGCCTTCATCACAGACCAGAGATAATCTCTGGAAATATAATCAAAAGCTTTTTTTTGATCTAGTCCAACAATATAAAAACCTTTTTCATCTTCAGGTTTATGTAAGATTTCTCTTAAAGTACAGAGATTATCCCACATAAACCGACCTTTAATTGCACACGTTTGTTCTTTTTCTATGATTTCATCTAGTATATCATTGATTCTGTTCATAATTATCTTGGCAAATATTTTATAATCAGTATTCATAATATTAAGATGTCTATAATTATCTACATCAGACTCATCCCCTTTTTTATATAATAAACAAAGAACATCCTCATAAAAGGAGTTCCCCGGAGTTAATCTTTGTTTCTTCTGCTTCAGACTAATATACTGATTTATTAAAGCATCATATTTTGTATTTGTTTGTAACTTTATTTAATTCCTTACATTTACATTTGAAGAAATCTTTTATTCTATATTTCAGTATTTCCCATAGTTTGATATGAGATTTGGCAAAAATATTTAATTGAGTTACTTTATGTATTTCCTGTTTTAAGTCAGTTATCAAGTCTTTATCTTTTAAACTCTGTGTATTTAATTTCCAGAAACCTCTGTTCACTGAGGTTCCAGATGACAGAGAAGTTTTTATCAAAAGATGATCAGAAAAATCATTAAAACTGTCCCATATTAAATTAATTTGAAGTTTTATGACGCATATATGCGATCGACTCATGTTTTAGTTTTAGAGTCAAACCTGGTAAAATCAGTTCAGAGGGGTTAACGGCTCTAAACACATCAGTTAACTTTGCTTGTTGACAGATTTATTTTAAGAGTTTACCCTCTGGACGCAGTTTAAACACTGTGCTGGTGACTCGGTCATTTTCTTCAGTAACTGTATTAAAATCTCCACATAAAATAATACTATAACCTACCAACAATAGTTCTCTAAGTCTTTTAAATAATTGACATTTCTTCGTAGTTTCTGGAGCTGTATAAACATTAATAATACGATATTTTTTACTTAGATAAAAACAATCAACCATAAGTAATCTACTTGGTATTATATCTCTTCTCCTGATTATATTTACTTCATGATTTTTAAAGAATATACCGACACCATCCTCAGCCTTATTCTCACCTATTGAAATGACGCATTTCCCTTTTGACCACAAATTATTTACATCGTCGACATCTTTGTTGGTATTCAGTCTCAGTTCTTGAGTACACAAAATGTCAAAGACCATATCACATAAATATTTCATCTTTTCTTTTCTAAAAGCACTTGTCTGAATACCACGAGTATTCCAGGTGGCAACTTTAAGGAAGCTCATGGTGGAGAGGAGAGGATGTCAGCTCTAAGGTGAAGATTTATCATCAAAGCGTTTCTCATTTTTATGAGAGGGAATCTGAAGTCGTCGCTTCCTCCTTCTAACTACCTCGAAAGGCATTTCACTCTGTGGCTCACTCATTGTAGGGGCAGAAAACTCAGGTGTGGGGGAGAGGGGCCTGAATTACTTTCAGGCGGAGCTGCCTCTGTAACAGACGGAGGATGGAGTGGAGTGCTGCTGGCTCGCTGACCAGCTGTCAATATGTCAGTGCTGAAGTCAGAGCTAGGGCTCTCACTGGCACTTTCATATTTTAGGGCTCTCACTGGCACTTTCATATTTTAGGGCTCTCACTGGCACTTTCAGGTGTCTGCTTCAGATGTTTTTGTTCTGGTCTGTTAAAAACATGGTACTGCGCTCTGTGACCACCCTGCATATTATCCTGGTGAAATAAAGCCAAAATCCAGCTGTAAAACATTTCTAAATTGCTATATAGTGCTATAGTGCTATATATATAATGTTTTTATCTCCAATCTCCTTTTCATCCTTATTACTATTTTATATTTTATTATTTAGTCTTTTTAGCACGTACAAATATTATAATCACTTTTTAGCAGCACATTTGTGTGTAGCACTTGTCCTCTTATTTCCAAAAAATGTTATACTAGACACCACAGGCATTGATAGACATCTGTTGACTCTAACTAACATGACACATGAAATCCCAGTGAGAAATGGTTAGTAAAAGTTAGTAGCTGTAATTACACTAACTCAGGTTACACAAAATTAGCACTTGCAGGTAATGAGAAATGACCTGTGTGTGTGTACCAGACCAACAAGACAGCACTGGCTCAAGGAACCTGGAGCCTGGATGATTAGCTTAGTTAGCTTAGTCAACTGGATGCAGGGACACTAGTCAGTTATTCGGCAAAAAATAATTACAGCACTAGCTCCCCGTGTTGTTACAAGTAAGATATGTGTTAAGTGATTAGCTTTAGAGGTGCTGATAGGCATATTTTATTTGGACAAAGCCAGCCTTTCTGTTCCCCCTGCTATGTACTGATTAAGCTAGGCTAACCACCCTGGCTCCAGCCACACACACAAAAAGTGGTATTCTGTCTCCTTAAGTAACTCTTGGCAAGAAAGCAAATACAGAGTTTCACATCCTCTCAAATTATTTTTTTAAGAACACTCCCTGCCCACCCTCCACCCCCAAACATATGCGTGCATGAATTTCTGGCAGTGACCCCCTCTCGTTCAGGGCTAATTATTACATTAGCATGTATGAAATTCCTGCTGTTGTGTGTTTGTATTAAACTTTATTTTTTAAAAATAACCTCAAGAGAGGGTTAAGAAATAAGGGTGTAAAACAGGCAAGAATAACTTTTAAAAAAAATAAGGCAAAAGGGAGTTGTGGAAATAATAGTGAAAAATAAACCAGAATAGCCTTTTTTTTTAAAAGAGCACAGGGACAAATTCTGACATGTTCAGACTTGCCCGAAGCCTGCCCGAGATCTCACGCCCAGTAACAGCAGATGTAAGAGATTTGTAATAGTGTAACTTGCCAGTATAAGGGGTTGGTCAAGAGGCGTAACCTGTGAAGGCCCAACAGTATAAATAAAGGAGCACAGGCCCTTACCAACTCAGTGTTTTTGGTGAACCTTGTGAACACTTCAAAACTGCTCTCCTTTATTTGACTGGCATTAAAGAACATTTTGCTGCTCTGAGCTATGACCCCTGATGATTTTTTGGACACCAAAGAGAAGTTTTTCCTGAGCTGATTTTT
This sequence comes from Scomberomorus guttatus, assembly GCA_038419695.1. NCBI lineage: Eukaryota > Metazoa > Chordata > Actinopteri > Scombriformes > Scombridae > Scomberomorus > Scomberomorus guttatus. The sequence continues at coordinate 23,508,628 of CM076461.1, forward strand.
GGGATATCTAAAACTTCTTCAAACTGAGATCCAGAGATTTATTACTTCACAAGCAGGTATTTGACAGTGTTTTTTTTTTTTATGACATGACTTAATTTTTGTACCTGCAACCTACTTTTAATGAGACTTGAATTAAAAATGCATTTTGTCTGTCTCCACTCTTATTTATTTTATACACCAACAACTGTATAAGTCAGCAGTCCAACAGATTTTTGATCAAGTACGCTGATGCTACAGCTTTACTTTGCCTTTTAACTGACAAAGAGACAGGACACGGTCCTGGAGGAGTTTGTACAATGGTGCAAAGACTCTAATCTAATCCTCAACACTAATAAAACAAACGAAATGTACATTGATTTTAGAAATAATTACTCACCAGCACAACCAACATTGAGGGTATTATGACATTCTGCGTCCTCTGTTGGCATGGTGATGCTATTGCAGCCCAGAAAAACTTGCTCAGCAAAATTGCGAGCATTGCCGGAAAAACAAAAGGCATTAAGCAAGACAGCCGTAGCGACATCTACAAAATCTGTTCCCTTTCAAAGATTGACATCCTGCTACTTCACCCACAACACCTCCTTTTTAGTGAGCTTCAGCCCCTTCCATCAGGCCGACGGCTTCGGGCCCCCAGCTGCAAAAGTAACAGAGTGAGGATTTCCTTTATCCCATCAGTCATAGCACTCTATAACACACACGCAGCTGAAGGGGAACGGGTATGTATGTCTTGCACATAAAAACTCCTGATAGCAGTGCTATAGTCAGTGCTGCACAGTGGAAAGTATCATATCTCTGGGATGCATTGTGTCTTCTCCCACACTGAATCTCTGTACTCCATAAGCACTGCTGGACGGTGCTGTGTAGTAGTTCTGTGTAGTAGATCTTTCAGATTGCTTTATTCTTCTTAGTGTGTATGTTTCTTTTATTGTGTATGTTCAGTTTTTGTGTAACACTGCAGACCAATTTCTCTCTGGGATAATAATAAAGTTAATTTTAATCTTAAAAGAGAAAAAGTGCTGGCTGAACCATCTCACGTCGTTGTGGTAGATTCATTCAACATTTCTTTATTCCGCCTTGATGTCCAACCGCAGCCGCTGAAAATGGCGGTGGTACAGTGCTTTTATTAATGAATAAATAAATGTTACTTTAAAAAGTTAAAGACTAAAACAGTTCTTTTTACACATAATTTAATAATTTAATTAACAGTGGTATTTATTAATGTATTTAGTTCAGTTCAATTCAATATTTCTAACTTTGTCTGAAAACCTTTTACTACCTTTTGTCAATTTTGGGGCTCTGTACATATGCAAATATTATGCAGTTTAATGATGCCAGTGTCAGATTTACCACCAACATTTTAGTGAATTACTAAACCATTGGTCTTTGGTTTCATACAGACAGACAAAAGCTGGCGTCTTATCTGTAGCCGCTGAAAATCACTAGCAGATTTTGGTAGCTGTAGCTAGCTAATTATGTGACGTTAGCTTCACGTATTGGACTTTTAAAAATATTTTTATTTTTAACCCGAGTAACCTGTATAGGACAAGGATAATGAGTATACATTTGATGGGTACATGCATTTGATATGTTGTATACATAAACGATGAAAATTAAAGCTCCATTTCCAGCCATAGGTTAGCATCCTCATCAGTTGATGATGCTGGGTTTCTAACCTTGTCAATAAGCAGTATATTGTTCTTGTATTGCAGGATAGCTCAGTATTATTGTACAGCAAGCAGAGATGATTAATCATTACGAATTATTATTAATTGTATTTTCAAACAATAAACAGCTGTTAGAGCAGATTTACCACAGTTCAATCCATTCTTTACAATTAAGGTCCTGTGTTTTAGGTTTATGATAAACGTAGACGTGTGTGGGCTCTCGATAGAGTTCCAGTCAGAATAATGTTAAATGTCTTTCTGTGTTTTTAGGTTATAGCTCTTCCAAAATTGGTACATGATTTCTTGAACAAATGAAACCTTGTGTTCACATGTTTCAAATGTAGTTCTGCTTCTGCAATTAGGTGCAATAAATCTTTGTTGGCTTCTGTGAGGTAAAAAGGAAAACAATTTATATTACTTAACCACACCTAGATTAGATATAACAAGGTACTGTATGAAAATCACTTTGTCAAACATTTGAAATACAAAAACTATTACCTTCCTTACAGCAAAAATACTTTCAACAGACCATTGTTACTAATTTTTATGCAATTTGTGCTGAAGTGAAACCCCAAATATTAAAGCTGCTGGTTCTGTCACGCAAAACATGCTGTAAGTCTGGAAATGGTGCTGTGCACCAGCAGGAGTGGATTGTTACAGAAGACATTGCTCAGGTTCTCTTCTTGTGATAATGATGCACTGAATTTGGTGTTGGTTTGAGTTCATTTAGAAACGGAAACTAATAAAAAATACTTCAGGGATGGGGACTATCATTCATTGTCAGTCATGGTCTCAATTATATTATCAATGAATCCAGATGAACCCAATCAGTTAACTAAACTCCAAGCATGCCTTAAGGGCATAAAGACTACTCTACACTGTAGCTATATCATTAGATAATGTGTTTCTAAAGTGTTTAGGGCCAAGCACGATAACTTCAGTTTTGTCTGAGTTAAGTAGCAGAAAATCCACGTCATCCAGGTCTTTATGCCCTTGCTTGGAGGCATGCTTGGAGTTTAGAACACAGACAACAGTCAATACCAAGGGAAGGGACATATACCATTGCATCTGCTATAGTCTTGTATTTGGCCAGAATTATCTCTTTCCTCAAATGAATTTCTTCCTGCAGACTAATCTAAGTCTCTGGTCAGCATTCTTCCTTTACTCATGTCTGAGCAAATGCAGCACAGTACTGTTTGCAAAAACTCTGTGAGATAAGTCTATTAGTATTCCTCAAAATCAAAATGACACTGATGAGGCAGGAATGTTATAATCACACCTGTTTGAACAAAATGCATTCATAGAAAGATGTTGGTAAATAAAAATGCGGAGGTGTCCTGGATGGTGATAGTTTTCTCAGTTTTTCATCTGCAAACAGATGTGACTTTTGCTGGATTTTCATGGGTGCTCTGCTCTGCTGCATGCTCATTCAAACAAAAGTTGCACTAGCTGATCTATTACACGTCAAATCAGTTGTGGTCACTGCCAACCAATCACTGACTCAAATATCAGTCATGCAAATAGATCAGATGTACAAATGTAAACAGTTATTTGACCAACTCCTTCAGTTGCAGAACCACCTTTTGGACAGCAGTGCTTGAAGAATTTGTACTGAATTGAAAACTGAGAATATGGGAACATATTTAATTCTTAGTGGGTCTGCTCTACCTCTATGGCCTCTCCTTTAGTCAAGGTGAAACCTGCCAAGTCAAATCAAATCCATTTTATTTATGTTATACAAGTTATGTACAACATACAACACTTCTATCCTTAGACCCTTGATTTATGCTTCACACATACACTATGTTGCTTTACATTTACAGGGCATTGTTGTGACTATCCCTATCTATCTAAATGTTTAATGCAGTGTCATTGGGAAAAATGATTTAGTACTAAATGATTTCCTGGAGATAGAATTGTAGTTACAAAGCAAACTGTATGTGTTCATAAAAACTACCCTTTACAAATAAAGGCTGAAGAAATGAATCAATCAGTCATCTAGTAGAGGTAATATTGTGTTAACATATGGTTCCTGATCACATGGAATGTATCTTAATGTATTTTAACCTTTGTGTAATCAGAATGTGTGTACAGGATATGAATCCTCTTTGACAACAGTTGAGACAGACTCCAGTAACCAAAGTGTTTTTGGGTTATAGAGACACAAGGTGAAGCTGGCAAACACTAAGAGAGGAGGAACTAATATTACAACACTTAGTTTGGCAATTTTTAGTCCCTCATCAGGCCGTATGTCCCCTCCTGTCCGCTCTGGTCAGCAAATGAATGGTAATACTGTCAGTGGCTGGCATAAAATCATGATCCAGATTTTGTTTGTGGTTCCACAATGAGTGAAATGAGCTACCCAGCTCCATACAGTCTGCAGCTCTTCTGTCAACACCTCAACACTTGAGTCCCTTAATCTTTTTAGCACTTTGTCGATTGTTGCACTTCTTTCTTGATGTTTACAGTATTTCTTATGCAATTGTCTACTTCCAGTTGTTTCTTACTTTAATAATTATATATAATAAACTGTCCTCTGCCTGTTCTCACCATATGGCATATGAATAGCACGCCAATGTCTTAAGTCATTTTGCATGTTATCACTATGCATTTTAAGCTTTTCACGTGTCATTTCACGCCGTTATGTTTGAGTGACAGCCGAACTGATGCATTTCAGATGATGTCAATACAGTGTGACTTTCTTTTATTTTATACAGTAATTTTGCCTTATTAGGAGGAGGCCGGTTGGGTGGTTGGCTGTTTGAGACCACTAACCGACACTAACAGGATATATTTTACTGTGACTCGGGACATTGTTACCGGACATTTTAACCATCACGTTAATGGAGTTATAACGAAAGTTCAGTCAGGAAGACTATCTTTGCATGCAAGAGCCTGTAGTTTACCCTGTTACCCTAACCTAACCCTAAACAAGCGGTTTTTGTGCCTAAACATAACCAACAGTGTTAAATGACACGCGAAAAGCTTAAAATGCGTAGACATGACACGCGAAAAGTTAAAAGTGGCGTGCTATTTTTACGCCATCCCATGAGATCACGTTGATTGTCTTGCCTGCCAGAAAGATTTTTTTTAAAAAAGTCAAAATAGAAGCAGCAGAGGAGATATTTCCACTGTTAGTCTCAAGCTGCAAAAACGCTGGAAACTGTATTTCCCATACTGCAACCAATATCCTTTTGTTTACCTCTTTCTACCTTGTAATTGTGCACCTCTTTTAAAGTCCATTCCCACAGTTTGTAATAGGCTCTCTGCTCCCCATGACTAGTAAACTGACCTTGATGTGCAAAATCAGTAGAGTGTCCCTTTAATGCCTTGCTGTTCTCTGAAAAAATGTGTCTACACCAAGTTGTACAGGTTGTGGCTTAGATATCCTTTCAAGTTGAAAAACAAAGTAGCCATACAGTAGTAGCCTGAGGCTCTCTAGTTATGCTGGTTGACTATAAATACAGTATATACACATACTGTATATACACATACTGTATATACACATAGATGCGCATTCTGGGCTGTAGGATGCCAGTGTCCAAGCACCTATCTGATGATCTCCCTCAAAGAATAAACTCTGTTTTCATGTTGACTAAACTTATTACATCTAAATTTGTATTGATCATGTCTCTCAGACACAAACATGCAGCCCTCAACTCATTTTCACTTTCCTGCTGCTTTTGTTTGTGTTTTTACAATTTCAGAAGAATTTCAGAACTGTTACACTGGAACTGTTTGCACCATGTGATGATATAACTTAATGTATGCATAATTTATATAAATAGCATTGGTAGTGTGTGTTTTTGACATTTTTAATAGATACAACTCTTAAAAAATTAATGAATCTCTCTTCTATATTTCCAAAGTCATAGTGGCCATTTAACAACACAATATGAAAACAGAATATACTAAGTTCTAAAATTAGGCTCAACTTTAATTTATTGCTGTAATATTAGCTTACTGTTACTTTGCATTAAACAGAAGTATTTTGGTATGAAAACCATCATTTCTGATCAACAAAGTATTCTGTATAACACATTAATGTTTGGTATTTTGTGTCAACCCAAACTGCTGGAAAGTTGATTGACAACTGAGTGAGTTATGGTAGCTGTAAGAGCGGATAGACCTCTTCTCACAATATACTTGTATGCATTCAGAAGGGCAACCAGACTGGACAGATACGGTGGCCGTGTTGACGCATTGATACACTGAGTAGCAATGCCCAATGTGGCACCTACATGTATCTATGCTGGTTGACTAGCATGTCATCTCTCTTCTGTCAACACTCTAATTAACGCATGAAAAAAAAAGCCTTGCCCCCAGTACAAATGAGTGTGTTGAGATAAAACGCAAACCAATATTTGCCTTGGCTGTGTTTATTCACAAAAAAACAGCCAATGTAGCCATCCATCACCCAAGTTCACCTCGGAAGAATTTGTCTCTCTTTACACGCAGTCACGATCCATTGGTCTGCCTACTGAGCCATAAATAGTTTTATGCTCGATATTCAGAGACACTAGATGAGACTCAGATCTTCGGGCAGGGAGTTTCAAAGCTTGGAGGGGTCTCTGACAGCAAAGGCTCGGTCTGCTTTAGTCTTGAGTTGGTTAGAAACAGCCAGAAGGTCCCTGACTGAAGATCTGAGGCTGCACTCTGTTTAGTAGGGGAGCAGCAATTCAGTTAACCCATGAAGTGCTTTAAATGTAATTAATCAGCTGTTATGACTTGTTTTTTTGTCAATAGCTTTCTCAATTATTGCGTCCTCCCAATACATGCAAAACTTCCAGTTTTCCGGATTAACTTCACCCAATCACCGAACATCAAACATAAAAATATCTTTCACCTTTCCATTGATACAGTATGCAGTACAATTCGCTTTGTGCTCTGTCTGTGCAGACTTTTAAACTGTAAACACCTGGGCAGTTGAGCAATGTGGGGGTAATGCCTTGCACTCAGGCAGGGTAGAACAGAGCTTTAATGTCTCAAAGGGGCAATTTGGTTTATAGACAAGAGTCAATAATAATAAATACTAAAAAAATGCAACAATGAATAAAAACAACCGTCAATACAAAGAAAAATACACAAGTATGCAGGTTAACGTCAATGTCACTCATCCTTAATAGAATGAAAGAATTATGCATCTTACAGCCCACTACCCTGTCTGTGATCACTGATGTTCCATTGTCCACATGGAGACTTACTCTAACCCTGACCCTCCCCTTACCTTAATGTAACACCCAATTTAATAGGTAGAATACAAATTTCAGTATACAGTTGGTTACTGGACCAAATGCCAAAGTTTGACTGCTGGAGCAGGATGGATGATTAATGTGACCAACTCAGTAGGTTTAGCTTGATGACAAATATTGAAAAATATATTGCAAGTGCAGCACAACCTGTCACTTCCAACTTTGCTACCAAACACTTACACCCACGATAAAAAATGAAAAAAAAATCACATCAAAAAAAAAAAACAGGCCCAAAATACTGAGATAAAAAAACAAAATTATACCCCCAGGGGCTTTGACTAAGTCTCTATGGTATCAACCTGCACCATAAAATTGTGAGATTTCAGTGTTAAAATCTCTTATTCTCCTTGCGGGACATGCAGAGGAGCAGTGAAGTGCAAGTCTGTCCTACCACTCAAGCAGAATCAGCAAAGTTCACAGTCCATCCAAAGAATTTCAAATTCTCTTGAAATCAGTCATCATCACAGTGGATCCTGGTACGGTGGCTCGCCATCTTTGGAGTGGATCAGTGTTGAATCATACATCAAAACCTGACCTGTACAACACAGTCACATTAATATTCAAAAATCTACACACAACCTCCTTATCCTTGGTTGATGCATCACACATGTTCATGAATTATTTTAACAGTGTACACAAATAACTACAAACAAACCAAAAACATTGATAAGAGTTGTTTCTTACCAAAGGGAACAAGAAAGAACTTCTCCTGAAGCCTCAAAATGGCGACTGTGTGGCGCCGCGGAGCAACTACAAGAAAAAACAAACAGAGTTATGAGTGCATTGCACTGCACAGTGTATACAGCTACGTTCGGTGCACAAACACACTCTTTCTACAATGTGCATGAAACCTATATTATTTACATACAACGTTACAATTGGCTAACTACATTTTGTAGAAGATCCAGCCTTTACAATTTCACATGTAGCTTAACACGGTTGTGACTTTAGTTCAACAGTTTCTCATTCAGACACAGTTCAACTTACTTAGAAGAGTCCCAGTAAATTCAAAAGTCGATCTCAACAGAGCAACGTTCATTTGACTATTATCATATACGCATACGCGCGCACACACACACACACATATCTAGATATTCTAGGTTATTCATAGGCATCAAAATTGATCTCAGCTCTCACAGCAAATTTTAACATTGGATGCCAATTCTTTACACAGTTTTGGTTGAGGTGAAAACGTCTTTGTCCAATCAATTCTACCTTGATTCCTTTACCTGTATGGTTTTGACAGCAGAGGTATTGTATAACTTTTGGACTTTTACTACTTTTTGGACCTGGAGCTCTCCACTAGCAACGCGTACAAATGAAAAAAGGAATGCGTAGTTTTATTAACTAATTTTGTTCAAGCAAGAAGCACAAAGTGTATTTTAGGGGAAAGATTATTGTTGGCTTGTTTTGCACAATTTAAGTTGAGCTGTGGGTTAAATGTAAATCACATCCATTGAACAAACTGCTTTAAAATAAAGCTGGTTATTGGTGTTAGTTACGTATCTGTGCTGGTTGGCAGACATCAACTGACAGAAGCACTGGTCTTTTGCTTCTTTACCTTACCTTAAGATGGTCATGAAGTTTGCTGAATTTTCAGCTATGCTCTGCTCTCCTGTATGCTCCTTTAATAAATATTGCCACTTGCTGACCTACAGTAGCTTGTGTGTTTGTGTTATTCACACATCAAGTCAGCTTTACAGTGGTTTCTGCCACACAGTTGCTAAAGGTGTCAACAACTAGTCATGCATATCGAGCAGAAGTATAAATGAGTGAGTTGCAATAGGTGCAGAAACTTCTCTTTGGTTGCAGCTGTGTTTGAAGGATCTTGAGTAGCTTCAAAACTGAGAAGATGGGAACATGTGTCCGTATTTCTTCAGAATGTAGACCGGACCTTTTGGAGAACATTAATTTCCCAGGAACAGACATAACATCTCTCCGCTCTCCTGATGCTGTGCATTGTCAGCACCTGTGCACCCAACATCCCTCTTGTCTTTTCTTTTCCTTTGTTCGGCCTGACGCAGCCACAGATACCAGGTATAAAACAAGCAATAGACACTGAAATAGTCACTTATTAAAGATTAAGTGGTGATGGATAGAATTTAAAATGATTTCAGAAAACAAAACACTAAAAATCTAACCACAAAATCATAGTTGTAACAAGGTATGTATTTTAGGTATTATTTTAAAAACAGCTGTACTTGCTTTTATAGTATTTTTTGACCACTTTGGCTCTATTTTGAGTTTCTGTGAGCCAAACTCTTAATGCAAAATGCTGTACTCCTAATTTGGGCAAAAATGAGAACATCTGTATCAAATTCAATAATGCATCATGGATCAGCAAGTTTATTAGAGCATCCCACTGGATCAGTTGGGGGTTCAGTGGCTCCACTGGTGCATTAGGCACAGTGAATGAGTTTAATTCACTGTGCCTAATGTGTGAACACACACTTCAAAGAATCAACCTGTTCAGTCACTGAATTCATCTCATGTAATCACACATGGATTCACGGATGAGAAGTTGAAAATGTCAAGTAAAGTAGTGATATTTGTAAGATGAACCTTTTGTTAACGTGTGTTATGAATTTCTTTGTGTTTAATTTGTTTGGAGAATATGATCAGATAAGAAAATTCTGTAAACAGCTTTGGTTTTCACTAAGATGTTTTCTTTTAGGACGTATTTGAGAAATGTCAGTTTTGGAATTTACAAGAGAGAAAATTAGATGATTTGTGTTTGTGTATAAAGACTACTAGAATTTAGTTAGATTGGGTTATTCTGCAAATTGAAAATACTGGAAATGACACACGAATTGAGAAATTCTCCATCATACAGTGCAAGTATAGCAGACAGCAAGTATGGACTGCATTCTCCTCTTGCAATGCCCGAGCCTCATTCTCAACACATCTGTGTGTCTAAGTCAGGAAAAACATCATTTCTTAGGATGCTTTTCAGTAGACCATGTGTAAAGCACAGACAAACAGCAATATGTATGATTTGTGAATGTAGAAGCCATGTATAAGCTACACACTGGGAATTGACTTTTCACATTACATGTTGATAGATGGGAATTAAAGTTTGTGGCTGCAACAAGCCTTACTGTGTCTTGTTAAAATTCACTTTGCATTTCCTGGGATCATCTTTGTAAAGATGGTGTCAGTGGTGGAGTGTAACAAAGTACATTAACCTCAGTACAGTTTCTCTGCTAATTATACTCTACTACATTTATCTGAAAGCTGTAGGCAAAAGTTACTTTGCAGATTAAGACTTTACATTCAAAACATCTGATCGGTTAATAAATTATGATGATTTTTTTAGTTTGCCAACAGAATATAAAGTTGTTAAATTAGCTCCACTATAGCCAATAACTACATTACTGACTGTGTTATTGTTCTGGTGATTCTACACAGAAAAAAAAAAAAACATACCATGAGGTCCAGCTGAAACTGTTGTGGTATAATTTCTAAAGACTTGTGGTGTGCAAAAGAAGAACAAAAATTGCATTGCAGAATGATTTTAATGTGATACTGTATGATGAAGCCTTAAATAAGGTTAAAACAATGTTATAACACTGGATTAATTATGTTTCATGTATACCTCACAAGATGTTTTGATTTAGTGTGAAGACACTTATTATGAAGTTGACAATCTCACTCAGTGCACTTGTTGAAATTTGAAGTGTGTGTGTATTAAACTTTAATATTTTTTAAAAATATCCTTAGGAGAAGGTTTAGAAATAAGGGTGTAAAATAGGCAGTAATAACTTTAAAAAAATAAGGCCAAAGGGAATTGTGAAGATATTGGTGTAAAATTAACAAGAAATAATCTTAAAAGAAAGAGGACATGTCTGAACTTTGCCCAGACATGTCTGAACAAAGTTCAGACATGTCTGGGCATAACCTGGTCTGCTGAAACCTGTATCAGAAAAATTGACCTAACAACCAGACATTAAAATAATTTCTAATAGTGTAATTGGCTAGAACAAAGGGGTTGACCTAAAAGAAAAGGGTTGACCATAGGCGTGACCTTTGCAGGCCCAAGAATATAAAAGACAAGACAGAAGCCACAGCAGACCAGAGTCATCTCAGATACACATTGTGTGTTGTGATATGCTCTCCTTTTCTTGCCTGGCAATAAAAGAACACTCTTTGCTGCTCTGATCTCTGACTCCTGAGGATTTTTTGACACCAAAGAGAAGTTTTTTCCTGATTTGGTTTTGGGATATTTTAAACTTCTTCAAACTGAGACCCTAAGAATTTGACACGACACTGTCACAAAAACACGTCTCTCAGTCTTTAACTCTCCCCATCAATTTCTGTATCTGTCCTTCTCTCATTGTTCTTTTGTCTCATCTTTCTCACTCAGTTCTCCATATAACTTCTTCTCCTCTCATTTCCTGATCTATTTTCTCTGAGTTTGTCATCCTCTGTCTCTCCTGCCTCTCACTCTGCTCTCCTTCTCTTCCTCCTGACCAGTCCACAGCATTTTTTGTTGTTGTTGTTGCTAAATTTGGTGATAAAGTCTCTTTTGCCCTTCCTTTTCATTTTGTCAGAAGGCCAATCCAGCTGCACTGACCTACAATAGTCAAGGTGAGATAGGATCTCATTGTTTTATATTGTAGGAGCATGTGGTCAATAAGTTACAGCAAACTACATTCAAACAAATAATCAATAAACAGGAAGTGATATTTGGATGATGGCTATATTTCCAGTCTGACAGTGAAGGATGCAGCAATACAATATATGTATATATTTAATATATAAACACATTATAATTATTGATCCTCTGGCACTGCTAAAGGCTAAAGTCCTTAAATATAGTCTTTGATATCAATTAAGATCAGGACTCAGTTAACAGCACAGGCTGTTTCATTTTACGCCAAGTGATGAACTGAAGTTACTCGAACAAAAAATGAGAGAAAACCACTTCCTTGTAGCAGGCAGCTTAACTTTTGGCTATTATCATAATGTTGAACACGGTCTAATTAGTCTTTCTGACAGGAATTACATTAATATTACATTAATATTGAACAATGAAATGTTAAGGAAAAGGCTTTAAACTCAGGGGTAACGTTAGCTGGTTAGCTAGCCAGCACTGTTGATTATTTAATGTTAAGTAAAGATGGTAAATGGTAAATGGACTGTACTTGTATAGCGTCTTTCTAGTCATCCGACCACTCAAAGCGCTTTTAACACTACGAGTCAATTCACACGCATTCATGCGCTGAATGGGTACAGGGACTACCATACAAGGTCCCAACCTGCCCATCAGAGGAAATCTAACCATTCACACACATTCATACACTGATGGCACAGATGGCTTTATATCTCCTCCTGTCCTTTTAGGTGGAGATTGTGCCTCCCTGCTAGATGACTGGGGGCGCTTTCCTGTGGACATGGCGAGGATGTATGTAGCAGAGACCGCCATGGCTTTAGAGTATATCCACAGTTACGGAATCCTCCACAGGGACCTCAAACCCAGGAAGTGAGTCATCAATCTGTCCCATCAAACAACATTTACAACATCTAACTGGCTGTTCGCTAAGCCAGGTCCTCTTTGTTACATTTGCCTGTCAGATAACAGTTGTAGATAAACCACTCAAAATTTCTTATACTTTTTGAAACCGGCTGAAATGACAACTGCCACTGACAGATTTTAACATCTGTAGCCAACGAGCTAATTAAGCTGACCTTGAACACTGGTTGAACACACACTGTCTCCAGCTCACTTTTGAATGTTTTCAGCTGACTTGTTTTAGAGTGAGAATTCTTAAATATTCACTTGATGGCTACATACATGATATGGTGCTAAAAGACTGAGGCTAAAGCTGCATGTCCCAGGCAAAAAGGAGCTGCATTGTTCTTGTATTGCAGTGAAGAGCTAGTTAGCCATAGTATTTATGTGTGTGTGATAATGAAAAATTCAGGATGAGACTGTCATTTTATTCTAACATAAGCGTGTTTGGCTGCTTAGCTTACATACTTGGAAAGCTAGACAAAAGTTAGATTTATGCTTTATTGTTTGTATTTTCAAACATTATGTTTTCACTTTTAACATTACAAGACAAATTGACTTTTAAGATGAGAACTAAGCAATGTGTTGCAAATGTAATGCTTAGACTTAGACAATGAGTTGATTAAGTGTAAAATTCCCCAGATCTAATAAAGGACAGGGCAGAGCTGATCACTCTAAACTGATATCAGATTATAGTAGTTAGTAGTTAGGTGAAGATGTGCTCTTTAGTTTTGGAAATTAATGCAGTGAACAAGTAACAATTGGTTACAACTGTAGGTTGTAAACTAGTTACTTAGTTAGACATGCTACATTTAAAACAGAGAAACACACATTTCTTACACTTTTCCTTTTGTTTTTGATTTTGGAAAGACTAAAAAAAGGCATCACCTGACAGACCTGACATGCATAGTTACAGTTGTTAGCTATGATTGGAGCAGAATTTCCAGAAACTTTAACCATTTTGATTTTTTAAAAACTTAATCTCAGGTTCATGTTTTGGGATTGGTGTTAAATCTAACATGAGATATTTTTCTGCTTTCTTCCATTGTAGTTTATTGATTAGTTACACCGGCCATATTAAGATGACCGACTTTGGACTATCAAAGATCGGTCCAGTACAAATTGCAGAAGACCTCAAGAAAGAGCGCATCGACAGGATCGTCCGTGAGTTTACCGATAACGAGGTTAGTCTCTTCTCTCTCTTCTGTGCTTATTTTAGCTCAAACCTGGATCGTTGTACTTATCATTTTCTGTTTCCTACCTGCAGACAACAGGTACCCCAATTTACATGGCTCCAGAAACAATCCTGGAGCAAGGCTACGGGAAGCCTGTAGACTGGTGGGCCTTAGGAATCATTCTTTATGAGTTCCTGGTGGGCGTGTATCCTTTCGATGGAGACACGGTCGAGGAACTCTTTGATCACGTAGCCGAAGGTAAGAATCTTTACTTCAGTTCATTGTTATCTTTTCATCACATGCACCCTTTCTACACATTTGTCATGCTAGCAGATCTTAAACGAATCTTTCTTTATTTTAAAAGATGATAAAAAATGTGCATTATCCTACTTTGTGATTTTCATAAAAATGTAGCTTTAATTTCCTGTTTCTTTTATATTTGGTATATTAATCTTTAACTTGTTGTCAGATGGTTTTCATTCGGTGGCTTTGTGGTGATGTAGCCAAAATTTTCAATTATTGGTTCACTGATATGCTTTTTTCCCCAGATGATGTCAGCTGGCCGGAGGGAGACGATGCCCTGCCCGCTGACGCCCAGGACCTCATCACCCTTCTCCTGAGAAAGGACTGCGCTGAACGGCTGGGTACAGGTTAGTGGATAGAGACAGGATGGGAAACAGATAAGCTGAAGGGAGAACAACCTGTCGAGTAACAGCCTGGTGGACTCCACCATAGTGACTGGGGGTCACCTGTACCATTTTTTTTTTAAATTTTGAGACCTAGCATGACATCTTTACCTTCCTCAAGGGGGTTATGTTTTCATTCTGGTTTGTCTTTTTGTCAGCTAGCAGGATACATCAATAATGTAGGCTATGAGCACATTTCAATGAAATTGCATTAAGTTGGATCTTGGATAGAGGAATAAGGGTTTTTGATGATGAGAATGACACAAATAGATTTCTAAACACTGAAAAATACGGCATTGTAACTTAACTGTTGTACATCTGGTACATACATCTCATGATTTTCTACCACTAAAGTTCAGCCTGTGGCTACAATACATAGAACTGTGATAGTTTAGCTATCTTACACACAGGGGGAAAATACTACACAGTGGATGTGCTATTGTGAACGAGGTTTCTTTTAAAGTATCCTGTAGCCTCGCAAAATATAGTTACAGTAGGTAATGATTTACTCCTTGGCCTCAGGAATTAACGTGAAGTAACGATTGGTTATAACTGTAGGCAGTAAGCTAGTTAGCTGGACATGCTAACTTACAGCTCATGCTAAAACAGTTACACACACTGTTTAAAGCCATTCCTTCTTGATTTTGGGAAGACTAAAAGTGTCCAGAGTCGGGGTCAGGTACAGCTGTCAGGCCAGGCCAAATGCAAATGTCTGTTTGTCTCACTTGTTATCCAGGAGGAGCCAGCGAGGTGAAGGCGCATCCATTTTTCCAGGATCTGGATTGGAACAACCTCCTGAGTGTGAAACCTCGATTTGTCCCTGAACTGAAGACGGAAGAAGACACCAGCTACTTTGACAGTAGGTCCCATCATACGCCTTAACAAACATAGACTCATGTCTGACAGAATCACTGGAGGACTTTTTACTACTTTGTTAACATAGTGCTCATGGACAGACATTAGAAGAGGGTTTTCAGTTTGTTTTTGGGTAGCAAACTGCTTTTTCAGTGATGCCTGGTTGGAATTTCACTTAGGATAAATATCACCATCATGCCTTTTTTTCATGACTTAATGCATAACAGTTGTTGCTGTGATCCCTACAGCCCGCTCAGACCTGTGCCTCCCTGATAAATCACCCGATGATAAATCGCCTGTGGAGCTCCCAGACTTCTCATCTGTTGCCTACCGCTTCAGAAAGGTACAGTTTTTAATCCAGCTCCCAACATCCACTGCTGTTTGAGACTGTCTAAACCCATTTCTCACTGTGAAATACATCCTTCATGTAAACAACTGACAGGATAATTATCTACAGCACAGAACAAAAAGGACAAGAAATATTGATGCTTTGATGCTTTTCTCTTGAAATTCCAGATTTATGGCAGCCCAAAGCACCTGTCCATCCCTGCACCGCTCTACCGGAGCCCGATGTCAAGACTCAGCCAGGTGGAGGAGAAGGATGAAGTGAAGTTTGAATATGATTATATATATGATCAAGAGGAAGAGTCTGTGGAAAGATATAGTGAAAGGAAGTTCGAGTATGATTATATATATGATCAAGAGGAAGACTCTGTGGAAAGATATAGTGAAAGGAAGTTCGAGTATGATTATATATATGATCAAGAGGAAGAATCTGAGAAGAAATATGACGAAGAGGAGGAGTCACACACTGCCACACTGAGGAGGAGGAGGGGGGGGGAGAGGAAGAAAGAAGGGGAGGAGGGGCAAGGGGAGGGGAAAAAAGAGAAGAAGGGAGAGGAGGAGGAGGAAAAAGAGAAGTTGCAGGAGAAGGAGAAGGGGAGGAAAACCAAGAGGACAGCGAAAAAGATGAGGAAGATGAGGTGGCGGAGGACGGGACGCTATCTCTTCACCATCCCTCCATCGTAACCTTCCACGTAGGATGGTTTTATTGTTATTGTTTTTATTATTTTGAGTGACATCTTTATTCTTATTGTTATTATTATTATTAGTCACCTCTTTATTATTATTGGTCACATCATTATTATTATTGATATTATTATTATTAGTCACCTCTTTATTATTATTTTTATTATTAGTCACCTCTTTATTATTATTTTTATTATTCATATCTCTATTATTATTATCATTGTTATTGTTATTATTGTTGTTATTGTGCTTCTCTGTCTCTCTCTCTCCCTCTTTCTCTCTCGACCTGACCGGTCAAGGCAGATGGCGCCCACCAAGAGTCCGGTTCTGCTCGAGGTTTCTTCCCGTTAAAGGGGAGTTTTTCCTTGCCGCTGTTGCCAAGTGCTTGCTCATGGGGGAATTGTTGGGTTTGTAAAGAGTATGGTCTAGACCTGCTCTATGTATAAAGTGCCTTGAGATAACTTGTTATGATTTGGTGCTATATAAATAATTAAATTAAATTAAATTAAATTAAATTAAATTAAATTAAATTAAATTAAATTAAATTAAATTAAATAAATTAAAGTAATAAATCAAATTAAATTAAATCAAATTAATAAATTAATTTAAATTAAATTAAATGAAATTAAATTAATAAATTAAATTAAATCAAATTAAATCAAATTAAGAAATAAAATAAAATAAAATAAAATAATTAAAATTGAAAAAAAAAAATGTAAACAGCCTCTGACTTTTTTCTGTTTTCTTTGTTTTCTTTTTTCTTTTATTTTTCTCTCTTTCTTTTCTTTTGACTTTGAAAAAATAAAAAATACACAGTGGTTGTAACTAAGCTTTTTGAACTGAACACAACAGTAAGACAGTAATTGAGGTTTGATGTATGATGATCATGATGATGATAATTGTTATGTAATGGGAGTTCTTTAGGAAAAGTGTAAATTAACAGTAACAGTCAGATTGAGTGTGTGTTTTAAACCGTACGAGCAGTGACAGCAGCTAAATGAAGCAGTAAAAAAAGTGCACAACAAAACAATATCAGTGATGTAAAGCTGTGGATCCTGTTGGAGTGGAGATCTGTCTCTGAGCTTTTACTCGTCTTCTCAGAGAGCTTGGGCTGTGTTGGGAACTGTTGATGTTGGTCTGTAAAGATGTAAAAAATGCAGCTATGTAACAAATTTCATCTGACAACTTTTAATCTGACTGTTCAACACACCCTGAGGTTGTGAATCGCTCCTCATCATTGGGTAGAGACCTGCATGATCATCTACAGCCTATAATGGAGCTGCAGCATGTTCAAAATGACACTACAGAAAAACTTTAGTCAAGAAAAAAAAAACTTCTTACAAAACTGAAAACTCAAAGACACATTCATCAAAATAACAAGACAATTGACAGAAAAGTGCATCTGCTGCCGAATGGTAGTATGTAAAGAAAAGCAGAATTTTAGCTAATGTCTGTGATGAAGATATTACAATAACCCTAAAATAAACATTTGCTTTGCAAAGCGAAACTCCAGTATGTATAGGACTGTTTAAGATTCGTTTTTCCTGTACTTTAACTCATTTAAACACTTTACTTAAATATTAGGCTCCAAAAACTGCAGACTTGCAGCTCTCTCTGGTGGACATCTGCCACATATCAATGAATATGACAGACACACTGTCACAGTATGGTAACACCATTGACTGTATGGATACCACAGACAAGTGCATTCCTGTGTTACTGTAAACTGTGCACATGTTCTTCTCTATCTCTATTATCCCGTTATTTCATCAAGTGAGGATGTGGGACAGTGAGGCTAGCTCTGGCTTTGCCATTGCTAGCAGCCAATGATGGATGTTACAGCAAGGTGCGGTTCCTCTTCTAGTTTGGACGGTAATTGAACATGGATCATCGTCTTCTTGGAATTAAGCGTCGCCATCTTTGATTTTTGGAGCCAGAAGTGACCATATTTGGACAAGAGGGTGGAGCTGACCATAGCGCTAGCTGCTAGTTTGATTAGCATAGTCTATTTACAGTCTGTGGTCAACTGTGATTATGCTAATACTAATGCTAATTTTCGCTAGCGAAAAACAGGCCTAAAACCATTAAAAAATGTACTTACCAGAAAAAACTGAACAGCCGACTCCTTAGAGGGTCCTTTAGTACAACCAAACGCCAAACCAAAACTTTTTTAGATGACCAAAATGTTACAATTAACTTTCATGAACCGAAAACACAAATAGCGGCAGCTACGCCTATACTCTGTGAATCTGGGGTTACGCCATGGTTACGTTACGTTATCAACGTTGTCGCCATGGTAGCGACTTGTCAATCACAAGGTAGCCACGCCCGAAAACATACGCTGCTTTATTGTCTATTTTACTCTAAAAATGGGACCATCACTTACAAAATTAACATCATGCTGTATTGAGGAAGACTTGAAACTAGCGCTTGAGACCATAAACTCATTAGGAAACTGTTTACTGAGGTAATAAATCCAGTGAGAAGTAGGGTCATTTTCTAATAGACTCTCATACAATCGGACTTCTTTGTGGAACCAGTGGAGTCGCCCCCTGCTAGCCATTAGAAAGAATGCAGGTTTAAGGAACTTCTGCATTGGCTTCACTTTTCAGACCCTGAACTACTCTTTCCAAACTCACTGTGCTCTTTATCAGTCAGCTCCCCCTGCTGTCCATAAGGTGCCTCTGCACCCCAGCCGTTTCAAACCCTCCCTTTGGGCCAAACCTCCTCAATTACAGTTTGAGTAACTTGACACGTGACCTACAAATTCATTTTTGTCTGACTTAATTGAACAGTCAAGCAAGGACCTGGAGGTGCCGGTTAATCAACTAACCTTGCAGCTCTAGAAAGAGGACTTATTTTGTTTTATTTACTTTTAGAGGCTTGAAGAGGTAAAACCACAAGAGGCATGTAATTCACAAGAAATAAAGCAAAAAAAAAAGTCTCTTTGTCCTCATAAATTTGCTTCATTACAATACTCATTCACATTTCAATTGAAGGAGTGATCTCTCTGCCTTATGCTGAGATTAAGGAGCCATTAAGGAGCCTGGTTAGAGTTAGCGGCAAAGTCCAGCCGAATAGATTACTACCATGGTAAGAAACATCTTGACCTGTGGCAGTTTCTTTGAAACCGGACTCTGTATTCTTCCTGCTTGGTGGCTTTTAATAATGTGAAACTGAGAGCCTGTTGTGTCAGACCAAAGTGACCGGAGCAGAACATAAATCACTCACAGTGTTTAACAAAGAAGTGAAAAAGAATGATTAAGCACTACTGGGGAACTTTATTTATTGAATTTCACATAATTAAAATTTACAAAGAACAGTAATTTACATTAACAATAAAGTGCATATAGTGCCAAAGTGATTTTTTAAAACATCTATAAAGTGCATAGAGTCCAGTAACCCTGTTTAAAGTGCTGTTAGCTCATAAGTCCAGTATGTTCCAGGGGAGGCGCTGAGATTTGTTCATAGTTCTTCTCCTCCAGAGGTCAGTAAGAATCTGTTTGACTACAGTGTCACTGTAGATCACTGTCTGCTGTATTATCATGGCACATCTGGTTTTCCACAATTTTGAACACACCACACAAATAATTAATTGTAACAGTTCAGTATGTAAATTATCATCAACAATACAATACATAACAGATTTATAACATAAATTAAAGTGTACACTGACAGCTTTTAGTTTATCCCAGACTTCCTGAACTCTGTAACAGTCCATTAAGAGATGCTGCTGTGTCTTATCATCATTGCAGAAAATCATTGGACATTTTTTGGTAGTAACGTAACAACTCCAAGACACAACAGCTTTAACAGGAAGTCTTCCTACAGACATCAGCCACCGGATGTCTCTAATGCTCTCTGACAGGTTCTTACATTTGAGATTTTTTATCACCTCTGTGCTCTCATTAGTATTTACATTTTTATCATTTATAAACCCACCATATTTAAAATCATTTATTTTATTAGAAATCATTTTACTGGGTAAACCACCCCAGTCTATTTATAGATGTTGGTATTGTGCTGTAAAATCACCATATAATCATTTATAATAAGGGCCATGTCTTGCCCTGCCTCTTCTTTTTTTCCATTTTGATAAATCATCAATCCAGAGAGCATTTCTGATGATGGCAGCAGATATGTTTTTGACAAAGGCTATTTTCAGTCTGTCACCAAGTTCTACTGCACCCAAACCTCCATATTTTTTACTTTTATACATTAAATCTCTCTTGGTTACTTCTCTGGTTGTTCCCCAGATTAAGTTGGCACGCTGTTTGTTTAGCTGGTTTATTATTTTGTTGGGTGGAGGAAAGATATTTGCAAGGAAAAGGAGTTTGGATAGGATGAAGGTTTTGACAATATTTACTCTTGATTTATAATGAGTGTTTTTGTTTTCCCATTTCTTTACCTCTTCTTTAATTTCACACAGTTTTTTCTCCCAGTTTCTTTCACTACATCCACTGTTACAGACGGTTAGACCAAGTATTTGAATTTCTTGTTTGACTTGTATATTAATGCTTTGTTTGTCACCATCAGCTCTGATCCAAACTCCTTCTGATTTGTTATGGTTTAATTTGGCTCCTGAAGCACTTTTGTATAAAGCTAAAAGATTAGTTAAAACATTCATTTCTGCTTGATTTTTTTATGCTGACTGTAATGTCGTCAGCATATGCTATAGCTGTGACCTACATAAGTTCCCATAAGACTATTTGTTTAATTAAAGGGCTGATTGCTACAACATTAAAGAGCAGCACTCAGTGGGCAGCCCTGCTTCACACCTCTTTCTACCTCAAAAGGTAGTCACTTCTGTTGTAATGGAGGCAGACATTTCAGAGACCGATATCTTAGAACATGGACAATAAAATGAAGCAGACTGACGCGACAGCCTCACCTTGCTTTGATCAATATCTCACTCCTAAAAAATCAAAAATGTCTCTCTAATAACACTCTAACTTGCCGACTGTCGTAAACTAGCTGCAGCCAGTTGATCAAAGTTTACAACACATCTACACTGTTTCCCTCTCTCGCATCCAAACGGTTAAAAAGCTTTAAAATGTTTCAATTTGGTTAATTTCCATCTGCAATAAGGATTAAAATAAATGTTGTATATCTAGGTATATAGATCAGTACAAGTAGAAGACAAGCAGGCTTACAAACATTATTTTAGCAAACGTTAAATTAAATCATATTTATACAAGATCAATTAAGAATCAATTCAGCCCAAATTCACGTTTCAAAACATAGATTTTAGTTGGATTTTATACCAAGGAAACTAGTAGAATTGTATATCAGCCAGCTGAGTTTTTCAATCAACTCTAGTCTATATCTAATTATCATATTCATTTGTCGTATCATATGACAAATCTTTTCTCTTTCATTCTTTTAAATAACTAGTTATCATATAACTAATTAGCTTTTGTATATATAGTGGAAAATATACCTAAAATTTACTCCATTTATTTTAATGATATTAAATGATATTGTGCTTAAAGACACAGCATAGAGGCTATAATGCTTAAAGAAATAATGTGTGGATATTTATATATGCAACTCTGAAGTCTTTTAGCTGATTAGAGTCAATTATTCTTCTGATGGGGAAAAATAAAATCCATTTTATTTCAGAGGAACTGAATAAATATGAGAATACAACGGTTATTTCAACTTAAAGCAGCTATAATCAACATTTTCATATTCACCATGGATGTGTAAAACCAGCAGGAGTTATAGTGAACCTACAAACTACAAAACAACTGGATGTAGTCATGAATCCTGAGTCTTATCTCTGTATATTTGTCATAGTAGAACATGCCTTTAGTTTTGTCTTTACACTTGTCAATGACTCTCTGTTCATTTCCTTCAGTTTGGGATGGGACATAGACCCTGCCTATGAGATAAATGTTTGGCTCACTTCGACTCACTTTTCAACCTTTAAGATCTTCAGAAATAAAGAAATGTATACATAACATGAGAAAAGCTTGACAATAATAATATCTTTTAATGTAGTAATAGTGTACACAGACATCCCTCTGAATTTTTACATCATGTTGGTCAATTGTTGTCATAATGTTCAGATTATAGCAATGACAAAAAACCATTTGACAGTGAAAATACAGCATTTTATTTTATCTTTGAATCAGAATATGACACATGAGAAAAACATTAAAATTAGTCATATGTGCAAAGAAACCCAGAATAAGTAAAAATGGTTTAAGTTTAATAGGGGTCTAATAATGAATAAGGCAAATTCACTTCAATACAATAAAAGAAATAAAGGTGCATTTAAGTGCTGGAGGTCCATTTTTAACAATATGCAATTCCCTTAAGGTACCCTTCCCTGAGTTCAAGTTGTTGTTGTTTGGAATTTGGCTGGAAAAGGTTTTAGGTGGAGCATGTGTTTGCAGCTATCTGCTGTCTGCATGTGGAGGCTAGGACAGCAGATGGCTGGTGTCAGTTGGAGGCACAATTTAAAACTGATGGAGGCTGAAACAGGCTATTGGTGGAGGATGAAACAGGGCACATTGGGTGGTTTGCAGAGGAGGTTGTAGATTAAGGTGTCTGTAAATTTCTTAGGTGGAGACCCAGGCTGCAGCTGTCTGCCACAATCTGCAGGTGGAGGCGGCGGTGCAGATTGCTAACAGAGCCCACAGGTGGAGGTTTGGGTTGCAATTGTCTGCCAGAATCTGCAGGTGGAGGCGATGGTGCAGATATCTGGTAGAGGCTGTAGGTGGAGGCCCGGGCTACAGCTGTCTGCCACAATCTGCAGGTGGAGGCGGCGGTGCAGATTGCTGGTAGAGGCTGCAGGTGGAGGTTTGGGTTGCAGTTGTCTGTCAGAATCTGCAGGTGGAGGCGGTGGCTAACAATATGTTTCCAAGATATTGTTGGTTAAATAGCACCACATCACTTACTGTAAAGCAACAGTAATTCCACAAGATGGCACTGTTTTACTTCCCTTCACATACATGATTCTGCCCTATATTTGCAACATCACTGCATCCTCATTTGATCACACCAAGTTTGTCTTGTTTGTGATTGTTTGCTGCATAATTTTCAGCCTCTGAAATGTGAACTCGTTGATGAGGCTGGCCCTACCTGCCATGATACTCATTAAGCCACACTTGGGTCCTCATCAGACTTATTATGTAGTTGTATATTTTGTCTGAACTTACATGTCAGAGACTGTTCCTCATATTTATTACTTTCCTACCACCTTCAACCAGTCTATAGCTGACGTCATGATATCCAACTGTTGACCCACACTGGACTAGAACAACCTCCACACTTTTCTCTATAACCTTGAGATTACACATCATTGAGTCCTGAAGTTCTATGGCAAAATTCAATCATCCCACATATTTGGTAAGAACAGCTATGACATGATGGTTTTCTCACAAATTTCACTTGATCCTCTGTATTTTGGGCTTGCGTGTGAGGTGGTGAGAGAAGGAGTGAGAAAAATGGGGTGTGTGTCTATGAATCTATGAGTCTTTTTTTTAACCTTTATTTATTAATGGGAGTTTCTCTGACAGCAATGCTTTGCAAATCTTTTTCAGGAATGCCCTGATCACATTCACACAGTTGCACATTCATACCTGGAAGCTACTGAGACAACCACAGTTTGATCTGCCAGCCACTCAGCAGCTACTGGAGAAGTTGAGGTTAAATGCTTTGCGCAAGGGCACCTCAGTGGTGGTAATGAAGTAGGAGGAAGCATCTGCTGCCCAGATTTATCCTGTAGATCTGGGGGATTGAACCGGCGACCCTCCGGTCACAAGTTGTGCACAGGATCATGTGTGTATAGGCAAAGGTCATTGCTTGTTTTGTTGAGGCACATCTGTATACACTCTGTGCATCTTTAAAAACATAAATAAATTTTAATAAAAATGTAAAACTTCTACTTCCAGGGGTGTAATGTTTTCTGGTACTTACATTTTACTTGAATATTTACACTTTATACCTACTCCACTACATTTTAGAGGGAAAAATTATACTTTTAACTCTATAAGTTACTGACTAGCTACTTAAATTAAAATTTCACACACAATATATGATACATTATAAAATATGATGCATTGTTATCAAACTATCCAATAAGTATATAAAGCAGTTAAAATCAGCTCGACCTTGGCATCAACATTAAAGGGCTAATTGCACATTTATGCATCAGTAATAATAATCCAATTATATAATATATATTATAAAATATTTGACAAGGGCCATAGTGCTGCATAATGAGCACTTAAGTACATTTTTACTGATGATACTTCTGTAGCCTTCTTCTAATTAAGTAAAAGGAATACTGAATACTTTTCTCATCACTTTAACCTTCCTCTTGTGTTAGGGTCAGCACCGACCCGTTTTAGTTTTAGAATGAACATCAACAGTTCCCAACACAGCCCAAACTCTCTGAGAAGACGAGTAAAAGCTCAGAGACAGATCTCCACTCCAACAGGATCCAAAGCTTTACATCACTGAAATTGTTTTGTTGTGCACTTTTTTTACTGCTTCATTTAGCTGCTGTCACTGCTCGTACGGTTTAAAACACACACTCAATCTGACTGTTACTTTTCCTAAAGAACTCCCATTATATAACAATTATCATCATCATGATCATCATACATCAAACCGAAACTACTGTCTTACTGTTCGTACGGATCCTGGAAACAGGATCCATACGTCTCATTGCTTTCTGTACACAGGTGGCCGGTCCAAGTAGTCTCACTTGTAGGTCTGCATGT
Source organism: Scomberomorus guttatus (assembly GCA_038419695.1). Classification (NCBI taxonomy): domain Eukaryota; kingdom Metazoa; phylum Chordata; class Actinopteri; order Scombriformes; family Scombridae; genus Scomberomorus; species Scomberomorus guttatus. The sequence goes on from CM076461.1 coordinate 23,533,536, forward strand.
CTCTCACTCACACAGGCTCACACACACACACACACACACACACACACACACACACAAGCATGTTCTTGCACACAGAGACTTTTACTCTGATTTAGCTTTCTAATAGTTTTGGAAGTAGTAATTGATTTCTATTGATTTCTATTGGTTTGATTTGTTTGATTGGTTGTTGTTTGTTTGAACTTGCAAATCAATATTTTGTGTGTTGTGTGACCTGTTCTGTGTTTCAATGTGTTTGTATTAAGTTCTATTGCTGACAAAAATAATTTTTTTTGCATTTTCTTGAAGAAAATATATATGGGTCCAGAGACCCACACCAAAAATATTAAACCCAACATTTTCATGGATAAGGAAGCCTAACAAGGTAACCAAGAGATGACAAAAAAATTGGATGGTAGGTTATTGTTTTTAGTGTATTTTAAAGCTGATTTAAGACACGGGTCGAAACCGACCCGTTAACACAAACCGAAATGATGCAATGTCTGACCTTTAGACTATCAATCGGTGGGCCTAATGATTATGTGGCCAATATTTTCCTGCTGGATTGACAGTTTCTAACTTTTATCCTGCATTTAATTAAAACTGTACCATTCTGTCAATATAAGCCAGGCTACCATCAAGCAATTGACTGAATTGAATGAAAAAAAAAGAAGTCTTGAAACACAAACTTAACACTTTTGTATTGCACGGTTGTGTTTATGAACTTTAAAATTGAGTAACTCCTTCCAAACTTCGATAAGAAATCTGTGATTCGCTAAAGAACAATTTGGCAGGGTGAATATTTGCTGACAGTAAAGGCCAGTCTTCAACAAGTAGGACACCCATAGTAATCTTGGTTACTGAGTCATTACATAACACAGACACACACAAACACAGAGACACACACACAGACTTGCACATCCGCCTTTGGTAAACTTAACTGAGGTTCAAATGACAGTGGTTTAAAACAGGTCAAACTTTGGATCCTATATGTCTGAACATCTAAATACATCTCTGGAAAAGTAGCAGCAAAGCAGGTGTGACAGGTCCTGCTGCAACATTCGTAGAAATAGGACATGGGAACCGAGCAAAACAGCGGGTGGCCACCCCATTTGTTTTCACATGCAGTATGCAGAATGAAAGAGCATTATTGATACAGGTGTATTTTATTAGTGGTTTTTGGCCTCATAATGATGATTATAGCAAAAAAAAAACAAAAAAAACATGACATGACCTGAGTACCTGTAATTGCAGCTGGAATCCATACAAAATAGCACAGAGAAATATAACTGTACTGGTTTCTTTTTATAGAGTAGGCTACCACAATAGAAAATGTTATCCTACAGAAATACATTGTTTGATTATAAATACTGTATATTACGGGCATTACCTGATTACTACCGTTTGGACCAATAGGAGTTCACCTTAGGGCTTTCTGAAGCCGAATCGACGCTTCCTATTGGTGCTCTGGGTAGATATGGGCGGGGCTAAACAAGTGCCTTTACCAAAACAAGCAGCGTGCGTGCACCGACACGAGCTAGGAGGAGCTGACAGCGAGGAAAAGTTTGACCAGTCAGAAAACGAATGGACCGACAAACACGAACCTAAATTAACAACAGAGACACAGCTGGGGCGTCAGGTAGGGAAGTGTCACCGCATACAGCTGATACTGCAAATTCAAAACTTCTTTACTCAAACTTTTTTGCGTGAAACAACAAGCTGTAGTAGACAAGCCCATACTTGAAGCTGTTACCTTTGATTTTTGCCATAAATACGTTGTGTTTCTTTCGTGGTATTTGTTCCTGGCCTTCACAGAATGACCTTACAACATTTTAGCTCAAGGCATGGAGTAGCATGGGACAGAAAAACACAATAAGACACAATGGAAAAGGACGTGGTCTCATTCAGTCGTCTCATTTAGCCTATAAATTATGACAACCATAAAGATGCTATTGCAGGTGTAGGGAAGTGCATGGAAAAGTCTCAAATCCTATAAAGCAGAGGCAACAAAACAGTAAAACAAGAGAGGTTAAAGCTCGAAACTCACCAGATTTACTCAACACTCTCCATTGTGAGCTTCACAGAGCTGGTATTTATGACAGGGCTTTCATTTGCTTGTATCCAGGCCCACCAAACGATATCAGTTAACCTTGGACTACTGCCGAGAAATGGAAAAAGGGGAACTGATCATCAGTTATTGTTCATCCATTTTCTTGCACCAGGATTGGATAAAGTGCATTTTTGTGAAAGTAAGTTGATGACTGTTAGCGCCTGTTGGGCGTTGTGGTTAATCTTACAGTATATGAAGCAATTTTATGGAAACATTAACTGTGAGCAGCACACTGTTTCCGCATTATGTTCCTATATATTCAGAGTTATGGGGCATGCACTCTGCACCACAATGAACTGAAGCCTTTTCTGTTAATTCCATTGGTAGGACAGGGTATCAAACCTCAGTACTTTTCTGACATTGGATGTCTATTCAGATTTGTCAAATTGTTGTTTTGCTTCTATGATCATGGTAGTAGATAGTACCTGCTTCATCCCTAATGAAGTGGACAGTTTCCACACAGCTCAGGGCTGGGTATGGCAGCATATGAGGTCAAAGTATCATCCTACTCCATAGTCAGGTCTTTGTATTTATTGAAAGATCTTCCCTACAAGTTTAATTGAATTGATGCTTGACACCAAGGGAAATGAGTTAGATGTTTTAATGTTTACTTTGCAGAGCGAATGATGTTGTTGTTTTTTTTGTACGCATGTCTGTGTTTCGCCCACTAGGCCGACTGTTAGAGGTTGATGATGGACTCCCACAGTGAGACCAAAAAGATGAGCTCTTACCTCCCCTGCAACCCCTCCTATGCTGAGACCCAGACAAATGGCTGCCAGGCCCCACCCAAAGGCCCAGGTACACACACAATAACATGTTGTACTTGATGTGAATACAAGTCATAGGTGTGTCAATAGTTTTTTAAAGCGATTATATATGACTTCATTTAAATGTTTATAGAGGGTGTACCTGCCTGGTATGTGAATTCAGGTACAATAGGGCTCATCCCTACAGCTTACATTCCCCTGGCTTCCCCTGGAGTCTCCATAACCACTTGAATCTAATATAAATATTGGTTGTGCTTTTAATGAAAATACAAATATGATGTGAAACACTTTGCTTTAATTGTACTGGCTCTGGCTCAATTGGACTTTATTGGTATTGTAAATTAAAACTGCTATAACCTTGGCAGGTCATGGCAGGACGAACAACATTTCTCAATAACTGAGTATGCAGTGACTTCGCAACCATGATAAACGTGTGAGACCAGCTTTACAATGTGAATGCCGTTGTACCAATGTCTCCACTCACTGCTAAGAAGAAGTAAGGTGTAGTTAAAATGTCATGATACCTTACATATAGAATAAAGATCCTAATCAGTCCCAGTCTGTAAAGTAAGGAGAAAAAATAGCAGTGGTAAATTGATGCTTTGTGTCAGCTGGTATCCTGAGTTTAAGAAATCAGGATCAGGATTGAAACAGTGGGATGCTCTTATAGTTATATAGCTCTTATATAGTGTGGAATATGCCTGATTTTTTTTTGTGATAAAACACAAGTTTAATTATCTATATAATCCAATTTTAAATATTTCTGGAAGAAACTTGAGATAGGAACTACAATCACATTACAGTAGCTAAAAATCCTGTTACAAGATCAGTACAGTCCAACATGTTGAAATATTATAACCCTGTTATTAGATAATGTCACTTATGGAGGACTGAGAAAGGTGGTACAGTGCAGCCATCAAAGCAAATAACTTTATAGGACCCTGCAGTTTGCAGCTGCGCCTCTGTTTTTCTTGTATGTTGTGCAATAATAATTGAATTAGAACACAAAGAAAAGGGAAAAATAGGGTGATTGCATTTATATGTTAGCACTTAAGTGAACAGCCAATTATAAAAGCCTCTGCTGGTTTAGATAATGACCATAATTACAGTGTGGTGTCCTGATAGCTGTTCAAGGAATTTAACAGCAATACTGTACTGTACAGTATAACAAAGTGATAACAGTGAAGTTTACAACTACTCATATCTATATCATATAAAATATCATATATATTGAAAGTGGTGGCAAACAATTCTTTGAAAAGTGTGTTTTGTTTTTTTTTTGTTTGTTTTTAGAATTCCTGTGATTTATTGATGCAATCTGGCCCACGCTCAAACACAGAATGAAGTCTGTTTTAATCTTGGTTTCTTTGCTGTGGCCAAGGACTAGACGCAACACAGCGTTATAACATATTTAATGTTTTGTTTAATTTATATAATGGTTTATATAGTGCTCAATGTGGAACAACCTACTGCTCAATGTCAACAAAACCAAGGAGCTGATTGTTGATTTTAGAAAAAAGGAGGCAAAGACACACACCGCTGTCTACATCAGTGGAGCTGAGGTGGAGCAGGTGAACAGTTTTAAGTTACTGGGAATCAGCATCACAGAGAACCTGTCATGGACATCACACATCTCCACCCAGTGACACTGTAGTCAAACAGATTCTTACTGACCTCCGGAGGAGAAGAACTATGGACAAATCTCAGCGCCTCCCCTGGAACATACTAGACTTATGAGCTAACAGCACTTTAAACAGGGTTACTGGCCTCTATGCACTTTATATATGTTTAAAAAAAATCACTTTGGCACTATATGCACTTTTTGTTAATGTAAATTACTGTTCTTTGTAAATTTTAATTATGTGAAATTCAATAAATAAAGTTCCCCAGTAGTGCTTAATCATTCTTTTTCACTTCTTTGTTAAACACTGTGAGTGATTTATGTTCTGCTCCGGTCACTTTGGTCTGACACAACAGGCTCTCAGTTTCACATTATTAAAAGCCACCAAGCAGGAAGAATACAGAGTCCGGTTTCAAAGAAACTGCCACAGGTCAAGATGTTTCTTACCATGGTAGTAATCTATTCAGCTGGACTTTGCCGCTAAGTCTAACCAGGCTCCTTATGGCTCCTTAATCTCAGCATAAGGCAGAGAGATCACTCCTTCAATTGAAATGTGAATGAGTATTGTAATGAAGCAAATTTATGAGGACAAAGAGACTTTTTTTTTGCTTTATTTCTTGTGAATTACATGCCTCTTGTGGTTTTACCTCTTCAAGCCTCTAAAAGTAAATAAAACAAAATAAGTCCTCTTTCTAGAGCTGCAAGGTTAGTTGATTAACCGGCACCTCCAGGTCCTTGCTTGACTGTTCAATTAAGTCAGACAAAAATGAATTTGTAGGTCACGTGTCAAGTTACTCAAACTGTAATTGAGGAGGTTTGGCCCAAAGGGAGGGTTTGAAACGGCTGGGGTGCAGAGGCACCTTATGGACAGCAGGGGGAGCTGACTGATAAAGAGCACAGTGAGTTTGGAAAGAGTAGTTCAGGGTCTGAAAAGTGAAGCCAATGCAGAAGTTCCTTAAACCTGCATTCTTTCTAATGGCCAGCAGGGGGCGACTCCACTGGTTCCACAAAGAAGTCCGATTGTATGAGAGTCTATTAGAAAATGACCCTACTTCTCACTGGATTTATTACCTCAGTAAACAGTTTCCTAATGAGTTTATGGTCTCAAGCGCTAGTTTCAAGTCTTCCTCAATAAGCATGCTGTTCATTTTGTAAGTGATGGTCCCATTTTTAGAGTAAAATAGACAATAAAGCAGCGTATGTTTTAGGGCGTGGCTACCTTGTGATTGACAGGTCGCTACCACGGCGACAACGTTGACAACGAAACGTAACCATGGCGTAACCCCAGATTCACAGAGTATAGGCGTAGCTGCCGTTATTTCACAGTGTGTTTTCAGTTCATGAAAGTTAATTGTAACATTTTGGTAATCTAAAAAAGTTTGACCCATGTCCAATTACCGTCCTTTTTTTTTTTTTTACAGTCTATGGTTTGACAGAGTAGCATGAATCCAAACTAGAAGAGGAACCGCACCTTGCTGTAACATCCATCATTGGCTGCTAGCAATGGCGAAGCCAGAGCTAGCCTCACTGTCCCACATCCTCACTTGATGAAATAACGGGATAATAGAGATAGAGTCCATACAGTCAATGGTGTTACCATACTGTGACAGTGTGTCTGTCATATTCATTGATATGTGGCAGATGTCCACCAGAGAGAGCTGCAAGTCTGCAGTTTTTGGAGCCTAATATTTAAGTAAAGTGTTTAAATGAGTTAAAGTACAGGAAAAACGAATCTTAAACAATCCTAAACATTCTGGAGTTTCGCTTTGCAAAGCAAATGTTTATTTTAGGGTTATTGTAATATCTTGTATAGGTGTTCATGTTGTTGTGACCTCTGTGGAAAAATACTGATTTACTTTTTTATCAGGTAAAAGATGGATTTTTAGACTGTGTGTTAAATAATTTATTTTTCATGTTATGTTACTTTGTGATTTTGTGATGGATCCAATATCTAATGTTTTCTGTAAAAGAGGACAACAGTGCAGTGAAGGCTGTAAGCTTGATTTAACTGGAGGAAATATGGAGGAAAATCTTGGACAGTGTTTTAACCTCTGGTCATTATGCTCTTCAGGGGTCAGTATCACAATCTATACTCGATTACTCTATTAATCAGATGTTTAGAAATGACCTGTTGTGGCATTGTTACATAGAGCATCACAGACATTAGCTGAAAATACTGCTTTTCTTTACATACTACCATTCGGCAGCAGATGCACTTTTCTGTCAATTGTCTTGTTATTTTGATGAACGTGTCTTTGAGTTTTCAGTTTTGTAAGAAGTTTTTTTTTTCCTGACTATAGTTTTTTTGTAGTGTCATTTTGAACATGCTGCAGCTCCATTATAGGCTGTAGATGATCATGCAGGTCTCTACCCAATGATGAGGAGCGATTCACAACCTCAGGGTGTGTTGAACAGTCAGATTAAAAGCTGTCAGATGAAATTTGTTACATAGCTGCATTTTTTTACATCTTTACAGACCAACATCAACAGTTCCCAACACAGCCCAAACTCTCTGAGAAGACGAGTAAAAGCTCAGAGACAGATCTCCACTCCAACAGGATCCACAGCTTTACATCACTGATATTGTTTTGTTGTGCACTTTTTTCACTGCTTCATTTAGCTGCTGTCACTGCTCGTACGGTTTAAAACACACACTCAATCTGACTGTTACTTTTCCTAAAGAACTCCCATTATATAACAATTATCATCATCATGATCATCATACATCAAACCGAAATTACTGTCTTACTGTTGTGTTCAGTTCAAAAAGCTTAGTTACAACCACTGTGTATTTTTTATTTTTTCAAAGTCAAAAGAAAAGAAAAAGAGAGAAAAATAAAAGAAAAAAGAAAACAAAGAAAACAGAAAAAGTCAGAGGCTGTTTTAATTTATTTTTTTCAATTAATTTAATTTAATTTAATTATATAGCACCAAATCATAACAAGTTATCTCAGGGTACTTTATACATAGAGCAGGTCTAGACCATACTCTTTACAGACCCAACAATTCCCCCATGAACAAGCACTTGGCGACAGCGGCGAGGAAAAACTCCCCTTTAACAGGAAGAAACCTCGAGCAGAACCGGACTCTTGGTGGGCGCCATCTGCCTTGACCGGTCAGGTCGAGAGAGAAAGAGGGAGAGAGAGAGACAGAGAAGCACAATAACAACAATAATAACAATAACAATGATAATAATAATAGAGATATGAATAATAAAAATAATAATAAAGAGGTGACTAATAATAAAAATAATAATAAAGAGGTGACTAATAATAATAATAACAATAATAATAATGATGTGACCAATAATAATAAAGAGGTGACTAATAATAATAATAACAATAAGAATAAAGATGTCACTCAAAATAATAAAAACAATAACAATAAAACCATCCTACGTGGAAGGTTACGATGGAGGGATGGTGAAGAGATAGCGTCCCGTCCTCCGCCACCTCATCTTCCTCATCTTTTTCGCTGTCCTCTTGGTTTTCCTCCCCTTCTCCTTCTCCTGCAACTTCTCTTTTTCCTCCTCCTCCTCTCCCTTCTTCTCCTCCTCCCCTCCTCTTACACCATCTTCTCTTTTTTCCCCTCCCCTTGCCCCTCCTCCCCTTCTTTCTTCATCCACCCCCCCCCACCCACCCCCCCCCCAGTGTGGCTTGGCTTTCTTGAAAATCTTGCTGCTGCTCTTCCTCAACACTTTCATCAGACTCATCCTTCTCCACCTCCTCAAAGCCTTCATTCAACTGCTCTTCCTCTTTGAGTTCATCAAACATGTCGCTTCCTCCTCCACCTTGTCTTTTTCTCTGTGCTCTTGGATTTTCTTCTCTTCTGCTCCTCATCCTCCTGCAACTTCTGTTTTTCCTTCTCTTCTCCCTTCTTCTCCTCCCCCTCTCCTTGTACAACTCATGTTTTAGCCTATTAGTCATATTAAAATGTCGCAGGAGCCTGCTCTGATATAGTAATCACATAAGGAAACAGGAAAATGAAGCACCTGCGCATGTGCGTGTTATTTTACGGCAGTGATGCACATTGTCAGTACTGGACTGTACCAGCTCCATTTATACTGTATATTCATTAAAAATGAACAAAGATACGCAATCTGCACCGCCGCCTCCACCTGCAGATTCTGGCAGACAATTGCAGCCTGGGTCTCCACCTAAGAAATTTACAGACACCTTCATCTACAACCTCTGCAAACCACCCAAAGTGCCCTGTTTCGTCCTCCACCAATAGCCTGTTTCAGCCTCCATCAGATCTAAACTGTGCCTCCAACTGACACCAGCCATCTGCTGTCCTAGCCTCCACCTGCAGACAGCAGATAGCTGCAAACACATGCTCCACCTAAAACCTTTTCCAACCAAATTCCAAACAACAACCTGAACCTCCAGCTGCAGCCTCTGCCAGCAATCTGCACCACCGCCTCCACCTGCAGGTTCTGGCAGAGAGCTGCAGACTGAATCTCCACCTACACCTACACCAGGTATGTATGTCTTGCACATGAAACTCATTCACAGCATTAGTATTCACAGCAGTATTGTAGTTAGTGCTGCACCATGGAATGTATTGTATTATGTATATTTCTGGGCTGCATTGTGTCTTCTCACATTGAACCTTTGTACATCATGAGCACTACTAGATGGTGCTGTGTAGTTTCTTGTGTATTTTTAATAAGGATTTATGCCATGTGTGGAATATTTCTTGGATTACTACCGATTGTTTCTCTTTCTTTCTTAGTTTGAATATTTTTATTGTGTATGTTGGGTTTTGTGCACACGCTGCAAACAACTTTCCCTCTGAGATAATAATAAAGTTCATCTTAATCCTCCACTTGCAGATACTGGCAGACAGCTGCAGCCCAAACCTCCACCTCCAGCTTCTGCAAGCTACCTGTACTGCTGCCTTCACCTGCGGATTCTGACAGACAGCTGCAGCCAGAACCTACACCAACTTCTTCTACTAGAAAGTTGAAGAGTCCCACTCCACCTGAAAGTTCTGCCAAACTCCACTAACAGCTTCTTCCAGTCATCCACGGAGCCAGCCTCCTCCTCCAGCCCACAGTAACCATCTGCTCCTCCAGCCAGTGACTAAAAACATGTCATTTATCCATGTCTGAGCCATGTTGTAGCTAAAACGATGTTTGAACATTTGGGAAGAGAAAAACAAAACAAAACGGGCAAATGTATTGTAAGTGTTTGCTGAATTTTTGGAAATATCAAAACAAACTACCAGTATTTTTTGTAATTAAATGTGTAGAGAATTTTCATTCTATCTCAGGGAAGGGTACCTTAAGGGAATTGCATATTGTTAAAAATGGACCTCCAGCACTTAAATGCACCTTTATTTCTTTTATTGTATTGAAGTGAATTTGCCTTATTCATTATTAGACCCCTATTAAACTTAAACCATTTTTACTTATTCTGAGTTTCTTTGCACATATGACTAATTTTAATGTTTTTCTCATGTGTCATATTCTGATTCAAAGATAAAATAAAATGCTGTATTTTCACTGTCAAATGGTTTTTTGTCATTGCTATAATCTGAACATTATGACAACAATTGACCAACATGATGTAAAAATTCAGAGGGATGTCTGTGTACACTATTACTACATTAAAAGATATTATTATTGTCAAGCTTTTCTCATGTTATGTATACATTTCTTTATTTCTGAAGATCTTAAAGGTTGAAAAGTGAGTCGAAGTGAGCCAAACATTTATCTCATAGGCAGGGTCTATGTCCCATCCCAAACTGAAGGAAATGAACAGAGAGTCATTGACAAGTGTAAAGACAAAACTAAAGGCATGTTCTACTATGACAAATATACAGAGATAAGACTCAGGATTCATGACTACATCCAGTTGTTTTGTAGTTTGTAGGTTCACTATAACTCCTGCTGGTTTTACACATCCATGGGGAATATGAAAATGTTGATTATAGCTGCTTTAAGTTGAAATAACCGTTGTATTCTCATATTTATTCAGTTCCTCTGAAATAAAATGGATTTTATTTTTCCCCATCAGAAGAATAATTGACTCTAATCAGCTAAAAGACTTCAGAGTTGCATATATAAATATCCACACATTATTTCTTTAAGCATTATAGCCTCTATGCTGTGTCTTTAAGCACAATATCATTTAATATCATTAAAATAAATGGAGTAAATTTTACGTATATTTTCCACTATATATACAAAAGCTAATTAGTTATATGATAACTAGTTATTTAAAAGAATTAAAGAGAAAAGATTTGTCATATGATACGACAAATGAATATGATAATTAGATATAGACTAGAGTTGATTGAAAAACTCAGCTGGCTGATATACAATTCTACTAGTTTCCTTGGTATAAAATCCAACTAAAATCTACGTTTTGAAACGTAAATTTGGGCTGAATTGATTCTTAATTGATCTTGTATAAATATGATTTAATTTAACGTTTGCTAAAATAATGTTTGTAAGCCTGCTTGTCTTCTACTTGTACTGATCTATATACCTAGATATACAACATTTATTTTAATCCTTATTGCAGATGGAAATTAACCAAATTGAAACATTTTAAAGCTATTTAACCGTTTGGATGCGAGAGAGGGAAACAGTGTAGATGTGTTGTAAACTTTGATCAACTGTCTGCAGCTAGTTTACGACAGTCGGTAAGTTAGAGTGTTATTAGAGAGACATTTTTGATTTTTTAGGAGTGAGATATTGATCAAAGCCAGGTGAGGCTGTCGCGTCAGTCTGCTTCATTTTATTGTCCATGTTCTAAGATATTGGTCTCTGAAATGTCTGCCTACATTACAACAGAAAAACAATTTATATTACTTAACCACACCTAGATTAGATATAACAAGGTACTGTATGAAAATCACTTTGTCAAACATTTGAAATACAAAAACTATTACCTTCCTTACATCAAAAATACTTTCAACAGACCATTGTTACTAATTTTTATGCAAGTTGTGCTGAACTGAAACCCCAAATATTAAAGCTGCTGGTTCTGTCACGCAAAACATGCTGTGAGTCTGGAAATGGTGCTGTGCACCAGCAGGAGTGGATTGTTACAGAAGACATTGCTCAGGTTCTCTTCTTGTGATAATGATGCACTGAATTTGGTGTTGGTTTGAGTTCATTTAGAAACGGAAACTAATAAAAAATACTTCAGGGATGGGGATTATCATTCATTGTCCATCATTATCTTAATTATATTTATCAATGAATCCAGATGAATCCAATCAGTTAACTAAACTCCAAGCATGCCTTAAGGGCATAAAAAACCTCGATGTTCTGCTACTTAACTCAGACAAAACTGAAGTTATCGTGCTTGGCCCTAAACACTTTAGAAACACATTATCTAATGATACAGCTACTCTAGATGGTATTACCCTGGCCTTCAGCACCACCGTAAGGAATCTGGGAGTCATCTTTGATCAGGATGTGTACTTCAACTCCCACATAAAACAAGTTTCAAGGACTGCCTTTTTTCACATACGTAACATTGCAAAAATCAGGTACATCCTGTCTCAAAATGATGCAGAAAAACTAGTCCACACATTTCTTACTTCTAGGCTGGATTATTGCAATTCCTTATTATCAGGCTGCCCCAACAAGACTTACTTACATGTGGTTCCTAAAGTCTAGAAGTAGAATAGGAGGCAGACTTCAGCTGTCAGGCTCCTCTCCTGTTGAACCATCTTCCAGATTTGGTCTGGGGGGCAGACAGCCTCTCTACGTTTAAGAGTAGGCTTAAAATATTCCTTTCTGATAAAGCTCATAGTTAGAGCTCCATGGTCTGGCAACAGACCACAGAGTTACCTCTCCACTACAACTTCTCATAGAGAGGGAAGTATAAAACTGACCAGAGACCAACCTCGAAGTGTCCTGACCTGGTTAACATGAATCACTCAATGTCATGGTAATCAAACCAATATGGACTTCCTGCTTCCTCTTTTAGGACTTGTGTTGGTTTTGTTTCCATTTATTATGTTTATCCTTTAGGGTACATTTTTCTCTTGTCATTATCACAGTTGTTATTTACATGGTGTCGGTGTCAGACTAAAGATTTATATCATTATGTTCTGTTGCATCTCAGCATTTACCAAAGTGCCTTTTATTGCAGTGCTGCACTCAATCAACTGCTGTAGCAGTTATGCAAAAACACTTTTATTTAGAGACTTTAAAAACTGCTCTTTTGGATGATGTCAGTATGGACTACTGGAGAGAAAAGGATCAGGGATGAAAGTGAACTTTTTCAAAAGGTCAAAAGTTGCTCAAGTATTTGTTTATCCAGTCAACATCATGACTCCAGGGTCACAACCTTGTGATCACATGTTCTCTTTATAAAAGAGTGACTTCAGCCTTTCAGTATGCTGCCTTGTTATAATCATGTCATGACTGTCAGGGACTGTGGATACAATTTATCACTGAGGTAAACAGCAATAATACTCCACATTCAAAGAAGGTAATAAACTGTACAATGAATGGACAAGTTATGCTGCGTCACACTGTGTTTGTTGTTGTATGAGTGAGGGTTAAGCCACAATTTTGGTTGTTTGTTAGTTTCTGTAACTGCTAAAAAATGAGAAAGGCTCTCCAAAAGGTAATGATCACCAACTATCACTCCTTTGAAATGATTTTAAGTGAAAGATACTGTAAGAATTGTGATATTAGGATTGGATTTAATAGTAAAGCAACACAGAAAACCAGCATATAAAGGAACCACCTTGCTACTTTCCCAAAAATTGATCACTGTTGAAATTAAATTGTTGTTGAACACCAGTCAAGACAATTAAAAGCACCGAAAGAGAATATTACCTTACTAAATAATTGAATGATGACAAATATATAAACAGAACATTTAGTTAGATTTTTTATTACTTAGGCCAATTATTTTAGGTCAGTTGTGCAGTGGCTGTAGCCTATCCCAGCTGACTTTAAGCTGTGTGATAGACTGGCAACTTGTTCATGATTGTACACTCTGAACAGGTCGCCAGTCTATCACATATAGACTGACAACCAATCACATACGCATTCACACCTATGGGGCAATTTAGTGAGGCCAATTAACCTAATCTGCATGTCTTTGGGACTGTAGGAGGAAACCGGAGCACCCGGAGAAAACCTACCTGGCACAGGGAGAACATGCAAACTCCACACAGAAAGACTCCAGCAGGTTCTTATTAAAATCTGCTAAAATCTGCTTCCTGTTAGGTAACAGTGCTAACCACTGCACCTCCGTGCCAGCCTAAGGACCACTACCGCACCATTTTCCTAAGGATCTTCTCCAGTGGGGTCCTGTCTTTCACTGGGATCACCTTATTCCACAGGCCGGTAAACTCCTTCTGGTGGACAAGACTCTGGAGCATCTTATGTCCGTATTGCCTGTACAGAAATACATTTCTCAGTTAGCATTTCAGAGCATGAACAGAAAGATATAAGACTAAGACTGAAAGACATTTTTCACAAGAACCACTAACATTAGATCATGCAAAACTTAGTTACCCACCTGACTTCTGGTGCAGCATCCAAAGACATTTTACCAACAGCAGACAGGAAACGCTCTGCAAAGGTCTTCCCTCCTGTCAAAATGTGGTCCTCCCCGACAATTTCTCCCAGCTGGTGGAGGTGCTGGGCTGTGCTCCCCCTCACTGCAGCACAAAGGTGACTGAGAAAGAACAAAGACAGACAGGGAAATGTGAGAATAATCCTGCGACTATGTTTCATTTCATTTACTTTAAATGTTGCTTGTACTACACTTCCCACTAAATTCCGATCACTGTATCTCCTCTTACCTCAGCCCTGTGTTGAGTAGAGCGGGAATGACTCTTCCAGGACTGCACCCGTCCACCAGCGCATCCAAGGCGAGGTTGGCGTGCTGGTGAATGAAGCTGTTGGTTGTCGATGCCAGCTTCTGCAGCAGGGTGCGTCCTGTCCTCTCTGCCTCTGGATCCATGGCTTTCCCCAGGTTGATGTGGAGTTCAGCTATTGTCTCCATGGCAGCACACGCCACACTAGACCGCAGATTGTTCACCTAGATAATAAGAAAGAACATCAGTCAGTACTTCTGCGTGCACAGTAAAGGTAGATGCACTTGTAAAAAAATGAGAACTGCTTGTAACACAAAGACAAACAGAGACAAAGAGGAAAATGTCTACGCTACCTCTTCTACGACGGCCAGGCAGACTTCATGCAGTTTAGTCTGCGGAAGTTGTGGATGGTGTTTGATGAGAGCTTGAACTGATTTCAGTCCATCCATTTTCTTCATCCTGTATTTAGATGACAAACATTTTTGAAAAGTGTTAATCATTGCTTCAGAAACAAATGCTGCTGAATAAACTGTTTAAAATCTTTCTCTACACTTCTGTAGTGTCGGTGTCTTACCAGTCATCCGATTTTAGCTGCTCGAAGCAGAGGGAGAGGCTCTCTGCAGGCATGGCCAGAGGCTGGAGCTCATCCTGGCACGCTCTTTTGTCAGCCTTTAGGGGGCGGAGGTTTGTCCCGCGACGAGGTTCCCTCTTAGGTGGGGCAGCTTTTGGTGGAGGTGCTGGAACAGCAGGTGTCCTTGCTGCGATCTTTCTGGGAGCTGCTGGGGGTCGAGGTGAAGGGAGGCTGACGAGCTGGAATTGTTGCACAAACTCCTCAACCTTTCCTTTATGTGACCTTAGCCTGCATCCCTCAGCTACCTCCTTGTCTGTTTAGATTAAAAAGAAAATATTTATTATGACTGAAATTTCCACCTGTTATCACATCTTCACCTATTTCCATTCAAGCTTGCATAATGTTAGTCATTCTCACTTAACAGTATAAACTTACATTGTCCACCGTGGTTTGCAGACAACACCGGGAGACGAGACGGTCTCCTGGTTGCTGGAGCTGCTGTGGGGGGAGGAGTAGGGGTGAAGGGGCACATCTTTGGAATAGCCCTCAGCTCCGTAGGAGTGTGTGTGTCCACAGAGCTGAGGCTGTCCACGGAGCAGATGGAGCTGACTGAGCTTGGCCTCCTGGCTTCAGTCTTAGCCATTTGACAGGCAAGCACTGCCCTCTCGCTGCCCAGACGCAACTTCTCCTCGTCTTCTTCATTCAGCTCCAGTCTCTCCAGAACTGAATGGTTCTCTGCGCTTTCCTCAAACGTCTGGTTGGTGCTGGTCCCCTGGCTGCTGTTTCTCTGCACAATCGGGGGTAGCCTGATCCTCCTTCCTCGCTGAGAGGATCCAGGGCTCCTTCTCGGTACAGCTGGGGGCTGAGGTGAGGGGAGGGTGTCATGCTGGTTGGAGATTCTCAGTCTCTTCAACACAGCTTCGCCGGTGGCTTTCTCTAATGCGCACAGCCTCTCTGAGCTTTTAATCAGCACAGCCCTGCGAAACATTTGTGCTGTTTGGTTGGCCAGGGTGATGGACTGACAGTCGGAGCCACATCCTCTCCTGTGGCTCTCAGGTGCCTGTGAAAAAAAGTATACATTGAGTCATTGGGAATAGTTACACAGTTGAATTATATTATATTATATTAAATGGTACTCTAAATTTGATATACTTTATTACTATACCATTGCATACTACATTTCATCATACCACACTACACTATGTCACTTGGCACAGTAATCTAAGGAAACTACACTTATGCTTAAAACTTTGGCACATAATGCACAAAGGTTGAATAAAATATTGTACTGTGTAAAGCTTTCTAATTTCCTAATCTGTTATTGTATTCTGATATATAACCTTGTTGTAGACATGAATGTCTGAAAAATCAATTATGTCATGTATCTATGAACAGAAGGAGATTGACAGAGTTGGTTACTTACATTGTGATCAGTGAAGTTGTTCTGCTGTTGCAGGAAGGTGTTTGATGTCTTTCGGTTAGCCATGAGTAACAGAAAGATAACTGGAACGAAATCGCCAACAAGAGTATCAGAACGATAACTGGGACGCAATTGTAGACGTAATCAAAACTGTGAGTAGTGGCTCTCAACAGGTTCAACGGTCATCTGACAGGATCTGGATTCTCACTTTATCACTCAACAGTCTGATATAGACGTGATGTCTCAAAGGAACCCAGGAACATTCTAATGATGTCATAAAGGAACCCAGGATGATTCTAATGATGTAATGGGCCCTAAAATGGACTGTTGGTGATCACCAAAAAAAATGTTCAGTTTGACAATCATGACGTGTAAAAGTACATTTTATTGAAAAAATGTTTGGACAAAATAGTGCTCCCTCATCTCTGTCATCAAAATGTGGCCTAAATCTAGATCTGTGTTAGTCAGCATCAGCTTTAACATCTTTCTGTGTGTTTAGGTCATATTTCTTTGTGCATGATTAACTGCACAAATAAACCATATTGACATATTGAGTGACCAACAAAGTTAAATTTATGACCATATCTCATTATAAGGCAATACATTAACACATTTTGCATCACCTGTATGCATTCTTCACTTCAAATTGCCTGGAAATGTTATTGAGATATAAACAGGGTTATATGGCTTCTTTTTACTTCTCCTGCTTAGTGCAGGGAATCTTTGTTGCCTTCTGTCTGCTGAAACCTTAAATAACCCCTCCAGGCATGTTTGAAGACATCAAATTAATCTGCTTTGAATCTACTCTTTCAAAGCAGAATCTACTCTGACATCTACTCTTTATTCCTCATTGAAAAATACAGAATCTATTAATATGTAAATATTCTCATTTCTTCATCACAAGATGTCCAACAGAAAAGTCCATTCTCAGTGTATGTCCACTGGAGGCTCCAAGTGTCTACATGACTACTTGCGATGTCACAAACCCTGCTCATAATGTTAGGTTCATACCTTAAACTGAGATTTAAGGTGAGCACAGAGAAACTTTCCACTCTCAGCAGATCAATGTGAAAACAGCCTTCTAGTGTCAAACTCTGCACAGACATCATTCTGCACAGTGACGCTCAAACAACGGTGTAGATTTGGTTTGATCTTTGGTAGGGACATTTTTTGTCAGATTGCTAAAATAAACACTTGTGTAAGTACACTTGCTCTCTATCTCTCTTTTCTTGTTCATATGTGCACATGTGCACAAATACACGCACATCAGCCTTTAAAATATAACCCAGTTGAGTGAAAGTTAATTTGAGGCAGAAAAAAGTGACTAGTTATAGGCTGCAATCACTTTGTGGCAAAGAGAAAGCTGCCTGATACTGGTTGTATTGGCCCTTTATAGGTTTTTCGGGTTTATCTGGAACATAAAGCAGGAAAAATATGCTTACTCATTAGAATGATTGCAAAGGGGATCAATTTCTTTATTTCATATGTAACTTACATCCATCAAGTCATGTTAATCTGAGTCTTGTATCCAAATATAAACGATAGTAGTCATACCAAATAAATATGAACATAGGTAACTTTTAGGATAAAGTTGTGTCTGTATTTTGCACTTTATAACAGTTTGATCCAGATAACAGCTTAAACAAGCTGTGAACGGACGGCAATCAGTTTCTGGGGGACGATCAATAACTTTCTGGCACGACACCTGAATTGATTCATAGGACCAAGGACAGGGCCCACACAGGTGTCTGCTTCAGATGTTTTTGTTCTGGTCTGTTAAAAACATGGTACTGCGCTCTCACACGTCAAATCACTTTTTAGCAGCACATTTGTGTGTAGCACTTGTACAGTGCTTTTATTCATGAATAAATAAATGTTACTTAAAAAAGTTAAAGACTAAAACAGTTCTTTTTACACATAATTTAATAATTTAATTAACAGTGGTATTTATTAATGTATTTAGTTCAGTTCAATTCAATATTTCTAACTTTGTCTGAAAACCTTTTACTACCTTTTGTCAATTTTGGGGCTCTGTACATATGCAAATATTATGCAGTTTAATGATGACAGTGTCAGATTTACCACTCCAACATTTTAGTGAATTACTAAACCATTGGTCTTTGGTTTCACACAGTCAGACAGACAAAAGCTGGCATCTTATCTGTAGCCGGTGAAAATCACTAGCAGATTTTGGTAGCTGTGGCTAGCTAATTATGTGACGTTAGCTTCACGTATTGGACTTTTAAATATATTTTTATTTTTAACCTGAGTAACCTGTATAGGACAAGGATAATGAGTATACATTTGATGGGTACATGCATTTGATATGTTGTATACCTAAACAATGAAAATTAAAGCTCCATTTCCAGCCATAGGTTAGCATCCTCATCAGTTGATGATGCTGGGAGAAACCTTGTCAATAAGAAGCAGTATATTGTTCTTGTATTGCAGGATAGCTCAGTATTATTGTACAGCAAGCAGAGATGATTAATCATTAAGAATTATTATCAATTGTATTTTCAAACAATAAACAGCTGTTAGAGCAGATTTACCACAGTTCAATCCATTCTTTACAATTAAGGTCCTGTGTTTTACATTTAAACGTAGACGTGTGTGGGCTCTCGATAGAGTTCCAGTCAGAATAATGTTAAATGTCTTTCTGTGTTTTTAGGTTATCTATCCAACTATCCAATTTATCTACAGACTTTTCCCATTAATGCATGATATTTACTGTATATAAACAGTATTTGAAAGTAATTATAAACAAATATCTAATATCCGTCTGCGACTCTTCTTCAGGGGGATTTTTTGTATAACGTGCCATCTACAGTCAGTACAGTACTGGAAGCCTGAATGCACCACCACACCATTCTTCAAAACCTGCCACTTATAGGCTATTTGAGGCTAAAGAGAGCTATTGTATTTAGGTCTTGATGCAAAGTATATTGGTGTTGGGGCTATATATCAAAATCAAATGGTCATAAAATGTGTGTTTTTTGTATCCTATGTTCCATCCTGGTTTTTGAGCCTGAAAGACCTCTTAATGATTGACATTTACAATCATGTCCCTTGCCTGTTTATGTAGACATGAATAAATCACAGCTGTTGGCATAATGGTCGGCCAACTCCTAGCAGTAGAGTAGGACTTGTATATAGCTTAGCAGTTATTTGAAGAGGGGTTAACAGTGGTACAGAGACATGTAGGTCTAGCCAAGCCTGTTTAAGCACTGTATGAGCCTTTCAAACTAGCCTGAACATGAACCGTCACTGCATGGCTTCGGCCACTCCACAGCTCAACTAGACAACCCACAACCAAGAGCTCTTCTAAGTATAGTTGAATCAATCAATGTAATAATTGTGACAGATTATACACAGTTCATATACCTTTAAAAATATCATGTATTAGTACAGTTAAAGCCCAACTGTGGGACTTTTGTCTCCCCTTTCTGGCAGTGAGAGTAAAAAAAACACTGTCAACTCATGCTTACATCGTAGTGCTCCGGTGCAGCCTACTCCATCACTACTGTTGCAGCTGTAAAATGGTGGATACATTTTTTTGAGCATCACACAACCCCCACAAAATGAATCATTTCACTATCAGAATTTCATCCATTTGGTCCGAACATTTGAAAGTCTAGAAGAGCTGCACGATTAAATTGTTTTATCCCCATTCAAGTTAGCTGAGAGCTAACCGGAATTTAGCCACTCGGCTGGCCGAAGTCTGGTTTACATGCTTTGCCCATAGAGCGCACAGGCCAGTGCAGGAATGTCACCACCGCCACAAGATTAAAAACTCTGTATACTGTGAAATACAGAGAGATTTATCTGGCAGTCATAGGCTTATTCAGCATTGTGCAAACTCTGTTTTCTTGTTTTTTATGAATATGTGTATCATTGATGTATATGCATTTGTATGTTCTATGCAGGTTTTGCACATGATTGGTCTTCATATTTGCATATATAGATTTTTTTCATTAGTGTGTAAACCTTTTGGCCTCTTAGCTGACTGTTGCAGTCACAGAATGTGATATGTATAGTGTGTAAATCTAGCACTTATTTGGCTGTTGCAATCACATTATGTGATATTTTTCTCCTATTACTTATTAGATGGATTAGGCTTGAGCTTTGGTAATATGGGTAATATGTGGGTGAAGGGATGTAAAACATGGATGTAAGACCTCAAAATAGGTGAAAAAACATATAAATGTAAACACAGAAAATGTCTCTCTATAGTCTCTGTGCTTCAGACAGATCATTCAAACAAATGAGTGTTGTACAATCATTGGATGAATCAAGCTTTGGGGAGACGATCTCGACCAATTAAATTGTTTTTGTTGATCTCTGTTTGAAGCACAGAGACTATAGAGAGACAATTTCTATGGATAACTTAACGCAAGTCATTTCCCAAGCCTGTTGATTCAAGGATGATAATTCGCATTCAGCTTTCACTAAAGGTAAAGTAACAATTTTGTTTTTCCCATATAAATTTGAAGAGAGATATCAACTGAACGTGTCATGAGTTGAGCTAACACTAAGGGAAAGTAAGATAGCAGCATCCAACACCAGCTATAACTTGACATAACTAAAGCGTTGGTGTTGCGTAAGTGTCAGAATTTTGAAATATATGTCGAGTCAGCAGGGCTAACGTTAGCATTTGCCTTTTGTATGCATTAAGTAAGTCTGTGTGGCGTTAGATAACGTAACGTTATGCCGGGTCTAATGAAGCTTTTAACGTTAGCCTTGAATCAGAATCGTGCATCAGTCATAGTAACGTTAAATAAGTTACATTTGTCAGTTGACCAGTACATATTTAAGCTCCTATTCTGTCCTGCAAACATGTAAATAAAAGGCTGTGAAGAGTTGTGACCTGACAAAGACTTTAAGTGGCAGCTAGTATGCTAGTGTTAATAAGTTTAGCCAGTTAGCTTTATAAGTTACTAATACTATTAATTAAAGAAACATTAGACCACCCAGCTGCTCCTACTTACTGCTAGAAGTAAGTTAAATAAGTTATCAGTAACCTGCAGCCTACCAACTAAGTTAGTGTTGGTGTCTGTGTTCCTTGACTTTGCAGCAATAGTAATAATAACAATAAAATTGTAATATAGCAGCACAGAAACAGCAATATAACATTTAAAAAAAGAAACAATGCAGTAAGATTTACAGTGTGGTAGTGATATCTATAGTGTAGTGTGTGTAAAGTGCTGTGTGTGGGGGTCTTGCCCTAATAGATGTGCATGTAGATGTTTGCATGTTTGTGTGTGCTCGGTTGGACTGTGTGTTAATGTAATGTTAGTATAACAATGTGTCACAAATGTATTGATAAAATAAGTATTTTAATCATGATAATTATTTATTAATTATTAGAACTTTGCATCCCCCAGCCTCTTTCTGAGTTGCTTTGCATCGCTGGCATAGGTTTCCCAGGCACTACCTTCACATACGGCCTCTATGGTTATGGCAAGGTTCTGGGCCTCAACATCCCCACGTTCATACCCAGCCTCACCACCCTGCAGGAGGGCGTTATCAGCCAGGCGAAAGCGGAGAAAGTGGAGTTCAAGAAACTGCTGCTGGGTGCTACACTGCATGACCCAGGCCTACTATCTGTTTACCAGGTGTGTGCACCGTGCAGTAGCCTTGACCACTCTGTTGCACTTACACAAGCATGGAAAGTAATTATAACAGTTTTCAGGTCCAGAGAATACTTTGCACCTCTAAGTATTACCTGGAATCTACACAGGCAGCGTTCTTGATGTGTTTTTATAATGCGCATTTTATGAGTTGCGCATGCAGAGTTCTAGACTAACCTTTCTACTAGTTGCACAACCAACTTTCTCAGTAGGTGGCGCCACCACAAGATTTGGTCACACTTGTCTCAGTGTTTTGGGTCACGCATCTGTCACTACAGGTTTTGTATTTGTGACTGTTATGCTGCTTCAAATTTTTGGGAGTTGCCTACAATGGACTGAAACTCACTCTCTTGCCTAGAGCTTGTGCAAAATACTGCACCTAGAGTTTTAACTGGTTCCAAATGTAGAGATTACTACATCACTCCAAATTAAGCATCCCTACATGGGATACCAGTCAGTTTTACAAATGGTTTTAAAATTTTGTTGATCACATTTAAAGAACAGCTTGATCTGGCCCCAACCTTAATTTCAGACCAATTAAAACCCTTAATGTCCCTGTTGGTGTGCAGGCACTTTTAAGAGCATGATACATATTTTCTATTTCTGTATTCTCAGGACAAGGCTTGGTGAGGCTCACTGCAGAGGATCATAGCCATCACTGGAATTCTGAAAGGAAGTGGTTGACTTTCAATCTGCCGTATGAACTTAAAGCTTTTTTTAGCATGTAGATTCATATCTGTAAGTTAATACTGATTATGTATTAGCTTATTTGTTTGTTACTGGAAAGAATTTAGCTCCTGTTTTTGGCTTTAGCCCTATTTCCATGGCTCAGGAAATATCAATCATATATCAATATTTGTCAGAGGTGGGGGATTCAACTCACATGACTTGATGCAAGTCACAAATTTGAGGACTTGTGACTTCCTTGACTAACACTGATAAGACTCGACTTGACTTTGACTTGAGGCAGATGACTCGAAAAGACTTGACAGTTTTTATTTAGCTGAACCGCCTGTTTGTATTATTGTAGATATTGAGCATGAACAGTTACTGTTTGAGACATGATAGGGTGACTTCTAGTGCCGTGCACTCAGGCTTTAAAGACAGTGTCTAGCAGGACCTAAAAAACAATGCAAGACAGGATCGAGCTGAAAGCTTGTTGAAAGTGTTTTCCCATACCTGCGCTGATTTTCTCTCGAGCTTAATTTTACCAGACTGTTTCTGATTCAGATAAGACAGCTTATGAATTGACAGCTTTTCATGACAGAGCTTCATCATTCTGTTGGTGGTCCCTCACTAGTTCAAAGTCAATATAACTCAACCACAGCAGAATGGTCTCTCCCTCTCTCTTATCAACTGTGTGACAAATGCAATCCTTTGAGATCAGGCAAACAAGATGGTATTTTTCCTTGATGAGGGTTACAATTTCAGTGTTCTGGATGTATTAGTCTACACAATCCACAGATGAAAAGTAATCATCAGATAGAAAACTGCATTTCATTGTGCAAACGGCAAATGCAGGTAGATATTCAGAAGCCGTACAACACATCCACAAACATCAACACTGCATAGAATACAAAATAATGAAAACTGGATCCAAGAAAACATGTTAGATTATTTATTTCTTTTTGTTTAAATGGTAAATGGACTGTACTTGTATAGCGCCTTTCTAGTCATCCGACCACTCAAAGCGCTTTTAACACTACGAGTCAATTCACCCATTCACACACATTCATACACTGAATGGGTACAGGGGCTACCATACAAGGTCCCAACCTGCCCATCAGAGGAAATCTAACCATTCACACACATTCATACACTGATGGCACAGCCATCAGGAGCAATTTGGGGTTCAGTATCTTGCCCAAGGACGCTTCCACATGCGGACTGGAGGAGCCGGGAATCGAACCGCCAATCTTCCGATTAGTGGACGACCCGCTCTACCTCCTGAGCTCACAAACATGTAGCTGCTGTTTTTACTGACACTCGTGACTAAAAAGTCTCCTCGTTCATCCCCTGGACATGAGGAGATTTCAGTACTGCAAATTTGTTTTGACAAAAACAATAATTTAGCTGCTGATAAAAGCAAAGGACAACAAGCTAACACTAATGTTACTTGTGGGTTATAGTTGAAACCTGTGATGCTATATTCATTTTAAAAAGGTAAATCTGAAGCTCTAAGAAATGAAAAAAGTCATTCAAGTCATGTTGTTTTATGGTGTGAGCTGAGAGTGGTTATTCATACGCTCACGCTGTGGTTAATACGAGCAATTTACAACAAGAACACGACTTCCACAGCTGCGGCTGAGCGGCTCAACGAGCTCCGCTCTTCTGTGCTTATTTTAGCTCAAACCTGGATCGTTGTACTTATCATTTTCTGTTTCCTACTTTCAGACAATGGGTACCCCAATTTACATGGCTCCAGAAACAATCCAGGAGACACAATCCAGGAACTCTTTGATCAGGTGGCCGAAGGTAAGAATCTTTACTTCAGTTCATTGTTATCTTTTCATCACATGCACCCTTTCTACACATTTGTCATGCTAGCAGATCTTAAATGAATCTTTCTTTATTTTAAAAGATGATAAAAAATGTGCATTATCCTACTTTGTGATTTTCATAAAAATGAAGCTTTAATTTCCTGTTTCTTTTATATTTGGTATATTAATCTTTAACTTGTTGTAAGATGGTTTTCATTCGGTGGCTTTGTGGTGATGTAGCTAAAATTTTCAATTCTGTTATTGAATCACTGATATGCTATTTTCCCCAGATGATGTCAGCTGGCCGGAGGGAGACGATGCCCTGCCCGCTGACGCCCAGGACCTCATCACCCTTCTCCTGAGAAAGGACTGCGCAGAATGGCTGGGTACAGGTTAGTGGATAGAGACAGGATGGGAAACAGATAAGATGAAGGGAGAACAACCTGTCATGATTTTCTACCACTAAAGTTCAGCCTGTGGCTACAATACATAGAACTGTGATAGTTTAGCTATCTTACACACAGTGGGAAAATACGACACAGTGGATGTGCTATTGTGAACGAGGTTTCTTTTAAAGTATCCTGGAGCCTCACAAAATATAGTTACAGTAGGTAATGATTTACTCCTTGGCCTTAGGAATTAATGTGAAGTAACGATTGGTTATAACTGTAGGCAGTAAGCTAGTTAGCTGGACATGCTAACTTACAGCTCATGTTAAAACAGTTACACACACTGTTTAAAGCCATTCCTTCTTGATTTTGGGAAGACTAAAAGTGTCCAGAGTCGGGGTCAGGTACAGCTGTCAGGCCAGGCCAAATGCAAATGTCTGTTTGTCTCACTTGTTATCCAGGAGGAGCCAGCGAGGTGAAGGCGCATCCATTTTTCCAGGATCTGGATTGGAACAACCTCCTGAGTGTGAAACCTCGATTTGTCCCTGAACTGAAGACGGAAGAAGACACCAGCTACTTTGACAGTAGGTCCCATCATACGCCTTAACAAACATAGACTCATGTCTGACAGAATCACTGGAGGACTTTTTACTACTTTGTTAACATAGTGCTCATGGACAGACATTAGAAGAGGGGTTTCAGTTTGTTTTTGGTTTTTTAGCAAACTGCTTTTTCAGTGATGCCTGGTGGGAATTTTACTTAAAAATAAATATCACCATCATGCCTTTTTTTCATGACTTAATGCATGACGGTTGTTGCTGTGATCCCTACAGCCCACTCAGACCTGTGCCTCCCTGATAAATCACCCGATGATAAATCGCCTGTGGAGCTCCCAGACTTCTCATCTGTTGCCTACCGCTTCAGAAAGGTACAGTTTTTAATCCAGCTCCCAACATCCACTGATGTTTGAGACTGTCTAAACCCATTTCTCACTGTGAAATACATCCTTCATGTAAACAACTGACAGACATAATTATCTACAGCACAGAACAAAAAGGACAAGAAATATTGATGCTTTGATGCTTTTCTCTTGAAATTCCAGATTTATGGCAGCCCAAAGCACCTGTCCATCCCTGCACCGCTCTACCGGAGCCCGATGTCAAGACTCAGCCAGGTGGAGGAGAAGGATGAAGAGAAGTTTGAGTATAATTTCATATATGATCAAGAGGAAGAGTCTGAGAACAAATATGACGAAGAGGAGGACTTTGTGGACCAATATAATGAAAAGAAGTTCGCGTATGATTATATATATGATCAAGAGGAAGAGTCTGAGTCTCAAGAAAGCCAAGTTGCAGGAGAAGGAGAAGGGGAGGAAAACCAAGAGGACAGCGAAAAAGATGAGGAAGATGAGGTGGCGGAGGACGGGATACTATCTCTTCACCATCCCTCCATCATATCCTCCCACATAGGATGGTTTTATTGTTATTGTTATTATTATTATTATTATTAGTCACCTCTTATTATTATCATTGTTATTGTTATTATTGTTATTATGCTTCTCTGTGTCTCTCTCTCTCTCTCCCTCTTTCTCTCTCGACCTGACCGGTCAAGGCAGATGGCGCCCACCAAGAGTCCGGTTCTGCTCGAGGTTTCTTCCTGTTAAAAGGGGAGTTTTTCCTTGCCGCTGTCGCCAAGTGCTTGTTCATGGGGGAATTGTTGGGTCTGTAAAGAGTATGGTCTAGACCTGCTCTATGTGTAAAGTACCCTGAGGTAACTTGTTATGATTTGGTGCTATATAATTCAATTCAATTCAATTCAATTCAATTCAATTCAATTCAATTAATAAAATTGAAAAAAAAAAAATTAAAACAGCCTCTGACTTTTTTCTGTTTTCTTTGTTTTCTTTTTTATTTTATTTTTCTCTCTTTCTTTTCTTTTGACTTTGAAAAAATAAAAAATACACAGTGGTTGTAACTAAGCTTTTTGAACTGAACACAACAGTAAGACAGTAATTTCGGTTTGATGTATGATGATCATGATGATGATAATTGTTATGATAATGGGAGTTCTTTAGCAAAAGTAACAGTCAGATTGAGTGTGTGTTTTAAACCGTACGAGCAGTGACAGCAGCTAAATGAAGCAGTAAAAAAAGTGCACAACAAAACAATATCAGTGATGTAAAGCTGTGGATCCTGTTGGAGTGGAGATCTGTCTCTGAGCTTTTACTCGTCTTCTCAGAGAGTTTGGGCTGTGTTGGGAACTGTTGATGTTCATTCTAAAACTAAAACGGGTCGGTGCCGACCCTAACACAAGAGGAAGGTTAAAGTGATGAGAAAAGTATTCAGTATTCCTTTTACTTAATTAGAAGAAGGCTACAGAAGTATCATCAGTAAAAATGTACTTAAGTGCTCATTATGCAGCACTATGGCCCTTGTCAAATTTGTTATAATATATATTATATATTTGGATTATTATTACTGATGCATAAATGTGCAATTAGCCCTTTAATGTTGATGCCAAGGTCGAGCTGATTTTAACTACTTTATATACTTATTGGATAGTTTGATAACAATGCATCATATTTTATAATGTATCATATATTGTGTGTGAAATTTTAATTTAAGTAGCTAGTCAGTAACTAGAGTTAAAAGTATAATTTTTCCCTCTAAAATGTAGTGGAGTAGGTATAAAGTGTAAATATTCAAGTAAAATGTAAGTACCAGAAAACATTACACCCCTGGAAGTAGAAGTTTTAAATTCTGCAGATTGTGGCAGAGAGCTGCAGACTGAATCTCCACCTGCAGCCTCTGCCAGCAACCTGCAGCTGCCGTCTACATCTGCAAGTTGCTGGCAAAGGCTACAGGTGGAGATTTAGGATGCAGCCATCGCCTCCACCTGGAGGTTCTGGCAGGGTGCTGCAGACTGAATCTCCACCTACATCTACACCAGGTGTGTATGTCTTGCACATAAAACTCATTCACAGCATTAGTATTGTAGTTAGTGCTGCACCATGGAATGTATTGTAACCTTCAGCAGCAGCCTCTTCCAGTGACCTGCACCACCCTCTCCACCTGCAGAATCCAGCAGACAGCTCCAGACCAAACCTCCACCTCCAGCCTCCAGCTTCTGCAAGCTACCTGTACTGCTGCCTTCACCTGCGGATTCTAGCAGACAGCTCCAGCCCAAACCTCCACCTCCTGTCTCAACCAGCAAACTGCACCACCTCCTCCACCTACAGGTTGTGGCAGAATGTTGCAACCTGAACCTCCACCAACAGATGCTTCCAGCTCATCTCTGAAATATCTGCTTCCACCTGCAGATTATGACAGCTCCAGCCCAAACCTCCACCTCCAGCCTCCAGCTTCTGCAAGCTACCTGTACTGCTGCCTCCACCTGCAGATTCTGACAGACAGCTGCAGCCAGAACCTACACCAACTTCTTCTACTAGAAAGTTGAAGAGTCCCACTCCACCTGAAAGTTCTACCAAACTCCACTAACAGCTTCTTCCAGTCATCCACAGAACCAGCCTCCTCCTCCAGCCCACAGTAACCATCTGCTCCTCCAGCCAGTGACTAAAAACATGTCATTTATCCATGTCTGAGCCATGTTGTAGCTAAAACGATGTTTGAACATTTGGGAAAATAAAAAAACAAAAAAAAAAAAAAAAAAAAGGGTATTTATGTCATGTATATTGTTTTGGCAAATGTATTGTAAGTGTTTGCTGAATTTTTGGAAATATCAAAACAAACTACCAGTATTTTATGTAATTAAATGTGTAGAGAATTTTCATTCTATCTCAGGGAAGGGTACCTTAAGGGAATTGCATATTGTTAAAAATGGACCTCCAGCACTTAAATGCACCTTTATTTCTTTTATTGTATTGAAGTGAATTTGCCTTATTCATTATTAGACCCCTATTAAACTTAAACCATTTTTACTTATTCTGAGTTTCTTTGCACATATGACTAATTTTAATGTTTTTCTCATGTGTCATATTCTGATTCAAAGATAAAATAAAATGCTGTATTTTCACTGTCAAATGGTTTTTTGTCATTGCTATAATCTGAACATTATGACAACAATTGACCAACATGATGTAAAAATTCAGAGGGATGTCTGTGTACACTATTACTACATTAAAATATATTATTATTGTCAAGCTTTTCTCATGTTATGTTTACATTTCTTTATTTCTGAAGATCTTAAAGGTTGAAAAGTGAGTCGAAGTGAGCCAAACATTTATCTCATAGGCAGGGTCTATGTCCCATCCCAAACTGAAGGAAATGAACAGAGAGTCATTGACAAGTGTAAAGACAAAACTAAAGGCATGTTCTACTATGACAAATATACAGAGATAAGACTCAGGATTCATGACTACATCCAGTTGTTTTGTAGTTTGTAGGTTCACTATAACTCCTGCTGGTTTTACACATCCATGGTGAATATGAAAATATTGATTATAGCTGCTTTAAGTTGAAATAACCGTTGTATTCTCATATTTATTCAGTTCCTCTGAAATAAAATGGATTTTATTTTTCCCCATCAGAAGAACAATTTACTCTAATCAGCTAAAAGACTTCAGAGTTGCATATATAAATATCCACACATTATTTCTTTAAGCATTATAGCCTCTATGCTGTGTCTTTAAGCACAATATCATTTAATATCATTAAAATAAATGGAGTAAATTTTAGGTATATTTTCCACTATATATACAAAAGCTAATTAGTTATATGATAACTAGTTATTTCAAAGAATGAAAGAGAAAAGATTTGTCATATGATACGACAAATGAATATGATAATTAGATATAGACTAGAGTTGATTGAAAAACTCAGCTGGCTGATATACAATTCTACTAGTTTCCTTGGTATAAAATCCAACTAAAATCTACGTTTTGAAACGTAAATTTGGGCTGAATTGATTCTTAATTGATCTTGTATAAATATGATTTAATTTAACGTTTGCTAAAATAATGTTTGTAAGCCTGCTTGTCTTCTACTTGTACTGATCTATATACCTAGATATACAACATTTATTTTAATCCTTATTGCAGATGGAAATTAACCAAATTGAAACATTTTAAAGCTATTTAACCGTTTGGATGCGAGAGAGGGAAACAGTGTAGATGTGTTGTAAACTTTGATCAACTGTCTGCAGCTAGTTTACGACAGTCGGTAAGTTAGAGTGTTATTAGAGAGATATTTTTGATTTTTTAGGAGTGAGATATTGATCAAAGCAAGGTGAGGCTGTCGCGTCAGTCTGCTTCATTTTATTGTCCATGTTCTAAGATATCGGTCTCTGAAATGTCTGCCTCCATTACAACAGAAAAACAATTTATATTACTTAACCACACCTAGATTAGATATAACAAGGTACTGTATGAAAATCACTTTGTCAAACATTTGAAATACAAAAACTATTACCTTCCTTACATCAAAAATACTTTCAACAGACCATTGTTACTAATTTTTATGCAAGTTGTGCTGAACTGAAACCCCAAATATTAAAGCTGCTGGTTCTGTCACGCAAAACATGCTGTAAGTCTGGAAATGGTGCTGTGCACCAGCAGGAGTGGATTGTTACAGAAGACATTGCTCAGGTTCTCTTCTTGTGATAATGATGCACTGAATTTGGTGTTGGTTTGAGTTCATTTAGAAACGGAAACTAATAAAAAGTACTTCAGGGATGGGGATTATCATTCATTGTCCATCATTATCTTAATTATATTTATCAATGAATCCAGATGAATCCAATCAGTTAGCTAAACTCCAAGCATGCCTTAAGGGCATAAAAAACCTTGATGTTCTGCTACTTAACTCAGACAAAACTGAAGTTATCGTGCTTGGCCCTAAACACTTTAGAAACACATTATCTAATGATATAGCTACTCTAGATGGTATTACCCTGGCCTTCAGCACCACCGTAAGGAATCTGGGAGTCATCTTTGATCAGGATGTGTCCTTCAACTCCCACATAAAACAAGTTTCAAGGACTGCCTTTTTTCACATACGTAACATTGCAAAAATCAGGTACATCCTGTCTCAAAATGATGCAGAAAAACTAGTCCACACATTTCTTACTTCTAGGCTGGATTATTGCAATTCCTTATTATCAGGCTGCCCCAACAAGACTTACTTACTTGTGGTTCTTAAAGTCTCCAAAAGTAGAATAGGAGGCAGACTTCAGCTGTCAGGCTCCTCTCCTGTTGATCCATCTTCCAGATTTGGTCTGGGGGGCAGACAGCCTCTCTACGTTTAAGAGTAGGCTTAAAATATTCCTTTCTGATAAAGCTCATAGTTAGAGCTCCATGGTCTGGCAACAGACCACAGAGTTAAGATCCATGGGAATGAAGTCACAAGAATATCAACGTCCACTCAGAGACAGAATTTATATTAGTAAGATAAAACAATTCAGGTTGGATGAAGAACACTCATATAAAACTTATTTAATGGCAACTATCTTCAGTTAGTCCACAGAAGCACATAAATAAAATACATTAGTGGAATAAGTGTTAAAGAAAATTTGTCAACCTTTCATGTAAATGCAATCTGCAGATTTTGTACCAAAATTCTGTTGTAGCTACATTTTATATTTACAATCAGTTTACAACACGTACTGGGAGCAGCGCAGAGACCCTGGCTTCAGTAAAATGGACTTCTCTGTGTTGTGGTGACCTCTGGATTTAACCAAACCTCTCCACTACAACTTCTCATAGAGAGGGAAGTATAAAACTGACCAGAGACCAGCCTTGAAGTGTCCTGACCTGGTTAACATGAATCACTCAATGTCATGGTAATCAAACCAATATGGACTTCCTGCTTCCTCTTTTAGGACTTGTGTTGGTTTTGTTTCCATTTATTATGTTTATCCTTTAGGGTACATTTTTCTCTTGTCATTATCACAGTTGTTATTTACATGGTGTCGGTGTCAGACTAAAGATTTATATCATTATGTTCTGTCGCATCTCAACATTTACCAAAGTGCCTTTTATTGCAGTGCTGCACTCAATCAACTGCTGTAGCAGTTATGCAAAAACACTTTTATTTAGAGACTTTAAAAACTGCTCTTTTGGATGATGTCAGTATGGACTACTGGAGAGAAAAGGATCAGGGATGAAAGTGAACTTTTTCAAAAGGTCAAAAGTATTTGTTTATCCAGTCAACATCATGACTCCAGCGTCACAACCTTGTGATCACATGTTCTCTTTATAAAAGAGTGACTTCAGCCTTTCAGTATGCTGCCTTGTTATAATCATGTCATGACTGTCAGGGACTGTGGATACAATTTATCACTGAGGTAAACAGCAATAATACTCCACATTCAAAGAAGGTAATAAACTGTACAATGAATGGACAAGTTATGCTGCGTCACACTGTGTTTGTTGTTGTATGAGTGAGGGTTAAGCCACAATTTTGGTTGTTTGTTAGTTTCTGTAACTGCTAAAAAATGAGAAAGGCTCCCCAAAAGGTAATGATCACCAACTATCACTCCTTTGAAATGATTTTAAGTGAAACATAATGTAAGAATTGTGATATTAGGATTGGATTTAATAGTAAAGCAACACAGAAAACCAGCATATAAAGGAACCACCTTGCTACTTTCCCAAAAATTGATCATTGTTGAAATTAAATTGTTGTTGAACACCAGTCAAGACAGTTAAAAGCACTGAAAGAGATAATATTACCTTACTAAATAATTAAATGATGACAAATATATAAACAGAACATTTAGTTAGATTTGGCTTTATTACTTAGGCCTATCCCAGCTAACTTTAAGCTGTGTGATAGACTGGCGACTTGTTCATGATTGTATTATTTTAGTGAGGCCAATTAACCTAATCTGCATGTCTTTGGGACTGTAGGAGGAAACCGGAGCACCCGGAGAAAACCTACCTGGCACGGGGAGAACATGCAAACTCCACACAGACAGACTCCAGCAGGTTCTTATTAAAATCTGCTAAAATCTGCTTCCTGTAAGGTAACAGTGCTAACCACTGCACCTCCGTGCCAGCCTAAAGACCACTACTGCACCATTTTTCTAAGGATCTTCTCCAGTGGGGTCCTGTCTTTCACTGGGATCACCTTATTCCACAGGCCGGTAAACTCCCTTTGGTGGACAAGTGTCTGGAGCATCTTATGACCGTAGTGCCTGTACAGAAATACATTTCTCAGTTAGCATTTCAGAGCATGAACAGAAAGATATAAGACTAAGACTGAAAGACATTTTTCACAAGAACCACTAACATTAGATCATGCAAAACTTAGTTACCCACCTGACTTCTGGTGCAGCATCCACAGACATTTTACCCACAGCAGACAGGAAACGCTCTGCAAAGGTCTTCCCTCCTGTCAAGATGCGCTCCTCCCCGACAACTTCTCCCAGCTGGTGGAGGTGCTGGGCTGTGCTCCCCCTCACTGCAGCACAAAGGTGACTGAGAAAGAACAAAGACAGACAGGGAAATGTGAGAATAATCCTGCGACTATGTTTCATTTCATTTACTTTAAATGTTGCTTGTACTACACTTCCTACTAAATTCTGATCACTGTATCTCCTCTTACCTCAGCCCTGTGTTGAGTAGAGCGGAAATAACTCTACCAGGACTGCACCCGTCCACCAGCGCATCCAAGGCAAGGTTGGCGTGCTGGTGAATGAAGCTGTTCGTTGTCGATGCCAGCTTCAGCAGCAGGGTGCGTCCTGTCCTCTCTGCCTCTGGGTCCATGGCTTTCCCCAGGTTGACGTGGAGTTCAGCTATTGTCTCCATGGCAGCACACGCCACACTAGAGCGCAGATTGTTCACCTAGATAATAAGAAAGAACATCAGTCAGTACTTCTGCGTGCACAGTAAAGGTAGATGCACTTGTAAAAAAAATGAGAACTGCATGTAACACAAAGACAAACAGAGACAAAGAGGAAAATGTCTACGCTACCTCTTCTACGAGGGCCAGGCAGACTTCATGCAGTTTAGTCTGCAGAAGTTGTGGATGGTGTTTGACCAGCGCTTGAACAGATTTCAGTCCATCCATTTTCTTCATCCTGTATTTAGATGACAAACATTTTTGAAAAGTGTTAATCATTGCTTCAGAAACAAATGCTGCTGAATAAACTGTTTAAAATCTTTCTCTACACTTCTATAGTGTCGGTGTCTTACCAGTCATCCGATTTGAGCTGCTCGAAGCAGAGGGAGAGGCTCTCTGCAGGCATGGCCAGAGGCTGGAGCTCATCCTGGCACGCTCTTTTGTCAGCCTTTAGGGGGCGGAGGTTTGTCCCGCAACGAGGTTCCCTCTTAGGTGGGGCAGCTTTAGGTGGAGGCGCTGGAACAGCAGGTGTCCTTGCTGCGATCTTTCTGGGAGCTGCTGGGGGTCGAGGTGAAGGGAGGCTGACGAGCTGGAATTGTTGCACAAACTCCTCAACCTTTCCTTTATGTGACCTTAGCCTGCATCCCTCAGCTACCTCCTTGTCTGTTTAGATTAAAAAGAAAATATTTATTATGACTGAAATTTCCACCTGTTTGCTGTTATCACATCTTCACCTATTTCCATTCAAGCTTGCATAATGTTAGTCATTCTCACTTAACAGTATAAACTTACATTGTCCACCGTGGTTTGCAGACAACACCGGGAGACGAGACGGTCTCCTGGTTGCTGGAGCTGCTGTGGGGGGAGGAGTAGGGGTGAAGGGGCACATCTTTGGAATAGCCCTCAGCTCCGTGGGAGTGTGTGTGTCCACAGAGCTGAGGCTGTCCACGGAGCAGATGGAGCTGACTGAGCTTGGCCTCCTGGCTTCAGTCGTAGCCATCTGAGAGGCAAGCACTGCCTTCTCGCTGCCCAGATGCAACTTTTCGTCATCCTCTTCATTCAGTTGCAATCTCTCCATAACCAAATGGTAGAGGGCATCCTGTGAAGCGCACAGACTCTCTGCGCTTTCCTCCAACATCTGGTTGGTGCTGGTCCTCTGGCTGCTGTTTCTCTCCACAATCGGAGGTAGCCTGATCCTCCTTCCTCGCTGAGAGGATCCAGGGCTCCTTCTC
Source organism: Scomberomorus guttatus (assembly GCA_038419695.1). Classification (NCBI taxonomy): domain Eukaryota; kingdom Metazoa; phylum Chordata; class Actinopteri; order Scombriformes; family Scombridae; genus Scomberomorus; species Scomberomorus guttatus. The sequence continues at coordinate 23,568,331 of CM076461.1, forward strand.
GGTAAAGCTGGGGGCTGAGGTGAGGGGAGGGTGTCATGCTGGTTGGAGATTCCCAGTCTCTTCAACACAGCATCGCAGATGGCTTTCTGTGATGCGCACAGCCTCTCTGCGCTTTCAATCAGCACAGCCCTGCGAACCATTTGAGCATTTTGGTTGGCCAGGGTGCTGGACTGACAGCCGGAGCCACATCCTCTCCTGTGGCTCTCAGGTGCCTGTGAAAAAAATATAGATTGAGTCATTGGGAATAATTACACAGTTGAATTATATTATATTATATTAAATGGTACTCTAAATTTATATACTTTATTACTATACCATTGCATACTACATTTCATTATACCACACTACACTATGTGACTTGGCACAGTAATCTAAGGAAACTACACTTATGCTTAAAACTTTGGCACATAATGCACAAAGGTTGAATAAAATATTGTACTGTGTAAAGCTTTCTAATTTCCTAATCTGTTATTGTATTCTGATATATAACCTTGTTGTAGACATGAATGTCTGAAAAATCAATTCTGTCATTTATCTGAATTGGTGTTCTTAACTTTTTGTAGTAAAATTTGAAAATGCTTGTGTTGACATTTGATCAAAATCAAAACTGTATCTATGAACAGAAGGAGATTGACAGAGTTGGTTACTTACATTGTGATCAGTGAAGTTGTTCTGCTGTTGCAGGAAGGTGTTTGATGTCTTTCGGTTAGCCATGAGTAACAGAAAGATAACTGGAACGAAATCGCCAACAAGAGTATCAGATCGATAACTGGGACGCAATTGTAGACGTAATCAAAACTGTGAGTAGTGGCTCTCAACAGGTTCAACGGTCATCTGACAGGATCTGGATTCTCACTTTATCACTCAACAGTCTGATATAGACGTGATGTCTCAAAGGAACCCAGGAACATTCTAATGATGTCATAAAGGAACCCAGGATGATTCTAATGATGTAATGGGCACTAAAATGGACTGTTGGTGATCACCAAAAAAAATGTTCAGTTTGACAATCATGACGTGTAAAAGTACATTTTATTGAAAACATTTTTGGACAAAATAGTGCTCCCTCATCTCTGTCATCAAAATGTGGCCTAAATCTAGATCTGTGTTAGTCAGCATCAGCTTTAACATCTTTCTGTGTGTTTAGGTCATATTTCTTTGTGCATGATTAACTGCACAAATAAACCATATTGACATATTGAGTGACCAACAAAGTTAAATTTATGACCATATCTCATTATAAGGCAATACATTAACACATTTTGCATCACCTGTATGCTTTCTTCACTTCAAATTGCCTGGAAATGTTATTGAGATATAAACAGGGTTATATGGCTTCTTTTTACTTCTCCTGCTTAGTGCAGGAAATCTTTGTTGCCTTCTGTCTGCTGAAACCTTAAATAACCCCTCCAGGCATGTTTGAAGACATCAAATTATTCTGCTTTGAATCTACTCTTTCAAAGCAGAATCTACTCTGACATCTACTCTTTATTCCTCATTGGAAAAATACAGAATCTATGAATATGCAAATATTTTCATTTCAGTATTTTAACTGCTGGACATCTTGTTGTACACAAGATGTCCAACAGAAAAGTCCATTCTCAGTGTATGTCCACTGGAGGCTCCAAGTGTCCACATCACTATTTGCGATGTCACAAACCCTGCTCATAATGTTAGGTTCATACCTTAAACTGAGATTTAAGGTGAGCACAGAGAAACTTTCCACTCTCAGCAGATCAATGTGAAAACAGCCTTCTAGTGTCAAACTCTGCACAGACATCATTCTGCACAGTGACGCTCAAACAATGGTGTAGATTTGGTTTGATCTTTGGTAGGGACATTTTTTGTCAGATTGCTGAAATAAACACTTGTGTAAGTACACTTGCTCTCTATCTCTCTTTTCTTGTTCATATGTGCACATGTGCACACATACACACACATCAGCCTTTAAAATATAACCCAGTTGAGTGAAAGTTAATTTGAGGCAGAAAAAAGTGACTAGTTATAGGCTGCAATCACTTTGTGGCAAAGAGAAAACTGCCTGATACTGGTTGTATTGGCCCTTTAGAGGTTTTTCTGGTTTATCTGGAACATAAAGCAGGAAAAATATGCTTACTCATTAGAATGATTGCAAAGGGGATCAATTTCTTTATTTCATATGTAACTTACATCCATCAAGTCATGTTAATCCGAGTCTTGTATCCAAATATAAACAATGATAGTAGGCATACCAAATACATATGAACATAGGTAACTTTTTAAAAAATGAGACAAGGACACTATATACAATTTAATATTTTATTTATCATCCATATTTGCCATTACAGCCAAAATACATGTACTTTAAACATAAATATTTTGCTTCTGAAACTGGCTGGGTAACTGAATATGTGTACATCCAAATTGCTATATTCATAATTGAGTAAATCACCACAGCTCACTGAAAGAAATCGGCATTCGTCACAGGCAAATATTGCCTATAATCATGTAAATATATCCTGTATGGGATACGCATCCAGCCAACCACTGAGTAAAGCCTGATTACCATCTAAACTGCAGAGACTTCCTTTGGCGATTATTCAGTTGCTACAAAGTTTCACAAAGATATAACTTCACTATTACCACAAGGATAAAGTCGTATTTTGCACTTTATAACGGTTTGATCCAGATAACAGCTTAAACAGGCTGTGAGCGCTCCCATGGACGGCAATCAGTTTCTGGGGGACGATCAATAACTTTCTGGCACGACACCTGAATTGATTCATAGGACCAAGGACAGGGCCCACACAGGTGTCTGCTTCAGATGTTTTTGTTCTGGTCTGTTAAAAACATGGTACTGCGCTCTGTGACCACTCTACATATTATCCTGGTGAAATAAAGTCAAAATCCAGCTGTAAAACATTTCTAAATTGCTTCACAAATGTTAACCCTCTGGTGCATAGCGGTCACTACAGTGGACAGCTACTAAAAAGTAACTTTCTCTTTAATGCATTTGTTTCTATGGTGAAACTGCATATCAGCCTCTCGAGTGCTCTCTGCTGCCATAGTCCTTTGAGGTCAATTCAGTGGTCAGTCATTGTAACTGCAAGTAAATTTCCTCTGACTCCAAGATGGCCGATAAACAGCCCCCCCTGCCGACCACTGCTGGCATATCCTGTCAATCCTTCTATACTGGAAGAGCCCCAGTGGTAAAAAAACATATGATGATATACAGTAACGTCTAGGGAAGGATATTATCTGTTTGGAATATGACATTTTTATGTCCAATATGTAGAAAATTATGATTAACCATGTGTCCAATGAAGTGGACATCATGCATCACCCAGTATATTTTTTAACACAAGTCATATAATTGCTTCACTGTTTCTTGTGACTGTTTTGGTTATAAGTCAGTGTATAATTGTTGTATTTATAAGATTAATTTAAAATATACATTTTTGTGCAGATTAGCTGTAGTTTGAGTTACTATAATAATTATTTTATCTTATTTTGTAGCCTTCAAACGCAGCAAAGAATAAGGCAGCTCACAGATTTGTCCAGGAAATTCCGTCCAGCTGCAGTGATGATGAGTGTAGTGACAACAGTGATGATGAGTGGCTGCCAGAGAAGAACAGAGACATAGGAGCTGAGGATGATGGAGATACAGACAGTCAAGATGCAGAAAGTGAGGATGATGAGGGGCAGGATGCAGAGGATGGTCAGCATGATCAGGGAGCTGTGGAAGATGGGCACATGGCACCTGGGCTTGGTAATACTGTCCTGCATCCTTATAGAACTGTGGAGACTCACAATAATGTTTCTCCTGTTGGGGATGGTTTGACACATTTAGGTGTAAGATTCACGGCTATGAGTGTCATTGGTTTTCTTATTCAGGCCCAAACATTGCGCCTATACAGTGTTGAAATTTCCCAAAAATTGTTGAAATGCTTTTCAAAGCATAAAAAGAAACAAGAGTTTGTATATTTACAATAGAACACAATTTAATTCATTTTTACAATAAGTTCACAATGTTTTATGTTGAGTGCTCAGGCGCATGTAGTCCACATATGAAAAAATCATATTTGTCTTGCATGTCTTGTCTTGTATCCAAATATAAACAATGATAGGCATACCAAATACATATGAACATAGGTAACTTTTAAAAAAAGAGACAAGGACACTATATATTATTATTATTATTATAGTATTATGACATTCTGCGTCCTCTGTTGGCATGGTGACGCTATTGCTGCCCAGAAAAACTTGCTCAGCAAAATTGTGCGACATCTACAAAATCTGTTCCCTTTCAAAAATTGACATCCTGCTACTTCACCCACAACACCCCCTGTTTAGTGAGCTTCAGCCCCTTCCATCAGGCCGACGAGTTCGGGCCCCCAGCTGCAAAAGTAACAGAGTGAGGATTTCCTTTATCCCATCAGTCATAGCACTCTATAACACACACGCAGCTGAAGGGGAACGGTATACAAACATTTCTGTTTGTATACAGAGGAAACAGATACGATATGTGTTAAGTGATTAGCTTTAGAGGTGCTGATAGGCATATTTTATTTAGACAAAGCCAGCCTTTCTGTTCCCCCTGCTATGTACTAATTCATCTTATGGGTTATGTTATACTATACAGTGCTGCTTGAAACTTTGTTGAACCCCTTAAGAATTTTCTCTATTTCTGCATAAATATGACCTAAAACATGATCACATTTTAACACAAGTCCTAAAACTAGATAAGAGGGAACCCAAATAAACAAATGAGATCCAATCTTACATATTTGTGTGAGGCAAAAATATGTGAACTCTTGCTTTCAGTAACTGGTAACTGGTCACCCCCTTTTGCAGCAATAACTTCAACCAGATGTTTCGTTAACTGTTTATCAGTTCTGCATGTCGGCTTGGAGGAATTTTAGCCCATTCCTCCTTAGTCTCAACTTGGGGACTCTGCCATGCACACCATTGATGTTCAATGTTCTCCTGATAGTGGACTCATGAACATTGACTGTGGCCTCTTCTTAAAAGAAAAAAAGTGCTGACCCCTGGCTGAGCCATCTCATGTCGTTGTGGTAGATTCATTCAACATTTCTTTATTCCACCTCAATGTCCAACAGCAGCCGCTGAAAATGGCGGTGGTACAGTGCATTTATTCATGAATAAATAAATGTTACTTTAAAAAGCTAAAGCTTAAAACAGTGCTTTAAACACATCATTTAATAATTTAATTTAACAGTAGTATTTATTAATATATTTAGTTCAGTTAGTTAGTTAGTGAAAATTTTAGTGAATTTCTAAACCATCGGTCTTTGGTTTCATACAGACAGACAAAAGCTGGTGTCTTTAGCTGGTGAAAATCACTAGCAGATTTTAGCATCTGCAGCTAGCTAATTACGTAACATTAGCTCCACAGTATGTTACAAACTTTTTAATGTTTTCATTTTTAACCCGAGTAACCTGTATAGGACAAGGATAATGAGTATACATTTGATGGGTACATGCATTTGATATGTTGTATACATAAATGATGATAATTAAAGCTCCATTTCCAGCCATAGGTTAGCATCCTCATCAGTTGATGATGCTGGTAGAAACCTTGTCAATAAGAAGCAGTATATTGTTCTTGTATTGCAGGATAGCTCAGTATTATTGTACAGCAAGCAGAGATGATTAATCATTAAGAATTATTATTAATTGTATTTTCAAACAATAAACAGCTGTTAGAGCAGATTTACCACAGTTCAATCCATTCTTTACAATTAAGGTCCTGTGTTTTAGGTTTATGATAAACGTAGACGTGTGTGGGCTCTCGATAGAGTTCCAGTCAGAATAATGTTAAATGTCTTTCTGTGTTTTTAGGTTATAGCTCTTCCACAATTGGTACATGATTTCTTGAACAAATGAAACCTTGTGTTCACATGTTTCAAATGTAGTTCTGCTTCTGCAATTAGGTGCAATAAATCTTTGTTGGCTTCTGTGAGGTAAAAAGGAAAACAATTTATATTACTTAACCACACCTAGATTAGATATAACAAGGTACTGTATGAAAATCACTTTGTCAAACATTTGAAATACAAAAACTATTACCTTCCTTACAGCAAAAATACTTTCAACAGACCATTGTTACTAATTTTTATGCAAGTTGTGCTGAACTGAAACCCCAAATATTAAAGCTGCTGGTTCTGTCACGCAAAACATGCTGTGAGTCTGGAAATGGTGCTGTGCACCAGCAGGAGTGGATTGTTACAGAAGACATTGCTCAGGTTCTCTTCTTGTGATAATGATGCACTGAGTTTGGTGTTGGTTTGAGTTCATTTAGAAACAGAAACTAATAAAAATACTTCAGGGATGGGGATTATCATTCATTGTCCATCATTGTCTTAATTATATTTATCAATGCTGAAGTAACTTCAAAACTGAAGTTATCGTGCTTGGCCCTAAACACTTTAGAAACACATTATCTAATGATATAGCTACTCTAGATGGTATTACCCTGGCCTTCAGCACCACCGTAAGGAATCTGGGAGTCATCTTTGATCAGGATGTGTCCTTCAACTCCCACATAAAACAAGTTTCAAGGACTGCCTTTTTTCACCTACGTAACATTGCAAAAATCAGGTACATCCTGTCTCAAAATGATGCAGAAAAACTAGTCCACACATTTCTTACTTCTAGGCTGGATTATTGCAATTCCTTATTATCAGGCTGCCCCAACAAGACTTACTTACTTGTGGTTCCTAAAGTCTCCAAAAGTAGAATAGGAGGCAGACTTCAGCTGTCAGGCTCCTCTCCTGTTGAACCATCTTCCAGATTTGGTCTGGGGGGCAGACAGCCTCTCTACGTTTAAGAGTAGGCTTAAAATATTCCTTTCTGATAAAGCTCATAGTTAGGGCTCCATGGTCTGGCAACAGACCACAGAGTTAAGATCCATGGGAATGAAGTCACAAGAATATCAACGTCCACTCAGAGACAGAATTTATATTAGTAAGATTAAACAATTCAGGTTGGATGAAGAACACTCATATAAAACTTATTTAATGGCAACTATCTTCAGTTAGTCCACAGAAGCACATAAATAAAATATATTAGTGGAATAAGTGTTAAAGAAAATTTGTCAACCTTTCATGTAAATGCTGTTATAGCTACATTTTACATTTACAATCAATTTACAACACGTACTGGGAGCAGTGCAGAGACCCTGGCTTCAGTAAAATGGACTTCCCTGTGTTGTGGTGACCTCTGGATTTAACCAAACCTCTCCACTACAACTTCTCATAGAGAGGGAAGTATAAAACTGACCAGAGACCAGCCTCGAAGTGTCCTGACCTGGTTAACATGAATCACTCAATGTCATGGTAATCAAACAAATATGGACTTCCTGCTTCCTCTTTTAGGACTTGTGTTGGTTTTGTTTCCATTTATTATGTTTATCCTTTAGGGTACATTTTTCTCTTGTCATTATCACAGTTGTTATTTACATGGTGTCGGTGTCAGACTAAAGATTTATATCATTATGTTCTGTTGCATCTCAACATTTACCAAAGTGCCTTTTATTGCAGTGCTGCACTCAATCAACTGCTGTAGCAAAAACACTTTTATTTAGAGACTTTAAAAACTGCTCTTTTGGATGATGTCAGTATGGACTACTGGAGAGAAAAGGATCAGGGATGAAAGTGAACTTTTTCAAAAGGTCAAAAGTTGCTCAAGTATTTGTTTATCTTTTTTCTTTTTAAAAAGGTATTTATTGAATTTCACATAATTAAAATTTACAAAGAACAGTAATTTACATTAACAATAAAGTGCATACAGTGCCAAAGTGATTTTTTAAAACATCTATAAAGTGCATAGAGTCCAGTAACCCTGTTTAAGGTGCTGTTAGCTCATAAGTCCAGTATGTTCCAGGGGAGGCGCTGAGATTTGTCCATAGTTCTTCTCCTCCGGAGGTCAGTAAGAATCTGTTTGACTACAGTGTCACTGTAGATCACTGTCTGCTGTATTATCATGGCACATCTGGTTTTCCACAATTTTGAACACACCACACAAATAATTAATTGTAACAGTTCAGTATGTTTAGATGGCAAATTATCATCAACAATAGAATACATAACAGATTTATAACATAAATTAAAGTGTACACCGACAGCTTTTAGTTTATCCCAGACTTCCTGAACTCTGTAACAGTCCATTAAGAGATGCTGCTGTGTCTCATCATCATTGCAGAAAATCATTGGACATTTTTTGGTAGTAACGTAACAACTCCAAGACACAACAGCTTTAACAGGAAGTCTTCCTACAGACATCAGCCACCGGACGTCTCTAATGCTCTCTGACAGGTTCTTACATTTGAGATTTTTTATCACCTCTGTGCTCTCATTAGTATTTACATTTTTATCATTTATAAACCCACCATATTTAAAATAATTTATTTTATTAGAAATCATTTTACTGGGTAAACCACCCCAGTCTATTTATAGATGTTGGTATTGTGCTGTAAAATCACCATATAATCATTTATAATAAGGGTCATGTCTTGCCCTGCCTCTTCTTTTTTTCCATTTTGATAAATCATCAATCCAGAGAGCATTTCTGATGATGGCAGCAGATATGTTTTTGACAAAGGCTATTTTCAGTCTGTCACCAAGTTCTACTGCACCCAAACCTCCATATTTTTTACTTTTATACATTAAATCTCTCTTGGTTACTTCTCTGGTTGTTCCCCAGATTAAGTTGGCACGCTGCTTGTTTAGCTGGTTTATTATTTTGTTGGGTGGAGGAAAGATATTTGCAAGGAAAAGGAGTTTGGATAGGATGAAGGTTTTGACAATATTTACTCTTGATTTATAATGAGTGTTTTTGTTTTCCCATTTCTTTACCTCTTCTTTAATTTCACACAGTTTTTTCTCCCAGTTTCTTTCACTACATCCACTGTTACAGACGGTTAGACCAAGTATTTGAATTTCTTGTTTGACTTGTATATTAATGCTTTGTTTGTCACCATCAGCTCTGATCCAAACTCCTTCTGATTTGTTATGGTTTAATTTGGCTCCTGAAGCACTTTCATATAAAGCTAAAAGATTAGTTAAAACATTCATTTCTGCTTGATTTTTTTATGATGACTGTAATATCGTCAGCATATGCTATAGCTGTGACCTACATAAGTTCCCATAAGACTATTTTTATTTATTTGTTTTATTAAAGGGCTGATTGCTAAAACATTAAAGAGCAGCACTCAGTGGGCAGCCCTGCTTCACACCTCTTTCTACCTCAAAAGGTAGTCACTTCTGTTGTAATGGAGGCAGACATTTCAGAGACCGATATCTTAGAACATGGACAATAAAATGAAGCAGACTGACGCGACAGCCTCACCTTGCTTTGATCAATATCTCACTCCTAAAAAATCAAAAATGTCTCTCTAATAACACTCTAACTTGCCGACTGTCGTAAACTAGCTGCAGCCAGTTGACCAAAGTTTACAACACATCTACACTGTTTCCCTCTCTCGCATCCAAACGGTTAAAAAGCTTTAAAATGTTTCAATTTGGTTAATTTCCATCTGCAATAAGGATTAAAATAAATGTTGTATATCTAGGTATATAGATCAGTACAAGTAGAAGACAAGCAGGCTTACAAACATTATTTTAGCAAACGTTAAATTAAATCATATTTATACAAGATCAATTAAGAATCAATTCAGCCCAAATGTACGTTTCAAAACGTAGATTTTAGTTGGATTTTATACCAAGGAAACTAGTAGAATTGTATATCAGCCAGCTGAGTTTTTCAATCAACTCTAGTCTATATCTAATTATCATATTCATTTGTCGTATCATATGACAAATCTTTTCTCTTTCATTCTTTTAAATAACTAGTTATCATATAACTAATTAGCTTTTGTATATATAGTGGAAAATATACCTAAAATTTACTCCATTTATTTTAATGATATTAAATGATATTGTGCTTAAAGACACAGCATAGAGGCTATAATGCTTAAAGAAATAATGTGTGGATATTTATATATGCAACTCTGAAGTCTTTTAGCTGATTAGAGTAAATTATTCTTCTGATGGGGAAAAATAAAATCCATTTTATTTCAGAGGAACTGAATAAATATGAGAATACAACGGTTATTTCAACTTAAAGCAGCTATAATCAATATTTTCATATTCCCCATGGATGTGTAAAACCAGCAGGAGTTATAGTGAACCTACAAACTACAAAACAACTGGATTTAGTCATGAATCCTGAGTCTTATCTCTGTATATTTGTCATAGTAGAACATGCCTTTAGTTTTGTCTTTACACTTGTCAATGACTCTCTGTTCATTTCCTTCAGTTTGGGATGGGACATAGACCCTGCCTATGAGATAAATGTTTGGCTCACTTCGACTCACTTTTCAACCTTTGAGATCTTCATAAATAAAGAAATGTATACATAACATGACAAAAGCTTGACAATAATAATATCTTTTAATGTAGTAATAGTGTACACAGACATCCTTCTGAATTTTTACATCATGTTGGTCAATTGTTGTCATAATGTTCAGATTATAGCAATGACAAAAAACCATTTGACAGTGAAAATACAGCATTTTATTTTATCTTTGAATCAGAATATGACACATGAGAAAAACATTAAAATTAGTCATATGTGCAAAGAAACCCAGAATAAGTAAAAATGGTTTAAGCTTAATAGGGGTCTAATAATGAATCAGGCAAATTCACTTCAATAACAATAAAATAAATAAAAGTTCATTTAAGTGCTGGAGGTTCATTTTTAACAATATGCAGTTCCCTTAAGGTACCCTTCCCTGAGATAGAATGAAAATTCTCTACACATTTAATTACAAAAAATACTGGTAGTTTGTTTTGATATTTCCAAAAATTGAGCAAACACTTACAATACATTTGCCAAAACAATATACATGACATAAATACCCGTTTGTTTGTTTTTTTGTTTTTTTTTTATCTTCCCAAATGTTCAAACATCGTTTTAGCTACAACATGGCTCAGACATGGATAAATGACATGTTTTTAGTCACTGGCTGGAGGAGCAGATGGTTACTGTGGGCTGGAGGAGGAGGCTGGTTCTGTGGATGACTGGAAGAAGCTGTTAGTGGAGTTTGGTAGAACTTTCAGGTGGAGTGGGACTCTTCAACTTTCTAGTAGAAGAAGTTGGTGTAGGTTCTGGCTGCAGCTGTCTGTCAGAATCTGCAGGTGGAGGCAGCAGTACAGGTAGCTTGCAGAAGCTGGAGGCTGGAGGTGGAGGTTTGGGCTGCAGCTGTCTGCCAGTATCTGCAAGTGGAGGATTAAGATGAACTTTATTATTATCTCAGAGGGAAAGTTGTTTGCAGTGTGTGCACAAAACCCAACATACACAATAAAAATATTCAAACTAAGAAAGAAAGAGAAACAATCGGTAATAATCCAAGAAATATTCCACACATGGCATAAATCCTTATTAAAAATACACAAAAAACTACACAGCACCATCTAGTAGTGCTCATGATGTACAAAGGTTCAATGTGAGAAGACACAATGCAGCCCAGAAATATACATAATACAATACATTCCATGGTGCAGCACTAACTACAATACTGCTGTGAATACTAATGCTGTGAATGAGTTTTATGTGCAAGACATACATACCTGGTGTAGGTGTAGGTGGAGATTCAGTCTGCAGCTCTCTGCCAGAACCTGCAGGTGGAGGGTGGTGCAGCTTGCTGGCAGATGTTGGAGGCTGGAGGCTGGGCTGGAACTGTCTGCTAGAATCTGGAGGTGGAGGCGGCAGTGCAGGTTGCTGGCAGAGGCTGGTGCTGGACACTGGAGGCTGGAGGTGGAGGTTTGGGCTGGAGCTGTCATAATCTGCAGGTGGAAGCAGATATTTCAGAGATGAGCTGGAAGCATCTGTTGGTGGAGGTTCAGGTTGCAACGTTATGCCACAACCTGTAGGTGGAGGAGGTGGTGCAGTTTGCTGGTTGAGGCAGGAGATGGAGGTTTGGTCTGGAGCTGTCTGCTGGATTCTGCAGGTGGAGGGGGTGGTGCAGGTCACTGGAAGAGGCTGCTGCTGAAGGTTACAATACATTCCATGGTGCAGCACTAACTACAATACTAATGCTGTGAATGAGTTTTATGTGCAAGACATACACACCTGGTGTAGATGTAGGTGGAGATTCAGTCTGCAGCACCCTGCCAGAACCTCCAGGTGGAGGCGATGGCTGCATCCCAAATCTCCACCTGTAGCCTTTGCCAGCAACTTGCAGATGTAGACGGCAGCTGCAGGTTGCTGGCAGAGGCTGTTGGTGGAGATTCAGGTTGTTACAGTCTATCAGAATCTGCAGGTGGAGGTGGCAGTGCAGCTTGCTGGCAGAGACTGAAGGCTGAAGGCTGGAGGTGTCTGTCAGAACCTGCAGGTGGAGGTGGTGAGACAGATTTCTGGCAGAGGCTGCAGGTGGAGATTCAGTCTGCAGCTCTCTTCTGCCGCCTCCATCTGCAGGTGGAGGCGGCAGTATAGATTGCTAACGGAGGCTGTAGGCGGAGGTTTGGATTGCAGTGCTCTGCCAGAATCTGCAGGTGGAGGCGGTGGTGCAGATTGCTGGCAGAAGCTGAAGCTGGAGGTTCAGGTTGTTGTTGTTTGGAATTTGGCTGGAAAAGGTTTTAGGTGGAGCATGTGTTTGCAGCTATCTGCTGTCTGCAGGTGGAAGCTAGGACAACAGATGGCTGGTGTCAGTTGGAGGCACAGTTTAGATCTGATGGAGGCTGAAACAGGCTATTGGTGGAGGACAAAACAGGGCACTTTGGGTGGTTTGCAGAGGTTGTAGATGTAGATGAAGGTGTCTGTAAATTTCTTAGGTGGAGACCCAGGCTGCAGCTGTCTGCCACAATCTGCAGGTGGAGGCGGTGGCTACAGGTTTGTGGCAGAAGCTGTAGGTGGAGGATTAGGCTGCAATTGTCTGCCAGAATCTGCAGGTGGAGGCGGCGGTGCAGATTGCTAACAGAGCCCACAGGTGGAGGTTTGGGTTGCAATTGTCTGCCAGAATCTGCAGGTGGAGGAGGCGGTGCAGATTGCTGGCAGAGGCTGCAGGCGGAGGTTTGGGTTGCAATTGTCTGCCAGAATCTGCAGGTGGAGGCGGCGGTGCAGATTGCTGGCAGAGGCTGCAGCTGGAGGTTCAGGTTGTTGTTTGGAATTTGGCTGGAAAAGGTTTTAGGTGGAGCATGTGTTTGCAGTTATCTGCTGTCTGCAGGTGGAGGCTAGGACAGCAGATGGCTGGTGTCAGTTGGAGGCACAGTTTAGATCTGATGGAGGCTGAAACAGGCTATTGGTGGAGGACGAAACAGGGCACTTTGGGTGGTTTGCAGAGGTTGTAGATGAAGGTGTCTGTAATTTTCTTCCAGAATCTGCAGGTGGAGCTTGAGACTGCAGGTGGAGGCTGGAACAGCAGATGGAATCAGGTTGGATGTGTAACTGGAAAAGAGTTCAGACAGAAGCTGCATTTACTGATGAAACAAGACAATTCTACTCATTAAGAAAACTTAAAACTACAATATTATTTACAGATTTGATCTTATTGAACTATTCTAATGTCTTTAACTATTTACACACTACTGATACTTTCAGTTCAGTTTCGTTTCTTAGCCCTTTTTTTTGGTGGCTGCTCAGGCTCTGGTTCTCTTGAAATGTCAACATGAAAACGGGGAGGATAGACTCCAACCCCGTATGATACGTCAACATTCTCAAGCCCGTCTTCATTGGCTGATGTCGTAATCGTGGGACGATTCAGCCTCTCCCACAGCTTCTGCTTGATACGACGGCCAAGCACCAAAGTGTACGGACGCAAGCGGCCGTTCTTGTATCTGTAAAGATATAAAGAAACAAACATTTAATAATCATGATATGTGGGATTAAAAAGCTTTTATATATTGAAAAAATGACCAATAGATTTTAAGTGATAATAAAAATGTGACAATGATTTAATTGAAAGAGTCATGATTTTTCACACATACTTCAGCATGTCATCTACCACTTCATGGTAGATCTGCTGGTACTCTTCTACTGAGCGGTTGTGTATCATCAGAGGGCCGTCATCTTGCAGGGGAGCAGCGGAGGGCCCGGGGCTGACGGGGGCCACATTTGAGACCGCTGGCAGGTCGGCAGGTGGGACGGTGGACCGAGGGATCAAATTCAGAAACCCTGGAATGTCAGCAGCTGGGCTGGAGAGCCGAGGAGTGGACGCCAAAACCTCTGGGGGTTCAGCAGAAGGTTTGGAAGGACGGGCCACAGAGGTCCGCTTCCTCTTCTGGGGAGGTTTGGCAGCAGTAGCAGAGTGCTGCTGCTTCTGCTCCTGGGGAAGTTCAGCAGAGGATACTTTTTCAGTCTCACAAGAGAAAAATCTGTGTTAGATGCACTGATGAAGACTTTTAAAAAGTAACAAACCCTTCACAATTTACAGGACTTTAGAGGTATAACCCTTAGTTTATTCAAGTCTGGATGCAGGAAGAATTTAATTTCTTTGATTTTTTTAATAATTCTTGAATAGTAAATGATGAAATGTTTTGTAAGGCTTTAAAAAAAAGAAACTTCAAAAGTCTAACCTGGTCATTCCTGCAGCATGGACACTTGCTCGGGGCACTTGCCCGGCGTGCAGAGATTCTCCTGCTTCTCGAGTAGTTGTGGTCTTGCAGGGCAATGGACACATTACACTGCAACAATACACACGTTAGAACAAGGCTCCACAAGTACAGTAAATGCAACAAAAGGCACTGAATAATGTGAATTTCATTTCACCGTTTCTGCAAAAAATTGAACTTTCCCCCTCAAAATGAGGGAAAGTTCTGTTCCCTAAAATTTGCCTATAAACAGAGCCAGGAGACCCCAGAGAAAACATTATCTGCACTCTCTGTGCAGTGTGTACCCTTTTTCTGTGCTGCAGATTTGCAGTGGTAACCTGAATAAATGTATTTAATTAAGAATATGCAACTTGTAAGTACAAAAATGAAATAATGAAGGTCTTAAAAGCACATTTTGACTCAGGGGTCTTCTTCAGGACAGAGCCTTAAATCAATATGTTGCCACACTGTCTGAAAATATAATGTCACATATCTGCTGGGAATTATATACTAACTTCAGGTACTCCAGTGCTGCAGTTAAATTCAGCTGGGAGCTGGGCGATATTAATGATCTTATTAGATATATTAGATAATGACATTATTGTCAGTGAGGCAGTGATTTTCGTTATTTTATGCGCATCTTTGTTCATTTTTAATGAATATACAGTATAAATGGAGCTGGTACAGTCCAGTACTGACAATGTGCATCACTGCCGTAAAATAACACGCACATGCGTGTCATTCATAGTTAATCCGAATTTGCCCTTCAACATATTATTTTTATCATGTGACCCCGGGTTGGGGGAGTGTTCATGTCAGAGCCTTTTGGCAAAACATCAGTGACCTTTGAGGGCTCTGAAAGTCTCGACGGTAAAATACATTGAAAACACCACCGACTTTCAAAGTGTTCAAATCTCACATTTTCCATGATGGAAGTTTGCTTTCTCTTTCTCGTCAGTCTCAGTGAGTCTTTAGTCCTTAACAGGATGTAAGAAGTCCTCAGCAGAAGCGTTTATTTGGAAGAAATCGTCGAGTGAAAGTTGTGAAAAAACTTTTCTTGACCGTTTGGTTTTGTTTGCGTTTGAATGAGGATCATATAGAAATGATGCACCTGGAGATAAAACATAGCAACCATGGAATCCTCAGCGTCCATTTTGTACACATCTGTTTTTACAGTCACATCTCACCTCTGTAATCTAAAGTTGTATCCAATCAACCTGCACAAGGCCTGAGATCAAGTCCATATCTAACTATGAAGAAATGTTTAGATCTGACTCAGACTTTAGATCCTGTCATACTCTCCTCTATGACAATACGTTTGGTTTCAGGTTTAAGGCCTAAAGTATTTGAACAGCTCCTTATGTGATTACTATATCAGAGCAGGCTCCTGCCACATTTTAATCTGACTAATAGGCTAAATTGCAAGATTTTTCAAACAGGTTCTAGTCTATTTAATCTGGGTTGCCACCTCTTGCGTTTTTTGCGCCCTTGTTGAGGCGCTGTCCGCTCTCACACCACCCAAACAAATCTCACGCCAAATAAGTCCCTCCTGGATAAAACATAGAGCTATATGGGTTTCATGGTCACACAGGACAACGTCTGATCGTCGGGCTTTTTCCCATCTCAGCGCAGACATTGGTCCATAAACATTACAGAGAGTGTAAAAGGCAATTTTAAATGGCTTTAATTGACCGAGGCGCACACACAGAGACCTCTCCAAAATCATAAAACACCTTTTTATGTATGTTACGTTTTGTCTGTTTTACTATCTCTACTATTTTACATATATTATAATGTCCGTCAAATTCAACTTTTGATGTGATGCAGAGTCTGTGACGGGTTACATTAATGAGTTTTACCAATAATGTGGTTCACTGAGCGTAATCCGTTGTTTCCCCTTTTTTGCAGAAACGTCAATACTTCTGTTTGTTCCCTGCAATGTTTGTTAGTATTCTTTCCTTTAAGTTCATGAAATAGCCTACTTGTAGCTAATATACAGCAGCAGATACGTGCGTCTCCGAGACGTGCCATGCGCATTTTACGCACGTGGCACAGCACAGATCATTTCATTCCTATTTTTTATCCCCCAAAAGGATCAGTGAGGATCTAACGTTAATTGATCTTCAGTACTTTTTACACATCAGACAGGCTTGCTGTTACACACTGATTCCAGGTTTATCCGGTAAAAACATTTGGAACATTTCTACTGAAGAAATCATTCCTATGAAAACTGTCCATAGTCACTTCTGTTGTAATGGAGGCAGACATTTCAGAGACCGATATCTTAGAACATGGACAATAAAATGAAGCAGACTGACGCGACAGCCTCACCTTGCTTTGATCAATATTTCACTCCTAAAAAATCAAAAATGTCTCTCTAATAACACTCTAACTTGCCGACTGTCGTAAACTAGCTGCAGCCAGTTGATCAAAGTTTACAACACATCTACACTGTTTCCCTCTCTCGCATCCAAACGGTTAAAAAGCTTTAAAATGTTTCAATTTGGTTAATTTCCATCTGCAATAAGGATTAAAATAAATGTTGTATATCTAGGTATATAGATCAGTACAAGTAGAAGACAAGCAGGCTTACAAACATTATTTTAGCAAACGTTAAATTAAATCATATTTATACAAGATCAATTAAGAATCAATTCAGCCCAAATTTACGTTTCAAAACGTAGATTTTAGTTGGATTTTATACCAAGGAAACTAGTAGAATTGTATATCAGCCAGCTGAGTTTTTCAATCAACTCTAGTCTATATCTAATTATCATATTCATTTGTCGTATCATATGACAAATCTTTTCTCTTTCATTCTTTTAAATAACTAGTTATCATATAACTAATTAGCTTTTGTATATATAGTGGAAAATATACGTAAAATTTACTCCATTTATTTTAATGATATTAAATGATATTGTGCTTAAAGACACAGCATAGAGGCTATAATGCTTAAAGAAATAATGTGTGGATATTTATATATGCAACTCTGAAGTCTTTTAGCTGATTAGAGTAAATTATTCTTCTGATGGGGAAAAATAAAATCCATTTTATTTCAGAGGAACTGAATAAATATGAGAATACAATGGTTATTTCAACTTAAAGCAGCTATAATCAACATTTTCATATTCCCCATGGATGTGTAAAACCAGCAGGAGTTATAGTGAACCTACAAACTACAAAACAACTGGATTTAGTCATGAATCCTGAGTCTTATCTCTGTATATTTGTCATATTAGAACATGTCTTTAGTTTTGTCTTTACACTTGTCAATGACTCTCTGTTCATTTCCTTCAGTTTGGGATGGGACATAGACCCTGCCTATGAGATAAATGTTTGGCTCACTTCGACTCACTTTTCAACCTTTAAGATCTTCAGAAATAAAGAAATGTACACATAACATGAGAAAAGCTTGACAATAATAATATCTTTTAATGTAGTAATAGTGTACACAGACATCCCTCTGAATTTTTACATCATGTTGGTCAATTGTTGTCATAATGTTCAGATTATAGCAATGACAAAAAATCATTTGACAGTGAAAATACAGCATTTTATTTCATCTTTGAATCAGAATATGACACATGAGAAAAACATTAAAATTAGTCATATGTGCAAATAAACTCAGAATAAGTAAAAATGGTTTAAGTTTAATAGGGGTCTAATAATGAATAAGGCAAATTCACTTCAATACAATAAAAGAAATAAAGGTGCATTTAAGTGCTGGAGGTCCATTTTTAACAATATGCAATTCCCTTAAGGTACCCTTCCCTGAGATAGAATGAAAATTCTCTACACATTTAATTACAAAAAATACTGGTAGTTTGTTTTGATATTTCTTACAATACATTTGCCCGTTTTGTTTTGTTTTTCTCTTCCCAAATGTTCAAACATCGTTTTAGCTACAACATGGCTCAGACATGGATAAATGACATGTTTTTAGTCACTGGCTGGAGGAGCAGATGGTTACTGTGGGCTGGAGGAGGAGGCTGGTTCTGTGGATGACTGGAAGAAGCTGTTAGTGGAGTTTGGTAGAACTTTCAGGTGGAGTGGGACTCTTCAACTTTCTAGTAGGAGAAGTTGGTGTAGGTTCTGGCTGCAGCTGTCTGTGAGAATCTGCAGGTGGAGGCAGCAGTACAGGTAGCTTGCAGAATCTGGAGCTGGAGGTGGAGGTTTGAGCTGGAGCTGTCATAATCTGCAGGTGGAAGCAGATATTTCAGAGATGAGCTGGAAGCATCTGTTGGTGGAGGTTTAGGTTGCGAGATGGAGGTTTGGTCTGGAGCTGTCTGCTGGATTCTGCAGGTGGAGGGGGTGGTGCAGGTCACTGGAAGAGGCTGCTGCTGAAGGTTACAATACATTCCATGGTGCAGCACTAACTACAATACTAATGCTGTGAATGAGTTTTATGTGCAAGACATACACACCTGGTGGAGATTCAGTCTGCAGCACCCTGTCAGAACCTCCAGGTGGAGGCGATGGCTGCATCCCAAATCTCCACCTGTAGCCTTTGCCAGCAACTTGCAGATGTAGACGGCAGCTGCAGGTTGCTGGCAGAGGCTGTTGGTGGAGATTCAGGTTGATACAGTCTATCAGAATCTGCAGGTGGAGGCGGCGGTGCAGGTTTCTGGCAGAGGCTGCAGCTGGAGGTTCAGGTTGTTGTTTGGAATTTGGTTGGAAAAAATGAGGAGAGTCGCAGCAAGAGATTCAGAGTGTGGAAGGAATTTGACAGACTCAGAAGAAGAGTCACTGTCCAGAGGAACCAAGAGGAAGTCTAGAGAAAAGGACGATGAAGATGAGGAGAGCACTGGCAGCAAATGTTTCAGATGGTGGGATGAGTTTGCTTCCAGCGACTCTGAAGAAGACTCACTGCCTGGGAGCTCTAGCAAGAGGGGAAGCAATGAGCAGTATGAAGAAGCGTGAAAAGTGTCGACACCTTCTACAAACAAATAAAATCCCATGTACTCCAAGCTCACAAACCAAATGCAAGAAAAAGTAACAGACAGATGGAACCATTAACAAATCACCAGCCCACTCTTAGCCCCCATCAGATGAAAAGGTAAAAAAGGTAAAATGATACAAGATACAACTAAATATCTGTTGCTGACATGCCAACTGATGGTGGGATGGTACAAAAGAGATGTGCCATCCTGAAATGTTTAAAAGTGAACACGAACAGATGCAATTAAATCTTTAAGATACAAGATTTACAGAGACACTTATAATAATGACATGCATGTAAGAAGAATTTGGAAGTTTGCACACGTTTGTAGAGTCTGGGGTCCTCAACCTGAACATCTAACCATTATGATGTATACTGGTACATTTTGTTATGTGATTTGGCAGTTGTAGCAGGAAATATTAGCTGCAGTAGGATAGCTTTGCAGTCTTGTGTTTACTTTAAAATGTTTCCAAGATATTGTTGGTTAAATAGCACCACACCACTTAATGTAAAGCAACAGTAATTCCACAAGATGGCACTGTTTTACTTCCCTTCACATACATGATTCTGCCCTATATTTGCAACATCACTGCATCCTCATTTGATCACACAAAGTTTGTCTTGTTTGTGATTGTTTGCTGCATAATTTTCAGCCTCTGAAATGTGAACTCGTTGATGAGGCTGGCCCTACCTGCCATGATACTCATTAAGCCACACTTGGGTCCTCATCAGACTTATTATGTAGTTGTATATTTTGTCTGAACTTACATGTCAGAGACTGTTCCTCATATTTATTACTTTCCTACCACCTTCAACCAGTCTATAGCTGACGTCATGATATCCAACTGTTGACCCACACTGGACTAGAACAACCTCCACACTTTTCTCTATAACCTTGAGACTACACATCATTGAGTCCTGAAGTTCTATGGCAAAATTCAATCATCCCACATATTTGGTAAGAACAGCTATGACATGATGGTTTTCTCACAAATTTCACTTGATCCTCTGTATTTTGGGCTTGCGTGTGAGGTGGTGAGAGAAGGAGTGAGAAAAATAGGGTGTGTGTCTATGAATCTATGAGTCTTTTTTTTAACCTTTATTTATTCATGGGAGTTTCTCTGACAGCAATGCTTTGCAAATCTTTTTCAAGAATGCCCTGATCACATTCACACAGTTGCACATTCATACCTGGAAGCTGCTGAGACAACCACAGTTTGATCTGCCAGCCACTCAGCAGCTACTGGAGAAGTTGAGGTTAAATGCTTTGCGCAAGGGCACCTCAGTGGTGGTAATGAAGTAGGAGGAAGCATCTGCTGCCCAGATTTATCCTGTAGGTGTGGGGGATTGAACCGGCGACCCTCCGGTCACAAGTTGTGCACGGGATCATGTGTGTATAGGCAAAGGTCATTGCTTGTTTTGTTGAGGCACATCTGTATACACTCTGTGCATCTTTAAAAAATAAATTAATAATTTTTTTTTTAAAACTTCTACTTCCAGGGGTGTAATGTTTTCTGGTACTTACATTTTACTTGAATATTTACACTTTATACCTACTCCACTACATTTTAGAGGGAAAAATTATACTTTTAACTCTATAAGTTACTGACTAGCTACTTAAATTAAAATTTCACACACAACATATGATACATTATAAAATATGATGCATTGTTATCAAACTATCCAATAAGTATATAAAGCAGTTAAAATCAGCTCGACCTTGGCATCAACATTAAAGGGCTACTTGCACATTTATACATCAGTAATAATAATCCAATTATATAATATATATTATAAAAAATTTGACAAGGGCCATAGTGCTGCATAATGAGCACTTAAGTACATTTTTACTGATGATACTTCTGTAGCCTTCTTCTAATTAAGTAAAAGGAATACTGAATACTTTTCTCATCACTTTAACCTTCCTCTTGTGTTAGGGTCAGCACTGACCCGTTTTAGTTTTAGAATGCATAACTTAAAATCACTTAAAATTTGTTTATTGCATCAAAGCTTTTTGACTTTGTCAGGAACCTTGATTTCAACAAAATTAAACAAAACAATTTTTTTTCACTACATTATAAAATGCTCTGGTTGAAATTATGTCCTTTGTGGTGTTAGGGTCGGTTTCGACCCGGTTATAAAAATAAGATTATAAAGCAATAATTAGAGCCATAAATTGAAATCATCAGTGACAGCCACCTCCTCTCCCAATCATGTGAGCTTCAGGGGATGCTCATTTGTCCAGTATAGCTGCAAAAAAACAAAACAAACAAAGACGGGAATGTCCAGACATGTGAGGTCACTTCACTCATTTGACCTGCAGAGGGCACATCTCTAATTTGCAGCATGAAAAAATGAAAAGAATATTTACGGTGAGCCAAGTTCTAGATAACATTTTTGGAGAAAATGAGGCAGAAGACACAGCTCAGCATAGCGATGCAGAGGAGCAAGTTTCTGAGGAAGTGGACAATGTGGAGTACCAGCCAGAAGACACAGACACATCTGAGTCTGATGAGGAGGTCACTGGTGCTGAGGCTGCTCCTGCTGATCACCTAATTCATTGAAAGTCTCTAATGACTGTTATGTGTCCATAGTTGTGCCAGATTACATTTAACATTCTCTTAACATTATCCCTGGAAACAGGATCCGTACGTCTCATTGCTTTCTGTACACAGGTGGCCGGTCCAAGTAGTCTCACTTGTAGGTCTGCATGTCTCTCACTCACACACACACACACACACACACACACACACACACACACACACACACAAGCATGTTCTTGCACACAGAGACTTTTACTCTGATTTAGCTTTCTAATAGTTTTGGAAGTAGTAATTGATTTCTATTGATTTCTATTGGTTTGATTTGTTTGATTGGTTGTTGTTTGTTTGAACTTGCAAATCAATATTTTGTGTGTTGTGTGACCTGTTCTGTGTTTCAATGTGTTTATATTAAGTTCTATTGCTGACAAAAATATTTTTTTTTGCATTTTCTTGAAGAAAATATATATGGGTCCAGAGACCCACACCAAAAATATTAAACCCAACATTTTCATGGATAAGGAAGCCTAACAAGGTAACCAAGAGATGACAAAAAAATTGGATGGTAGGTTATTGTTTTTAGTGTATTTTAAAGCTGATTTAAGACACGGGTCGAAACCGACCCGTTAACACAAACCGAAATGATGCAATGTCTGACCTTTAGACTATCAATCGGTGGGCCTAATGATTATGTGGCCAATATTTTCCTGCTGGATTGACAGTTTCTAACTTTTATCCTGCATTTAATTAAAACTGTACCATTCTGTCAATATAAGCCAGGCTACCATCAAGCAATTGACTGAATTGAATGAAAAAAAAAGAAGTCTTGAAACACAAACTTAACACTTTTGTATTGCACGGTTGTGTTTATGAATTTTAAAATTGAGTAACTCCTTCCAAACCTCGATAAGAAATCTGTGATTCGCTAAAGAACAATTTGGCAGGGTGAATATTTGCTGACAGTAAAGGCCAGTCTTCAACAAGTAGGACACCCATAGTAATCTTGGTTACTGAGTCATTACATAACACAGACACACACAAACACAGAGACACACACACAGACTTGCACATCCGCCTTTGGTAAACTTAACTGAGGTTCAAATGACAGTGGTTTAAAACAGGTCAAACTTTGGATCCTATATGTCTGAACATCTAAATACACCTCTGGAAAAGTAGCAGCAAGGCAGGTGTGACAGGTCCTGCTGCAACATTCGTAGAAATAGGACATGGGAACCGAGCAAAACAGCGGGTGGCCACCCCATTTGTTTTCACATGCAGTATGCAGAATGAAAGAGCATTATTGATACAGGTGTATTTTATTAGTGGTTTTTGGCCTCATAATGATGATTATAGCAAAAAAAAAAACCCAAAAAACATGACATGACATGAGTACCTGTAATAACAGCTGGAATCCATACAAAATAGCACAGAGAAATATAACTGTACTGGTTTCTTTTTATAGAGTAGGCTACCACAATAGAAAATGTTATCCTACAGAAATACATTGTTTGATTATAAATACTGTATATTACGGGCATTACCTGATTACTACCGTTTGGACCAATAGGAGTTCACCTTAGGGCTTTCTGAAGCCGAATCGACGCTTCCTATTGGTGCTCTGGGTAGATATGGGCGGGGCTAAACAAGTGCCTTTACCAAAACAAGCAGCGTGCGTGCACCGACACGAGCTAGGAGCAGCTGGCAGCGAGGAAAAGTTTGACCAGTCAGAAAACGAATGGACCGACAAACACGAACCTAAATTAACAACAGAGACACAGCTGGGGCGTCAGGTAGGGAAGTGTCACCGCATACAGCTGATACTGCAAATTCAGAACTTCTTTACTCAAACTTTTTTGCGTGAAACAACAAGCTGTAGTAGACAAGCCCATACTTGAAGCTGTTACCTTTGATTTTTGCCATAAATACGTTGTGTTTCTTTCGTGGTATTTGTTCCTGGCCTTCACAGAATGACCTTACAACATTTTAGCTCAAGGCCTGAAGTAGCATGGGACAGAAAAACACAATAAGACACAATGGAAAAGGACGTGGTCTCATTCAGTCGTCTCATTTAGCCTATAAATTATGACAACCATAAAGATGCTATTGCAGGTGTAGGGAAGTGCATGGAAAAGTCTCAAATCCTATAAAGCAGAGGCAACAAAACAGTAAAACAAGAGAGAGGTTAAAGCTCGAAACTCACCAGATTTACTCAACACTCTCCATTGTGAGCTTCACAGAGCTGGTATTTATGACAGGGCTTTCATTTGCTTGTATCCAGGCCCACCAAACGATATCAGTTAACCTTGGACTACTGCCGAGAAATGGAAAAAGGGGAACTGATCATCAGTTATTGTTCATCCATTTTCTTGCACCAGGATTGGTTAAAGTGCATTTTTGTGAAAGTAAGTTGATGACTGTTAGCGCCTGTTGGGCGTTGTGGTTAATCTTACAGTATATGAAGCAATTTTATGGAAACATTAACTGTGAGCAGCACACTGTTCCCGCATTATGTTCCTATATATTCAGAGTTATGGGGCATGCACTCTGCACCACAATGAACTGAAGCCTTTTCTGTTAATTCCATTGGTAGGACAGGGTATCAAACCTCAGTACTTTTCTGACATTGGATGTCTATTCAGATTTGTCAAATTGTTGTTTTGCTTCTATGATCATGGTAGTAGATAGTACCTGCTTCATCCCTAATGAAGTGGACAGTTTCCACACAGCTCAGGGCTGGGTATGGCAGCATATGAGGTCAAAGTATCATCCTACTCCATAGTCAGGTCTTTGTATTTATTGAAAGATCTTCCCTACAAGTTTAATTGAATTGATGCTTGACACCAAGGGAAATGAGTAAGATGTTTTCATGTTTACTTTGCAGAGCGAATGATGTTTTTTTTTTTTGTACGCATGTCTGTGTTTCGCCCACTAGGCCGACTGTTAGAGGTTGATGATGGACTCCCACAGTGAGACCAAAAAGATGAGCTCTTACCTCCCCTGCAACCCCTCCTATGATGAGACCCAGACAAATGGCTGCCAGGCCCCACCCAAAGGCCCAGGTACACACACAATAACATGTTGTACTTGATGTGAATACAAGTTTAAGTCATAGGTGTGTCAATAGTTTTTTAAAGCGATTATATATGACTTCATTTAAATGTTTATAGAGGGTGTACCTGCCTGGTATGTGAATTCAGGTACAATAGGGTTCATCCCTACAGCTTACATTCCCCTGGCTTCCCCTGGAGTCTCCATAACCACTTGAATCTAATATAAATATTGGTTGTGCTTTTAATGAAAATACAAATATGATGTGAAACACTTTGCTTTAATTGTACTGGCTCTGGCTCAATTGGACTTTATTGGTATTGTAAATTAAAACTGCTATAACCTTGGCAGGTCATGGCAGGACGAACAACATTTCTCAATAACTGAGTATGCAGTGACTTCGCAACCATGATAAACGTGTGAGACCAGCTTTACAATGTGAATGCCGTTGTACCAATGTCTCCACTCACTGCTAAGAAGAAGTAAGGTGTAGTTAAAATGTCATGATACCTTACATATAGAATAAAGATCCTAATCAGTCCCAGTCTGTAAAGTAAGGAGAAAAAATAGCAGTGGTAAATTGATGCTTTGTGTCAGCTGGTATCCTGAGTTTAAGAAATCAGGATCAGGATTGAAACAGTGGGATGCTCTTATAGTTATATAGCTCTTATATAGTGTGGAATATGCCTGATTTATATTATATAGAACCAATTTTAAATATTTCTGGAAGAAACTTGAGATAGGAACTACAATCACATTACAGTAGCTAAAAATCCTGTTACAAGATCAGTACAGTCCAACATGTTGAAATATTATAACCCTGTTATTAGATAATGTCACTTATGGAGGACTGAGAAAGGTGGTACAGTGCAGCCATCAAAGCAAATAACTTTATAGGACCCTGCAGTTTGCAGCTGCGCCTCTGTTTTTCTTGTATGTTGTGCAATAATAATTGAATTAGAACAAAAAGAAAAGGGAAAAAATAGGGTGATTGCATTTATATGTTAGCACTTAAGTGAACAGCCAATTATAAAAGCCTCTGCTGGTTTAGATAATGACCATAATTACAGTGTGGTGTCCTGATAGCTGTTCAAGGAATTTAACAGCAATACTGTACTGTACAGTATAACAAAGTGATAACAGTGACGTTTACAACTACTCATAACTATATCATATAAAATATCATATATATTGAAAGTGGTGGAAAACAATTCTTTGAAAAGTGTGTTTTTTTTTGTTTGTTTTTAGAATTCCTGTGATTTATTGATGCAATCTGGCCCACGCTCAAACACAGAATGAAGTCCGTTTTAATCTTGGTTTCTTTGCTGTGGCCAAGGACTAGACACAACACGGCGTTATAACATATTTAATGTTTTGTTTAATTTATATAATGGTTTATATAGTGCTCAATGTGGAACAACCTACTGCTCAATGTCAACAAAACCAAGGAGCTGATTGTTGATTTTAGAAAAAAGGAGGCAAAGACACACACCGCTGTCTACATCAGTGGAGCTGAGGTGGAGCAGGTGAACAGTTTTAAGTTACTGGGAATCAGCATCACAGAGAACCTGTCATGGACATCACACATCTCCACCCTATGGTATTACCCTGGCCTTCAGCACCACCGTAAGGAATCTGGGGGTCATCTTTGATCAGGATGTGTCCTTCAACTCCTGCATAAAACAAGTTTCAAGGACTGCCTTTTTTCACATACGTAACATTGCAAAAATCAGGTACATCCTGTCTCAAAATGATGCAGAAAAACTAGTCCACACATTTCTTACTTCTAGGCTGGATTATTGCAATTCCTTATTATCAGGCTGCCCCAACAAGTCTCTAAAGACTTTCCAGCTGGTCCAGAGTGCAGCTGCACGCGTACTGACGAAAACTAGAAAAAGAGATCATATTTCTCCCATTTTAGCTTTGCTGCACTGGCTTCATGTAAAATCCAGAATAGAATTTAAAGTCCTTTTCATCACCTACAAAGCTTTTAATGGTCAGACACCATCGTATCTTAAAGAGCTCATAGTACCCTATTACCCCACTAGAACACTGAGCTCCCAGAAGGCAGACTTACTTACTTGTGGTTCCTAAAGTCTCCAAAAGTAGAATAGGAGACAGACTTCAGCTGTCAGGCTCCTCTCCTGTTCAACCATCTTCCAGATTTGGTCTGGAGGGCAGACAGCCTCTCTACGTTTAAGAGTAGGCTTAAAATATTCCTTTTTGATAAAGCTCATAGTTAGAGCTCCATGGTCTGGCAACAGACCACAGAGTTAAGATCCATGGGAATGAAGTCACAAGAATATCAACGTCCACTCAGAGACAGAATTTATATTAGTAAGATTAAACAATTCAGGTTGGATAAGGAACACTCATATAAAACTTATTTAATGGCAACTATCTTCAGTTAGTCCACAGAAGCACATAAATAAAATACATTAGTGGAATAAGTGTTAAAGAAAATTTGTCAACCCTTCATGTAAATGCAGTCTGCAGATTTTGTACCAATATTCTGTTATAGCTACATTTTATATTTACAATCAGTTTACAACACGTACTGGGAGCAGCGCAGAGACCCTGGCTTCAGTAAAATGGACTTCTCTGTGTTGTGGTGACCTCTGGATTTAACCAAACCTCTCCACTACAACTTCTCATAGAGAGGGAAGTATAAAACTGACCAGAGACCAGCCTTGAAGTGTCCTGACCTGGTTAACATGAATCACTCAATGGCATGGTAATCAAACCAATATGGACTTCCTGCTTCCTCTTTTAGGACTTGTGTTGGTTTTGTTTCCATTTATTATGTTTATCCTTTAGGGTACATTTTTCTCTTGTCATTATCACAGTTGTTATTTACATGGTGTCGGTGTCAGACTAAAGATTTATATCATTATGTTCTGTTGCATCTCAACATTTACCAAAGTGCCTTTTATTGCAGTGCTGCACTCAATCAACTGCTGTAGCAGTTATGCAAAAACACTTTTATTTAGAGACTTTAAAAACTGCTCTTTTGGATGATGTCAGTATGGACTACTGGAGAGAAAAGGTTTAGGGATGAAAGTGAACTTTTTCAAAAGGTCAAAAGTTGCTCAAGTATTTGTTTATCCAGTCAACATCATGACTCCAGGGTCACAACCTTGTGATCACATGTTCTCTTTATAAAAGAGTGACTTCAGCCTTTCAGTATGCTGCCTTGTTATAATCCTGTCATGACTGTCAGGGACTGTGGATACAATTTATCACTGAGGTAAACAGCAATAATACTCCAAATTCAAAGAAGGTAATAAACTGTACAATGAATGGACAAGTTATGCTGCGTCACACTGTGTTTGTTTTTGTATGAGTGAGGGTTAAGCCACAATTTTGGTTGGTTGTTAGTTTCTGTCATTACTAAAAAATGAGAAAGTCTCTCCAAAAGGTAATGATCACCAACTATCACTCCTTTGAAATGATTTTAAGTGAAACATACTGTAAGAATTGTGATATTAGGATTGGATTTAATAGTAAAGCAACACAGAAAACCAGCATATAAAAGAACCACCTTGCTACTTTCCCAAAAATTGATCACTGTTGAAATTAAATTGTTGTTGAACACCAGTCAAGACAGTTAAAAGCACTGAAAGAGATAATATTACCTTACTAAATAATTGAATGATGACAAATATATAAACAGAACATTTAGTTAGATTTTTTATTACTTAGGCCAATTATTTTAGGTCAGTTGTGCAGTGGCTGTAGCCTATCCCAGCTGACTTTAAGCTGTGTGATAGACTGGCAACTTGTTCATGATTGTACACTCTGAACAGGTCGCCAGTCTATCACATATAGACTGACAACCAATCACATACGCATTCACACCTATGGGGCAATTTAGTGAGGCCAATTAACCTAATCTGCATGTCTTTGGGACTGTAGGAGGAAACCGGAGCACCCGGAGAAAACCTACCTGGCACGGGGAGAACATGCAAACTCCACACAGAAAGACTCCAGCAGGTTCTTATTAAAATCTGCTAAAATCTGCTTCCTGTTAGGTAACAGTGCTAACCACTGCACCTCCGTGCCAGCCTAAGGACCACTACCGCACCATTTTCCTAAGGATCTTCTCCAGTGGGGTCCTGTCTTTCACTGGGATCACCTTATTCCACAGGCCGGTAAACTCCTTCTGGTGGACAAGACTCTGGAGCATCTTATGTCCGTATTGCCTGTACAGAAATACATTTCTCAGTTAGCATTTCAGAGCATGAACAGAAAGATATAAGACTAAGACTGAAAGACATTTTTCACAAGAACCACTAACATTAGATCATGCAAAACTTAGTTACCCACCTGACTTCTGGTGCAGCATCCACAGACATTTTACCAACAGCAGACAGGAAACGCTCTGCAAAGGTCTTCCCTCCTGTCAAGATGTGGTCCTCCCCGACAATTTCTCCCAGCTGGTGGAGGTGCTGGGCTGTGCTCCCCCTCACTGCAGCACAAAGGTGACTGAGAAAGAACAAAGACAGACAGGGAAATGTGAGAATAATCCTGCGACTATGTTTCATTTCATTTACTTTAAATGTTGCTTGTACTACACTTCCTATTAAATTCTGATCACTGTATCTACTCTTACCTCAGCCCTGTGTTGAGTAGAGCGGGAATGACTCTTCCAGGACTGCACCCGTCCACCAGCGCATCCAAGGCAAGGTTGGCGTGCTGGTGAATGAAGCTGTTGGTTGTCGATGCCAGCTTCTGCAGCAGGGTGCGTCCTGTCCTCTCTGCCTCTGGATCCATGGCTTTCCCCAGGTTGATGTGGAGTTCAGCTATTGTCTCCATGGCAGCACACGCCACACTAGACCGCAGATTGTTCACCTAGATAAAAAGAAAGAACATCAGTCAGTACTTCTGCGTGCACAGTAAAGGTAGATGCACTTGTAAAAAAATGAGAACTGCATGTAACACAAAGACAAACAGAGACAAAGAGGAAAATGTCTACGCTACCTCTTCTACGAGGGCCAGGCAGACTTCATGCAGTTTAGTCTGCAGAAGTTGTGGATGGTGTTTGACCAGCGCTTGAACAGATTTCAGTCCATCCATTTTCTTCATCCTGTATTTAGATGACAAACATTTTTGAAAAGTGTTAATCATTGCTTCAGAAACAAATGCTGCTGAATAAACTGTTTAAAATCTTTCTCTACACTTCTGTAGTGTCGGTGTCTTACCAGTCATCCGATTTGAGCTGCTCGAAGCAGAGGGAGAGGCTCTCTGCAGGCATGGCCAGAGGCTGGAGCTCATCCTGGCACGCTCTTTTGTCAGCCTTTAGGGGGCGGAGGTTTGTCCCGCAACGAGGTTCCCTCTTAGGTGGGGCAGCTTTAGGTGGAGGCGCTGGAACAGCAGGTGTCCTTGCTGCGATCTTTCTGGGAGCTGCTGGGGGTCGAGGTGAAGGGAGGCTGACGAGCTGGAATTGTTGCACAAACTCCTCAACCTTTCCTTTATGTGACCTTAGCCTGCATCCCTCAGCTACCTCCTTGTCTGTTTAGATTAAAAAGAAAATATTTATTATGACTGAAATTTCCACCTGTTTGCTGTTATCACATCTTCACCTATTTCCATTCAAGCTTGCATAATGTTAGTCATTCTCACTTAACAGTATAAACTTACATTGTCCACCGTGGTTTGCAGACAACACCGGGAGACGAGACGGTCTCCTGGTTGCTGGAGCTGCTGTGGGGGGAGGAGTAGGGGTGAAGGGGCACATCTTTGGAATAGCCCTCAGCTCCGTGGGAGTGTGTGTGTCCACAGAGCTGAGGCTGTCCACGGAGCAGATGGAGCTGACTGAGCTTGGCCTCCTGGCTTCAGTCGTAGCCATCTGAGAGGCAAGCACTGCCTTCTCGCTGCCCAGATGCAACTTTTCGTCATCCTCTTCATTCAGTTGCAATCTCTCCATAACCAAATGGTAGAGGGCATCCTGTGAAGCGCACAGACTCTCTGCGCTTTCCTCCAACATCTGGTTGGTGCTGGTCCTCTGGCTGCTGTTTCTCTCCACAATCGGAGGTAGCCTGATCCTCCTTCCTCGCTGAGAGGATCCAGGGCTCCTTCTCGGTAAAGCTGGGGGCTGAGGTGAGGGGAGGGTGTCATGCTGGTTGGAGATTCCCAGTCTCTTCAACACAGCATCGCAGATGGCTTTCTGTGATGCGCACAGCCTCTCTGCGCTTTCAATCAGCACAGCCCTGCGAACCATTTGAGCATTTTGGTTGGCCAGGGTGCTGGACTGACAGCCGGAGCCACATCCTCTCCTGTGGCTCTCAGGTGCCTGTGAAAAAAATATAGATTGAGTCATTGGGAATAATTACACAGTTGAATTATATTATATTATATTAAATGGTACTCTACATTTTTATACTTTATTACTATACCATTGCATACTACATTTCATTATACCACACTACACTATGTCACTTGGCACAGTAATCTAAGGAAACTACACTTATGCTTAAAACTTTGGCACATAATGCACAAAGGTTGAATAAAATATTGTACTGTGTAAAGCTTTCTAATTTCCTAATCTGTTATTGTATTCTGATATATAACCTTGTTGTAGACATGAATGTCTGAAAAATCAATTCTGTCATTTATCTGAATTGGTGTTCTTAACTTTTTGTAGTAAAATTTGAAAATGCTTGTGTTGACATTTGATCAAAATCAAAACTGTATCTATGAACAGAAGGAGATTGACAGAGTTGGTTACTTACATTGTGATCAGTGAAGTTGTTCTGCTGTTGCAGGAAGGTTTTTGATGTCTTTCGGTTAGCCATGAGTAACAGAAAGATAACTGGAACGAAATCGCCAACAAGAGTATCAGATCGATAACTGGGACGCAATTGTAGACGTAATCAAAACTGTGAGTAGTGGCTCTCAACAGGTTCAACGGTCATCTGACAGGATCTGGATTCTCACTTTATCACTCAACAGTCTGATATAGACGTGATGTCTCAAAGGAACCCAGGAACATTCTAATGATGTCATAAAGGAACCCAGGATAATTCTAATGATGTAATGGGCACTAAAATGGACTGTTGGTGATCACCAAAAAAAATGTTCAGTTTGACAATCATGACGTGTAAAAGTACATTTTATTGAAAACATTTTTGGACAAAATAGTGCTCCCTCATCTCTGTCATCAAAATGTGGCCTAAATCTAGATCTGTGTTAGTCAGCATCAGCTTTAACATCTTTCTGTGTGTTTAGGTCATATTTCTTTGTGCATGATTAACTGCACAAATAAACCATATTGACATATTGAGTGACCAACAAAGTTAAATTTATGACCATATCTCATTATAAGGCAATACATTAACACATTTTGCATCACCTGTATGCATTCTTCACTTCAAATTGCCTGGAAATGTTATTGAGATATAAACAGGGTTATATGGCTTTTTTTTTTTACTTCTCCTGCTTAGTGCAGGAAATCTTTGTTGCCTTCTGTCTGCTGAAACCTTAAATAACCCCTCCAGGCATGTTTGAAGACATCAAATTATTCTGCTTTGAATCTACTCTTTCAAAGCAGAATCTACTCTGACATCTACTCTTTATTCCTCATTGGAAAAATACAGAATCTATGAATATGCAAATATTTTCATTTCAGTATTTTAACTGCTGGACATCTTGTTGTGCACAAGATGTCCAACAGAAAAGTCCATTCTCAGTGTATGTCCACTGGAGGCTCCAAGTGTCCACATCACTATTTGCGATGTCACAAACCCTGCTCATAATGTTAGGTTCATACCTTAAACTGAGATTTAAGGTGAGCACAGAGAAACTTTCCACTCTCAGCAGATCAATGTGAAAACAGCCTTCTAGTGTCAAACTCTGCACAGACATCATTCTGCACAGTGACGCTCAAACAATGGTGTAGATTTGGTTTGATCTTTGGTAGGGACATTTTTTGTCAGATTGCTGAAATAAACACTTGTGTAAGTACACTTGCTCTCTATCTCTCTTTTCTTGTTCATATGTGCACATGTGCACACATACACACACATCAGCCTTTAAAATATAACCCAGTTGAGTGAAAGTTAATTTGAGGCAGAAAAAAGTGACTAGTTATAGGCTGCAATCACTTTGTGGCAAAGAGAAAACTGCCTGATACTGGTTGTATTGGCCCTTTAGAGGTTTTTCTGGTTTATCTGGAACATAAAGCAGGAAAAATATGCTTACTCATTAGAATGATTGCAAAGGGGATCAATTTCTTTATTTCATATGTAACTTACATCCATCAAGTCATGTTAATCCGAGTCTTGTATCCAAATATAAACAATGATAGTAGGCATACCATATACATATGAACATAGGTAACTTTTTAAAAAATGAGACAAGGACACTATATACAATTTAATATTTTATTTATCATCCATATTTGCCATTACAGCCAAAATACATGTACTTTAAACATAAATATTTTGCTTCTGAAACTGGCTGGGTAACTGAATATGTGTACATCCAAATTGCTATATTCATAATTGAGTAAATCACCACAGCTCACTGAAAGAAATCGGCATTCGTCACAGGCAAATATTGCCTATAATCATGTAAATATATCCTGTATGGGATACGCATCCAGCCAACCACTGAGTAAAGCCTGATTACCATCTAAACTGCAGAGACTTCCTTTGGCGATTATTCAGTTGCTACAAAGTTTCACAAAGATATAACTTCACTATTACCACAAGGATAAAGTCGTATTTTGCACTTTATAACGGTTTGATCCAGATAACAGCTTAAACAGGCTGTGAGCGCTCCCATGGACGGCAATCAGTTTCTGGGGGACGATCAATAACTTTCTGGCACGACACCTGAATTGATTCATAGGACCAAGGACAGGGCCCACACAGGTGTCTGCTTCAGATGTTTTTGTTCTGGTCTGTTAAAAACATGGTACTGCGCTCTGTGACCACTCTACATATTATCCTGGTGAAATAAAGTCAAAATCCAGCTGTAAAACATTTCTAAATTGCTTCACAAATGTTAACCCTCTGGTGCATAGCGGTCACTACAGTGGACAGCTACTAAAAAGTAACTTTCTCTTTAATGCATTTGTTTCTATGGTGAAACTGCATATCAGCCTCTCGAGTGCTCTCTGCTGCCATAGTCCTTTGAGGTCAATTCAGTGGTCAGTCATTGTAACTGCAAGTAAATTTCCTCTGACTCCAAGATGGCCGATAAACAGTCCCCCCTGCCGACCACTGCTGGCATATCCTGTCAATCCTTCTATACTGGAAGAGCCCCAGTGGTAAAAAAACATATGATGATATACAGTAACGTCTAGGGAAGGATATTATCTGTTTGGAATATGACATTTTTATGTCCAATATGTAGAAAATTATGATTAACCATGTGTCCAATGAAGTGGACATCATGCATCACCCAGTATATTTTTTAACACAAGTCATATAATTGCTTCACTGTTTCTTGTGACTGTTTTGGTTATAAGTCAGTGTATAATTGTTATATTTATAAGATTAATTTAAAATATACATTTTTGTGCAGATTAGCTGTAGTTTGAGTTACTATAATAATTATTTTTATCTTATTTTGTAGCCTTCAAACGCAGCAAAGAATAAGGCAGCTCACAGATTTGTCCAGGAAATTCCGTCCAGCTGCAGTGATGATGAGTGTAGTGACAACAGTGATGATGAGTGGCTGCCAGAGAAGAACAGAGACATAGGAGCTGAGGATGATGGAGATACAGACAGTCAAGATGCAGAAAGTGAGGATGATGAGGGGCAGGATGCAGAGGATGGTCAGCATGATCAGGGAGCTTTGGAAGATGGGCACATGGCACCTGGGCTTGGTAATACTGTCCTGCATCCTTATAGAACTGTGGAGACTCACAATAATGTTTCTCCTGTTGGGGATGGTTTGACACATTTAGGTGTAAGATTCACGGCTATGAGTGTCATTGGTTTTCTTATTCAGGCCCAAACATTGCGCCTATACAGTGTTGAAATTTCCCAAAAATTGTTGAAATGCTTTTCAAAGCATAAAAAGAAACAAGAGTTTGTATATTTACAATAGAACACAAGTTAATTCATTTTTACAATAAGTTCACAATGTTTTATGTTGAGTGCTCAGGCGCATGTAGTCCACATATGAAAAAATCATATTTGTCTTGCATGTCTTGTCTTGTATCCAAATATAAACAATGATAGGCATACCAAATACATATGAACATAGGTAACTTTTAAAAAAAGAGACAAGGACACTATATATTATTATTATTATTATAGTATTATGACATTCTGCGTCCTCTGTTGGCATGGTGACGCTATTGCTGCCCAGAAAAACTTGCTCAGCAAAATTGTGCGACATCTACAAAATCTGTTCCCTTTCAAAAATTGACATCCTGCTACTTCACCCACAACACCCCCTGTTTAGTGAGCTTCAGCCCCTTCCATCAGGCCGACGACTTCGGGCCCCCAGCTGCAAAAGTAACAGAGTGAGGATTTCCTTTATCCCATCAGTCATAGCACTCTATAACACACACGCAGCTGAAGGGGAATGGGTATGTATGTCTTGCACATAAAAACTCCTGATAGCAGTGCTATAGTCAGTGCTGCACAGTGGAAAGTATCATATCTCTGGGATGCATTGTGTCTTCTCCCACACTGAATCTCTGTACTCCATAAGCACTGCTGGACGGTGCTGTGTAGTAGTTTTTATGTATTTTACGAAGGCTGTGTGCCATGTGCCGACTATCTTTCAGATTGCTTTATTCTTCTTGGTCTCTATGTTTCTTTTATTGTGTATGTTAAGTTTTTGTGTAACACTGCAGACCAATTTTTTTCTGGGATAATAATAAAGTTAATCTTAATCTTAAAAGAGAAAAAGTGCTGGCTGAACCATCTCATGTCTTTGTGGTAGATTCATTCAACATTTCTTTATTCCGCCTCGATGTCCAACCGCAGCCGCTGAAAATGGCGGTGGTACAGTGCTTTTATTCATGAATAAATACATGTTACTTAAAAAAGTTAAAGACTAAAACAGTTCTTTTTACACATAATTTAATAATTTAATTAGCAGTTTTATTTATTAATATATTTAGTTCAGTTCAATTCAATATTTCTAACTTTGTCTGAAAACCTTTTACTACCTTTTATCAATTTCGGGGCTCTGTACATATGCAAATATTATGCAGTTTAATGATGACAGTGTCAGATTTACCACTCCAACATTTTAGTGAATTACTAAACCATTGGTCTTTGGTTTCATACAGACAGACAAAAGCTGGCGTCTTTAGCTGGTGAACATCACTAGCAGATTTTAGCATCTGCAGCTAGCTAATTACGTAACATTAGCTCCACAGTATGTTACAAACTTTTTAATGTTTTCATTTTTAACCCGAGTAACCTGTATAGGACAAGGATAATGAGTATACATTTGATGGGTACATGCATTTGATATGTTGTATACATAAACGATGAAAATTAAAGGTACATCTCCAGCCATAGGTTAGCATCCTCATCAGTTGATGATGCTGGTAGAAACCTTGTCAATAAGAAGCAGTATATTGTTCTTGTATTGCAGGATAGCTCAGTATTATTGTACAGCAAGCAGAGATGATTAATCATTAAGAATTATTATTAATTGTATTTTCAAACAATAAACAGCTGTCGGAGCAGATTTACCACAGTTCAATCCATTCCTTACAATTAAGGTCCTGTGTTTTAGGTTTATGATAAACGTAGACGTGTGTGGGCTCTCGATAGAGTTCCAGTCAGAATAATGTTAAATGTCTTTCTGTGTTTTTAGGTTATAGCTCCACAATTGGTACATGATTTCTTGAACAAATGAAACCTTGTGTTCACATGTTTCAAATGTAGTTCTGCTTCTGCAATTAGGTGCAATAAATCTTTGTTGGCTTCTGTGAGGTAAAAAGGAAAACAATTTATATTACTTAACCACACCTAGATTAGACATAACAAGGTACTGTATGAAAATCACTTTGTCAAACATTTGAAATACAAAAACTATTACCTTCCTTACAGCAAAAATACTTTCAACAGACCATTGTTACTAATTTTTATGCAAGTTGTGCTTAACTAAAACCCCAAATATTAAAGCTGCTGGTTCTGTCACGCAAAACATGCTGTAAGTCTGGAAATGGTGCTGTGCACCAGCAGGAGTGGATTGTTACAGAAGACATTGCTCAGGTTCTCTTCTTGTGATAATGATGCACTGAGTTTGGTGTTGGTTTGAGTTCATTTAGAAACAGAAACTAATAAAAAATACTTCAGGGATGGGGATTATCATTCATTGTCCATCATTGTCTTAATTATATTTATCAATGCTGAAGTAACTTCAAAACTGAAGTTATCGTGCTTGGTCCTAAACACCTTAGAAACACATTATCTAATGATATAGCTACTCTAGATGGTATTACCCTGGCCTTCAGCACCACCGTAAGGAATCTGGGAGTCATATTTGATCAGGATGTGTCCTTCAACTCCTGCATAAAACAAGTTTCAAGGACTGCCTTTTTTCACATACGTAACATTGCAAAAATCAGGTACATCCTGTCTCAAAATGATGCAGAAAAACTAGTCCACACATTTCTTACTTCTAGGCTGGATTATTGCAATTCCTTATTATCAGGCTGCCCCAACAAGTCTCTAAAGACTCTCCAACTGGTCCAGAGTGCAGCTGCACGCGTACTGACAAAAACTAGAAAAAGAGATCATATTTCTCCCATTTTAGTTTTGCTGCACTGGCTTCATGTAAAATCCAGAATAGAATTTAAAGTCCTTTTCATCACTTACAAAGCTCTTAATGGTCAGACACCATCGTATCTTAAAGAGCTCATAGTACCCTATTACCCCACTAGAACACTGAGCTCCCAGAAGGCAGACTTACTTACTTGTGGTTCCTAAAGTCTCCAAAAGTAGAATAGGAGGCAGACTTCAGCTGTCAGGCTCTTCTCCTGTTGAACCATCTTCCAGATTTGGTCTGGGGGGCAGACAGCCTCTCTACATTTAAGAGTAGGCTTAAAATATTCCTTTTTGATAAAGCTCATAGTTAGAGCTCCATGGTCTGGCAACAGACCACAGAGTTAAGATCCATGGGAATGAAGTCACAAGAATATCAACGTCCACTCAGAGACAGAATTTATATTAGTAAGATTAAACAATTCAGGTTGGATGAAGAACACTCATATAAAACTTATTTAATGGCAACTATCTTCAGTTAGTCCACAGAAGCACATAAATAAAATATATTAGTGGAATAAGTGTTAAAGAAAATTTGTCAACCTTTCATGTAAATGCAATCTGCAGATTTTGTACCAAAATTCTGTTATAGCTACATTTTATATTTACAATCAGTTTACAACACGTACTGGGAGCAGCGCAGAGACCCTGGCTTCAGTAAAATGGACTTCCCTGTGTTGTGGTGACCTCTGGATTTAACCAAACCTCTCCACTACAACTTCTCATAGAGAGGGAAGTATAAAACTGACCAGAGACCAGCCTTGAAGTGTCCTGACCTGGTTAACATGAATCACTCAATGTCATGGTAATCAAACCAATATGGACTTCCTGCTTCCTCTTTTAGGACTTGTGTTGGTTTTGTTTCCATTTATTATGTTTATCCTTTAGGGTACATTTTTCTCTTGTCATTATCACAGTTGTTATTTACATGGTGTCGGTGTCAGACTAAAGATTTATATCATTATGTTCTGTTGCATCTCAGCATTTACCAAAGTGCCTTTTATTGCAGTGCTGCACTCAATCAACTGCTGTAGCAGTTATGCAAAAACACTTTTATTTAGAGACTTTAAAAACTGCTCTTTTGGATGATGTCAGTATGGACTACTGGAGAGAAAAGGATCAGGGATGAAAGTGAACTTTTTCAAAAGGTCAAAAGTTGCTCAAGTATTTGTTTATCTTTTTTCTTTTTAAAAAGGTATTTATTGAATTTCACATAATTAAAATTTACAAAGAACAGTAATTTACATTAACAATAAAGTGCATATAGTGCCAAAGTGATTTTTTAAAACATCTATAAAGTGCATAGAGTCCAGTAACCCTGTTTAAAGTGCTGTTAGCTCATAAGTCCAGTATGTTCCAGGGGAGGCGCTGAGATTTGTCCATAGTTCTTCTCCTCCGGAGGTCAGTAAGAATCTGTTTGACTACAGTGTCACTGTAGATCACTGTCTGCTGTATTATCATGGCACATCTGGTTTTCCACAATTTTGAACACACCACACAAATAATTAATTGTAACAGTTCAGTATGTTTAGATGGCAAATTATCATCAACAATACAATACATAACAGATTTATAACATAAATTAAAGTGTACACCGACAGCTTTTAGTTTATCCCAGACTTCCTGAGCTCTGTAACAGTCCATTAAGAGATGCTGCTGTGTCTCATCATCATTGCAGAAAATCATTGGACATTTTTTGGTAGTAACGTAACAACTCCAAGACACAACAGCTTTAACAGGAAGTCTTCCTACAGACATCAGCCACCGGACGTCTCTAATGCTCTCTGACAGGTTCTTACATTTGAGATTTTTTATCACCTCTGTGCTCTCATTAGTATTTACATTTTTATCATTTATAAACCCACCATATTTAAAATAATTTATTTTATTAGAAATCATTTTACTGGGTAAACCACCCCAGTCTATTTATAGATGTTGGTATTGTGCTGTAAAATCACCATATAATCATTTATAATAAGGGCCATGTCTTGCCCTGCCTCTTCTTTTTTTCCATTTTGATAAATCATCAATCCAGAGAGCATTTCTGATGATGGCAGCAGATATGTTTTTGACAAAGGCTATTTTCAGTCTGTCACCAAGTTCTACTGCACCCAAACCTCCATATTTTTTACTTTTATACATTAAATCTCTCTTGGTTACTTCTCTGGTTGTTCCCCAGATTAAGTTGGCACGCTGTTTGTTTAGCTGGTTTATTATTTTGTTGGGTGGAGGAAAGATATTTGCAAGGAAAAGGAGTTTGGATAGGAGGAAGGTTTTGACAATATTTACTCTTGATTTATAATGAGTGTATTTGTTTTCCCATTTCTTTACCTCTTCTTTAATTTCACACAGTTTTTTCTCCCAGTTTCTTTCACTACATCCACTGTTACAGACGGTTAGACCAAGTATTTGAATTCCTTGTTTGACTTGTATAATATTGTTTTGTTTGTCACCATCAGCTCTGATCCAAACTCCTTCTGATTTGTTATGGTTTAATTTGGCTCCTGAAGCACTTTCATATAAAACTAAAAGATTAGTTAAAACATTCATTTCTGCTTGATTTTTTTATGCTGACTGTAATGTCGTCAGCATATGCTATAGCTGTGACCTACATAAGTTCCCATAAGACTATTTGTTTAATTAAAGGGCTGATTGCTACAACATTAAAGAGCAGCACTCAGTGGGCAGCCCTGCTTCACACCTCTTTCTACCTCAAAAGGTAGTCACTTCTGTTGTAATGGAGGCAGACATTTCAGAGACCGATATCTTAGAACATGGACAATAAAATGAAGCAGACTGACGCGACAGCCTCACCTTGCTTTGATCAATATCTCACTCCTAAAAAATCAAAAATGTCTCTCTAATAACACTCTAACTTGCCGACTGTCGTAAACTAGCTGCAGCCAGTTGGTTTACAACACATCTACACTGTTTCCCTCTCTCGCATCCAAACGGTTAAATAGCTTTAAAATGTTTCAATTTGGTTAATTTCCATCTGCAATAAGGATTAAAATAAATGTTGTATATCTAGGTATATAGATCAGTACAAGTAGAAGACAAGCAGGCTTACAAACATTATTTTAGCAAACGTTAAATTAAATCATATTTATACAAGATCAATTAAGAATCAATTCAGCCCAAATTTA
Source organism: Scomberomorus guttatus (assembly GCA_038419695.1). Taxonomy (NCBI): domain Eukaryota; kingdom Metazoa; phylum Chordata; class Actinopteri; order Scombriformes; family Scombridae; genus Scomberomorus; species Scomberomorus guttatus. The sequence continues at coordinate 23,609,338 of CM076461.1, forward strand.
CGTTTCAAAACGTAGATTTTAGTTGGATTTTATACCAAGGAAACTAGTAGAATTGTATATCAGCCAGCTGAGTTTTTCAATCAACTCTAGTCTATATCTAATTATCATATTCATTTGTCGTATCATATGACAAATCTTTTCTCTTTCATTCTTTTAAATAACTAGTTATCATATAACTAATTAGCTTTTGTATATATAGTGGAAAATATACCTAAAATTTACTCCATTTATTTTAATGATATTAAATGATATTGTGCTTAAAGACACAGCATAGAGGCTATAATGCTTAAAGAAATAATGTGTGGATATTTATATATGCAACTCTGAAGTCTTTTAGCTGATTAGAGTCAATTATTCTTCTGATGGGGAAAAATAAAATCCATTTTATTTCAGAGGAACTGAATAAATATGAGAATACAACGGTTATTTCAACTTAAAGCAGCTATAATCAACATTTTCATATTCACCATGGATGTGTAAAACCAGCAGGAGTTATAGTGAACCTACAAACTACAAAACAACTGGATTTAGTCATGAATCCTGAGTCTTATCTCTGTATATTTGTCATAGTAGAACATGCCTTTAGTTTTGTCTTTACACTTGTCAATGACTCTCTGTTCATTTCCTTCAGTTTGGGATGAATAAATAAAGAAATAAAGAAATGTAAACATAACATGACAAAAGCTTGACAATAATAATATCTTTTAATGTAGTAATAGTGTACACAGACATCCCTCTGAATTTTTACATCATGTTGGTCAATTGTTGTCATAATGTTCAGATTATAGCAACGACAAAAAACCATTTGACAGTGAAAATACAGCATTTTATTTTATCTTTGAATCAGAATATGACACATGAGAAAAACATTAAAATTAGTCATATGTGCAAAGAAACTCAGAATAAGTAAAAATGGTTTAAATTTAATAGGGGTCTAATAATGAATAAGGCAAATTCACTTCAATACAATAAAATAAATAAAGGTGCATTTAAGTGCTGGAGGTCCATTTTTAACAATATGCAAATGCCCTTAAGGTACCCTTCCCTGAGTTCAAGTTGTTGTTGTTTGGAATTTGGCTGGAAAAGGTTTTAGGTGGAGCATGTGTTTGCAGCTATCTGCTGTCTGCAGGTGGAGGCTAGGACAGCAGATGGCTGGTGTCAGTTGGAGGCACAATTTAGATCTGATGGAGGCTGAAACAGGCTATTGGTGGAGGATGAAACAGGGCACTTTGGGTGGTTTGCAGAGGAGGTTGTAGATTAAGGTGTCTGTAAATTTCTTAGGTGGAGACCCAGGCTGCAGCTGTCTGCCACAATCTGCAGGTGGAGGCGGCGGTGCAGATTGCTAACAGAGCCCACAAGTGGAGGTTTGGGTTGCAATTGTCTGCCAGAATCTGCAGGTGGAGGCGATGGTGCAGATATCTGGTAGAGGCTGTAGGTGGAGGCCCGGGCTACAGCTGTCTGCCACAATCTGCAGGTGGAGGCGGCGGTGCAGATTGCTGGTAGAGGCTGCAGGTGGAGGTTTGGGTTGCAGTTGTCTGTCAGAATCTGCAGGTGGAGGCGGTGGCTAACAATATGTTTCCAAGATATTGTTGGTTAAATAGCACCACATCACTTACTGTAAAGCAACAGTAATTCCACAAGATGGCACTGTTTTACTTCCCTTCACATACATGATTCTGCCCTATATTTGCAACATCACTGCATCCTCATTTGATCACACCAAGTTTGTCTTGTTTGTGATTGTTTGCTGCATAATTTTCAGCCTCTGAAATGTGAACTCGTTGATGAGGCTGGCCCTACCTGCCATGATACTCATTAAGCCACACTTGGGTCCTCATCAGACTTATTATGTAGTTGTATATTTTGTCTGAACTTACATGTCAGAGACTGTTCCTCATATTTATTACTTTCCTACCACCTTCAACCAGTCTATAGCTGACGTCATGATATCCAACTGTTGACCCACACTGGACTAGAACAACCTCCACACTTTTCTCTATAACCTTGAGATTACACATCATTGAGTCCTGAAGTTCTATGGCAAAATTCAATCATCCCACATATTTGGTAAGAACAGCTATGACATGATGGTTTTCTCACAAATTTCACTTGATCCTCTGTATTTTGGGCTTGCGTGTGAGGTGGTGAGAGAAGGAGTGAGAAAAATGGGGTGTGTGTCTATGAATCTATGAGTCTTTTTTTTAACCTTTATTTATTCATGGGAGTTTCTCTGACAGCAATGCTTTGCAAATCTTTTTCAGGAATGCCCTGATCACATTCACACAGTTGCACATTCATACCTGGAAGCTGCTGAGACAACCACAGTTTGATCTGCCAGCCACTCAGCAGCTACTGGAGAAGTTGAGGTTAAATGCTTTGCGCAAGGGCACCTCAGTGGTGGTAATGAAGTAGGAGGAAGCATCTGCTGTCCAGATTTATCCTGTAGGTCTGGGGGATTGAACCGGCGACCCTCCGGTCACAAGTTGTGCACAGGATCATGTGTGTATAGGCAAAGGTCATTGCTTGTTTTGTTGAGGCACATCTGTATACACTCTGTGCATCTTTAAAAAATAAATAAATAAATTTTTTTTTTAAAACTTCTACTTCCAGGGGTGTAATGTTTTCTGGTACTTACATTTTACTTGAATATTTACACTTTATACCTACTCCACTACATTTTAGAGGGAAAAATTATACTTTTAACTCTATAAGTTACTGACTAGCTACTTAAATTAAAATTTCACACACAATATATGATACATTATAAAATATGATGCATTGTTATCAAACTATCCAATAAGTATATAAAGCAGTTAAAATCAGCTCGACCTTGGCATCAACATTAAAGGGCTAATTGCACATTTATGCATCAGTAATAATAATCCAATTATATAATATATATTATAAAAAATTTGACAAGGGCCATAGTGCTGCATAATGAGCACTTAAGTACATTTTTACTGATGATACTTCTGTAGCCTTCTTCTAATTAAGTAAAAGGAATACTGAATACTTTTCTCATCACTTTAACCTTCCTCTTGTGTTAGGGTTGGCACCGACCCGTTTTAGTTTTAGAATGCATAACTTAAAATCACTTAAAATTTGTTTATTGCATAAAGGCTTTTTGACTTTGTCAGGAACCTTGATTTCAACAAAATTAAACAAAACAATTTTTTTTCACTACATTATAAAATGCTCTGGTTGAAATTATGTCCTTTGTGGTGTTAGGGTCGGTTTCGACCCGGTTATAAAAATAAGATTATAAAGCAATAATTAGAGCCATAAATTGAAATCATCAGTGACAGCCACCTCCTCTCCCAATCATGTGAGCTTCAGGGGATGCTCATTTGTCCAGTATAGCTGCAAAAAAACAAAACAAACAAAGACGGGAATGTCCAGACATGTGAGGTCACTTCACTCATTTGACTTGCAGAGGGCACATCTCTAATTTGCAGCATGAAAAAATGAAAAGAATATTTACGGTGAGCTTAGTTCTAGATAACATTTTTGGAGAAAATGAGGCAGAACACATAGATCAGCATAGCGATGCAGAGGAGCAAGTTTCTGAGGAAGTGGACAATGTGGAGTACCAGCCAGAAGACACAGACACATCTGAGTCTGATGAGGAGGTCACTGGTGCTGAGGCTGCTCCTGCTGATCACCTAATTCATTGAAAGTCTCTAATGACTGTTATGTGTCCATAGTTGTGCCAGATTACATTTAACATTCTCTTAACATTATCCCTGGAAACAGGATCCGTACGTCTCATTGCTTTCTGTACACAGGTGGCCGGTCCAAGTAGTCTCACTTGTAGGTCTGCATGTCTCTCACTTGCACACAGAGACTTTTACTCTGATTTAGCTTTCTAATAGTTTTGGAAGTAGTAATTGATTTCTATTGATTTCTATTGGTTTGATTTGTTTGATTGGTTGTTGTTTGTTTGAACTTGCAAATCAATATTTTGTGTGTTGTGTGACCTGTTCTGTGTTTCAATGTGTTTATATTAAGTTCTATTGCTGACAAAAATAATTTTTTTTGCATTTTCTTGAAGAAAATATATATGGGTCCAGAGACCCACACCAAAAATATTAAACCCAACATTTTCATGGATAAGGAAGCCTAACAAGGTAACCAAGAGATGACAAAAAAATTGGATGGTAGGTTATTGTTTTTAGTGTATTTTAAAGCTGATTTAAGACACGGGTCGAAACCGACCCGTTAACACAAACCGAAATGATGCAATGTCTGACCTTTAGACTATCAATCGGTAGGCCTAATGATTATGTGGCCAATATTTTCCTGCTGGATTGACAGTTTCTAACTTTTATCCTGCATTTAATTAAAACTGTACCATTCTGTCAATATAAGCCAGGCTACCATCAAGCAATTGACTGAATTGAATGAAAAAAAAAGAAGTCTTGAAACACAAACTTAACACTTTTGTATTGCACGGTTGTGTTTATGAATTTTAAAATTGAGTAACTCCTTCCAAACCTCGATAAGAAATCTGTGATTCGCTAAAGAACAATTTGGCAGGGTGAATATTTGCTGACAGTAAAGGCCAGTCTTCAACAAGTAGGACACCCATAGTAATCTTGGTTACTGAGTCATTACATAACACAGACACACACAAACACAGAGACACACACACAGACTTGCACATCCGCCTTTGGTAAACTGAGGTTCAAATGACAGTGGTTTAAAACAGGTCAAACTTTGGATCCTATATGTCTGAACATCTAAATACATCTCTGGAAAAGTAGCAGCAAGGCAGGTGTGACAGGTCCTGCTGCAACATTCGTAGAAATAGGACATGGGAACCGAGCAAAACAGCGGGTGGCCACCCCATTTGTTTTCACATGCAGTATGCAGAATGAAAGAGCATTATTGATACAGGTGTATTTTATTAGTGGTTTTTGGCCTCATAATGATGATTATAGAAAAAAAAAAAAAAAAAAAAACATGACATGACATGAGTACCTGTAATTGCAGCTGGAATCCATACAAAATAGCACAGAGAAATATAACTGTACTGGTTTCTTTTTATAGAGTAGGCTACCACAATAGAAAATGTTATCCTACAGAAATACATTGTTTGATTATAAATACTGTATATTACGGGCATTACCTGATTACTACCGTTTGGACCAATAGGAGTTCACCTTAGGGCTTTCTGAAGCCGAATCGACGCTTCCTATTGGTGCTCTGGGTAGATATGGGCGGGGCTAAACAAGTGCCTTTACCAAAACAAGCAGCGTGCGTGCACCGACACGAGCTAGGAGGAGCTGACAGCGAGGAAAAGTTTGACCAGTCAGAAAACGAATGGACCGACAAACACGAACCTAAATTAACAACAGAGACACAGCTGGGGCGTCAGGTAGGGAAGTGTCACCGCATACAGCTGATACTGCAAATTCAAAACTTCTTTACTCAAACTTTTTTGCGTGAAACAACAAGCTGTAGTAGACAAGCCCATACTTGAAGCTGTTACCTTTGATTTTTGCCATAAATACGTTGTGTTTCTTTCGTGGTATTTGTTCCTGGCCTTCACAGAATGACCTTACAACATTTTAGCTCAAGGCATGGAGTAGCATGGGACAGAAAAACACAATAAGACACAATGGAAAAGGACGTGGTCTCATTCAGTCGTCTCATTTAGCCTATAAATTATGACAACCATAAAGATGCTATTGCAGGTGTAGGGAAGTGCATGGAAAAGTCTCAAATCCTATAAAGCAGAGGCAACAAAACAGTAAAACAAGAGAGGTTAAAGCTCGAAACTCACCAGATTTACTCAACACTCTCCATTGTGAGCTTCACAGAGCTGGTATTTATGACAGGGCTTTCATTTGCTTGTATCCAGGCCCACCAAACGATATCAGTTAACCTTGGACTACTGCCGAGAAATGGAAAAAGGGGAACTGATCATCAGTTATTGTTCATCCATTTTCTTGCACCAGGATTGGATAAAGTGCATTTTTGTGAAAGTAAGTTGATGACTGTTAGCGCCTGTTGGGCGTTGTGGTTAATCTTACAGTATATGAAGCAATTTTATGGAAACATTAACTGTGAGCAGCACACTGTTCCCGCATTATGTTCCTATATATTCAGAGTTATGGGGCATGCACTCTGCACCACAATGAACTGAAGCCTTTTCTGTTAATTCCATTGGTAGGACAGGGTATCAAACCTCAGTACTTTTCTGACATTGGATGTCTATTCAGATTTGTCAAATTGTTGTTTTGCTTCTATGATCATGGTAGTAGATAGTACCTGCTTCATCCCTAATGAAGTGGACAGTTTCCACACAGCTCAGGGCTGGGTATGGCAGCATATGAGGTCAAAGTATCATCCTACTCCATAGTCAGGTCTTTGTATTTATTGAAAGATCTTCCCTACAAGTTTAATTGAATTGATGCTTGACACCAAGGGAAATGAGTTAGATGTTTTCATGTTTACTTTGCAGAGCGAATGATGTTTTTTTTTTTTGTACGCATGTCTGTGTTTCACCCACTAGGCCGACTGTTAGAGGTTGATGATGGACTCCCACAGTGAGACCAAAAAGATGAGCTCTTACCTCCCCTGCAACCCCTCCTATGATGAGACCCAGACAAATGGCTGCCAGGCCCCACCCAAAGGCCCAGGTACACACACAATAACATGTTGTACTTGATGTGAATACAAGTTTAAGTCATAGGTGTGTCAATAGTTTTTTAAAGCGATTATATTTGACTTCATTTAAATGTTTATAGAGGGTGTACCTGCCTGGTATGTGAATTCAGGTACAATAGGGCTCATCCCTACAGCTTACATTCCCCTGGCTTCCCCTGGAGTCTCCATAACCACTTGAATCTAATATAAATATTGGTTGTGCTTTTAATGAAAATACAAATATGATGTGAAACACTTTGCTTTAATTGTACTGGCTCTGGCTCAATTGGACTTTATTGGTATTGTAAATTAAAACTGCTATAACCTTGGCAGGTCATGGCAGGACGAACAACATTTCTCAATAACTGAGTATGCAGTGACTTCGCAACCATGATAAACGTGTGAGACCAGCTTTACAATGTGAATGCCGTTGTACCAATGTCTCCACTCACTGCTAAGAAGAAGTAAGGTGTAGTTAAAATGTCATGATACCTTACATATAGAATAAAGATCCTAATCAGTCCCAGTCTGTAAAGTAAGGAGAAAAAAGATTTCTTTTTTTTTTTGTGGATAAAACATAAGTTTAATTATCTATATAAAACCAATTTTTAAATATTTCTGGAAGAAACTTGAGATAGGAACTACAATCACATTACAGTAGCTAAAAATCCTGTTACAAGATCAGTACAGTCCAACATGTTGAAATATTATAACCCTGTTATTAGATAATGTCACTTATGGAGGACTGAGAAAGGTGGTACAGTGCAGCCATCAAAGCAAATAACTTTATAGGACCCTGCAGTTTGCAGCTGCGCCTCTGTTTTTCTTGTATGTTGTGCAATAATAATTGAATTACAACAAAAAGAAAAGGGAAAAAATAGGGTGATTGCATTTATATGTTAGCACTTAAGTGAACAGCCAATTATAAAAGCCTCTGCTGGTTTAGATAATGACCATAATTACAGTGTGGTGTCCTGATAGCTGTTCAAGGAATTTAACAGCAATACTGTACTGTACAGTATAACAAAGTGATAACAGTGACGTTTACAACTACTCATAACTATATCATATAAAATATCATATATATTGAAAGTGGTGGAAAACAATTCTTTGAAAAATGTGTTTTTTTTTTGTTTGTTTTTAGAATTCCTGTGATTTATTGATGCAATCTGGCCCACGCTCAAACACAGAATGAAGTCCGTTTTAATCTTGGTTTCTTTGCTGTGGCCAAGGACTAGACACAACACGTCGTTATAACATATTTAATGTTTTGTTTAATTTATATAATGGTTTATATAGTGCTCAATGTGAAACAACCTACTGCTCAATGTCAACAAAACCAAGGAGCTGATTGTTGATTTTAGAAAAAAGGAGGCAAAGACACACACCGCTGTCTACATCAGTGGAGCTGAGGTGGAGCAGGTGAACAGTTTTAAGTTACTGGGAATCAGCATCACAGAGAACCTGTCATGGACATCACACATCTCCACCCTATGGTATTACCCTGGCCTTCAGCACCACCGTAAGGAATCTGGGGGTCATCTTTGATCAGGATGTGTCCTTCAACTCCTGCATAAAACAAGTTTCAAGGACTGCCTTTTTTCACATACGTAACATTGCAAAAATCAGGTACATCCTGTCTCAAAATGATGCAGAAAAACTAGTCCACACATTTCTTACTTCTAGGCTGGATTATTGCAATTCCTTATTATCAGGCTGCCCCAACAAGTCTCTAAAGACTCTCCAACTGGTCCAGAGTGCAGCTGCACGCGTACTGACGAAAACTAGAAAAAGAGATCATATTTCTCCCATTTTAGCTTTGCTGCACTGGCTTCATGTAAAATCCAGAATAGAATTTAAAGTCCTTTTCATCACCTACAAAGCTTTTAATGGTCAGACACCATCGTATCTTAAAGAGCTCATAGTACCCTATTACCCCACTAGAACACTGAGCTCCCAGAAGGCAGACTTACTTACTTGTGGTTCCTAAAGTCTCCAAAAGTAGAATAGGAGGCAGACTTCAGCTGTCAGGCTCCTCTCCTGTTCAACCATCTTCCAGATTTGGTCTGGGGGGCAGACAGCCTCTCTACATTTAAGAGTAGGCTTAAAATATTCCTTTTTGATAAAGCTCATAGTTAGAGCTCCATGGTCTGGCAACAGACCACAGAGTTAAGATCCATGGGAATGAAGTCACAAGAATATCAACGTCCACTCAGAGACAGAATTTATATTAGTAAGATTAAACAATTCAGGTTGGATGAAGAACACTCATATAAAACTTATTTAATGGCAACTATCTTCAGTTAGTCCACAGAAGCACATAAATAAAATACATTAGTGGAATAAGTGTTAAAGAAAATTTGTCAACCTTTCATGTAAATGCAATCTGCAGATTTTGTACCAAAATTCTGTTATAGCTACATTTTACATTTACAATCAGTTTACAACACGTACTGGGAGCAGCGCAGAGACCCTGGCTTCAGTAAAATGGACTTCTCTGTGTTGTGGTGACCTCTGGATTTAACCAAACCTCTCCACTACAACTTCTCATAGAGAGGGAAGTATAAAACTGACCAGAGACCAGCCTCGAAGTGTCCTGACCTGGTTAACATGAATCACTCAATGTCATGGTAATCAAACCAATATGGACTTCCTGCTTCCTCTTTTAGGACTTGTGTTGGTTTTGTTTCCATTTATTATGTTTATCCTTTAGGGTACATTTTTCTCTTGTCATTATCACAGTTGTTATTTACATGGTGTCGGTGTCAGACTAAAGATTTATATCATTATGTTCTGTTGCATCTCAGCATTTACCAAAGTGCCTTTTATTGCAGTGCTGCACTCAATCAACTGCTGTAGCAGTTATGCAAAAACACTTTTATTTAGAGACTTTAAAAACTGCTCTTTTGGATGATGTCAGTATGGACTACTGGAGAGAAAAGGATCAGGGATGAAAGTGAACTTTTTCAAAAGGTCAAAAGTTGCTCAAGTATTTGTTTATCCAGTCAACATCATGACTCCAGGGTCACAACCTTGTGATCACATGTTCTCTTTATAAAAGAGTGACTTCAGCCTTTCAGTATGCTGCCTTGTTATAATCATGTCATGACTGTCAGGGACTGTGGATACAATTTATCACTGAGGTAAACAGCAATAATACTCCACATTCAAAGAAGGTAATAAACTGTACAATGAATGGACAAGTTATGCTGCGTCACACTGTGTTTGTTGTTGTATGAGTGAGGGTTAAGCCACAATTTTGGTTGGTTGTTAGTTTCTGTCATTACTAAAAAATGAGAAAGTCTCTCCAAAAGGTAATGATCACCAACTATCACTCCTTTGAAATGATTTTAAGTGAAAGATACTGTAAGAATTGTGATATTAGGATTGGATTTAATAGTAAAGCAACACAGAAAACCAGCATATAAAAGAACCACCTTGCTACTTTCCCAAAAATTGATCACTGTTGAAATTAAATTGTTGTTGAACACCAGTCAAGACAATTAAAAGCACTGAAAGAGATAATATTACCTTACTAAATAATTGAATGATGACAAATATATAAACAGAACATTTAGTTAGATTTTTTATTACTTAGGCCAATTATTTTAGGTCAGTTGTGCAGTGGCTGTAGCCTATCCCAGCTGACTTTAAGCTGTGTGATAGACTGGCAACTTGTTCATGATTGTACACTCTGAACAGGTCGCCAGTCTATCACATATAGACTGACAACCAATCACATACGCATTCACACCTATGGGGCAATTTAGTGAGGCCAATTAACCTAATCTGCATGTCTTTGGGACTGTAGGAGGAAACCGGAGCACCCGGAGAAAACCTACCTGGCACGGGGAGAACATGCAAACTCCACACAGAAAGACTCCAGCAGGTTCTTATTAAAATCTGCTAAAATCTGCTTCCTGTTAGGTAACAGTGCTAACCACTGCACCTCCATGCCAGCCTAAGGACCACTACCGCACCATTTTCCTAAGGATCTTCTCCAGTGGGGTCCTGTCTTTCACTGGGATCACCTTATTCCACAGGCCGGTAAACTCCCTCTGGTGGACAAGACTCTGGAGCATCTTATGTCCGTATTGCCTGTACAGAAATACATTTCTCAGTTAGCATTTCAGAGCATGAACAGAAAGATATAAGACTAAGACTGAAAGACATTTTTCACAAGAACCACTAACATTAGATCATGCAAAACTTAGTTACCCACCTGACTTCTGGTGCAGCATCCAAAGACATTTTACCCACAGCAGACAGGAAACGCTCTGTGAAGGTCTTCCCTCCTGTCAAGATGCGCTCCTCCCCGACAATTTCTCCCAGCTGGTGGAGGTGCTGGGCTGTGCTCCCCCTCACTGCAGCACAAAGGTGACTGAGAAAGAACAAAGACAGACAGGGAAATGTGAGAATAATCCTGCGACTATGTTTCATTTCATTTACTTTAAATGTTGCTTGTACTACACTTCCCACTAAATTCCGATCACTGTATCTCCTCTTACCTCAGCCCTGTGTTGAGTAGAGCGGGAATGACTCTTCCAGGACTGCACCCGTCCACCAGCGCATCCAAGGCGAGGTTGGCGTGCTGGTGAATGAAGCTGTTGGTTGTCGATGCCAGCTTCAGCAGCAGGGTGCGTCCTGTCCTCTCTGCCTCTGGATCCATGGCCTTCCCCAGGTTGATGTGGAGTTCAGCTATTGTCTCCATGGCAGCACACGCCACACTAGAGCGCAGATTGTTCACCTAGATAAAAAGAAAGAACATCAGTCAGTACTTCTGCGTGCACAGTAAAGGTAGATGCACTTGTAAAAAAATGAGAACTGCTTGTAACACAAAGACAAACAGAGACAAAGAGGAAAATGTCTACGCTACCTCTTCTACGACGGCCAGGCAGACTTCATGCAGTTTAGTCTGCGGAAGTTGTGGATGGTGTTTGATGAGAGCTTGAACAGATTTCAGTCCATCCATTTTCTTCATCCTGTATTTAGATGACAAACATTTTTGAAAAGTGTCATTGCTTCAGAAACAAATGCTGCTGAATAAACTGTTTAAAATCTTTCTCTACACTTCTATAGTGTCGGTGTCTTACCAGTCATCCGATTTGAGCTGCTCGAAGCAGAGGGAGAGGCTCTCTGCAGGCATGGCCAGAGGCTGGAGCTCATCCTGGCACGCTCTTTTGTCAGCCTTTAGGGGGCGGAGGTTTGTCCCGCGACGAGGTTCCCTCTTAGGTGGGGCAGCTTTAGGTGGAGGTGCTGGAACAGCAGGTGTCCTTGCTGCGATCTTTCTGGGAGCTGCTGGGGGTCGAGGTGAAGGGAGGCTGACGAGCTGGAATTGTTGCACAAACTCCTCAACCTTTCCTTTATGTGACCTTAGCCTGCATCCCTCAGCTACCTCCTTGTCTGTTTAGATTAAAAAGAAAATATTTATTATGACTGAAATTTCCACCTGTTATCACATCTTCACCTATTTCCATTCAAGCTTGCATAATGTTAGTCATTATCACTTAACAGTATAAACTTACATTGTCCACCGTGGTTTGCAGACAACACCGGGAGACGAGACGGTCTCCTGGTTGCTGGAGCTGCTGTGGGGGGAGGAGTAGGGGTGAAGGGGCACATCTTTGGAATAGCCCTCAGCTCCGTAGGAGTGTGTGTGTCCACAGAGCTGAGGCTGTCCACGGAGCAGATGGAGCTGACTGAGCTTGGCCTCCTGGCTTCAGTCTTAGCCATTTGACAGGCAAGCACTGCCCTCTCGCTGCCCAGACGCAACTTCTCCTCGTCTTCTTCATTCAGCTCCAGTCTCTCCAGAACTGAATGGTTCTCTGCGCTTTCCTCAAACGTCTGGTTGGTGCTGGTCCCCTGGCTGCTGTTTCTCTGCACAATCGGGGGTAGCCTGATCCTCCTTCCTCGCTGAGAGGATCCAGGGCTCCTTCTCGGTACAGCTGGGGGCTGAGGTGAGGGGAAGGTGTCATGCTGGTTGGAGATTCTCAGTCTCTTCAACACAGCTTCGCCGGTGGCTTTCTCTAATGCGCACAGCCTCTCTGAGCTTTTAATCAGCACAGTCCTGCGAAACATTTGTGCTGTTTGGTTGGCCAGGGTGATGGACTGACAGTCGGAGCCACATCCTCTCCTGTGGCTCTCAGGTGCCTGTGAAAAAAAGTATACATTGAGTCATTGGGAGTAGTTACACAGTTGAATTATATTATATTATATTAAATGGTACTCTAAATTTGATATACTTTATTACTATACCATTGCATACTACATTTCATTATACCACACTACACTATGTCACTTGGCACAGTAATCTAAGGAAACTACACTTATGCTTAAAACTTTGGCACATAATGCACAAAGGTTGAATAAAATATTGTACTGTGTAAAGCTTTCTAATTTCCTAATCTGTTATTGTATTCTGATATATAACCTTGTTGTAGACATGAATGTCTGAAAAATCAATTATGTCATGTATCTATGAACAGAAGGAGATTGACAGAGTTGGTTACTTACATTGTGATCAGTGAAGTTGTTCTGCTGTTGCAGGAAGGTGTTTGATGTCTTTCGGTTAGCCATGAGTAACAGAAAGATAACTGGAACGAAATCGCCAACAAGAGTATCAGAACGATAACTGGGACGCAATTGTAGACGTAATCAAAACTGTGAGTAGTGGCTCTCAACAGGTTCAACGGTCATCTGACAGGATCTGGATTCTCACTTTATCACTCAACAGTCTGATATAGATGTGATGTCTCAAAGGAACCCAGGAACATTCTAATGATGTCATAAAGGAACCCAGGATGATTCTAATGATGTAATGGGCACTAAAATGGACTGTTGGTGATCACCAAAAAAAATGTTCAGTTTGACAATCATGACGTGTAAAAGTACATTTTATTGAAAAAATGTTTGGACAAAATAGTGCTCCCTCATCTCTGTCATCAAAATGTGGCCTAAATCTAGATCTGTGTTAGTCAGCATCATCTTTAACATCTTTCTGTGTGTTAAGGTCATATTTCTTTGTGCATGATTAACTGCACAAATAAACCATATTGACATATTGAGTGACCAACAAAGTTAAATTTATGACCATATCTCATTATAAGGCAATACATTAACACATTTTGCATCACCTGTATGCATTCTTCACTTCAAATTGCCTGGAAATGTTATTGAGATATAAACAGGGTTATATGGCTTTTTTTTTTACTTCTCCTGCTTAGTGCAGGAAATCTTTGTTGCCTTCTGTCTGCTGAAACCTTAAATAACCCCTCCAGACATGTTTGAAGACATCAAATTAATCTGCTTTGAATCTACTCTTTCGAAGCAGAATCTACTCTGACATCTACTCTTTATTCCTCATTGAAAAATACAGAATCTATTAATATGTAAATATTTTCATTTCTTCATCACAAGATGTCCAACAGAAAAGTCCATTCTCAGTGTATGTCCACTGGAGGCTCCAAGTGTCTACATGACTACTTGCGATGTCACAAACCCTGCTCATAATGTTAGGTTCATACCTTAAACTGAGATTTAAGGTGAGCACAGAGAAACTTTCCACTCTCAGCAGATCAATGTGAAAACAGCCTTCTAGTGTCAAACTCTGCACAGACATCATTCTGCACAGTGACGCTCAAACAACGGTGTAGATTTGGTTTGATCTTTGGTAGGGACATTTTTTGTCAGATTGCTAAAATAAACACTTGTGTAAGTACACTTGCTCTCTATCTCTCTTTTCTTGTTCATATGTGCACATGTGCACAAATACACACACATCAGCCTTTAAAATATAACCCAGTTGAGTGAAAGTTAATTTGAGGCAGAAAAAAGTGACTAGTTATAGGCTGCAATCACTTTGTGGCAAAGAGAAAGCTGCCTGATACTGGTTGTATTGGCCCTTTATAGGTTTTTCGGGTTTATCTGGAACATAAAGCAGGAAAAATATGCTTACTCATTAGAATGATTGCAAAGGGGATCAATTTCTTTATTTCATATGTAACTTACATCCATCAAGTCATGTTAATCTGAGTCTTGTATCCAAATATAAACGATAGTAGTCATACCAAATACATATGAACATAGGTAACTTTTAGGATAAAGTTGTGTCTGTATTTTGCACTTTATAACAGTTTGATCCAGATAACAGCTTAAACAGGCTGTGAACGGACGGCAATCAGTTTCTGGGGGACGATCAATAACTTTCTGGCACGACACCTGAATTGATTCATAGGACCAAGGACAGGGCCCACACAGGTGTCTGCTTCAGATGTTTTTGTTCTGGTCTGTTAAAAACATGGTACTGCGCTCTCACACGTCAAATCACTTTTTAGCAGCACATTTGTGTGTAGCACTTGTACAGTGCTTTTATTCATGAATAAATAAATGTTACTTAAAAAAGTTAAAGACTAAAACAGTTCTTTTTACACATAATTTAATAATTTAATTAACAGTGGTATTTATTAATGTATTTAGTTCAGTTCAATTCAATATTTCTAACTTTGTCTGAAAACCTTTTACTACCTTTTGTCAATTTCGGGGCTCTGTACATATGCAAATATTATGCAGTTTAATGATGACAGTGTCAGATTTACCACTCCAACATTTTAGTGAATTACTAAACCATTGGTCTTTGGTTTCACACAGTCAGACAGACAAAAGCTGGCATCTTATCTGTAGCCGCTGAAAATCACTAACAGATTTTGGTAGCTGTAGCTAGCTAATTATGTGACGTTAGCTTCACGTATTGGACTTTTAAATATATTTTTATTTTTAACCTGAGTAACCTGTATAGGACAAGGATAATGAGTATACATTTGATGGGTACATGCATTTGATATGTTGTATACATAAACGATGAAAATTAAAGCTCCATTTCCAGCCATAGGTTAGCATCCTCATCAGTTGATGAAGCTGGGAGAAACCTTGTCAATAAGAAGCAGTATATTGTTCTTGTATTGCAGGATAGCTCAGTATTATTGTACAGCAGGCAGAGATGATTAATCATTAAGAATTATTATCAATTGTATTTTCAAACAATAAACAGCTGCAGATTTACCACAGTTCAATCCATTCCTTACAATTAAGGTCCTGTGTTTTAGGTTTATGATAAACGTAGACGTGTGTGGGCTCTCGATAGAGTTCCAGTCAGAATAATGTTAAATGTCTTTCTGTGTTTTTAGGTTATAGCTCTTCCACAATTGGTACATGATTTCTTGAACAAATGAAACCTTGTGTTCACATGTTTCAAATGTAGCAAAAACAGCAAAAATACTTTCAACAGACCATTGTTACTAATTTTTATGCAAGTTGTGCTGAACTGAAACCCCAAATATTAAAGCTGCTGGTTCTGTCACGCAAAACATGCTGTGAGTCTGGAAATGGTGCTGTGCACCAGCAGGAGTGGATTGTTACAGAAGACATTGCTCAGGTTCTCTTCTTGTGATAATGATGCACTGAATTTGGTGTTGGTTTGAGTTCATTTAGAAACGGAAACTAATAAAAATACTTCAGGGATGGGGACTATCATTCATTGTCCGTCATGGTCTCAATTATATTCATCAATGAATCCAGATGAATCCAATCAGTTAGCTAAACTCCAAGCATGCCTTAAGGGCATAAAGACCTGGATGACCTGGATTTTCTGCTACTTAACTCAGACAAAACTGAAGTTATCATTTTTGGCCCTAAACACCTTAGAAACACATTATCTAATGATATAGCTACTCTAGATGGTATTACCCTGGCCTTCAGTACCACCGTAAGGAATCTGGGAGTCATATTTGATCAGGATTCAATCAACTGCTGTAGCAGTTATGCAAAAACACTTTTATTTAGAGACTTTAAAAACTGCTCTTTTGGATGATGTCAGTATGGACTACTGGAGAGAAAAGGATCAGGGATGAAAGTGAACTTTTTCAAAAGGTCAAAAGTTGCTCAAGTATTTGTTTATCTTTTTAAAAAGGTCTTTATTGAATTTCACATAATTAAAATTTACAGTAAGAACAGTAATTTACATTAACAATAAAGTGCATACAGTGCTAAAGTGATTTTTTAAACATCTATAAAGTGCATAGAGTCCAGTAACCTTGTTTAAAGTGCTGTTAGCTCATAAGTCCAGTATGTTCCAGGGGAGGCGCTGAGATTTGTCCATAGTTCTTCTCCTCCAGAGGTCAGTAAGAATCTGTTTGACTACAGTGTCACTGTAGATCACTGTCTGCTGTATTATCATGGCACATCTGGTTTTCCACAATTTTGAACACACCACACAAATAATTAATTGTAACAGTTCAGTATGTTTAGATGGCAAATTATCATCAACAATACAATACACAACAGATTTATAACATAAATTAAAGTGTACACTGACAGCTTTTAGTTTATCCCAGACTTCCTGAGCTCTGTAACAGTCCATTAAGAGATGCTGCTGTGTCTCATCATCATTGCAGAAAATCATAGGACATTTTTTTTGTGGCAACATAACAACTCCAAGACACAACAGCTCTAAGAGGAAGTCTTCCTACAGACATCAGCCACCGGATGTCTCTAATGCTCTCTGACAGGTTCTTACATTTGAGATTTTGACAATATTTACTCTTGATTTATAATTAGTGTATTTGTTTTCCCATTTCTTTACCTCTTCTTTAATTTCACACAGTTTTTTCTCCCAGTTTCTTTCACTACATCCACTGTTACAGACGGTTAGACCAAGTTTTTAATTTCTTGTTTGACTTGTATATTAATGCTTTGTTTGTCACCATCAGCTCTGATCCAAACTCCTTCTCATTTGTTATGGTTTAATTTGGCTCCAGAAGCACTTTTGTATAAAGCTAAAAGATTAGTTAAGACATTCATTTCTGCTTGATTTTTTATGATGACTGTAATATCGTCAGCATATGCTATAGCTGTGACCTTGTGCGTGTTTCCTACATAAGTTCCCATAAAACTACTATTTTTATTTATTTGATTAATTAAAGGGCTGACTGCTAAAACATAAAGAGCAGCACTCAGTGGGCAGGCTTGCTTCACACCTCTTTCTACCTCAAAAGGCTCAGTTAAAACACCATTTACATTGACACAGACACTTGATTTAAAGTATAGACATCTTACCATGTGAATAAAGGCATCAGGAAAGCCGGATGCCTTCATCACAGACCAGAGATAATCTCTGGAAATATAATCAAAAGCTTTTTTTTGATCTAGTCCAACAATATAAAAACCTTTTTCATCTTCAGGTTTATGTAAGATTTCTCTTAAAGTACAGAGATTATCCCACATAAACCGACCTTTAATTGCACACGTTTGTTCTTTTTCTATGATTTCATCTAGTATATCATTGATTCTGTTCATAATTATCTTGGCAAATATTTTATAATCAGTATTCATAATATTAAGATGTCTATAATTATCTACATCAGACTCATCCCCTTTTTTATATAATAAACAAAGAACATCCTCATAAAAGGAGTTCCCCGGAGTTGATCTTGTTTCTTCTGCTTCAGACTAATATACTGATTTATTAAAGCATCATATTTTGTATTTGTTTGTAACTTTATTTAATTCCTTACATTTACATTTGAAGAAATCTTTTATTCTATATTTCAGTATTTCCCATAGTTTGATATGAGATTTGGCAAAAATATTTAATTGAGTTACTTTATGTATTTCCTGTTTTAAGTCAGTTATCAAGTCTTTATCTTTTAAACTCTGTGTATTTAATTTCCAGAAACCTCTGTTCACTGAGGTTCCAGATGACAGAGAAGTTTTTATCAAAAGATGATCAGAAAAATCATTAAAACTGTCCCATATTAAATTAATTTGAAGTTATATGACGCATATATGCGATCGACTCATGTTTTAGTTTTAGAGTCAAACCTGGTAAAATCAGTTCAGAGGGGTTAACGGCTCTAAACACATCAGTTAACTTTGCTTGTTGACAGATTTATTTTAAGAGTTTACCCTCTGGACGCAGTTTAAACACTGTGCTGGTGACTCGGTCATTTTCTTCAGTAACTGTATTAAAATCTCCACATAAAATAATACTATAACCTACCAACAATAGTTCTCTAAGTCTTTTAAATAATTGACATTTCTTCGTAGTTTCTGGAGCTGTATAAACATTAATAATACGATATTTTTTACTTAGATAAAAACAATCAACCATAAGTAATCTACCTGGTATTATATCTCTTCTCCTGATTATATTTACTTCATGATTTTTAAAGAATATACCGACACCATCCTCAGCCTTATTCTCACCTATTGAAATGACGCATTTCCCTTTTGACCACAAATTATTTACATCGTCGACATCTTTGTTGGTATTCAGTCTCAGTTCTTGAGTACACAAAATGTCAAAGACCATATCACATAAATATTTCATCTTTTCTTTTCTAAAAGCACTTGTCTGAATACCACGAGTATTCCAGGTGGCAACTTTAAGGAAGCTCATGGTGGAGAGGAGAGGATGTCAGCTCTAAGGTGAAGATTTATCATCAAAGCGTTTCTCATTTTTATGAGAGGGAATCTGAAGTCGTCGCTTCCTCCTTCTAACTACCTCGAAAGGCATTTCACTCTGTGGCTCACTCATTGTAGGGGCAGAAAACTCAGGTGTGGGGGAGAGGGGCCTGAATTACTTTCAGGCGGAGCTGCCTCTGTAACAGACGGAGGATGGAGTGGAGTGCTGCTGGCTCGCTGACCAGCTGTCAATATGTCAGTGCTGAAGTCAGAGCTAGGGCTCTCACTGGCACTTTCATATTTTAGGGCTCTCACTGGCACTTTCATATTTTAGGGCTCTCACTGGCACTTTCAGGTGTCTGCTTCAGATGTTTTTGTTCTGGTCTGTTAAAAACATGGTACTGCGCTCTGTGACCACCCTGCATATTATCCTGGTGAAATAAAGCCAAAATCCAGCTGTAAAACATTTCTAAATTGCTATATAGTGCTATAGTGCTATATATATAATGTTTTTATCTCCAATCTCCTTTTCATCCTTATTAGTATTTTATATTTTATTATTTAATCTTTTTAGCACGTACAAATAAATAATCACTTTTTAGCAGCACATTTGTGTGTAGCACTTGTCCTCTTATTTCCAAAAAATGTTTACTAGACACCACAGGCATTGATAGACATCTGTTGACTCTAACTAACATGACACATGAAATCCCAGTGAGAAATGGTCAGTAAAAGTTAGTAGCTGTAATTACACTAACTCAGGTTACACAAAATTAGCACTTGCAGGTAATGAGAAATGACCTGTGTGTGTGTCCCAGACCAACAAGACAGCACTGGCTCAAGGAACCTGGAGCCTGGATGATTAGCTTAGTTAGCTTAGCCAACTGGATGCAGGGACACTAGTCAGTTATTCGGCAAAAAATAATTACAGCACTAGCTCCCCGTATTGTTACAAGTAAGATATGTGTTAAGTGATTAGCTTTAGAGGTGCTGATAGGCATATTTTATTTGGACAAAGCCAGCCTTTCTGTTCCCCCTGCTATGTACTGATTAAGCTAGGCTAACCACCCTGGCTCCAGCCACACACACAAAAAGTGGTATTCTGTCTCCTTAAGTAACTCTTGGCAAGAAAGCAAATACAGAGTTTCACAACCTCTCAAATTATTGTTTTAAGAACACCCCCTGCCCACCCTCCACCCCCAAACACGTGCGTGCATGAATTTCTGGCAGTGACACCCTCTCGTTCAGGGCTAATTATTACATTAGCATGTATGAAATTCCTGCTGTTGTGTGTTTGTATTAAACTTTATTTTTTTAAAATAACCTCAAGAGAGGGTTAAGAAATAAGGGTGTAAAACAGGCAAGAATAACTTTTAAAAAAATAAGGCAAAAGGGAGTTGTGGAAATAATAGTGAAAAATAAACCAGAATAGCCTTTTTTTTAAAAGAGCACAGGGACAAATTCTGACATGTTCAGACTTGCCCGAGATCTCACGCCCAGTAACAGCAGATGTAAGAGATTTGTAATAGTGTAACTTGCCAGTATAAGGGGTTGGTCAAGAGGCGTAACCTGTGAAGGCCCAACAGTATAAATAAAGGAGCACAGGCCCTTACCAACTCAGAGTGTTTTTGGTGAACCTTGTGAACACTTCAAAACTGCTCTCCTTTATTTGACTGGCATTAAAGAACATTTTGCTGCTCTGAGCTATGACCCCTGATGATTTTTTGGACACCAAAGAGAAGTTTTTCCTGAGCTGATTTTTGGGATATCTAAAACTTCTTCAAACTGAGATCCAGAGATTTATTACTTCACAAGCAGGTATTTGACAGTGTTTTTTTTATGACATGACTTAATTTTTGTACCTGCAACCTACTTTTAATGAGACTTGAATTAAAAATGCATTTTGTCTGTCTCCACTCTTATTTATTTTATACACCAACAACTGTATAAGTCAGCAGTCCAACAGATTTTTGATCAAGTACGCTGATGCTACAGCTTTACTTTGACTCTAATCTAATCCTCAACACTAATAAAACAAAAGAAATGTACATTGATTTTAGAAATAATTAATCACCAGCACAACCAACATTGAGGGTATTATGACATTCAGCATCCTCTGTTGGCATGGTGATGCTATTGCTGCCCAGAAAAACTTGCTCAGCAAAATTGTGAGCATTGCCGGAAAAACAAAAGGCATTAAGCAAGACAGCCGTAGTGACATCTACAAAATCTGTTCCCTTTCAAAGATTGACATCCTGCTACTTCACCCACAACACCCCCTGTTTAGTGAGCTTCAGCCCCTTCCATCAGGCCGACGGCTTCGGGCCCCCAGCTGCAAAAGTAACAGAGTGAGGATTTCCTTTATCCCATCAGTCATAGCACTCTATAACACACACGCAGCTGAAGGGGATGTATGTCTTGCACATAAAAACTCCTGATAGCAGTGCTATAGTCAGTGCTGCACAGTGGAAAGTATCATATCTCTGGGATGCATTGTGTCTTCTCCCACACTGAATCTCTGTACTCCATAAGCACTGCTGGACGGTGCTGTGTAGTAGTTTTTATTTCAGATTGCTTTATTCTTCTTAGTGTGTATGTTTCTTTTATTGTGTATGTTCAGTTTTTGTGTAACACTGCAAACCAATTTCTCTCTGGGATAATAATAAAGTTAATTTTAAAAGAGAAAAAGTGCTGGCTGAACCATCTCACGTCGTTGTGGTAGATTCATGCAACATTTCTTTATTCCGCCTTGATGTCGAACTGCAGCCGCTGAAAATGGCGGTGGTACAGTGCTTTTATTCATGAATAAATAAATGTTACTTTAAAAAGTTAAAGACTAAAACAGTTCTTTTTACACATCATTTAATAATTTAATTAACAGTGGTATTTATTAATGTATTTAGTTCAGTTCAATTCAATATTTCTAACTTTGTCTGAAAACCTTTTACTACCTTTTGTCAATTTTGGGGCTCTGTACATATGCAAATATTATGCAGTTTAATGATGACAGTGTCAGATTTACCACTCCAACATTTTAGTGAATTACTAAACCATTGGTCTTTGGTTTCATACAGACAGACAAAAGCTGGCGTCTTATCTGTAGCCGCTGAAAATCACTAACAGATTTTGGTAGCTGTAGCTAGCTAATTATGTGATGTTAGCTTCACATATTGGACTTTTAAATATATTTTTATTTCTAACCCGAGTAACCTGTATAGGACAAGGATAATGAGTATACATTTGATGGGTACATGCATTTGATATGTTGTATACATAAACGATGAAAATTAAAGCTCCATTTCCAGCCATAGGTTAGCATCCTCATCAGTTGATGATGCTGGTAGAAACCTTGTCAATAAGAAGCAGTATATTGTTCTTGTTTTGCAGGATAGCTCAGTATTATTGTACAGCAAGCAGAGATGATTAATCATTACGAATTATTATCAATTGTATTTTCAAACAATAAACAACTGTTAGAGCAGATTTACCACAGTTCAATCCATTCTTTACAATTAAGGTCCTGTGTTTTAGGTTTATGATAAACGTAGACGTGTGTGGGCTCTCCAAAGACTTCCAGTCAGAATAATGTTAAATGTCTTTCTGTGTTTTTAGGTTATAGCTCTTCCAAAATTGGTACATGATTTCTTGAACAAATGAAACCTTGTGTTCACATGTTTCAAATGTAGTTCTGCTTCTGCAATTAGGTGCAATAAATCTTTGTTGGCTTCTGTGAGGTAAAAAGGAAAACAATTTATATTACTTAACCACACCTAGATTAGATATAACAAGGTACTGTATGAAAATCACTTTGTCAAACATTTGAAATACAAAAACTATTACCTTCCTTACAGCAAAAATACTTTCAACAGACCATTGTTACTAATTTTTATGCAATTTGTGCTGAAGTGAAACCCCAAATATTAAAGCTGCTGGTTCTGTCATGCAAAACATGCTGTGAGTCTGGAAATGGTGCTGTGCACCAGCAGGAGTGGATTGTTACAGAAGACATTGCTCAGGTTCTCTTCTTGTGATAATGATGCACTGAATTTGGTGTTGGTTTGAGTTCATTTAGAAACAGAAACTAATAAAAAGTACTTCAGGGATGGGGACTATCATTCATTGTCCGTCATGGTCTCAATTATATTATCAATGAATCCAGATGAATCCAATCAGTTAACTAAACTCCAAGCATGCCTTAAGGGCATAAAGACTACTCTACACTGTAGCTATATCATTAGATAATGTGTTTCTAAAGTGTTTAGGGCCAAGCACGATAACTTCAGTTTTGTCTGAGTTAAGTAGCAGAAAATCCACGTCATCCAGGTCTTTATGCCCTTGCTTGGAGGCATGCTTGGAGTTTAGAACACAGACAACAGTCAATACCAAGGGAAGGGACATATACCATTGCATCTGCTATAGTCTTGTATTTGGCCAGAATTATCTCTTTCCTCAAATGAATTTCTTCCTGCAGACTAATCTAAGTCTCTGGTCAGCATTCTTCCTTTACTCATGTCTGAGCAAATGCAGCACAGTACTGTTTGCAAAAACTCTGTGAGATAAGTCTATTAGTATTCCTCAAAATCAAAATGACACTGATGAGGCAGGAATGTTATAATCACACCTGTTTGAACAAAATGCATTCATAGAAAGATGTTGGTAAATAAAAATGCGGAGGTGTCCTGGATGGTGATAGTTTTCTCAGTTTTTCATCTGCAAACAGATGTGACTTTTGCTGGATTTTCATGGGTGCTCTGCTCTGCTGCATGCTCATTCAAACAAAAGTTGCACTAGCTGATCTATTACACGTCAAATCAGTTGTGGTCACTGCCAACCAATCACTGAGTCAAATATCAGTCATGCAAATAGATCAGATGTACAAATGTAAACAGTTATTTGACCAACTCCTTCAGTTGCAGAACCACCTTTTGGACAGCAGTGCTTGAAGAATTTGTACTGAATTGAAAACTGAGAATATGGGAACATATTTAATTCTTAGTGGGTCTGCTCTACCTCTATGGCCTCTCCTTTAGTCAAGGTGAAACCTGCCAAGTCAAATCAAATCCATTTTATTTATGTTATACAAGTTATGTACAACATACAACACTTCTATCCTTAGACCCTTGATTTATGCTTCACACATACACTATGTTGCTTTACATTTACAGGGCATTGTTGTGACTATCCCTATCTATCTAAATGTTTAATGCAGTGTCATTGGGAAAAATGATTTAGTACTAAATGATTTCCTGGAGACAGGATTGCAGTTACAAAGCAAACTGTATGTGTTCATAAAAACTACCCTTTACAAATAAAGGCTGAAGAAATGAATCAATCAGTCATCTAGTAGAGGTAATATTGTGTTAACATATGGTTCCTGATCACATGGAATGTATCTTAATGTATTTTAACCTTTGTGTAATCAGAATGTGTGTACAGGATATGAATCCGCTTTGACAACAGTTGAGACAGACTCCAGTAACCAAAGTGTTTTTGGGTTATAGAGACACAAGGTGAAGCTGGCAAACACTAAGAGAGGAGGAACTAATATTACAACACTTAGTTTGGCAATTTTTAGTCCCTCATCAGGCCGTATGTCCCCTCCTGTCCGCTCTGGTCAGCAAATGAATGGTAATACTGTCAGTGGCTGGCATAAAATCATGATCCAGATTTTGTTTGTGGTTCCACAATGAGTGAAATGAGCTACCCAGCTCCATACAGTCTGCAGCTCTTCTGTCAACACCTCAACACTTGAGTCCCTTAATCTTTTTAGCACTTTGTCGATTGTTGCACTTCTTTCTTGATGTTTACAGTATTTCTTATGCAATTGTCTACTTCCAGTTGTTTCTTACTTTAATAATTATATATAATAAACTGTCCTCTGCCTGTTCTCACCATATGGCATATGAATAGCACGCCAATGTCTTAAGTCATTTTGCATGTTATCACTATGCATTTTAAGCTTTCCCCTTGTAATTTTACGCCGTTATGTTTGAGTGACAGCCGAACTGATGCATTTCAGATGATGTCGAGACAGTGTGACTTTCTTTTATTTTATACAGTAATTTTGCCTTATTAGGAGGAGGCCGGTTGGGTGGTTGGCTGTTTGAGACCACTAACCAACACTAACAGGATATATTTTACTGTGACTCGGGACATTGTTACCGGACATTTTAACCATCACGTTAATGGAGTTATAACGAAAGTTCAGTCAGGAAGACTATCTTTGCATGCAAGAGCCTGTAGTTTACCCTGTTACCCTAACCTAACCCTAAACAAGCGGTTTTTGTGCCTAAACATAACCAACAGTGTTAAATGACACGCGAAAAGCTTAAAATGCGTAGACATGACACGCGAAAAGTTAAAAGTGGCGTGCTATTTTTACACCATCCCATGAGATCACGTTGATTGTCTTGCCTGCCAGAAAGATTTTTTTTAAAAAAGTCAAAATAGAAGCAGCAGAGGAGATATTTCCACTGTTAGTCTCAAGCTGCAAAAACGCTGGAAACTGCATTTCCCATACTGCAACCAATATCCTTTTGTTTACCTCTTTCTACCTTGTAATTGTGCACCTCTTTTAAAGTCCATTCCCACAGTTTGTAATAGGCTCTCTGCTCCCCATGACTAGTAAACTGACCTTGATGTGCAAAATCAGTAGAGTGTCCCTTTAATGCCTTGCTGTTCTCTGAAAAAATGTGTCTACACCAAGTTGTACAGGTTGTGGCTTAGATATCCTTTCAAGTTGAAAAACAAAGTAGCCATACAGTAGTAGCCTGAGGCTCTCTAGTTATGCTGGTTGACTATAAATACAGTATATACACATACTGTATATACACATACTGTATATACACATAGATGCCGCATTCTGGGCTGTAGGATGCCAGTGTCCAAGCACCTATCTGATGATCTCCCTCAAAGAATAAACTCTGCTTTCATGTTGACTAAACTTATTACATCTAAATTTGTATTGATCATGTCTCTCAGACACAAACATGCAGCCCTCAACTCATTTTCACTTTCCTGCTGCTTTTGTTTGTGTTTTTACAATTTCAGAAGAATTTCAGAACTGTTACACTGGAACTGTTTGCACCATGTGATGATATAACTTAATGTATGCATAATTTATATAAATAGCATTGGTAGTGTGTGTTTTTGACATTTTTAATAGATACAACTCTTAAAAAATTAATGAATCTCTCTTCCAAAGTCATAGTGGCCATTTAACAACACAATATGAAAACAGAATATACTAAGTTCTAAAATTAGGCTCAACTTTATTTATTGCTGTAATATTAGCTTACTGTTACTTTGCATTAAACAGAAGTATTTTGGTATGAAAACCATCATTTCTGATCAACAAAGTATTCTGTATAACACATTAATGTTTGGTATTTTGTGTCAACCCAAACTGCTGGAAAGTTGATTGACAACTGAGTGAGTTATGGTAGCTGTAAGAGCGGATAGACCTCTTCTCACAATATACTTGTATGCATTCAGAAGGGCAACCAGACTGGACAGATACGGTGGCCGTGTTGACGCATTGATACACTGAGTAGCAATGCCCAATGTGGCACCTACATGTATCTATGCTGGTTGACTAGCATGTCATCTCTCTTCTGTCAACACTCTAATTAGCGCATGAAAAAAAAAGCCTTGCCCCCAGTACAAATGAGTGTGTTGAGATAAAACGCAAACCAATATTTGCCTTGGCTGTGTTTATTCACAAAAAAACAGCCAATGTAGCCATCCATCACCCAAGTTCACCTCGGAAGAATTTGTCTCTCTTTACACGCAGTCACGATCCATTGGTCTGCCTACTGAGCCATAAATAGTTTTATGCTCGATATTCAGAGACACTAGATGAGACTCAGATCTTCGGGCAGGGAGTTTCAAAGCTTGGAGGGGTCTCTGACAGCAAAGGCTCGGTCTGCTTTAGTCTTGAGTTGGTTAGAAACAGCCAGAAGGTCCCTGACTGAAGATCTGAGGCTGCACTCTGTTTAGTAGGGGAGCAGCAATTCAGTTAACCCATGAAGTGCTTTAAATGTAATTAATCAGCTGTTATGACTTGTTTTTTTGTCAATAGCTTTCTCAATTATTGCGTCCTCCCAATACATGCAAAACTTCCAGTTTTCCGGATTAACTTCACCCAATCACCGAACATCAAACATAAAAATATCTTTCACCTTTCCATTGATACAGTATGCAGTACAATTCGCTTTGTGCTCTGTCTGTGCAGACTTTTAAACTGTAAACACCTGGGCAGTTGAGCAATGTGGGGGTAATGCCTTGCACTCAGGCAGGGTAGAACAGAGCTTTAATGTCTCAAAGGGGCAATTTGGTTTATAGACAAGAGTCAATAATAATAAATACTAAAAAAATGCAACAATGAATAAAAACAACCGTCAATACAAAGAAAAATACACAAGTATGCAGGTTAACGTCAATGTCACTCATCCTTAATAGAATGAAAGAATTATGCATCTTACAGCCCACTACCCTGTCTATGATCACTGATGTTCCATTGTCCACATGGAGACTTACTCTAACCCTGACCCTCCCCTTACCTTAATGTAACACCCAATTTAATAGGTAGAATACAAATTTCAGTATACAGTTGGTTACTGGACCAAATGCCAAAGTTTGACTGCTGGAGCAGGATGGATGATTAATGTGACCAACTCAGTAGGTTTAGCTTGATGACAAATATTGAAAAATATATTGCAAGTGCAGCACAACCTGTCACTTCCAACTTTGCTACCAAACACTTACACCCACGATAAAAAATGAAAAAAAAATCACATCAAAAAAAAAAAACAGGCCCAAAATACTGAGATATAAAAACAAAATTATACCCCCAGGGGCTTTGACTCAGTCTCTATGGTATCAACCCGCACCATAAAATTGTGAGATTTCAGTGTTAAAATCTCTTATTCTCCTTGCGGGACATGCAGAGGAGCAGTGAAGTGCAAGTCTGTCCTACCACTCAAGCAGAATCAGCAAAGTTCACAGTCCATCCAAAGAATTTCAAATTCTCTTGAAATCAGTCATCATCACAGTGGATCCTGGTACGGTGGCTCGCCATCTTTGGAGTGGATCAGTGTTGAATCATACATCAAAACCTGACCTGTACAACACAGTCACATTAATATTCAAAAATCTACACCCAACCTCCTTATCCTTGGTTGATGCATCACACATGTTCATGAATTATTTTAACAGTGTACACAAATAACTACAAACAAACCAAAAACATTGATAAGAGTTGTTTCTTACCAAAGGGAACAAGAAAGAACTTCTCCTGAAGCCTCAAAATGGCGACTGTGTGGCGCCGCGGAGCAACTACAAGAAAAAACAAACAGAGTTATGAGTGCATTGCACTGCACAGTGTATACAGCTACGTTCGGTGCACAAACACACACTCTTTCTACAATGTGCATGAAACCTATATTATTTACATACAACGTTACAATTGGCTAACTACATTTTGTAGAAGATCCAGCCTTTACAATTTCACATGTAGCTTATCACGGTTGTGACTTTAGTTCAACAGTTTCTCATTCAGACACAGTTCAACTTACTTAGAAGAGTCCCAGTAAATTCAAAAGTCTATCTCAACAGAGCAACGTTCATTTGACTATTATCATATACGCATACGCGCACACACACACACACACACACACACACACACACACACACACACACACACACACACACACACACACACACACACACACACACACACACACACACACACACACACACACACACAGATTTGCATGAAAGATTTGCCCACTTTTACAAGGAATACTGTTGACAGACATTTTGTCTGTACAGGGGAATCAATTAAAAATAAAATATATCTGCTGACTTCTACACTAAGATGTTCACAGATATTCACAGATATCTAGATATTCTAGGTTATTCATAGGCATCAAAATTGATCTCAGCTCTCACAGCAAATTTTAACATTGGATGCCAATTCTTTACACAGTTTTGGTTGAGGTGAAAACGTCTTTGTCCAATCAATTCTACCTTGATTCCTTTACCTGTATGGTTTTGACAGCAGAGGTATTGTATAACTTTTGGACTTTTACTACTTTTTGGACCTGGAGCTCTCCACTAGCAACGCGTACAAATGAAAAAAGGAATGCGTAGTTTTATTAACTAATTTTGTTCAAGCAAGAAGCACAAAGTGTATTTTAGGGGAAAGATTATTGTTGGCTTGTTTTGCACAATTTAAGTTGAGCTGTGGGTTAAATGTAAATCACATCCATTGAACAAACTGCTTTAAAATAAAGCTGGTTATTGGTGTTAGTTACGTATCTGTGCTGGTTGGCAGACATCAACTGACAGAAGCACTGGTCTTTTGCTTCTTTACCTTACCTTAAGATGGTCATGAAGTTTGCTGAATTTTCAGCTATGCTCTGCTCTCCTGTATGCTCCTTTAATAAATATTGCCACTTGCTGACCTACAGTAGCTTGTGTGTTTGTGTTATTCACACATCAAGTCAGCTTTACAGTGGTTTCTGCCACACAGTTGCTAAAGGTGTCAACAACTAGTCATGCATATCGAGCAGAAGTATAAATGAGTGAGTTGCAATAGGTGCAGAAACTTCTCTTTGGTTGCAGCTGTGTTTGAAGGATCTTGAGTAGCTTCAAAACTGAGAAGATGGGAACATGTGTCCGTATTTCTTCAGAATGTAGACCGGACCTTTTGGAGAACATTAATTTCCCAGGAACAGACATAACATCTCTCCACTCTCCTGATGCTGTGCATTGTCAGCACCTGTGCACCCAACATCCCTCTTGTCTTTTCTTTTCCTTTGTTCGGCCTGACGCAGCCACAGATACCAGGTATAAAACAAGCAATAGACACTGAAATAGTCACTTATTAAAGATTAAGTGGTGATGGATAGAATTTAAAATGATTTCAGAAAACAAAACACTAAAAATCTAACCACAAAATCATAGTTGTAACAAGGTATGTATTTTAGGTATTATTTTAAAAACAGCTGTACTTGCTTTTATAGTATTTTTTGACCACTTTGGCTCTATTTTGAGTTTCTGTGAGCCAAACTCTTAATGCAAAATGCTGTACTCCTAATTTGGGCAAAAATGAGAACATCTGTATCAAATTCAATAATGCATCATGGATCAGCAAGTTTATTAGAGCATCCCACTGGATCAGTTGGGGGTTCAGTGGCTCCACTGGTGCATTAGGCACAGTGAATGAGTTTAATTCACTGTGCCTAATGTGTGAACACACACTTCAAAGAATCAACCTGTTCAGTCACTGAATTCATCTCATGTAATCACACATGGATTCACGGATGAGAAGTTGAAAATGTCAAGTAAAGTAGTGATATTTGTAAGATGAACCTTTTGTTAACGTGTGTTATGAATTTCTTTGTGTTTAATTTGTTTGGAGAATATGATCAGATAAGAAAATTCTGTAAACAGCTTTGGTTTTCACTAAGATGTTTTCTTTTAGGACGTATTTGAGAAATGTCAGTTTTGGAATTTACAAGAGAGAAAATTAGATGATTTGTGTTTGTGTATAAAGACTACTAGAATTTAGTTAGATTGGGTTATTCTGCAAATTGAAAATACTGGAAATGACACACGAATTGAGAAATTCTCCATCATACAGTGCAAGTATAGCAGACAGCAAGTATGGACTGCATTCTCCTCTTGCAATGCCCGAGCCTCATTCTCAACACATCTGTGTGTCTAAGTCAGGAAAAACATCATTTCTTAGGATGCTTTTCAGTAGACCATGTGTAAAGCACAGACAAACAGCAATACAATGTATGATTTGTGAATGTAGAAGCCATGTATAAGCTACACACTGGGAATTGACTTTTCACATTACATGTTGATAGATGGGAATTAAAGTTTGTGGCTGCAACACAAAGCCTTACTGTGTCTTGTTAAAATTCACTTTGCATTTCCTGGGATCATCTTTGTAAAGATGGTGTCAGTGGTGGAGTGTAACAAAGTACATTAACCTCAGTACAGTTTCTCTGCTAATTATACTCTACTACATTTATCTGAAAGCTGTAGACAAAAGTTACTTTGCAGATTAAGACTTTACATTCAAAACATCTGATCGGTTAATAAATTATGATGATTTTTTTAGTTTGCCAACAGAATATAAAGTTGTTAAATTAGCTCCACTATAGCCAATAACTACATTACTGACTGTGTTATTGTTCTGGTGATTCTACACAGAAAAAAAAAAAAACATACCATGAGGTCCAGCTGAAACTGTTGTGGTATAATTTCTAAAGACTTGTGGTGTGCAAAAGAAGAACAAAAATTGCATTGCAGAATGATTTTAATGTGATACTGTATGATGAAGCCTTAAATAAGGTTAAAACAATGTTATAACACTGGATTAATTATGTTTCATGTATACCTCACAAGATGTTTTGATTTAGTGTGAAGACACTTATTATGAAGTTGACAATCTCACTCAGTGCACTTGTTGAAATTTGAAGTGTGTGTGTATTAAACTTTAATATTTTTTAAAAATATCCTTAGGAGAAGGTTTAGAAATAAGGGTGTAAAATAGGCAGTAATAACTTTAAAAAAATAAGGCCAAAGGGAATTGTGAAGATATTGGTGTAAAATTAACAAGAAATAATCTTAAAAGAAAGAGGACATGTCTGAACTTTGCCCAGACATGTCTGGGCATAACCTGGTCTGCTGAAACCTGTATCAGAAAAATTGACCTAACAACCAGACATTAAAATAATTTCTAATAGTGTAATTGGCTAGAACAAAGGGGTTGACCTAAAAGAAAAGGGTTGACCATAGGCGTGACCTTTGCAGGCCCAAGAATATAAAAGACAAGACAGAAGCCACAGCAGACCAGAGTCATCTCAGATACACATTGTGTGTTGTGATATGCTCTCCTTTTCTTGCCTGGCAATAAAAGAACACTTTTTGCTGCTCTGATCTCTGACTCCTGAGGATTTTTTGACACCAAAGAGAAGTTTTTTCCTGATTTGGTTTTGGGATATTTTAAACTTCTTCAAACTGAGACCCTAAGAATTTGACACGACACTGTCACAAAAACACGTCTCTCAGTCTTTAACTCTCCCCATCAATTTCTGTATCTGTCCTTCTCTCATTGTTCTTTTGTCTCATCTTTCTCACTCAGTTCTCCATATAACTTCTTCTCCTCTCATTTCCTGATCTATTTTCTCTGAGTTTGTCATCCTCTGTCTCTCCTGCCTCTCACTCTGCTCTCCTTCTCTTCCTCCTGACCAGTTCACAGCATTTTTTGTTGTTGTTGTTGCTAAATTTGGTGATAAAGTCTCTTTTGCCCTTCCTTTTCATTTTGTCAGAAGGCCAATCCAGCTGCACTGACCTACAATAGTCAAGGTGAGATAGGATCTCATTGTTTTATATTGTAGGAGCATGTGGTCAATAAGTTACAGCAAACTACATTCAAACAAATAATCAATAAACAGGAAGTGATATCTGACAGTCTGACAGTGAAGGATGTAGCAATACAATATATGTATATATTTAATATATAAACACATTATAATTATTGATCCTCTGGCACTGCTAAAGGCTAAAGTCCTTAAATATAGTCTTTGATATCAATTAAGTTCAGGACTCAGTTAACAGCACAGGCTGTTTCATTTTACGCCAAGTGATGAACTGAAGTTACTCGAACAAAAAATGAGAGAAAACCACTTCCTTGTAGCAGGCAGCTTAACTTTTGGCTATTATCATGATGTTGAACACGGTCTAATTAGTCTTTCTGACAGGAATTACATTAATATTACATTAATATTGAACAATGAAATGTTAAGGAAAAGGCTTTAAACTCAGGGGTAACGTTAGCTGGTTAGCTAGCCAGCACTGTTGATTATTTAATGTTAAGTAAAGATGGTAAATGGTAAATGGACTGTACTTGTATAGCGTCTTTCTAGTCATCCGACCACTCAAAGCGCTTTTAACACTACGAGTCAATTCACACGCATTCATGCGCTGAATGGGTACAGGGACTACCATACAAGGTCCCAACCTGCCCATCAGAGGAAATCTAACCATTCACACACATTCATACACTGATGGCACAGATGGCTTTATATCTCCTCCTGTCCTTTTAGGTGGAGATTGTGCCTCCCTGCTAGATGACTGGGGGCGCTTTCCTGTGGACATGGCGAGGATGTATGTAGCAGAGACCGCCATGGCTTTAGAGTATATCCACAGTTACGGAATCCTCCACAGGGACCTCAAACCCAGCAAGTGAGTCATCAATCTGTCCCATCAAACAACATTTACAACATCTAACTGGCTGTTCGCTAAGCCAGGTCCTCTTTGTTACATTTGCCTGTCAGATAACAGTTGTAGATAAACCACTCAAAATTTCTTATACTTTTTGAAACCGGCTGAAATGACAACTGCCACTGACAGATTTTAACATCTGTAGCCAACGAGCTAATTAAGCTGACCTTGAACACTGGTTGAACACACACTGTCTCCAGCTCACTTTTGAATGTTTTCAGCTGACTTGTTTTAGAGTGAGAATTCTTAAATATTCACTTGATGGCTACATACATGATATGGTGCTAAAAGACTGAGGCTAAAGCTGCATGTCCCAGGCAAAAAGGAGCTGCATTGTTCTTGTATTGCAGTGAAGAGCTAGTTAGCCATAGTATTTATGTGTGTGTGATAATGAAAAATTCAGGATGAGACTGTCATTTTATTCTAACATAAGCGTGTTTGGCTGCTTAGCTTACATACTTGGAAAGCTAGACAAAAGTTAGATTTATGCTTTATTGTTTGTATTTTCAAACATTATGTTTTCACTTTTAACATTACAAGACAAATTGACTTTTAAGATGAGAACTAAGCAATGTGTTGCAAATGTAATGCTTAGACTTAGACAATGAGTTGATTAAGTGTAAAATTCCCCAGATCTAATAAAGGACAGGGCAGAGCTGATCACTCTAAACTGATATCAGATTATAGTAGTTAGTAGTTAGGTGAAGATGTGCTCTTTAGTTTTGGAAATTAATGCAGTGAACAAGTAACAATTGGTTACAACTGTAGGTTGTAAACTAGTTACTTAGTTAGACATGCTACATTTAAAACAGAGAAACACACATTTCTTACACTTTTCCTTTTGTTTTTGATTTTGGAAAGACTAAAAAAAGGCATCACCTGACAGACCTGACATGCATAGTTACAGTTGTTAGCTATGATTGGAGCAGAATTTCCAGAAACTTTAACCATTTTGATTTTTTAAAAACTTAATCTCAGGTTCATGTTTTGGGATTGGTGTTAAATCTAACATGAGATATTTTTCTGCTTTCTTCCATTGTAGTTTATTGATTAGTTACAACGGCCATATTAAGATGACCGACTTTGGACTATCAAAGATCGGTCCAGTACAAATTGCAGAAGACCTCAAGAAAGAGCGCATCGACAGGATCGTCCGTGAGTTTACCGATAACGAGGTTAGTCTCTTCTCTCTCTTCTGTGCTTATTTTAGCTCAAACCTGGATCGTTGTACTTATCATTTTCTGTTTCCTACCTGCAGACAACAGGTACCCCAATTTACATGGCTCCAGAAACAATCCTGGAGCAAGGCTACGGGAAGCCTGTAGACTGGTGGGCCTTAGGAATCATTCTTTATGAGTTCCTGGTGGGCGTGTATCCTTTCGATGGAGACACGGTCGAGGAACTCTTTGATCACGTAGCCGAAGGTAAGAATCTTTACTTCAGTTCATTGTTATCTTTTCATCACATGCACCCTTTCTACACATTTGTCATGCTAGCAGATCTTAAACGAATCTTTCTTTATTTTAAAAGATGATAAAAAATGTGCATTATCCTACTTTGTGATTTTCATAAAAATGTAGCTTTAATTTCCTGTTTCTTTTATATTTGGTATATTAATCTTTAACTTGTTGTCAGATGGTTTTCATTCGGTGGCTTTGTGGTGATGTAGCCAAAATTTTCAATTCTGTTATTGGATCACTGATATGCTTTTTTCCCCAGATGATGTCAGCTGGCCGGAGGGAGACGATGCCCTGCCCGCTGACGCCCAGGACCTCATCACCCTTCTCCTGAGAAAGGACTGCGCAGAACGGCTGGGTACAGGTTAGTGGATAGAGACAGGATGGGAAACAGATAAGCTGAAGGGAGAACAACCTGTGGAGTAACAGCCTGGTGGAATCCACCATAGTGACTGGGGGTCACCTGTACCATTTTTTTTTTAAATTTTGAGACCTAGCATGACATCTTTACCTTCCTCAAGGGGGTTATGTTTTCATTCTGGTTTGTCTTTTTGTCAGCTAGCAGGATACATCAATAATGTAGGCTATGAGCACATTTCAATGAAATTGCATTAAGTTGGATCTTGGATAGAGGAATAAGGGTTTTTGATGATGAGAATGACACAAATAGATTTCTAAACACTGAAAAATACGGCATTGTAACTTAACTGTTGTACATCTGGTACATACATCTCATGATTTTCTACCACTAAAGTTCAGCCTGTGGCTACAATACATAGAACTGTGATAGTTTAGCTATCTTACACACAGGGGGAAAATACTACACAGTGGATGTGCTATTGTGAACGGGGTTTCTTTTAAAGTATCCTGTAGCCTCGCAAAATATAGTTACAGTAGGTAATGATTTACTCCTTGGCCTCAGGAATTAACGTGAAGTAACGATTGGTTATAACTGTAGGCAGTAAGCTAGTTAGCTGGACATGCTAACTTACAACTCATGTTAAAACAGTTACACACACTGTTTAAAGCCATTCCTTCTTGATTTTGGGAAGACTAAAAGTGTCCAGAGTCGGGGTCAGGTACAGCTGTCAGGCCAGGCCAAATGCAAATGTCTGTTTGTCTCACTTGTTATCCAGGAGGAGCCAGCGAGGTGAAGGCGCATCCATTTTTCCAGGATCTGGATTGGAACAACCTCCTGAGTGTGAAACCTCGATTTGTCCCTGACCTGAAGACAGAAGAAGACACCAGCTACTTTGACAGTAGGTCCCATCATACGCCTTAACAAACATAGACTCATGTCTGACAGAATCACTGGAGGACTTTTTACTACTTTGTTAACATAGTGCTCATGGACAGACATTAGAAGAGGGTTTTCAGTTTGTTTTTGGGTAGCAAACTGCTTTTTCAGTGATGCCTGGTTGGAATTTCACTTAGGATAAATATCACCATCATGCCTTTTTTTCATGCATTAATGCATGACGGTTGTTGCTGTGATCCCTACAGCCCGCTCAGACCTGTGCCTCCCTGATAAATCACCCGATGATAAATCGCCTGTGGAGCTCCCAGACTTCTCATCTGTTGCCTACCGCTTCAGAAAGGTACAGTTTTTAATCCAGCTCCCAACATCCACTGATGTTTGAGACTGTCTAAACCCATTTCTCACTGTGAAATACATCCTTCATGTAAACAACTGACAGACATAATTATCTACAGCACAGAACAAAAAGGACAAGAAATATTGATGCTTTGATGCTTTTCTCTTGAAATTCCAGATTTATGGCAGCCCAAAGCACCTGTCCATCCCTGCACCGCTCTACCGGAGCCCGATGTCAAGACTCAGCCAGGTGGAGGAGAAGGATGAAGAGAAGTTCGAGTATGATTATATATATGATCAAGAGGAAGACTCTGTGGAAAGATATAGTGAAAGGAAGTTCGAGTATGATTATATATATGATCAAGAGGAAGAATCTGAGAAGAAATATGACGAAGAGGAGGAGTCACACACTGCCACACTGAGGAGGAGGAGGGGGGGGGGAGGAAGAAAGAAGGGGAGGAGGGGCAAGGGGAGGGGAAAAAAGAGAAGAAGGGAGAGGAGGAGGAGGAAAAAGAGAAGTTGCAGGAGAAGGAGAAGGGGAGGAAAACCAAGAGGACAGCGAAAAAGATGAGGAAGATGAGGTGGCGGAGGACGGGACGCTATCTCTTCACCATCCCTCCATCGTAACCTTCCACGTAGGATGGTTTTATTGTTATTGTTTTTATTATTTTGAGTGACATCTTTATTCTTATTGTTATTATTATTATTAGTCACCTCTTTATTATTATTAGTCACATCATTATTATTATTGTTATTATTATTATTAGTCACCTCTTTATTATTATTTTTATTATTATTATTAGTCACCTCTTTATTATTATTTTTATTATTCATATCTCTATTATTATTATCATTGTTATTGTTATTATTGTTGTTATTGTGCTTCTCTGTCTCTCTCTCTCCCTCTTTCTCTCTCGACCCGACCGGTCAAGGCAGATGGCGCCCACCAAGAGTTCGGTTCTGCTCGAGGTTTCTTCCCGTTAAAGGAGAGTTTTTCCTTGCCGCTGTTGCCAAGTGCTTGCTCATGGGGGAATTGTTGGGTCTGTAAAGAGTATGGTCTAGACCTGCTCTATGTATAAAGTGCCCTGAGATAACTTGTTATGATTTGGTGCTATATAAAAAATTAAATTAAATTAAATTAAATTAAATTAAATTAAATTAAATTAAATTAAATTAAATTAAATTAAATTAAATCAAATTAATAAATTAATTTAAATTAAATTAAATCAAATTAAATTAATAAATTAAATTAAATTAAATCAAATTAATAAATTAAATTAAATCAAATTAAATCAAATTAAATCAAATTAAGAAATAAAATAAAATAAAATAATTAAAATTGAAAAAAAAAAAATTAAACAGCCTCTGACTTTTCTGTTTTCTTTTTTATTTTATTTTTCTCTCTTTCTTTTCTTTTGACTTTGAAAAAATAAAAAATACACAGTGGTTGTAACTAAGCTTTTTGAACTGAACACAACAGTAAGACAGTAGTTTCGGTTTGATGTATGATGATCATGATGATGATAATTGTTATATAATGGGAGTTCTTTAGGAAAAGTAACAGTCAGATTGAGTGTGTGTTTTAAACCGTACGAGCAGTGACAGCAGCTAAATGAAGCAGTAAAAAAAGTGCACAACAAAACAATATCAGTGATGTAAAGCTGTGGATCCTGTTGGAGTGGAGATCTGTCTCTGAGCTTTTACTCGTCTTCTCAGAGAGTTTGGGCTGTGTTGGGAACTGTTGATGTTGGTCTGTAAAGATGTAAAAAATGCAGCTATGTAACAAATTTCATCTGACAGCTTTTAATCTGACTGTTGAATAACCAAGTTTCAAGACACCCTGAGGTTGTGAATCGCTCCTCATCATTGGGTAGAGACCTGCATGATCATCTACAGCCTATAATGGAGCTGCAGCATGTTCAAAATGACACTACAAAAAAACTATAGTCAGGAAGAAAAAAACTTCTTACAAAACTGAAAACTCAAAGACACGTTCATCAAAATAACAAGACAATTGACAGAAAAGTGCATCTGCTGCCGAATGGTAGTATGTAAAGAAAAGCAGTATTTTCAGCTAATGTCTGTGATGCTCTATGTAACAATGCCACAACAGGTCATTTCTAAACATCTGATTAATAGAGTAATCGAGTATAGATTGTGATACTGACCCCTGAAGAGCATAATGATCAGAGGTTAAAACACTGTCCAAGATTTTCCTCCATATTTCCTCCAGTTAAATCAAGCTTACAGACTTCACTGCACTGTTGTCCTCTTTTACAGAAAACATTAGATTTTGGATCCATCAGAAAATCACAAAGTAACATAACATGAAAAATAAATTATTTAACACACAGTCTAAAAATCCATCTTTTACCTGATAAAAAAGTAAATCAGTATTTTTCCACAGAGGCCACAACAACATGAACACCTATACAAGATATTACAATAACCCTAAAATAAACATTTGCTTTGCAAAGCGAAACTCCAGTATGTGTAGGACTGTTTAAGATTCGTTTTTCCTGTACTTTAACTCATTTAAACACTTTACTTACATATTAGGCTCCAAAAACTGCAGACTTGCAGCTCTCTCTGGTGGACATCTGCCACATATCAATGAATATGACAGACACACTGTCACAGTATGGTAACACCATTGACTGTATGGATACCACAGACGAGTGCATTCCTGTGTTACTGTAAACTGTGCACATGTTCTTCTCTATCTCTATTATCCCGTTATTTCATCAAGTGAGGATGTGGGACAGTGAGGCTAGCTCTGGCTTTGCCATTGCTAGCAGCCAATGATGGATGTTACAGCAAGGTGCGGTTCCTCTTCTAGTTTGGACGGTAATTGAACATGGATCATCGTCTTCTTGGAATTAAGCGTCGCCATCTTTGATTTTTGGAGCCAGAAGTGACCATATTTGGACAAGAGGGTGGAGCTGACCATAGCGCTAGCTGCTAGTTTGATTAGCATAGTCTATTTACAGTCTGTGGTCAACTGTGATTATGCTAATACTAATGCTAATTTTCGCTAGCGAAAAACAGGCCTAAAACCATTAAAAAATGTACTTACCAGAAAAAACTGAACAGCCGACTCCTTAGAGGGTCCTTTAGTACAACCAAACGCCAAACCAAAACTTTTTTAGATGACCAAAATGTTACAATTAACTTTCATGAACCGAAAACACAAATAGCGGCAGCTACGCCTATACTCTGTGAATCTGGGGTTACGCCATGGTTACGTTACGTTATCAACGTTGTCGCCATGGTAGCGACTTGTCAATCACAAGGTAGCCACGCCCGAAAACATACGCTGCTTTATTGTCTATTTTACTCTAAAAATGGGACCATCACTTACAAAATTAACATCATGCTGTATTGAGGAAGACTTGAAACTAGCGCTTGAGACCATAAACTCATTAGGAAACTGTTTACTGAGGTAATAAATCCAGTGAGAAGTAGGGTCATTTTCTAATAGACTCTCATACAATCGGACTTCTTTGTGGAACCAGTGGAGTCGCCCCCTGCTGGCCATTAGAAAGAATGCAGGTTTAAGGAACTTCTGCATTGGCTTCACTTTTCAGACCCTGAACTACTCTTTCCAAACTCACTGTGCTCTTTATCAGTCAGCTCCCCCTGCTGTCCATAAGGTGCCTCTGCACCCCAGCCGTTTCAAACCCTCCCTTTGGGCCAAACCTCCTCAATTACAGTTTGAGTAACTTGACACGTGACTTACAAATTCATTTTTGTCTGACTTAAATTGAACAGTCAAGCAAGGACCTGGAGGTGCCGGTTAATCAACTAACCTTGCAGCTCTAGAAAGAGGACTTATTTTGTTTTATTTACTTTTAGAGGCTTGAAGAGGTAAAACCACAAGAGGCATGTAATTCACAAGAAATAAAGCAAAAAAAAAAAGTCTCTTTGTCCTCATAAATTTGCTTTATTACAATACTCATTCACATTTCCATTGAAGGAGTGATCTCTCTGCCTTATGCTGAGATTAAGGAGCCATAAGGAGCCTGGTTAGACTTAGCGGCAAAGTCCAGCTGAATAGATTACTACCATGGTAAGAAACATCTTGACCTGTGGCAGTTTCTTTGAAACCGGACTCTGTATTCTTCCTGCTTGGTGGCTTTTAATAATGTGAAACTGAGAGCCTGTTGTGTCAGACCAAAGTGACCGGAGCAGAACATAAATCACTCACAGTGTTTAACAAAGAAGTGAAAAAGAATGATTAAGCACTACTGGGGAACTTTATTTATTGAATTTCACATAATTAAAATTTACAAAGAACAGTAATTTACATTAACAAAAAGTGCATACAGTGCCAAAGTGATTTTTTTTAAACATCAGTAAAGTGCATAGAGTCCAGTAACCCTGTTTAAAGTGCTGTTAGCTCATAAGTCCAGTATGTTCCAGGGGAGGCGCTGAGATTTGTCCATAGTTCTTCTCCTCCGGAGGTCAGTAAGAATCTGTTTGACTACAGTGTCACTGTAGATCACTGTCTGCTGTATTATCATGACATCTGGTTTTCCACAATTTTGAACACACCACACAAATAATTAATTGTAACAGTTCAGTATGTAAATTATCATCAACAATACAATACATAACAGATTTATAACATAAATTAAAGTGTACACTGACAGCTTTTAGTTTATCCCAGACTTCCTGAACTCTGTAACAGTCCATTAAGAGATGCTGTTGTGTCTCATCATCATTGCAGAAAATCATTGGACATTTTTTGGTAGTAACGTAACAACTCCAAGACACAACAGCTCTAAGAGGAAGTCTTCCTACAGACATCAGCCACCGGACGTCTCCAATGCTCTCTGACAGGTTCTTACATTTGAGATTTTTTATCACCTCTGTGCTCTCATTAGTATTTACATTTTTATCATTTATAAACCCACCATATTTCAAATCATTTATTTTATTAGAAATCATTTTACTGGGTAAACCACCCCAGTCTATTTATAGATGTTGGTATTGTGCTGTAAAATCACCATATAATCATTTATAATAAGGGCCATGTCTTGCCCTGCCTCTTCTTTTTTTCCATTTTGATAAATCATCAATCCAGAGAGCATTTCTGATGATGGCAGCAGATATGTTTTTGACAAAGGCTATTTTCAGTCTGTCACCAAGTTCTACTGCACCCAAACCTCCATAATTTTT
Source organism: Scomberomorus guttatus (assembly GCA_038419695.1). NCBI lineage: Eukaryota > Metazoa > Chordata > Actinopteri > Scombriformes > Scombridae > Scomberomorus > Scomberomorus guttatus. The sequence continues at coordinate 23,650,981 of CM076461.1, forward strand.
ACTTTTATACATTAAATCTCTCTTGGTTACTTCTCTGGTTGTTCCCCAGATTAAGTCGACACACTGTTTGTTTAGGTGGTTTATTATTTTGTTGGGTGGAGGAAAGATATTTGCAGGGAAAAGGAGTTTGGATAGGATGAAGGTTTTGACAATATTTACGAGTGTTTACGAGTGTTTTTGTTTTCCCATTTCTTTACCTCTTCTTTAATTTCACACAGTTTTTTCTCCCAGTTTCTTTCACTACATCCACTGTTACAGACGGTTAGACCAAGTATTTGAATTTCTTGTTTGACTTGTATATTATTGTTTTGTTTGTCACCATCAGCTCTGATCCAAACTCCTTCTGATTTGTTATGGTTTAATTTGGCTCCTGAAGCACTTTCATATAAAGCTAAAAGATTAGTTAAAACATTCATTTCTGCTTGATTTTTTATGCTGACTGTAATGTCGTCAGCGTGTCGTATAGCTGTGACCTACATAAGTTCCCATAAGACTATTTGTTTAATTAAAGGGCTGATTGCTACAACATTAAAGAGCAGCACTCAGTGGGCAGCCCTGCTTCACACCTCTTTCTACCTCAAAAGGTAGTCACTTCTGTTGTAATGGAGGCAGACATTTCAGAGACCGATATCTTAGAACATGGACAATAAAATGAAGCAGACTGACGCGACAGCCTCACCTTGCTTTGATCAATATCTCACTTCTAAAAAATCAAAAATGTCTCTCTAATAACACTCTAACTTGCCGACTGTCGTAAACTAGCTGCAGACAGTTGGTCAAAGTTTACAACACATCTACACTGTTTCCCTCTCTCGCATCCAAACGGTTAAAAAGCTTTAAAATGTTTCATTTTGGTTAATTTCCATCTGCAATAAGGATTAAAATAAATGTTGTATATCTAGGTATATAGATCAGTACAAGTAGAAGACAAGCAGGCTTACAAACATTATTTTAGCAAACGTTAAATTAAATCATATTTATACAAGATCAATTAAGAATCAATTCAGCCCAAATTTACGTTTCAAAACGTAGATTTTAGTTGGATTTTATACCAAGGAAACTAGTAGAATTGTATATCAGCCAGCTGAGTTTTTCAATCAACTCTAGTCTATATCTAATTATCATATTCATTTGTCGTATCATGTGACAAATCTTTTCTCTTTCATTCTTTTAAATAACTAGTTATCATATAACTAATTAGCTTTTGTATATATAGTGGAAAATATACCTAAATTTACTCCATTTATTTTAATGATATTAAATGATATTGTGCTTAAAGACACAGCATAGAGGCTATAATGCTTAAAGAAATAATGTGTGGATATTTATATATGCAACTCTGAAGTCTTTAAGCTGATTAGAGTAAATTATTCTTCTGATGGGGAAAAATAAAATCCATTTTATTTCAGAGGAACTGAATAAATATGAGAATACAACGGTTATTTCAACTTAAAGCAGCTATAATCAATATTTTCATATTCACCATGGATGTGTAAAACCAGCAGGAGTTATAGTGAACCTACAAACTACAAAACAACTGGATGTAGTCATGAATCCTGAGTCTTATCTCTGTATATTTGTCATATTAGAACATGCCTTTAGTTTTGTCTTTACACTTGTCAATGACTCTCTGTTCATTTCCTTCAGTTTGGGATGGGACATAGACCCTGCCTATGAGATAAATGTTTGGCTCACTTCGACTCACTTTTCAACCTTTGAGATCTTCAGAAATAAAGAAATGTAAACATAACATGAGAAAAGCTTGACAATAATAATATCTTTTAATGTAGTAATAGTGTACACAGACATCCCTCTGAATTTTTACATCATGTTGGTCAATTGTTGTCATAATGTTCAGATTATAGCAACGACCAAAAATCATTTGACAGTGAAAATACAGCATTTTATTTTATCTTTGAATCAGAATATGACACATGAGAAAAACATTAAAATTACTCATATGTGCAAAGAAACTCAGAATAAGTAAAAATGGTTTAAGTTGAATAGGGGTCTAATAATGAATAAGGCAAATTCACTTCAATACAATAAAAGAAATAAAGGTGCATTTAAGTGCTGGAGGTCCATTTTTAACAATATGCAATTCCCTTAAGGTACCCTTCCCTGAGATAGAATGAAAATTCTCTACACATTTAATTACATAAAATACTGGTAGTTTGTTTTGATATTTCCAAAAATTCAGCAAACACTTACAATACATTTGCCAAAACAATATACATGACATAAATACCCTTTTTTTTTTTTTTTTTTTTTTTTTTATCTTCCCAAATGTTCAAACATCGTTTTAGCTACAACATGGCTCAGACATGGATAAATTACATGTTTTTAGTCACTGGCTGGAGGAGCAGATGGTTACTGTGGGCTGGAGGAGGAGGCTGGTTCTGTGGATGACTGGAAGAAGCTGTTAGTGGAGTTTGGTAGAACTTTCAGGTGGAGTGGGACTCTTCAACTTTCTAGTAGAAGAAGTTGGTGTAGGTTCTGGCTGCAGCTGTCTGTGAGAATCTGCAGGTGGAGGCAGCAGTACAGGTAGCTTGCAGAATCTGGAGCTGGAGGTGGAGGTTTGGGCTGGAGCTGTCTGCCAGTATCTGCAGGTGGAGGGTGGTGCAGCTTGCTGGCAGATGTTGGAGGCTGGAGGCTGGGCTGGAACTGTCTGCTAGAATCTGCAGGTGGAGGCGGCAGTGCAGGTTGCTGGCAGAGGCTGGTGCTGGACACTGGAGGCTGGAGGTGGAGGTTTTGGCTGGAGCTGTCATAATCTGCAGGTGTAAGCAGATATTTCAGAGATGAGCTGGAAGCATCTGTTGGTGGAGGTTCAGGTTGCAACATTCTGCCACAACCTGTAGGTGGAGGAGGTGGTGCAGTTTGCTGGTTGAGACAGGAGGTGGAGGTTTGGGCTGGAGCTGTCTGCTAGAATCCGCAGGTGAAGGCAGCAGTACAGGTAGCTTGCAGAAGCTGGAGGCTGGAGGTGGAGGTTTGGGCTGCAGCTGTCTGCCAGTATCTGCAGGTGGAGGATTAAGATGAACTTTATTATTATCTCAGAGGGAAAGTTGTTTGCAGCGTGTGCACAAAACCCAACATACACAATAAAAATATTCAAACTAAGAAAGAAAGAGAAACAATCGGTAATAATCCAAGAAATATTCCACACATGGCATAAATCCTTATTAAAAATACACAAAAAAACTACACAGCACCATCTAGTAGTGCTCATGATGTACAAAGGTTCAATGTGAGAAGACACAATGCAGCCCAGAAATATACATAATACAATTCATTCCATGGTGCAGCACTAACTACAATACTGCTGTGAATACTAATGCTGTGAATGAGTTTTATGTGCAAGACATACATACCTGGTGTAGGTGTAGGTGGAGATTCAGTCTGCAGCTCTCTGCCAGAACCTGCAGGTGGAGGGTGGTGCAGCTTGCTGGCAGATGTTGGAGGCTGGAGGCTGGGCTGGAACTGTCTGCTAGAATCTGCAGGTGGAGGCGGCAGTGCAGGTTGCTGGCAGAGGCTGGTGCTGGACACTGGAGGTTGGAGGTGGAGGTTTGGGCTGGAGCTGTCATAATCTGCAGGTGGAAGCAGATATTTCAGAGATGAGCTGGAAGCATCTGTTGGTGGAGGTTCAGGTTGCAACATTCTGCCACAAACTGTAGGTGGAGGAGGTGGTGCAGTTTGCTGATTGAGGCAGGAAATGGAGGTTTGGTCTGGAGCTGTCTGCTGGATTCTGCAGGTGGAGGGGGTGGTGCGGCTGCTGCTGAAGGTTACAATACATTCCATGATGCAGCACTAACTACAATACTAATGCTGTGAATGAGTTTTATGTGCAAAACATACACACCTGGTGTAGATGTAGGTGGAGATTCAGTCTGCAGCACCCTGCCAGAACCTCCAGGTGGAGGCGATGGCTGCATCCCAAATCTCCACCTGTAGCCTTTGCCAGCAACTTGCAGATGTAGACGGCAGCTGCAGGTTGCTGGCAGAGGCTGTTGGTGGAGATTCAGGTTGTTACAGTTTATAAGAATCTGCAGGTGGAGGTGGCGGTGCAGCTTGCTGGCAGAGGCTGAAGGCTGGAGGTTCAGGTTGTTGTTTGGAATTTGGCTGGAAAAGGTTTTAGGTGGAGCATGTGTTTGCAGCTATCTGCTGTCTGCAGGTGGAGGCTAGGACAGCAGATGGCTGGTGTCAGTTGGAGGCACAGTTTAGATCTGATGGAGGCTGAAACAGGCTATTGGTGGAGGACGAAACAGGGCACTTTGGGTGGTTTGCAGAGGAGGCTGTAGATGAAGGTGTCTGTAAATTTCTTAGGTGGAGACCCAGGCTGCAGCTGTCTGCCACAGTCTGCAGGTGGAGGCGGCAGTGCAGATTGCTAACAGGGACTGCAGGTGGAGGTTGGGGTTGCAATTGTCTGCCAGAATCTGCAGGTGGAGGCAATGTTGCAGATATCTGGTAGAGGCTGTAGGTGGAGGCCTGGGATACAGCTGTCTGCCACAATCTGCAGGTGGAGGCGGTGGCTACAGGTTTGTGGCAGAGGCTGTAGGTGGAGGATTAGGCTGCAATTGTCTGCCAGAATTTGCAGGTGGAGGCGGCGGTGCAGATTGCTAACAGAGGCCACAGGTGGAGGTTCGGGTTGCAATTGTCTGCCAGAATCTGCAGGTGTGGGCGGCTGTGCAGATTGCTGGTAGAGGCTGTAGGTGGAGGCCCGGGCTACAGCTGTCTGCCAGAATCTGCAGGTGGAGGCGGCGGTGCAGATTGCTGGTAGAGGCTGCAGCTGGAGGTTCAGGTTGTTGTTTGGAATTTGGCTGGAAAAGGTTTTAGGTGGAGCATGTGTTTGCAGCTATCTGCTGTCTGCAGGTGGAGGCTAGGACAGCAGATGGCTGGTGTCAGTTGGAGGCACAGTTTAGATCTGATGGAGGCTGAAACAGGCTATTGGTGGAGGATGAAACAGGGCACTTTGGGTGGTTTGCAGAGGTTGTAGATGAAGGTGTCTGTAATTTTCTTCCAGAATCTGCAGGTGGAGCTTGAGCCTGCAGGTGGAGGCTGGAACAGCAGATGGAATCAGGTTGGATGTGTAACTGGAAAAGAGTTCAGACAGAAGCTGCATTTACTGATGAAACAAGACAATTCTACTCATTAAGAAAACTTAAAACTACAATATTATTTACAGATTTGATCTTATTGAACTATTCTAATGTCTTTAACTATTTACACACTACTGATACTTTCAGTTCAGTTTCGTTTCTTAGCCCTTTTTTTTGGTGGCTGCTCAGGCTCTGGTTCTCTTGAAATGTCAACATGAAAACGGGGAGGATAGACTCCAACCCCGTATGATACGTCAACATTCTCAAGCCCGTCTTCATTGGCTGATGTCGTAATCGTGGGGCGATTCAGCCTCTCCCACAGCTTCTGCTTGATACGACGGCCAAGCACCAAAGTGTACGGACGCAAGCGGCCGTTCTTGTATCTGTAAAGATATAAAGAAACAAACATTTAATAATCATGATATGTGGGATTAAAAAGCTTTTATATATTGAAAAAATGACCAATAGATTTTAAGTGATAATAAAAATGTGACAATGATTTAATTGAAAGAGTCATGATTTTTCACACATACTTCAGCATGTCATCTACCACTTCATGGTAGATCTGCTGGTACTCTTCTACTGAGCGGTTGTGTATCATCAGAGGGCCGTCATCTTGCAGGGGAGCAGCGGAGGGCCCGGGGCTGACGGGGGCCACATTAGAGACCGCTGGCAGGTCGGCAGGTGGGACGGTGGACCGAGGGATCAAATTCAGAAACCCTGGAATGTCAGCAGCTGGGCTGGAGGGCCGAGGAGTGGACGCCAAAACCTCTGGGGGTTCAGCAGAAGGTTTGGAAGGACGGGCCACAGAGGTCCGCTTCCTCTTCTGGGGAGGTTTGGCAGCAGTAGCAGAGTGCTGCTGCTTCTGCTCCTGGGGAAGTTCAGCAGAGGATACTTTTTCAGTCTCACAAGAGAAAAATCTGTGTTAGATGCACTGATGAAGACTTTTCAAAAGTAACAAACCCTTCACAATTTACAGGACTTTAGAGGTATAACCCTTAGTTTATTCAAGTCTGGATGCAGGAAGAATTTAATTTCTTTGATTTTTTTTATAATTCTTAAATAGTAAATGATGAAATGTTTTGTAAGGCTTTAAAAAAAAGAAACTTCAAAAGTCTAACCTGGTCATTCCTGCAGCATGGACACTTGCTCGGGGCACTTGCCCGGCGTGCAGAGATTCTCCTGCTTCTCGAGTAGTTGTGGTCTTGCAGGGCAATGGACACATTACACTGCAACAATACACACGTTAGAACAAGGCTCCACAAGTACAGTAAATGCAACAAAAGGCACTGAATAATGTGAATTTCATTTCACCGTTTCTGCAAAAAATTGAACTTTCCCCCTCAAAATGAGGGAAAGTTCTGTTCCCTAAAATGTGCCTATAAACAGAGCCAGGAGACCCCAGAGAAAACATTATCTGCACTCTCTGTGCAGTGTGTACACTTTTTCTGTGCTGCAGATTTGCAATGGTAACCTGAATAAATGTATTTAATTAAGAATATGCAACTTGTAAGGACAAAAATGAAATAATGAAGGTCTTAAAAGCACATTGTGACACAGGGGTCTTCTTCAGGACAGAGCCTTAAATCAATATGTTGCCATACTGTCTGAAAATATAATGTCACATATCTGCTGGGAATTATATACTAACTTCAGGTACTCCAGTGCTGCAGTTAAATTCAGCTGGGAGCTGGGCGATATTAATGATCTTATTAGATATATTAGATAATGACATTATTGTCAGTGAGGCAGTGATTTTCGTTATTTTATGCGCATCTTTGTTCATTTTTAATGAATATACAGTATAAATGGAGCTGGTACAGTCCAGTACTGACAATGTGCATCACTGCCGTAAAATAACACGCACATGCGCAGGTGCTTCATTTTCCTGTAATTCATAGTTAATCCGAATTTGCCCTTCAACATATTATTTTTATCATGTGACCCCGGGTTGGGGGAGTGTTCATGTCAGAGCCTTTTGGAAAAACATCAGTGACCTTTGAGGGCTCTGAAAGTCTCGACGGTAAAATACATTGAAAACACCATCGACTTTCAAAGTGTTCAAATCTCACATTTTCCATGATGGAAGTTTGCTTTCTCTTTCTCGTCAGTCTCACTGAGTCTTTAGTCCTTAACAGGATGTAAGAAGTCCTCAGCAGAAGCGTTTATTTGGAAGAAATCGTCGAGTGAAAGTTGTGAAAAACTTTTCTTGACCGTTTGGTTTTGTTTGCGTTTGAATGAGGATCATATAGAAATGATGCACCTGGAGATAAAACATAGCAACCATGGAATCCTCAGCGTCCATTTTGTACACATCTGTTTTTACAGTCACATCTCACCTCTGTAATCTAAAGTTGTATCCAATCAACCTGCAAAAGGCCTGAGATCAAGTCCATATCTAACTATGAAGAAATGTTTAGATCTGACTCAGACTTTAGATCCTGTCATACTCTCCTCTATGGCAATACGTTTGGTTTCAGGCTTAAGGCCTAAAGTATTTGAACAGCTCCTTATGTGATTACATTATCAGAGCAGGCTCCTGCCACATTTTAATCTGACTAATAGGCTAAATTGCAAGATTTTTCAAACAGGTTCTAGTCTATTTAATCTGGGTTGCCACCTCTTGCGCTTTTTGCGCCCTTGTTGAGACGCTGTCCGCTCTCACACCACCCAAACAAATCTCACGCCAAATAAGTCCCTCCTGGATAAAACATAGAGCTATATGGGTTTCATGGTCACACAGGACAACGTCTGATCGTCGGGCTTTTTCCACATCTCAGCGCAGACATTGGTCCATAAACATTACAGAGAGTGTAAAAGGCAATTTTAAATGGCTTTAATTGACCGAGGCGCACACACAGAGACCTCTCCAAAATCATAAAACACCTTTTTATGTATATTACGTTTTGTCTGTTTTACTATCTCTACTATTTTACATATATTATAATGTCCGTCAAATTCAACTTTTGATGTGATGCAGAGTCTGTGACGGGTTACATTAATGAGTTTTACCAATAATGTGGTTCACTGAGCGTAATCCGTTTTTTCCCCTTTTTTTGCAGAAACGTCAATACTTTTGTTTGTTCCTTGCAATGTTTGTTAGTATTCTTTCCTTTAAGTTCATGAAATAGCCTACTTGTAGCTAATATACAGCAGCAGATACGTGCGTCTCCGAGACGTGCCATGCGCATTTTACGCACGTGGCACAGCACAGATCATTTCATTCCTATTTTTATCCCCCAAAAGGATCAGTGAGGATCTAACGTTAATTGATCTTCAGTACTTTTTACACCTCAGACAGGCTTGCTGTTACACACTGATTCCAGGTTTATCCGGTAAAAACATTTGGAACATTTCTACTGAAGAAATCATTCCTATGAAAACTGTCCATAGTCACTTCTGTTGTAATGGAGGCAGACATTTCAGAGACCGATATCTTAGAACATGGACAATAAAATGAAGCAGACTGACGCGACAGCCTCACCTTGCTTTGATCAATATCTCTATATCTAAAAAATCAAAAATGTCTCTCTAATAACACTCTAACTTGCCGACTGTCGTAAACTAGCTGCAGCCAGTTGGTCAAAGTTTACAACACATCTACACTGTTTCCCTCTCTCGCACCCAAACGGTTAAAAAGCTTTAAAATGTTTCAATTTGGTTAATTAAAATCTGCAATAAGGATTAAAATAAATGTTGTATATCTAGGTATATAGATCAGTACAAGTAGAAGACAAGCAGGCTTACAAACATTATTTTAGCAAACGTTAAATTAAATCATATTTATACAAGATCAATTAAGAATCAATTCAGCCCAAATTTACGTTTCAAAACGTAGATTTTAGTTGGATTTTATACCAAGGAAACTAGTAGAATTGTATATCAGCCAGCTGAGTTTTTCAATCAACTCTAGTCTATATCTAATTATCATATTCATTTGTCGTATCATATGACAAATCTTTTCTCTTTCATTCTTTGAAATAACTAGTTATCATATAACTAATTAGCTTTTGTATATATAGTGGAAAATATACCTAAAATTTACTCCATTTATTTTAATGATATTAAATGATATTGTGCTTAAAGTCACAGCATAGAGGCTATAATGCTTAAAGAAATAATGTGTGGATATTTATATATGCAACTCTGAAGTCTTTTAGCTGATTAGAGTCAATTATTCTTCTGATGGGGAAAAATAAAATCCATTTTATTTCAGAGGAACTGAATAAATATGAGAATACAACGGTTATTTCAACTTAAAGCAGCTATAATCAATATTTTCATATTCCCCATGGATGTGTAAAACCAGCAGGAGTTATAGTGAACCTACAAACTACAAAACAACTGGATGTAGTCATGAATCCTGAGTCTTATATCTGTATATTTGTCATAGTAGAACATGCCTTTAGTTTTGTCTTTACACTTGTCAATGACTCTGTTCATTTCCTTCAGTTTGGGATGAATAAATAAAGAAATAAAGAAATGTAAACATAACATGAGAAAAGCTTGACAATAATAATATCTTTTAATGTAGTAATAGTGTACACAGACATCCCTCTGAATTTTTACATCATGTTGGTCAATTGTTGTCATAATGTTCAGATTATAGCAACGACAAAAAACCATTTGACAGTGAAAATACAGCATTTTATTTTATCTTTGAATCAGAATATGACACATGAGAAAAACATTAAAATTAGTCATATGTGCAAAGAAACCCAGAATAAGTAAAAATGGTTTAAATTTAATAGGGGTCTAATAATGAATAAGGCAAATTCACTTCAATACAATAAAATAAATAAAGGTGCATTTAAGTGCTGGAGGTCCATTTTTAACAATATGCAATTCCCTTAAGGTACCCTTCCCTCAGTTCAAGTTGTTGTTGTTTGGAATTTGGTTGGAAAAGGTTTTAGGTGGAGCATGTGTTTGCAGCTATCTGCTGTCTGCAGGTGGAGGCTAGGACAGCAGATGGCTGGTGTCAGTTGGAGGCACAATTTAGATCTGATGGAGGCTGAAACAGGCTATTGGTGGAGGATGAAACAGGGCACTTTGGGTGGTTTGCAGAGGAGGTTGTAGATTAAGGTGTCTGTAAATTTCTTAGGTGGAGACCCAGGCTGCAGCTGTCTGCCACAATCTGCAGGTGGAGGCGGCGGTGCAGATTGCTAACAGAGCCCACAAGTGGAGGTTTGGGTTGCAATTGTCTGCCAGAATCTGCAGGTGGAGGCGATGGTGCAGATATCTGGTAGAGGCTGTAGGTGGAGGCCCGGGCTACAGCTGTCTGCCACAATCTGCAGGTGGAGGCGGCGGTGCAGATTGCTGGTAGAGGCTGCAGGTGGAGGTTTGGGTTGCAGTTGTCTGTCAGAATCTGCAGGTGGAGGCGGTGGCTAACAATATGTTTCCAAGATATTGTTGGTTAAATAGCACCACATCACTTACTGTAAAGCAACAGTAATTCCACAAGATGGCACTGTTTTACTTCCCTTCACATACATGATTCTGCCCTATATTTGCAACATCACTGCATCCTCATTTGATCACACCAAGTTTGTCTTGTTTGTGATTGTTTGCTGCATAATTTTCAGCCTCTGAAATGTGAACTCGTTGATGAGGCTGGCCCTACCTGCCATGATACTCATTAAGCCACACTTGGGTCCTCATCAGACTTATTATGTAGTTGTATATTTTGTCTGAACTTACATGTCAGAGACTGTTCCTCATATTTATTACTTTCCTACCACCTTCAACCAGTCTATAGCTGACGTCATGATATCCAACTGTTGACCCACACTGGACTAGAACAACCTCCACACTTTTCTCTATAACCTTGAGATTACACATCATTGAGTCCTGAAGTTCTATGGCAAAATTCAATCATCCCACATATTTGGTAAGAACAGCTATGACATGATGGTTTTCTCACAAATTTCACTTGATCCTCTGTATTTTGGGCTTGCGTGTGAGGTGGTGAGAGAAGGAGTGAGAAAAATGGGGTGTGTGTCTATGAATCTATGAGTCTTTTTTTTAACCTTTATTTATTCATGGGAGTTTCTCTGACAGCAATGCTTTGCAAATCTTTTTCAGGAATGCCCTGATCACATTCACACAGTTGCACATTCATACCTGGAAGCTGCTGAGACAACCACAGTTTGATCTGCCAGCCACTCAGCAGCTACTGGAGAAGTTGAGGTTAAATGCTTTGCGCAAGGGCACCTCAGTGGTGGTAATGAAGTAGGAGGAAGCATCTGCTGCCCAGATTTATCCTGTAGGTCTGGGGGATTGAACCGGCGACCCTCCGGTCACAAGTTGTGCACGGGATCATGTGTGTATAGGCAAAGATCATTGCTTGTTTTGTTGAGGCACATCTGTATACACTCTGTGCATCTTTAAAAACATAAATAAATTTTAATAAAAATGTAAAACTTCTACTTCCAGGGGTGTAATGTTTTCTGGTACTTACATTTTACTTGAATATTTACACTTTATACCTACTCCACTACATTTTAGAGGGAAAAATTATACTTTTAACTCTATAAGTTACTGACTAGCTACTTAAGTTAAAATTTCACACACAATATATGATACATTATAAAATATGATGCATTGTTATCAAACTATCCAATAAGTATATAAAGTAGTTAAAATCAGCTCGACCTTGGCATCAACATTAAAGGGCTAATTGCACATTTATGCATCAGTAATAATAATCCAATTATATAATATATATTATAAAAAATTTGACAAGGGCCATAGTGCTGCATAATGAGCACTTAAGTACATTTTTACTGATGATACTTCTGTAGCCTTCTTCCAATTAAGTAAAAGGAATACTGAATACTTTTCTCATCACTTTAACCTTCCTCTTGTGTTAGGGTCAGCACCGACCCGTTTTAGTTTTAGAATGCATAAAAGAATCACTTAAAATTTGTTTATTGCATCAAAGCTTTTTGACTTTGTCAGGAACCTTGATTTCAACAAAATTAAACAAAACAATTTTTTTTCACTACATTATAAAATGCTCTGGTTGAAATTATGTCCTTTGTGGTGTTAGGGTCGGTTTCGACCCGGTTATAAAAATAAGATTATAAAGCAATAATTAGAGCCAAAATTGAAATCATCAGTGACAGCCACCTCCTCTCCCAATCATGTGAGCTTCAGGGGATGCTCATTTGACCAGTATAGCTGCAAAAAAACAAAACAAACAAAGACGGGAATGTCCAGACATGTGAGGTCACTTCACTCATTTGACTTGCAGAGGGCACATCTCTAATTTGCAGCATGAAAAAATGAAAAGAATATTTACGGTGAGCTTAGTTCTAGATAACATTTTTGGAGAAAATGAGGCAGAAGACACAGATCAGCATAGCGATGCAGAGGAGCAAGTTTCTGAGGAAGTGGACAATGTGGAGTACCAGCCAGAAGACACAGACACATCTGAGTCTGATGAGGAGGTCACTGGTGCTGAGGCTGCTCCTGCTGATCACCTAATTCATTGAAAGTCTCTAATGACTGTTATGTGTCCATAGTTGTGCCAGATTACATTTAACATTCTCTTAACATTATCCCTGGAAACAGGATCCATACGTCTCATTGCTTTCTGTACACAGGTGGCCGGTCCAAGTAGTCTCACTTGTAGGTCTGCATGTCTCTCACTCACACAGGCTCACACACACACACACACACACACACACACACACACACACACACACACACACACACACAAGCATGTTCTTGCACACAGAGACTTTTACTCTGATTTAGCTTTCTAATAGTTTTGGAAGTAGTAATTGATTTCTATTGATTTCTATTGGTTTGATTTCTTTGATTGGTTGTTGTTTGTTTGAACTTGCAAATCAATATTTTGTGTGTTGTGTGACCTGTTCTGTGTTTCAATGTGTTTATATTAAGTTCTATTGCTGACAAAAATAAATTTTTTTGCATTTTCTTGAAGAAAATATATATGGGTCCAGAGACCCACACCAAAAATATTAAACCCAACATTTTCATGGATAAGGAAGCCTAACAAGGTAACCAAGAGATGACAAAAAAATTGGATGGTAGGTTATTGTTTTTAGTGTATTTTAAAGCTGATTTAAGACACGGGTCGAAACCGACCCGTTAACACAAACCGAAATGATGCAATGTCTGACCTTTAGACTATCAATCGGTGGGCCTAATGATTATGTGGCCAATATTTTCCTGCTGGATTGACAGTTTCTAACTTTTATCCTGCATTTAATTAAAACTGTACCATTCTGTCAATATAAGCCAGGCTACCATCAAGCAATTGACTGAATTGAATGAAAAAAAAGAAGTCTTGAAACACAAACTTAACACTTTTGTATTGCACGGTTGTGTTTATGAACTTTAAAATTGAGTAACTCCTTCCAAACCTCGATAAGAAATCTGTGATTCGCTAAAGAACAATTTGGCAGGGTGAATATTTGCTGACAGTAAAGGCCAGTCTTCAACAAGTAGGACACCCATAGTAATCTTGGTTACTGAGTCATTACATAACACAGACACACACAAACACAGAGACACACACACAGACTTGCACATCCGCCTTTGGTAAACTGAGGTTCAAATGACAGTGGTTTAAAACAGGTCAAACTTTGGATCCTATATGTCTGAACATCTAAATACATCTCTGGAAAAGTAGCAGCAAGGCAGGTGTGACAGGTCCTGCTGCAACATTCGTAGAAATAGGACATGGGAACCGAGCAAAACAGCGGGTGGCCACCCCATTTGTTTTCACATGCAGTATGCAGAATGAAAGAGCATTATTGATACAGGTGTATTTTATTAGTGGTTTTTGGCCTCATAATGATGATTATAGCAAAAAAAAACAAAAAAAAAACATGACATGACATGAGTACCTGTAATTGCAGCTGGGATCCATACAAAATAGCACAGAGAAATATAACTGTACTGGTTTCTTTTTATAGAGTAGGCTACCACAATAGAAAATGTTATCCTACAGAAATACATTGTTTGATTATAAATACTGTATATTACGGGCATTACCTGATTACTACCGTTTGGACCAATAGGAGTTCACCTTAGGGCTTTCTGAAGCCGAATCGACGCTTCCTATTGGTGCTCTGGGTAGATATGGGCGGGGCTAAACAAGTGCCTTTACCAAAACAAGCAGCGTGCGTGCACCGACACGAGCTAGGAGGAGCTGGCAGCGAGGAAAAGTTTGACCAGTCAGAAAACGAATGGACCGACAAACACGAACCTAAATTAACAACAGAGACACAGCTGGGGCGTCAGGTAGGGAAGTGTCACCGCATACAGCTGATACTGCAAATTCAGAACTTCTTTACTCAAACTTTTTTTGCGTGAAACAACAAGCTGTAGTAGACAAGCCCATACTTGAAGCTGTTACCTTTGATTTTTACCATAAATACGTTGTGTTTCTTTCGTGGTATTTGTTCCTGGCCTTCACAGAATGACCTTACAACATTTTAGCTCAAGGCATGGAGTAGCATGGGACAGAAAAACACAATAAGACACAATGGAAAAGGACGTGGTCTCATTCAGTCGTCTCATTTAGCCTATAAATTATGACAACCATAAAGATGCTATTGCAGGTGTAGGGAAGTGCATGGAAAAGTCTCAAATCCTATAAAGCAGAGGCCACAAAACAGTAAAACAAGAGAGGTTAAAGCTCCAAACTCACCAGATTTACTCAACACTCTCCATTGTGAGCTTCACAGAGCTGGTATTTATGGCAGGGCTTTCATTTGCTTGTATCCAGGCCCACCAAACGATATCAGTTAACCTTGGACTACTGCCGAGAAATGGAAAAAGGGGAACTGATCATCAGTTATTGTTCATCCCTTTTCGTGCACCAGGATTGGTTAAAGTGCATTTTTGTGAAAGTAAGTTGATGACTGTTAGCGCCTGTTGGGCGTTGTGGTTAATCTTACAGTATATGAAGCAATTTTATGGAAACATTAACTGTGAGCAGCACACTGTTCCCGCATTATGTTCCTATATATTCAGAGTTATGGGGCATGCACTCTGCACCACAATGAACTGAAGCCTTTTCTGTTAATTCCATTGGTAGGACAGGGTATCAAACCTCAGTACTTTTCTGACATTGGATGTCTATTCAGATTTGTCAAATTGTTGATTTGTTTCTATGATCATGGTAGTAGATAGTACCTGCTTCATCCCTAATGAAGTGGACAGTTTCCACACAGCTCAGGGCTGGGTATGGCAGCATATGAGGTCAAAGTATCATCCTACTCCATAGTCAGGTCTTTGTATTTATTGAAAGATCTTCCCTACAAGTTTAATTGAATTGATGCTTGACACCAAGGGAAATGAGTTAGATGTTTTCATGTTTACTTTGCAGAGCGAATGATGTTGTTTTTTTTTTTTGTACGCATGTCTGTGTTTCACCCACTAGGCCGACTGTTAGAGGTTGATGATGGACTCCCACAGTGAGACCAAAAAGATGAGCTCTTACCTCCCCTGCAACCCCTCCTATGATGAGACCCAGACAAATGGCTGCCAGGCCCCACCCAAAGGCCCAGGTACACACACAATAACATGTTGTACTTGATGTGAATACAAGTTTAAGTCATAGGTGTGTCAATAGTTTTTTAAAGCGATTATATATGACTTCATTTAAATGTTTATAGAGGGTGTACCTGCCTGGTATGTGAATTCAGGTACAATAGGGCTCATCCCTACAGCTTACATTCCCCTGGCTTCCCCTGGAGTCTCCATAACCACTTGAATCTAATATAAATATTGGTTGTGCTTTTAATCAGTATTTGTTAAACGCTAACCTGGGGTCTGTTCCATACAGATAACTTTCCAAGTGAAACCCCCTGTAAGTCTGGAACTTGGACTGACGTAAAAAGTCCTGCCCTGTGTTTTGATCAGCAAAGTTATCCAGATAACTTAGTAAACCTGCTTGTTACAACAGGTGTATGAATTTCCAGGACCATGAAAACTGTAACTTCTTCACATCGACTGACACGGATTAATGATGAAGCTGAAGGCTTGTTTATAACTGTTTTTATGACTCGTGTGTCTCGGTCACCGTGCCCTTATTGGCTTGATACCAAAACGTGACATCACGTGACTCATCACAAACTATCTGTCAAGTTATATTGTAAGTGTAATTTGATTAGGTTGAACCTCTAATGAATAAAGTCACTTAAAACATGCACATATTTGCAATTGTAAAAAAGGTCATGGATCTAGTGTAAGACTAGAGTTAGTAAAACCTTCTGCAGATAATTTCTCTGTGCAACACCCAGAAGTCAACAGAAAAGGTGATTTTTTTTCTTTTTTTTTTGATGATTGTATAGAAACATTAAATCTGACTCAGTGTTTGCAAAACTTGCACAGCACCACAGCTGCTGAAGTGTGATACTGCCAGATTTGTGCTTGATTGGGATGCATGAAAATACAAATATGATGTGAAACACTTTGCTTTAATTGTACTGGCTTTGGCTCAATTGGACTTTATTGGTATTGTAAATTAAAACTGCTATAACCTTGGCAGGTCATGGCAGGACGAACAACATTTCTCAATAACTGAGTATGCAGTGACTTTGCAACCATGATAAACGTGTGAGACCAGCTTTACAATGTGAATGCCGTTGTACCAATGTCTCCACTCACTGCTAAGAAGAAGTAAGGTGTAGTTAAAATGTCATGATACCTTACATATAGAATAAAGATCCTAATCAGTCCCAGTCTGTAAAGTAAGGAGAAAAAATAGCAGTGGTAAATTGATGCTTTGTGTCAGCTGGTATCCTGAGTTTAAGAAATCAGGATCAGGATTGAAACAGTGGGATGCTCTTATAGTTATATAGCTCTTATATAGTGTGGAATATGCCTGATTTATATTATATAGAACCAATTTTAAATATTTCTGGAAGAAACTTGAGATAGGAACTACAATCACATTACAGTAGCTAAAAATCCTGTTACAAGATCAGTACAGTCCAACATGTTGAAATATTATAACTCTGTTATTAGATAATGTCACTTATGGAGGACTGAGAAAGGTGGTACAGTGCAGCCATCAAAGCAAATAACTTTATAGGACCCTGCAGTTTGCAGCTGCGCCTCTGTTTTTCTTGTATGTTGTGCAATAATAATTGAATTAGAACACAAAGAAAAGGGAAAAAATAGGGTGATTGCATTTATATGTTAGCACTTAAGTGAACAGCCAATTATAAAAGCCTCTGCTGGTTTAGATAATGACCATAATTACAGTGTGGTGTCCTGATAGCTGTTCAAGGAATTTAACAGCAATACAATAACAAAGTGATAACAGTGACGTTTACAACTACTCATATCTATATCATATAAAATATCATATATATTGAAAGTGGTGGCAAACAATTCTTTGAAAAGTGTGTTTTGTTTTTGTTTGTTTTTAGAATTCCTGTGATTTATTGATGCAATCTGGCCCACGCTCAAACACAGAATGAAGTCCGTTTTAATCTTGGTTTCTTTGCTGTGGCCAAGGACTAGACACAACACGGCGTTATAACATATTTAATGTTTTGTTTAATTTATATAATGGTTTATATAGTGCTCAATGTGGAACAACCTACTGCTCAATGTCAACAAAACCAAGGAGCTGATTGTTGATTTTAGAAAAAAGAAGGCAAAGACACACACCGCTGTCTACATCAGTGGAGCTGAGGTGGAGCAGGTGAACAGTTTTAAGTTACTGGGAATCAGCATCACAGAGAACCTGTCATGGACATCACACATCTCCACCCAGTGACACTGTAGTCAAACAGATTCTTACTGACCTCCGGAGGAGAAGAACTATGGACAAATCTCAGCGCCTCCCCTGGAACATACTGGACTTATGAGCTAACAGCACTTTAAACAGGGTTACTGGCCTCTATGCACTTTATAGATGTTTAAAAAAATCACTTTGGCACTGTATGCACTTTTTGTTAATGTAAATTACTGTTCTTTGTAAATTTTAATTATGTGAAATTCAATAAATAAAGTTCCCCAGTAGTGCTTAATCATTCTTTTTCACTTCTTTGTTAAACACTGTGAGTGATTTATGTTCTGCTCTGTCACTTTGGTCTGACACAACAGGCTCTCAGTTTCACATTATTAAAAGCCACCAAGCAGGAAGAATACAGAGTCCGGTTTCAAAGAAACTGCCACAGGTCAAGATGTTTCTTACCATGGTAGTAATCTATTCAGCTGGACTTTGCCGCTAAGTCTAACCAGGCTCCTTAATGGCTCCTTAATCTCAGCATAAGGCAGAGAGATCACTCCTTCAATTGAAATGTGAATGAGTATTGTAATGAAGCAAATTTATGAGGACAAAGAGACTTTTTTTTTGCTTTATTTCTTGTGAATTACATGCCTCTTGTGGTTTTACCTCTTCAAGCCTCTAAAAGTAAATAAAACAAAATAAGTCCTCTTTCTAGAGCTGCAAGGTTAGTTGATTAACCGGCACCTCCAGGTCCTTGCTTGACTGTTCAATTTAAGTCAGACAAAAATGAATTTGTAAGTCACGTGTCAAGTTACTCAAACTGTAATTGAGGAGGTTTGGCCCAAAGGGAGGGTTTGAAACGGCTGGGGTGCAGAGGCACCTTATGGACAGCAGGGGGAGCTGACTGATAAAGAGCACAGTGAGTTTGGAAAGAGTAGTTCAGGGTCTGAAAAGTGAAGCCAATGCAGAAGTTCCTTAAACCTGCATTCTTTCTAATGGCCAGCAGGGGGCGACTCCACTGGTTCCATAAAGAAGTCCGATTGTATGAGAGTCTATTAGAAAATGACCCTACTTCTCACTGGATTTATTACCTCAGTAAACAGTTTCCTAATGAGTTTATGGTCTCAAGCGCTAGTTTCAAGTCTTCCTCAATAAGCATGCTGTTCATTTTGTAAGTGATGGTCCCATTTTTAGAGTAAAATAGACAATAAAGCAGCGTATGTTTTAGGGCGTGGCTACCTTGTGATTGACAGGTCGCTACCACGGCGACAACGTTGACAACGAAACGTAACCATGGCGTAACCCCAGATTCACAGAGTATAGGTGTAGCTGCCGTTATTTCACAGTGTGTTTTCAGTTCATGAAAGTTAATTGTAACATTTTGGTAATCTAAAAAAGTTTGATCCATGTCCAATTACCGTCCTTTTTTTTTACAGTCTATGGTTTGACAGAGCAGCATGAATCCAAACTAGAAGAGGAACCGCACCTTGCTGTAACATCCATCATTGGCTGCTAGCAATGGCAAAGCCAGAGCTAGCCTCACTGTCCCACATCCTCACTTGATGAAATAACGGGATAATAGAGATAGAGAAGAACATGTGCACAGTTTACAGTAACACAGGAATGCACTCGTCTGTGGTATCCATACAGTCAATGGTGTTACCATACTGTGACAGTGTGTCTGTCATATTCATTGATATGTGGCAGATGTCCACCAGAGAGAGCTGCAAGTCTGCAGTTTTTGGAGCCTAATATGTAAGTAAAGTGTTTAAATGAGTTAAAGTACAGGAAAAACGAATCTTAAACAATCCTACACATACTGGAGTTTCGCTTTGCAAAGCAAATGTTTATTTTAGGGTTATTGTAATATCTTGTATAGGTGTTCATGTTGTTGTGGCCTCTGTGGAAAAATACTGATTTACTTTTTTATCAGGTAAAAGATGGATTTTTAGACTGTGTGTTAAATAATTTATTTTTCATGTTATGTTACTTTGTGATTTTGTGATGGATCCAATATCTAATGTTTTCTGTAAAAGAGGACAACAGTGCAGTGAAGGCTGTAAGCTTGATTTAACTGGAGGAAACTGGACAGTGTTTTAACCTCTGATCATTATGCTCTTCAGGGGTCAGTATCACAATCTATACTCGATTACTCTATTAATCAGATGTTTAGAAATGACCTGTTGTGGCATTGTTACATAGAGCATCACAGACATTAGCTGAAAATACTGCTTTTCTTTACATACTACCATTCGGCAGCAGATGCACTTTTCTGTCAATTGTCTTGTTATTTTGATGAACGTGTCTTTGAGTTTTCAGTTTTGTAAGAAGTTTTTTTCTTCCTGACTATAGTTTTTTTGTAGTGTCATTTTGAACATGCTGCAGCTCCATTATAGGCTGTAGATGATCATGCAGGTCTCTACCCAATGATGAGGAGCGATTCACAACCTCAGGGTGTCTTGAAACTTGGTTATTCAACAGTCAGATTAAAAGCTGTCAGATGAAATTTGTTACATAGCTGCATTTTTTACATCTTTACAGACCAACATCAACAGTTCCCAACACAGCCCAAACTCTCTGAGAAGACGAGTAAAAGCTCAGAGACAGATCTCCACTCCAACAGGATCCACAGCTTTACATCACTGATATTGTTTTGTTGTGCACTTTTTTTACTGCTTCATTTAGCTGCTGTCACTGCTCGTACGGTTTAAAACACACACTCAATCTGACTGTTACTTTTCCTAAAGAACTCCCATTATATAACAATTATCATCATCATGATCATCATACATCAAACCGAAACTACTGTCTTACTGTTGTGTTCAGTTCAAAAAGCTTAGTTACAACCACTGTGTATTTTTTATTTTTTCAAAGTCAAAAGAAAAGAAAAAGAGAGAAAAATAAAATAAAAAAGAAAACAAAGAAAACAGAAAAAGTCAGAGGCAGTTTTAATTTATTTTTTTCAATTAATTTAATTTAATTTAATTTAATTTAATTATATAGCACCAAATCATAACAAGTTATCTCAGGGTACTTTATACATAGAGCAGGTCTAGACCATACTCTTTACAGACCCAACAATTCCCCCATGAGCAAGCACTTGGCGACAGCGGCGAGGAAAAACTCTCCTTTAACAGGAAGAAACCTCGAGCAGAACCGGACTCTTGGTGGGTCCTCCGCCACCTCATCTTCCTCATCTTTTTCGCTGTCCTTTGGTTTTCCTCCCCTTCTCCTTCTCCTGCAACTTGGCTTTCTTGAGACTCACTCTTCCTCTTGATCATATATATAATCATATGCGAACTTCTTTTCATTATATTGGTCCACAAAGTCCTCCTCTTCGTCATATTTGTTCTCAGACTCTTCCTCTTGATCATATATGAAATTATACTCAAACTTCACTTCATCCTTCTCCTCCACCTGGCTGAGTCTTGACATCGGGCTCCGGTAGAGCGGTGCAGGGATGGACAGGTGCTTTGGGCTGCCATAAATCTGGAATTTCAAGAGAAAAGCATCAAAGCATCAATATTTCTTGTCCTTTTTGTTCTGTGCTGTAGATAATTATCCTGTCAGTTGTTTACATGAAGGATGTATTTCACAGTGAGAAATGGGTTTAGACAGTCTCAAACAGCAGTGGATGTTGGGAGCTGGATTAAAAACTGTACCTTTCTGAAGCGGTAGGCAACAGATGAGAAGTCTGGGAGCTCCACAGGTGATTTATCATCGGGTGATTTATCAGGGAGGCACAGGTCTGAGCGGGCTGTAGGGATCACAGCAACAACCGTCATGCATTAAGTCATGAAAAAAAGGCATGATGGTGATATTTATTTTTAAGTAAAATTCCCACCAGGCATCACTGAAAAAGCAGTTTGCTAAAAAACCAAAAACAAACTGAAAACCCTCTTCTAATGTCTGTCCATGAGCACTATGTTAACAAAGTAGTAAAAAGTCCTCCAGTGATTCTGTCAGACATGAGTCTATGTTTGTTAAGGCGTATGATGGGACCTACTGTCAAAGTAGCTGGTGTCTTCTTCCGTCTTCAGTTCAGGGACAAATCGAGGTTTCACACTCAGGAGGTTGTTCCAATCCAGATCCTGGAAAAATGGATGCGCCTTCACCTCGCTGGCTCCTCCTGGATAACAAGTGAGACAAACAGACATTTGCATTTGGCCTGGCCTGACAGCTGTACCTGACCCCGACTCTGGACACTTTTAGTCTTCCCAAAATCAAGAAGGAATGGCTTTAAACAGTGTGTGTAACTGTTTTAACATGAGCTGTAAGTTAGCATGTCCAGCTAACTAGCTTACTGCCTACAGTTATAGCCAATCGTTACTTCACATTAATTCCTAAGGCCAAGGAGTAAATCATTACCTACTGTAACTATATTTTGTGAGGCTCTAGGATACTTTAAAAGAAACCTCGTTCACAATAGCACATCCACTGTGTAGTATTTTCCCCCTGTGTGTAAGATAGCTAAACTATCACAGTTCTATGTATTGTAGCCACAGGCTGAACTTTAGTGGTAGAAAATCATGAGATGTATGTACCAGATGTACAACAGTTAAGTTACAATGCCGTATTTTTCAGTGTTTAGAAATCTATTTGTGTCATTCTCATCATCAAAAACCCTTATTCCTCTATCCAAGATCCAACTTAATGCAATTTCATTGAAATGTGCTCATAGCCTACATTATTGATGTATCCTGCTAGCTGACAAAAAGACAAACCAGAATGAAAACATAACCCCCTTGAGGAAGGTAAAGATGTCATGCTAGGTCTCAAAATTTAAAAAAAAAATGGTACAGGTGACCCCCTCACTATGGTGGATTCCACCAGGCTGTTACTCCACAGGTTGTTCTCCCTTCAGCTTATCTGTTTCCCATCCTGTCTCTATCCACTAACCTGTACCCAGCCGTTCAGCGCAGTCCTTTCTCAGGAGAAGGGTGATGAGGTCCTGGGCGTCAGCGGGCAGGGCATCGTCTCCCTCCGGCCAGCTGACATCATCTGGGGAAAAAAGCATATCAGTGATCCAATAACAGAATTGAAAATTTTGGCTACATCACCACAAAGCCACCGAATGAAAACCATCTGACAACAAGTTAAAGATTAATATACCAAATATAAAAGAAACAGGAAATTAAAGCTACATTTTTATGAAAATCACAAAGTAGGATAATGCACATTTTTTATCATCTTTTAAAATAAAGAAAGATTCGTTTAAGATCTGCTAGCATGACAAATGTGTAGAAAGGGTGCATGTGATGAAAAGATAACAATGAACTGAAATAAAGATTCTTACCTTCGGCTACGTGATCAAAGAGTTCCTCGACCGTGTCTCCATCGAAAGGATACACGCCCACCAGGAACTCATAAAGAATGATTCCTAAGGCCCACCAGTCTACAGGCTTCCCGTAGCCTTGCTCCAGGATTGTTTCTGGAGCCATGTAAATTGGGGTACCTGTTGTCTGCAGGTAGGAAACAGAAAATGATAAGTACAACGATCCAGGTTTGAGCTAAAATAAGCACAGAAGAGAGAGAAGAGACTAACCTCGTTATCGGTAAACTCACGGACGATCCTGTCGATGCGCTCTTTCTTGAGGTCTTCTGCAATTTGTACTGGACCGATCTTTGATAGTCCAAAGTCGGTCATCTTAATATGGCCGGTGTAACTAATCAATAAACTACAATGGAAGAAAGCAGAAAAATATCTCATGTTAGATTTAACACCAATCCCAAAACATGAACCTGAGATTAAGTTTTTAAAAAATCAAAATGGTTAAAGTTTCTGGAAATTCTGCTCCAATCATAGCTAACAGCTGTAACTATGCATGTCAGGTCTGTCAGGTGATGCCTTTTTTTAGTCTTTCCAAAATCAAAAACAAAAGGAAAAGTGTAAGAAATGTGTGTTTCTCTGTTTTAAATGTAGCATGTCTAACTAAGTAACTAGTTTACAACCTACAGTTGTAACCAGTTGTTACTTGTTCACTGCATTAATTTCCAAAACTAAAGAGCACATCTTCACCTAACTACTAACTACTATAATCTGATATCAGTTTAGAGTGATCAGCTCTGCCCTGTCCTTTATTAGATCTGGGGAATTTTACACTTAATCAACTCATTGTCTAAGTCTAAGCATTACATTTGCAACACATTGCTTAGTTCTCATCTTAAAAGTCAATTTGTCTTGTAATGTTAAAAGTGAAAACATAATGTTTGAAAATACAAACAATAAAGCATAAATCTAACTTTTGTCTAGCTTTCCAAGTATGTAAGCTAAGCAGCCAAACACGCTTATGTTAGAATAAAATGACAGTCTCATCCTGAATTTTTCATTATCACACACACAAATACTATGGCTAACTAGCTCTTCACTGCAATACAAGAACAATGCAGCTCCTTTTTGCCTGGGACATGCAGCTTTAGCCTCAGTCTTTTAGCACTGTGAGGGACCGAGTCGGCCGGCAATGAGCACAACAGGTAGTATTTTCAAAAAAAAAAAAGTTTTTATTTACCCAAAGTATGAAGAAAACAAAATTTCTAAACAAAAGCAATAAAGAACAGGGCCCATAAAAGAGGTCAAATTAACAAAACTGTATAAATGCCAACTGAACAAACTAACAGAAGACAAAACAGACCTGATGACTAAACACAAGAGGGAAACTTATATACTGGGTGATCAGCCCATACCAACACAAGAGGGGTAAACAAACACAAAAGACAACAGCTAATTATCAAAGCAAATCAGGAAAATTAACTCCTTGAAATAAACATAATCCATACTTAACAAAACCAAGTTAAATTACTAACTGTCTCAAAAAGAAATAAACAGTAAAGCACTAAATTCCCCCCCACATGATGTGCCGGCCCAATCAGCATCTTCTGCTACAAAATGGCTGAGCTTGTGGGGTGGATCCTTTTGCCCAGCATTCCCAGCTCCCAGCAGCAGCACCGGTAAATCAAAGAAAACAGATTAGAAATTATATTAAATGAAGACTGTACAAAAGCTAACTAAATGTGCGCGCTTCAAATAGAAAACCAATGTACTGTCATTTAATAAAGTGTGTTATCTGAAACAGAAAGTGTGATTTATTGCAACTAAATGTTAAAACCAGTTTAAACTAATACATTTTGGTTATACATTTAGTTAACTATAGAAACAAATGTGTGAGTGCAGAAGGTTACCGACTTTTTTGGCTGTGTGGCGACAGCTGTGGCCATCACAAGCACCATATCATGTATGTAGCCATCAAGTGAATATTTAAGAATTCTCACTCTAAAACAAGTCAGCTGAAAACATTCAAAAGTGAGCTGGAGACAGTGTGTGTTCAACCAGTGTTCAAGGTCAGCTTAATTAGCTCGTTGGCTACAGATGTTAAAATCTGTCAGTGGCAGTTGTCATTTCAGCCGGTTTCAAAAAGTATAAGAAATTTTGAGTGGTTTATCTACAACTGTTATCTGACAGGCAAATGTAACAAAGAGGACCTGGCTTAGCGAACAGCCAGTTAGATGTTGTAAATGTTGTTTGATGGGACAGATTGATGACTCACTTGCTGGGTTTGAGGTCCCTGTGGAGGATTCCGTAACTGTGGATATACTCTAAAGCCATGGCGGTCTCTGCTACATACATCCTCGCCATGTCCACAGGAAAGCGCCCCCAGTCATCTAGCAGGGAGGCACAATCTCCACCTAAAAGGACAGGAGGAGATATAAAGCCATCTGTGCCATCAGTGTATGAATGTGTGTGAATGGTTAGATTTCCTCTGATGGGCAGGTTGGGACCTTGTATGGTAGTCCCTGTACCCATTCAGCGCATGAATGCGTGTGAATTGACTCGTAGTGTTAAAAGCGCTTTGAGTGGTCGGATGACTAGAAAGACGCTATACAAGTACAGTCCATTTACCATTTACCATCTTTACTTAACATTAAATAATCAACAGTGCTGGCTAGCTAACCAGCTAACGTTACCCCTGAGTTTAAAGCCTTTTCCTTAACATTTCATTGTTCAATATTAATGTAATATTAATGTAATTCCTGTCAGAAAGACTAATTAGACCGTGTTCAACATCATGATAATAGCCAAAAGTTAAGCTGCCTGCTACAAGGAAGTGGTTTTCTCTCATTTTTTGTTCGAGTAACTTCAGTTCATCACTTGGCGTAAAATGAAACAGCCTGTGCTGTTAACTGAGTCCTGATCTTAATTGATATCAAAGACTATATTTAAGGACTTTAGCCTTTAGCAGTGCCAGAGGATCGATAATTATAATATGTTTATATATTAAATATATACATATATTGTATTGCTGCATCCTTCACTGTCAGACTGTCAGATATCACTTCCTGTTTATTGATTATTTGTTTGAATGTAGTTTGCTGTAACTTATTGACCACATGCTCCTACAATATAAAACAATGAGATCCTATCTCACCTTGACTATTGTAGGTCAGTGCAGCTGGATTGGCCTTCTGACAAAATGAAAAGGAAGGGCAAAAGAGACTTTATCACCAAATTTAGCAACAACAACAACAACAAATGCTGTGGACTGGTCAGGAGGAAGAGAAGGAGAGCAGAGTGAGAGGCAGGAGAGACAGAGGATGACAAACTCAGAGAAAATAGATCAGGAAATGAGAGGAGAAGAAGTTATATGGAGAACTGAGTGAGAAAGATGAGACAAAAGAACAATGAGAGAAGGACAGATACAGAAATTGATGGGGAGAGTTAAAGACTGAGAGACGTGTTTTTGTGACAGTGTCGTGTCAAATTCTTAGGGTCTCAGTTTGAAGAAGTTTAAAATATCCCAAAACCAAATCAGGAAAAAACTTCTCTTTGGTGTCAAAAAATCCTCAGGAGTCAGAGATCAGAGCAGCAAAAAGTGTTCTTTTATTGCCAGGCAAGAAAAGGAGAGCATATCACAACACACAATGTGTATCTGAGATGACTCTGGTCTGCTGTGGCTTCTGTCTTGTCTTTTATATTCTTGGGCCTGCAAAGGTCACGCCTATGGTCAACCCTTTTCTTTTAGGTCAACCCCTTTGTTCTAGCCAATTACACTATTAGAAATTATTTTAATGTCTGGTTGTTAGGTCAATTTTTCTGATACAGGTTTCAGCAGACCAGGTTATGCCCAGACATGTCTGAACAAAGTTCAGACATGTCCTCTTTCTTTTAAGATTATTTCTTGTTAATTTTACACCAATATCTTCACAATTCCCTTTGGCCTTATTTTTTTTAAAGTTATTACTGCCTATTTTACACCCTTATTTCTAAACCTTCTCCTAAGGATATTTTTAAAAAATATTAAAGTTTAATACACACACACTTCAAATTTCAACAAGTGCACTGAGTGAGATTGTCAACTTCATAATAAGTGTCTTCACACTAAATCAAAACATCTTGTGAGGTATACATGAAACATAATTAATCCAGTGTTATAACATTGTTTTAACCTTATTTAAGGCTTCATCATACAGTATCACATTAAAATCATTCTGCAATGCAATTTTTGTTCTTCTTTTGCACACCACAAGTCTTTAGAAATTATACCACAACAGTTTCAGCTGGACCTCATGGTATGTTTTTTTTTTTTCTGTGTAGAATCACCAGAACAATAACACAGTCAGTAATGTAGTTATTGGCTATAGTGGAGCTAATTTAACAACTTTATATTCTGTTGGCAAACTAAAAAAATCATCATAATTTATTAACCAATCAGATGTTTTGAACGTAAAGTCTTAATCTGCAAAGTAACTTTTGTCTACAGCTTTCAGATAAATGTAGTAGAGTATAATTAGCAGAGAAACTGTACTGAGGTTAATGTACTTTGTTACACTCCACCACTGACACCATCTTTACAAAGATGATCCCAGGAAATGCAAAGTGAATTTTAACAAGACACAGTAAGGCTTTGTGTTGCAGCCACAAACTTTAATTCCCATCTATCAACATGTAATGTGAAAAGTCAATTCCCAGTGTGTAGCTTATACATGGCTTCTACATTCACAAATCATACATATTGCTGTTTGTCTGTGCTTTACACATGGTCTACTGAAAAGCATCCTAAGAAATGATGTTTTTCCTGACTTAGACACACAGATGTGTTGAGAATGAGGCTCGGGCATTGCAAGAGGAGAATGCAGTCCATACTTGCTGTCTGCTATACTTGCACTGTATGATGGAGAATTTCTCAATTCGTGTGTCATTTCCAGTATTTTCAATTTGCAGAATAACCCAATCTAACTAAATTCTAGTAGTCTTTATACACAAACACAAATCATCTAATTTTCTCTCTTGTAAATTCCAAAACTGACATTTCTCAAATACGTCCTAAAAGAAAACATCTTAGTGAAAACCAAAGCTGTTTACAGAATTTTCTTATCTGATCATATTCTCCAAACAAATTAAACACAAAGAAATTCATAACACGTTAACAAAAGGTTCATCTTACAAATATCACTACTTTACTTGACATTTTCAACTTCTCATCCGTGAATCCATGTGTGATTACATGAGATGAATTCAGTGACTGAACAGGTTGATTCTTTGAAGTGTGTGTTCACACATTAGGCACAGTGAATTAAACTCATTCACTGTGCCTAATGCACCAGTGGAGCCACTGAACCCCCAACTGATCCAGTGGGATGCTCTAATAAACTTGCTGATCCATGATGCATTATTGAATTTGATACAGATGTTCTCATTTTTGCCCAAATTAGGAGTACAGCATTTTGCATTAAGAGTTTGGCTCACAGAAACTCAAAATAGAGCCAAAGTGGTCAAAAAATACTATAAAAGCAAGTACAGCTGTTTTTAAAATAATACCTAAAATACATACCTTGTTACAACTATGATTTTGTGGTTAGATTTTTAGTGTTTTGTTTTCTGAAATCATTTTAAATTCTATCCATCACCACTTAATCTTTAATAAGTGACTATTTCAGTGTCTATTGCTTGTTTTATACCTGGTATCTGTGGCTGCGTCAGGCCGAACAAAGGAAAAGAAAAGACAAGAGGGATGTTGGGTGCACAGGTGCTGACAATGCACAGCATCAGGAGAGCGGAGAGATGTTATGTCTGTTCCTGGGAAATTAATGTTCTCCAAAAGGTCCGGTCTACATTCTGAAGAAATACGGACACATGTTCCCATCTTCTCAGTTTTGAAGCTACTCAAGATCCTTCAAACACAGCTGCAACCAAAGAGAAGTTTCTGCACCTATTGCAACTCACTCATTTATACTTCTGCTCGATATGCATGACTAGTTGTTGACACCTTTAGCAACTGTGTGGCAGAAACCACTGTAAAGCTGAATAACACAAACACACAAGCTACTGTAGGTCAGCAAGTGGCAATATTTATTAAAGGAGCATACAGGAGAGCAGAGCATAGCTGAAAATTCAGCAAACTTCATGACCATCTTAAGGTAAGGTAAAGAAGCAAAAGACCAGTGCTTCTGTCAGTTGATGTCTGCCAACCAGCACAGATACGTAACTAACACCAATAACCAGCTTTATTTTAAAGCAGTTTGTTCAATGGATGTGATTTACATTTAACCCACAGCTCAACTTAAATTGTGCAAAACAAGCCAACAATAATCTTTCCCCTAAAATACACTTTGTGCTTCTTGCTTGAACAAAATTAGTTAATAAAACTACGCATTCCTTTTTTCATTTGTACGCGTTGCTAGTGGAGAGCTCCAGGTCCAAAAAGTAGTAAAAGTCCAAAAGTTATACAATACCTCTGCTGTCAAAACCATACAGGTAAGACGTTTTCACCTCAACCAAAACTGTGTAAAGAATTGGCATCCAATGTTAAAATTTGCTGTGAGAGCTGAGATCAATTTTGATGCCTATGAATAACCTAGAATATCTAGATATCTGTGAATATCTGTGAACATCTTAGTGTAGAAGTCAACAGATATATTTTATTTTTAATTGATTCCCCTGTACAGACAAAATGTCTGTCAACAGTATTCCTTGTAAAAGTGGGCAAATCTTTCATGCAAATCTGTGTGTGTGTGTGTGTGTGTGTGTGTGTGTGTGTGTGTGTGTGTGTGTGCGCGTATGCGTATATGATAATAGTCAAATGAACGTTGCTCTGTTGAGATCGACTTTTGAATTTACTGGGACTCTTCTAAGTAAGTTGAACTGTGTCTGAATGAGAAACTGTTGAACTAAAGTCACAACCGTGATAAGCTACATGTGAAATTGTAAAGGCTGGATCTTCTACAAAATGTAGTTAGCCAATTGTAACGTTGTATGTAAATAATATAGGTTTCATGCACATTGTAGAAAGAGTGTGTTTGTGCACCGAACGTAGCTGTATACACTGTGCAGTGCAATGCACTCATAACTCTGTTTGTTTTTTCTTGTAGTTGCTCCGCGGCGCCACACAGTCGCCATTTTGAGGCTTCAGGAGAAGTTCTTTCTTGTTCCCTTTGGTAAGAAACAACTCTTATCAATGTTTTTGGTTTGTTTGTAGTTATTTGTGTACACTGTTAAAATAATTCATGAACATGTGTGATGCATCAACCAAGGATAAGGAGGTTGGGTGTAGATTTTTGAATATTAATGTGACTGTGTTGTACAGGTCAGGTTTTGATGTATGATTCAACACTGATCCACTCCAAAGATGGCGAGCCACCGTACCAGGATCCACTGTGATGATGACTGATTTCAAGAGAATTTGAAATTCTTTGGATGGACTGTGAACTTTGCTGATTCTGCTTGAGTGGTAGGACAGACTTGCACTTCACTGCTCCTCTGCATGTCCCGCAAGGAGAATAAGAGATTTTAACACTGAAATCTCACAATTTTATGGTGCGGGTTGATACCATAGAGACTGAGTCAAAGCCCCTGGGGGTATAATTTTGTTTTTTTATCTCAGTATTTTGGGCCTGTTTTTTTTTTTTGATGTGATTTTTTTTTCATTTTTTATCGTGGGTGTAAGTGTTTGGTAGCAAAGTTGGAAGTGACAGGTTGTGCTGCACTTGCAATATATTTTTCAATATTTGTCATCAAGCTAAACCTACTGAGTTGGTCACATTAATCATCCATCCTGCTCCAGCAGTCAAACTTTGGCATTTGGTCCAGTAACCAACTGTATACTGAAATTTGTATTCTACCTATTAAATTGGGTGTTACATTAAGGTAAGGGGAGGGTCAGGGTTAGAGTAAGTCTCCATGTGGACAATGGAACATCAGTGATCATAGACAGGGTAGTGGGCTGTAAGATGCATAATTCTTTCATTCTATTAAGGATGAGTGACATTGACGTTAACCTGCATACTTGTGTATTTTTCTTTGTATTGACGGTTGTTTTTATTCATTGTTGCATTTTTTTAGTATTTATTATTATTGACTCTTGTCTATAAACCAAATTGCCCCTTTGAGACATTAAAGCTCTGTTCTACCCTGCCTGAGTGCAAGGCATTACCCCCACATTGCTCAACTGCCCAGGTGTTTACAGTTTAAAAGTCTGCACAGACAGAGCACAAAGCGAATTGTACTGCATACTGTATCAATGGAAAGGTGAAAGATATTTTTATGTTTGATGTTCGGTGATTGGGTGAAGTTAATCCGGAAAACTGGAAGTTTTGCATGTATTGGGAGGACGCAATAATTGAGAAAGGTATTGACAAAAAAACAAGTCATAACAGCTGATTAATTACATTTAAAGCACTTCATGGGTTAACTGAATTGCTGCTCCCCTACTAAACAGAGTGCAGCCTCAGATCTTCAGTCAGGGACCTTCTGGCTGTTTCTAACCAACTCAAGACTAAAGCAGACCGAGCCTTTGCTGTCAGAGACCCCTCCAAGCTTTGAAACTCCCTGCCCGAAGATCTGAGTCTCATCTAGTGTCTCTGAATATCGAGCATAAAACTATTTATGGCTCAGTAGGCAGACCAATGGATCGTGACTGCGTGTAAAGAGAGACAAATTCTTCCGAGGTGAACTTGGGTGATGGATGGCTACATTGGCTGTTTTTTTGTGAATAAACACAGCCAAGGCAAATATTGGTTTGCGTTTTATCTCAACACACTCATTTGTACTGGGGGCAAGGCTTTTTTTTTCATGCGTTAATTAGAGAGATGACATGCTAGTCAACCAGCATAGATACATGTAGGTGCCACATTGGGCATTGCTACTCAGTGTATCAATGCGTCAACACGGCCACCGTATCTGTCCAGTCTGGTTGCCCTTCTGAATGCATACAAGTATATTGTGAGAAGAGGTCTATCCGCTCTTACAGCTACCATAACTCACTCAGTTGTCAATCAACTTTCCAGCAGTTTGGGTTGACACAAAATACCAAACATTAATGTGTTATACAGAATACTTTGTTGATCAGAAATGATGGTTTTCATACCAAAATACTTCTGTTTAATGCAAAGTAACAGTAAGCTAATATTACAGCAATAAATTAAAGTTGAGCCTAATTTTAGAACTTAGTATATTCTGTTTTCATATTGTGTTGTTAAATGGCCACTATGACTTTGGAAATATAGAAGAGAGATTCATTCATTTTTTAAGAGTTGTATCTATTAAAAATGTCAAAAACACACACTACCAATGCTATTTATATAAATTATGCATACATTAAGTTATATCATCACATGGTGCAAACAGTTCCAGTGTAACAAACAAAAGCAGCAGGAAAGTGAAAATGAGTTGAGGGCTGCATGTTTGTGTCTGAGAGACATGATCAATACAAATTTAGATGTAATAAGTTTAGTCAACATGAAAGCAGAGTTTATTCTTTGAGGGAGATCATCAGATAGGTGCTTGGACACTGGCATCCTACAGCCCAGAATGCGGCATCTATGTGTATATACAGTATGTGTATATACAGTATGTGTATATACTGTATTTATAGTCAACCAGCATAACTAGAGAGCCTCAGGCTACTACTGTATGGCTACTTTGTTTTTCAACTTGAAAGGATATCTAAGCCACAACCTGTACAACTTGGTGTAGACACATTTTTTCAGAGAACAGCAAGGCATTAAAGGGACACTCTACTGATTTTGCACATCAAGGTCAGTTTACTAGTCATGGGGAGCAGAGAGCCTATTACAAACTGAGGTAAAAGAGGTGCACAATTACAAGGTAGAAAGAGGTAAACAAAAGGATATTGGTTGCAGTATGGGAAATGCAGTTTCCAGCGTTTTTGCAGCTTGAGACGAACAGTGGAAATATCTCCTCTGCTGCTTCTATTTTGACTTTTTAAAAAAAAATCTTTCTGGCAGGCAAGACAATCAACGTGATCTCATGGGATGGTGTAAAAATAGCACGCCACTTTTAACTTTTCGTGTGTCATGTCTACGCATTTTAAGCTTTTCGCGTGTCATTTAACACTGTTGGTTATGTTTAGGCACAAAAACCGCTTGTTTAGGGTTAGGTTAGGGTAACAGGGTAAACTACAGGCTCTTGCATGCAAAGATAGTCTTCCTGACTTAACTTTCGTTATAACTCCATTAACGTGATGGTTAAAATGTCCGGTAACAATGTCCCGAGTCACAGTAAAAGATATCCTGTTAGTGTCGGTTAGTGGTCTCAAACAGCCAACGACCCAACCGGCCTCCTCCTAATAAGGCAAAATTACTGTATAAAAAATAAAAGAAAGTCACACTGTATTGACATCATCTGAAATGCATCAGTTCGGCTGTCACTCAAACATAACGGCGTGAAATGACACGTGAAAAGCTTAAAATGCATAGTGATAACATGCAAAATGACTTAAGACATTGGCGTGCTATTCATATGCCATATGGTGAGAACAGGCAGAGGACAGTTTATTATATATAATTATTAAAGTAAGAAACAACTGGAAGTAGACAATTGCATAAGAAATACTGTAAACATCAAGAAAGAAGTGCAACAATCGACAAAGTGCTAAAAAGATTAAGGGACTCAAGTGTTGAGGTGTTGACAGAAGAGCTGCAGACTGTATGGAGCTGGGTAGCTCATTTCACTCATTGTGGAACCACAAACAAAATCTGGATCATGATTTTATGCCAGCCACTGACAGTATTACCATTCATTTGCTGACCAGAGCGGACAGGAGGGGACATACGGCCTGATGAGGGACTAAAAATTGCCAAACTAAGTGTTGTAATATTAGTTCCTCCTCTCTTAGTGTTTGCCAGCTTCACCTTGTGTCTCTATAACCCAAAAACACTTTGGTTACTGGAGTCTGTCTCAACTGTTGTCAAAGAGGATTCATATCCTGTACACACATTCTGATTACACAAAGGTTAAAATACATTAAGATACATTCCATGTGATCAGGAACCATATGTTAACACAATATTACCTCTACTAGATGACTGATTGATTCATTTCTTCAGCCTTTATTTGTAAAGGGTAGTTTTTATGAACACATACAGTTTGCTTTGTAACTGCAATCCTGTCTCCAGGAAATCATTTAGTACTAAATCATTTTTCCCAATGACACTGCATTAAACATTTAGATAGATAGGGATAGTCACAACAATGCCCTGTAAATGTAAAGCAACATAGTGTATGTGTGAAGCATAAATCAAGGGTCTAAGGATAGAAGTGTTGTATGTTGTACATAACTTGTATAACATAAATAAAATGGATTTGATTTGACTTGGCAGGTTTCACCTTGACTAAAGGAGAGGCCATAGAGGTAGAGCAGACCCACTAAGAATTAAATATGTTCCCATATTCTCAGTTTTCAATTCAGTACAAATTCTTCAAGCACTGCTGTCCAAAAGGTGGTTCTGCAACTGAAGGAGTTGGTCAAATAACTGTTTACATTTG
The DNA here is from genome assembly GCA_038419695.1 of Scomberomorus guttatus. Lineage (NCBI taxonomy): Eukaryota > Metazoa > Chordata > Actinopteri > Scombriformes > Scombridae > Scomberomorus > Scomberomorus guttatus. The sequence goes on from CM076461.1 coordinate 23,685,572, forward strand.
TACATCTGATCTATTTGCATGACTGATATTTGACTCAGTGATTGGTTGGCAGTGACCACAACTGATTTGACGTGTAATAGATCAGCTAGTGCAACTTTTGTTTGAATGAGCATGCAGCAGAGCAGAGCACCCATGAAAATCCAGCAAAAGTCACATCTGTTTGCAGATGAAAAACTGAGAAAACTATCACCATCCAGGACACCTCCGCATTTTTATTTACCAACATCTTTCTATGAATGCATTTTGTTCAAACAGGTGTGATTATAACATTCCTGCCTCATCAGTGTCATTTTGATTTTGAGGAATACTAATAGACTTATCTCACAGAGTTTTTGCAAACAGTACTGTGCTGCATTTGCTCAGACATGAGTAAAGGAAGAATGCTGACCAGAGACTTAGATTAGTCTGCAGGAAGAAATTCATTTGAGGAAAGAGATAATTCTGGCCAAATACAAGATTATAGCAGATGCAATGGTATATGTCCCTTCCCTTGGTATTGACTGTTGTCTGTGTTCTAAACTCCAAGCATGCCTCCAAGCAAGGGCATAAAGACCTGGATGACGTGGATTTTCTGCTACTTAACTCAGACAAAACTGAAGTTATCGTGCTTGGCCCTAAACACTTTAGAAACACATTATCTAATGATATAGCTACAGTGTAGAGTAGTCTTTATGCCCTTAAGGCATGCTTGGAGTTTAGTTAACTGATTGGATTCATCTGGATTCATTGATAATATAATTGAGACCATGACGGACAATGAATGATAGTCCCCATCCCTGAAGTATTTTTTATTAGTTTCCGTTTCTAAATGAACTCAAACCAACACCAAACTCAGTGCATCATTATCACAAGAAGAGAACCTGAGCAATGTCTTCTGTAACAATCCACTCCTGCTGGTGCACAGCACCATTTCCAGACTTACAGCATGTTTTGCATGACAGAACCAGCAGCTTTAATATTTGGGGTTTCACTTCAGCACAAATTGCATAAAAATTAGTAACAATGGTCTGTTGAAAGTATTTTTGCTGTAAGGAAGGTAATAGTTTTTGTATTTCAAATGTTTGACAAAGTGATTTTCATACAGTACCTTGTTATATCTAATCTAGGTGTGGTTAAGTAATATAAATTGTTTTCCTTTTTACCTCACAGAAGCCAACAAAGATTTATTGCACCTAATTGCAGAAGCAGAACTACATTTGAAACATGTGAACACAAGGTTTCATTTGTTCAAGAAATCATGTACCAATTGTGGAAGAGCTATAACCTAAAAACACAGAAAGACATTTAACATTATTCTGACTGGAACTCTATCGAGAGCCCACACACGTCTACGTTTATCATAAACCTAAAACACAGGACCTTAATTGTAAAGAATGGATTGAACTGTGGTAAATCTGCTCTAACAGCTGTTTATTGTTTGAAAATACAATTAATAATAATTCTTAATGATTAGAAATATTGAATTGAACTGAACTAAATATATTAATAAATAAAACTGTTAATTAAATTATTAAATTATGTGTAAAAAGAACTGTTTTAGTCTTTAACTTTTTTAATTAACATTTATTTATTCATGAATAAAAGCACTGTACCACCGCCATTTTCAGCGGCTGCGGTTGGACATCAAGGCGGAATAAAGAAATGTTGAATGAATCTACCACAACGACGTGAGATGGTTCAGCCAGCACTTTTTCTCTTTTAAGATTAAGATTAACTTTATTATTATCCCAGAGAGAAATTGGTCTGCAGTGTTACACAAAAACTTAACATACACAATAAAAGAAACATACAGACTAAGAAGAATAAAGCAATCTGAAAGATCTACTACACAGAACTACTACACAGCACCGTCCAGCAGTGCTTATGGAGTACAGAGATTCAGTGTGGGAGAAGACACAATGCATCCCAGAGATATCATACTTTCCACTGTGCAGCACCGACTATAGCACTGCTATCAGGAGTTTTTATGTGCAAGACATACATCCCCTTCAGCTGCGTGTGTGTTATAGAGTGCTATGACTGATGGGATAAAGGAAATCCTCACTCTGTTACTTTTGCAGCTGGGGGCCCGAAGCCGTCGGCCTGATGGAAGGGGCTGAAGCTCACTAAAAAGGAGGTGTTGTGGGTGAAGTAGCAGGATGTCAATCTTTGAAAGGGAACAGATTTTGTAGATGTCGCTACGGCTGTCTTGCTTAATGCCTTTTGTTTTTCCGGCAATGCTCACAATTTTGCTGAGCAAGTTTTTCTGGGCTGCAATAGCATCACCATGCCAACAGAGGATGCTGAATGTCATAATACCCTCAATGTTGGTTGTGCTGGTGATTAATTATTTCTAAAATCAATGTACATTTCGTTTGTTTTATTAGTGTTGAGGATTAGATTAGAGTCTTTGCACCATTGTACAAACTCCTCCAGGACCGTGTCCTGTCTCTTTGTCAGTTAAAAGGCAAAGTAAAGCTGTAGCATCAGCGTACTTGATCAAAAATCTGTTGGACTGCTGACTTATACAGTTGTTGGTGTATAAAATAAATAAGAGTGGAGACAGACAAAATGCATTTTTAATTCAAGTCTCATTAAAAGTAGGTTGCAGATACAAAAATTAAGTCATAAAATACCTGCTTGTGAAGTAATAAAACTCTGGATCTCAGTTTGAAGAAGTTTTAGATATCCCAAAAATCAGCTCAGGAAAAACTTCTCTTTGGTGTCCAAAAAATCATCAGGGGTCATAGCTCAGAGCAGCAAAATGTTCTTTAATGCCAGTCAAATAAAGGAGAGCAGTTTTGAAGTGTTCGCAAGGTTCACCAAAAACACTCTGAGTTGGTAAGGGCCTGTGCTCCTTTATTTATACTGTTGGGCCTTCACAGGTTACGCCTCTTGACTTTAATTAATTAATATTTCAGCATATTTCTGCTTAATGCTCATCATGCATCATAATCATCATTTTGCTTTGCATTTGTTCCCTTCAGCACATCACAGGTCTTAGAAATTATACCACACTTGTCTGTCAAAGTGTCCCTCCTTTGAAATAATTCTAGGTGAAATACAGTATAGTATAACATGACCCAGCTGTAAAGACTAAGACGTATGACGAACAGCAGGAATTTCATACATGCTAATGTAATAATTAGCCCTGAATGAGAGGGGGTCACTGCCAGAAATTCATGCACGCATATGTTTGGGGATGGAGGGTGGGCAGGGGGTGTTCTTAAAAAAATAATTTGAGAGGATGTGAAACTCTGTATTTGCTTTCTTGCCAAGAGTTACTTAAGGAGACAGAATACCACTTTTTGTGTGTGTGGCTGGAGCCAGGGTGGTTAGCCTAGCTTAATCAGTACATAGCAGGGGGAACAGAAAGGCTGGCTTTGTCCAAATAAAATATGCCTATCAGCACCTCTAAAGCTAATCACTTAACACATATCTTACTTGTAACAACACAGGGAGCTAGTGCTGTAATTATTTTTTGCCGAATAACTGACTAGTGTCCCTGCATCCAGTTGGCTAAGCTAACTAAGCTAATCATCCAGGCTCCAGGTTCCTTGAGCCAGTGCTGTCTTGTTGGTCTGGGACACACACACAGGTCATTTCTCATTACCTGCAAGTGCTAATTTTGTGTAACCTGAGTTAGTGTAATTACAGCTACTAACTTTTACTAACCATTTCTCACTGGGATTTCATGTGTCATGTTAGTTAGAGTCAACAGATGTCTATCAATGCCTGTGGTGTCTAGTAAACATTTTTTGGAAATAAGAGGACAAGTGCTACACACAAATGTGCTGCTAAAAAGTGATTATTTATTTGTACGTGCTAAAAAGACTAAATAATAAAATATAAAATACTAATAAGGATGAAAAGGAGATTGAAGATTAAAATATTATATATATATAATTGGGCAGACCAGCATTTGATCTCCCTAGTAACTGGAGCTTAAAGTTAAAATTAAAAAAGTTAAAAATGGTTATAAAGTTAAAAATTGTACCACTCATACAACAGTGTATACAGAACCTTTAAGCTAGCATTAACATTTGTGAAGCAATTTAGAAATGTTTTACAGCTGGATTTTGGCTTTATTTCACCAGGATAATATGCTGGGTGGTCACAGAGCGCAGTACCATGTTTTTAACAGACCAGAACAAAAACATCTGAAGCAGACACCTGTGTGGGCCCTGTCCTTGGTCCTATGAATCAATTCAGGTGTCGTGACAGAAAGTTATTGATCGTCCCCCAGAAACTGATTGCCGTCCATGGGAGCGTTCACAGCCTGTTTAAGCTGTTATCTGGATCAAACTGTTATAAAGTGCAAAATATAGATACAACTTTATCCTTGTGGTAATAGTGAAGTTATGTCTTTATGAAACTTTAACATTTGTTGCAACTGAATAATCGCCAAAGGAAGTCTCTGCAGTTTAGATGGTAATCAGGCTTTACTCAGTGGTTGGCTGGATGCGTATCCCATACAGGATATATTTACATGATTATAGGCAATATTTGCCTGTGACGAATGCCGATTTCTTTCAGTGAGCTGTGGTGATTTACTCAATTATGAATATAGCAATTTGGATGTACACATATTCAGTTACCCAGCCAGTTTCAGAAGCAAAATATTTATGTTTAAAGTACATTTATTTTGGCTGTAATGGAAAATATGGATGATAAATAAAATATTAAATTGTATATAGTGTCCTTGTCTCATTTTTTTAAAAGTTACCTATGTTCATATGTATTTGGTATGCCTACTGTCATTGTTTATATTTGGATACAAGACTCGGATTAACATGACTTGATGGATGTAAGTTACATATGAAATAAAGAAATTGATCCCCTTTGCAATCATTCTAATGAGTAAGCATATTTTTCCTGCTTTATGTTCCAGATAAACCAGAAAAACCTCTAAAGGGCCAATACAACCAGTATCAGGCAGTTTTCTCCTTGCCACAAAGTGATTGCAGCCTATAACTAGTCACTTTTTTCTGCCTCAAATTAACTTTCACTCAACTGGGTTATATTTTAAAGGCTGATGTGTGTGTATTTGTGCACATGTGCACATATGAACAAGAAAAGAGAGATAGAGAGCAAGTGTACTTACACAAGTGTTTATTTTAGCCATCTGACAAAAAATGTCCCTACCAAAGATCAAACCAAATCTACACCGTTGTTTGAGCGTCACTGTGCAGAATGATGTCTGTGCAGAGTTTGACACTAGAAGGCTGTTTTCACATTGATCTGCTGAGAGTGGAAAGTTTCTCTGCGCTCACCTTAAATCTCAGTTTAAGGTATGAACCTAACATTATGAGCAGGGTTTGTGACATCGCAAGTAGTGATGTGGACACTTGGAGCCTCCAGTGAACATACACTGAAAATGGACTTCTCTGTTGGACATCTTGTGTACAACTTGTGTAACTCTGTGGTCTGTTGCCAGACCATGGAGCCCTAACTATGAGCTTTATCAAAAAGGAATATTTTAAGCCTACTCTTAAACGTAGAGAGGCTGTCTGCCCCCCAGACCAAATCTGGAAGATGGTTGAACAGGAGAGGAGCCTGACAGCTGAAGTCTGTCTCCTATTCTACTTTTGGAGACTTTAGGAACCACAAGTAAGTAAGTCTGCCTTCTGGGAGCTCAGTGTTCTAGTGGGGTAATAGGGTACTATGAGCTCTTTAAGATACGATGGTGTCTGACCATTAAGAGCTTTGTAGGTGATGAAAAGGACTTTAAATTCAATTCTGGATTTTACAGGACGCTACAACAGCTGTTTATTGTTTGAAAATACAATTAATAATTCTTAATGATCAATCATCTCTGCTTGCTGTACAATAATACTGAGCTATCCTGCAATACAAGAACAATATACTGCTTCTTATTGACAAGGTTTCTACCAGCATCATCAACTGATGAGGATGCTAACCTATGGCTGGAAATGGAGCTTTAATTTTCATTGTTTATGTATACAACATATCAAATGCATGTACCCATCAAATGTATACTCATTATCCTTGTCCTGTACAGGTTACTCGGGTTAAAAATAAAAATATATTTAAAAGTCCAATATGTGAAGCTAACATCACATAATTAGCTAGCCACAGCTACCAAAATCTGTTAGTGATTTTCACCGGCTACAGATAAGACGCCAGCTTTTGTCTGTCTGTATGAAACCAAAGACCAATGGTTTAGTAATTCACTAAAATGTTGGAGTGGTAAATCTGACACTGGCATCATTAAACTGCATAATATTTGCATATGTACAGAGCCCCAAAATTGACAAAAGGTAGTAAAAGGTTTTCAGACAAAGTTAGAAATATTGAATTGAACTGAACTAAATACATTAATAAATACCACTGTTAATTAAATTATTAAATGATGTGTAAAAAGAACTGTTTTAGTCTTTAACTTTTTAAAGTAACATTTATTTATTCATGAATAAAAGCACTGTACCACCGCCATTTTCAGCGGCTGCAGTTCGACATCAAGGCGGAATAAAGAAATGTTGAATGAATCTACCACAACGACATGAGATGGTTCAGCCAGCACTTTTTCTCTTTTAAAATTAACTTTATTATTATCCCAGAGAGAAATTGGTTTGCAGTGTTACACAAAAACTGAACATACAAAATAAAAGAAACATACACACTAAGAAGAATAAAGCAATCTGAAATAAAAACTACTACACAGCACCGTCCAGCAGTGCTTATGGAGTACAGAGATTCAGTGTGGGAGAAGACACAATGCATCCCAGAGATATGATACTTTCCACTGTGCAGCACTGACTATAGCACTGCTATCAGGAGTTTTTATGTGCAAGACATACATACCCGTTCCCCTTCAGCTGCGTGTGTGTTATAGAGTGCTATGACTGATGGGATAAAGGAAATCCTCACTCTGTTACTTTTGCAGCTGGGGGCCCGAAGCCGTCGGCCTGATGGAAGGGGCTGAAGCTCACTAAACAGGAGGTGTTGTGGGTGAAGTAGCAGGATGTCAATCTTTGAAAGGGAACAGATTTTGTACATGTCGCTACGGCTGTCTTGCTTAATGCCTTTTGTTTTTCCGGCAAAGCTCGCAATTTTGCTGAGCAAGTTTTTCTGGGCAGCAATAGCATCACCATGCCAACAGAGGATGCTGAATGTCATAATACCCTCAATGTTGGTTGTGCTGGTGATTAATTATTTCTAAAATCAATGTACATTTCTTTTGTTTTATTAGTGTTGAGGATTAGATTAGAGTCAAAGTAAAGCTGTAGCATCAGCGTACTTGATCAAAAATCTGTTGGACTGCTGACTTATACAGTTGTTGGTGTATAAAATAAATAAGAGTGGAGACAGACAAAATGCATTTTTAATTCAAGTCTCATTAAAAGTAGGTTGCAGGTACAAAAATTAAGTCATGTCATAAAAAAAAAAAACACTGTCAAATACCTGCTTGTGAAGTAATAAATCTCTGGATCTCAGTTTGAAGAAGTTTTAGATATCCCAAAAATCAGCTCAGGAAAAACTTCTCTTTGGTGTCCAAAAAATCATCAGGGGTCATAGCTCAGAGCAGCAAAATGTTCTTTAATGCCAGTCAAATAAAGGAGAGCAGTTTTGAAGTGTTCACAAGGTTCACCAAAAACACTCTGAGTTGGTAAGGGCCTGTGCTCCTTTATTTATACTGTTGGGCCTTCACAGGTTACGCCTCTTGACCAACCCCTTATACTGGCAAGTTACACTATTACAAATCTCTTACATCTGCTGTTACTGGGCGTGAGATCTCGGGCAGGCTTCGGGCAAGTCTGAACATGTCAGAATTTGTCCCTGTGCTCTTTTAAAAAAAAGGCTATTCTGGTTTATTTTTCACTATTATTTCCACAACTCCCTTTTGCCTTATTTTTTTAAAAGTTATTCTTGCCTGTTTTACACCCTTATTTCTTAACCCTCTCTTGAGGTTATTTTTAAAAAATAAACAAACACACAACAGCAGGAATTTCATACATGCTAATGTAATAATTAGCCCTGAACGAGAGGGTGTCACTGCCAGAAATTCATGCACGCATATGTTTGGGGGTGGAGGGTGGGCAGGGGGTGTTCTTAAAAAAATAATTTGAGAGGATGTGAAACTCTGTATTTGCTTTCTTGCCAAGAGTTACTTAAGGAGACAGAATACCACTTTTTGTGTGTGTGGCTGGAGCCAGGGTGGTTAGCCTAGCTTAATCAGTACATAGCAGGGGGAACAGAAAGGCTGGCTTTGTCCAAATAAAATATGCCTATCAGCACCTCTAAAGCTAATCACTTAACACATATCTTACTTGTAACAACACGGGGAGCTAGTGCTGTAATTATTTTTTGCCGAATAACTGACTAGTGTCCCTGCATCCAGTTGACTAAGCTAACTAAGCTAATCATCCAGGCTCCAGGTTCCTTGAGCCAGTGCTGTCTTGTTGGTCTGGGACACACACACAGGTCATTTCTCATTACCTGCAAGTGCTAATTTTGTGTAACCTGAGTTAGTGTAATTACAGCTACTAACTTTTACTAACCATTTCTCACTGGGATTTCATGTGTCATGTTAGTTAGAGTCAACAGATGTCTATCAATGCCTGTGGTGTCTAGTAAACATTTTTTGGAAATAAGAGGACAAGTGCTACACACAAATGTGCTGCTAAAAAGTGATTATAATATTTGTACGTGCTAAAAAGACTAAATAATAAAATATAAAATAGTAATAAGGATGAAAAGGAGATTGGAGATAAAAACATTATATATATAGCACTATAGCACTATATAGCAATTTAGAAATGTTTTACAGCTGGATTTTGGCTTTATTTCACCAGGATAATATGCAGGGTGGTCACAGAGCGCAGTACCATGTTTTTAACAGACCAGAACAAAAACATCTGAAGCAGACACCTGAAAGTGCCAGTGAGAGCCCTAAAATATGAAAGTGCCAGTGAGAGCCCTAAAATATGAAAGTGCCAGTGAGAGCCCTAGCTCTGACTTCAGCACTGACATATTGACAGCTGGTCAGCGAGCCAGCAGCACTCCACTCCATCCTCCGTCTGTTACAGAGGCAGCTCCGCCTGAAAGTAATTCAGGCCCCTCTCCCCCACACCTGAGTTTTCTGCCCCTACAATGAGTGAGCCACAGAGTGAAATGCCTTTCGAGGTAGTTAGAAGGAGGAAGCGACGACTTCAGATTCCCTCTCATAAAAATGAGAAACGCTTTGATGATAAATCTTCACCTTAGAGCTGACATCCTCTCCTCTCCACCATGAGCTTCCTTAAAGTTGCCACCTGGAATACTCGTGGTATTCAGACAAGTGCTTTTAGAAAAGAAAAGATGAAATATTTATGTGATATGGTCTTTGACATTTTGTGTACTCAAGAACTGAGACTGAATACCAACAAAGATGTCGACGATGTAAATAATTTGTGGTCAAAAGGGAAATGCGTCATTTCAATAGGTGAGAATAAGGCTGAGGATGGTGTCGGTATATTCTTTAAAAATCATGAAGTAAATATAATCAGGAGAAGAGATATAATACCAGGTAGATTACTTATGGTTGATTGTTTTTATCTAAGTAAAAAATATCGTATTATTAATGTTTATACAGCTCCAGAAACTACGAAGAAATGTCAATTATTTAAAAGACTTAGAGAACTATTGTTGGTAGGTTATAGTATTATTTTATGTGGAGATTTTAATACAGTTACTGAAGAAAATGACCGAGTCACCAGCACAGTGTTTAAACTGCGTCCAGAGGGTAAACTCTTAAAATAAATCTGTCAACAAGCAAAGTTAACTGATGTGTTTAGAGCCGTTAACCCCTCTGAACTGATTTTACCAGGTTTGACTCTAAAACTAAAACATGAGTCGATCGCATATATGCGTCATATAACTTCAAATTAATTTAATATGGGACAGTTTTAATGATTTTTCTGATCATCTTTTGATAAAAACTTCTCTGTCATCTGGAACCTCAGTGAACAGAGGTTTCTGGAAATTAAATACACAGAGTTTAAAAGATAAAGACTTGATAACTGACTTAAAACAGGAAATACATAAAGTAACTCAATTAAATATTTTTGCCAAATCTCATATCAAACTATGGGAAATACTGAAATATAGAATAAAAGATTTCTTCAAATGTAAATGTAAGGAATTAAATAAAGTTACAAACAAATACAAAATATGATGCTTTAATAAATCAGTATATTAGTCTGAAGCAGAAGAAACAAAGATCAACTCCGGGGAACTCCTTTTATGAGGATGTTCTTTGTTTATTATATAAAAAAGGGGATGAGTCTGATGTAGATAATTATAGACATCTTAATATTAGGAATACTGATTATAAAATATTTGCCAAGATAATTATGAACAGAATCAATGATATACTAGATGAAATCATAGAAAAAGAACAAACGTGTGCAATTAAAGGTCGGTTTATGTGGGATAATCTCTGTACTTTAAGAGAAATCTTACATAAACCTGAAGATGAAAAAGGTTTTTATATTGTTGGACTAGATCAAAAAAAAGCTTTTGATTATATTTCCAGAGATTATCTCTGGTCTGTGATGAAGGCATCCGGCTTTCCTGATGCCTTTATTCACATGGTAAGATGTCTATACTTTAAATCAAGTGTCCGTGTCAATGTAAATGGTGTTTTAACTGAGCCTTTTGAGGTAGAAAGAGGTGTGAAGCAAGCCTGCCCACTGAGTGCTGCTCTTTATGTTTTAGCAGTCAGCCCTTTAATTAATCAAATAAATAAAAATAGTAGTTTTATGGGAACTTATGTAGGAAACACGCACAAGGTCACAGCTATAGCATATGCTGACGATATTACAGTCATCATAAAAAATCAAGCAGAAATGAATGTCTTAACTAATCTTTTAGCTTTATACAAAAGTGCTTCTGGAGCCAAATTAAACCATAACAAATGAGAAGGAGTTTGGATCAGAGCTGATGGTGACAAACAAAGCATTAATATACAAGTCAAACAAGAAATTAAAAACTTGGTCTAACCGTCTGTAACAGTGGATGTAGTGAAAGAAACTGGGAGAAAAAACTGTGTGAAATTAAAGAAGAGGTAAAGAAATGGGAAAACAAATACACTAATTATAAATCAAGAGTAAATATTGTCAAAATCTCAAATGTAAGAACCTGTCAGAGAGCATTAGAGACATCCGGTGGCTGATGTCTGTAGGAAGACTTCCTCTTAGAGCTGTTGTGTCTTGGAGTTGTTATGTTGCCACAAAAAAAATGTCCTATGATTTTCTGCAATGATGATGAGACACAGCAGCATCTCTTAATGGACTGTTACAGAGCTCAGGAAGTCTGGGATAAACTAAAAGCTGTCAGTGTACACTTTAATTTATGTTATAAATCTGTTGTGTATTGTATTGTTGATGATAATTTGCCATCTAAACATACTGAACTGTTACAATTAATTATTTGTGTGGTGTGTTCAAAATTGTGGAAAACCAGATGTGCCATGATAATACAGCAGACAGTGATCTACAGTGACACTGTAGTCAAACAGATTCTTACTGACCTCTGGAGGAGAAGAACTATGGACAAATCTCAGCGCCTCCCCTGGAACATACTGGACTTATGAGCTAACAGCACTTTAAACAAGGTTACTGGACTCTATGCACTTTATAGATGTTTAAAAAATCACTTTAGCACTGTATGCACTTTATTGTTAATGTAAATTACTGTTCTTACTGTAAATTTTAATTATGTGAAATTCAATAAAGACCTTTTTAAAAAGATAAACAAATACTTGAGCAACTTTTGACCTTTTGAAAAAGTTCACTTTCATCCCTGATCCTTTTCTCTCCAGTAGTCCATACTGACATCATCCAAAAGAGCAGTTTTTAAAGTCTCTAAATAAAAGTGTTTTTGCATAACTGCTACAGCAGTTGATTGAATCCTGATCAAAGATGACTCCCAGATTCCTTACGGTGGTACTGAAGGCCAGGGTAATACCATCTAGAGTAGCTATATCATTAGATAATGTGTTTCTAAGGTGTTTAGGGCCAAAAATGATAACTTCAGTTTTGTCTGAGTTAAGTAGCAGAAAATCCAGGTCATCCAGGTCTTTATGCCCTTAAGGCATGCTTGGAGTTTAGCTAACTGATTGGATTCATCTGGATTCATTGATGAATATAATTGAGACCATGACGGACAATGAATGATAATCCCCATCCCTGAAGTATTTTTATTAGTTTCCGTTTCTAAATGAACTCAAACCAACACCAAACTCAGTGCATCATTATCACAAGAAGAGAACCTGAGCAATGTCTTCTGTAACAATCCACTCCTGCTGGTGCACAGCACCATTTCCAGACTTACAGCATGTTTTGCATGACAGAACCAGCAGCTTTAATATTTGGGGTTTCAGTTCAGCACAACTTGCATAAAAAATAGTAACAATGGTCTGTTGAAAGTATTTTTGCTGTTTTTGCTACATTTGAAACATGTGAACACAAGGTTTCATTTGTTCAAGAAATCATGTACCAATTGTGGAAGAGCTATAACCTAAAAACACAGAAAGACATTTAACATTATTCTGACTGGAACTCTATCGAGAGCCCACACACGTCTACGTTTATCATAAACCTAAAACACAGGACCTTAATTGTAAGGAATGGATTGAACTGTGGTAAATCTGCTCTAACAGCTGTTTATTGTTTGAAAATACAATTGATAATAATTCTTAATGATTAATCATCTCTGCTTGCTGTACAATAATACTGAGCTATCCTGCAATACAAGAACAATATACTGCTTCTTATTGACAAGGTTTCTCCCAGCATCATCAACTGATGAGGATGCTAACCTATGGCTGGAAATGGAGCTTTAATTTTCATCGTTTATGTATACAACATATCAAATGCATGTACCCATCAAATGTATACTCATTATCCTTGTCCTATACAGGTTACTCAGGTTAAAAATAAAAATATATTTAAAAGTCCAATACGTGAAGCTAACGTCACATAATTAGCTAGCCACAGCTACCAAAATCTGCTAGTGATTTTCACCGGCTACAGATAAGACGCCAGCTTTTGTCTGTCTGACTGTGTGAAACCAAAGACCAATGGTTTAGTAATTCACTAAAATGTTGGAGTGGTAAATCTGACACTGTCATCATTAAACTGCATAATATTTGCATATGTACAGAGCCCCAAAATTGACAAAAGGTAGTAAAAGGTTTTCAGACAAAGTTAGAAATATTGAATTGAACTGAACTAAATACATTAATAAATACCACTGTTAATTAAATTATTAAATTATGTGTAAAAAGAACTGTTTTAGTCTTTAACTTTTTTAAGTAACATTTATTTATTCATGAATAAAAGCACTGTACAAGTGCTACACACAAATGTGCTACTAAAAAGTGATTTGACGTGTGAGAGCGCAGTACCATGTTTTTAACAGACCAGAACAAAAACATCTGAAGCAGACACCTGTGTGGGCCCTGTCCTTGGTCCTATGAATCAATTCAGGTGTCGTGCCAGAAAGTTATTGATCGTCCCCCAGAAACTGATTGCCGTCCGTTCACAGCCTGTTTAAGCTGTTATCTGGATCAAACTGTTATAAAGTGCAAAATACAGACACAACTTTATCCTAAAAGTTACCTATGTTCATATGTATTTGGTATGACTACTATCGTTTATATTTGGATACAAGACTCAGATTAACATGACTTGATGGATGTAAGTTACATATGAAATAAAGAAATTGATCCCCTTTGCAATCATTCTAATGAGTAAGCATATTTTTCCTGCTTTATGTTCCAGATAAACCCGAAAAACCTCTAAAGGGCCAATACAACCAGTATCAGGCAGTTTTCTCTTTGCCACAAAGTGATTGCAGCCTATAACTAGTCACTTTTTTCTGCCTCAAATTAACTTTCACTCAACTGGGTTATATTTTAAAGGCTGATGTGTGTGTATTTGTGCACATGTGCACATATGAACAAGAAAAGAGAGATAGAGAGCAAGTGTACTTACACAAGTGTTTATTTTAGCAATCTGACAAAAAATGTCCCTACCAAAGATCAAACCAAATCTACACCGTTGTTTGAGCGTCACTGTGCAGAATGATGTCTGTGCAGAGTTTGACACTAGAAGGCTGTTTTCACATTGATCTGCTGAGAGTGGAAAGTTTCTCTGTGCTCACCTTAAATCTCAGTTTAAGGTATGAACCTAACATTATGAGCAGGGTTTGTGACATCGCAAGTAGTCATGTAGACACTTGGAGCCTCCAGTGGACATACACTGAGAATGGACTTTTCTGTTGGACATCTTGTGATGAAGAAATGAAAATATTTATATATTAATAGATTCTGTATTTTTCAATGAGGAATAAAGAGTAGATGTCAGAGTAGATTCTGCTTCGAAAGAGTAGATTCAAAGCAGATTAATTTGATGTCTTCAAACATGCCTGGAGGGGTTATTTAAGGTTTCAGCAGACAGAAGGCAACAAAGATTTCCTGCACTAAGCAGGAGAAGTAAAAAGAAGCCATATAACCCTGTTTATATCTCAATAACATTTCCAGGCAATTTGAAGTGAAGAATGCATACAGGTGATGCAAAATGTGTTAATGTATTGCCTTATAATGAGATATGGTCATAAATTTAACTTTGTTGGTCACTCAATATGTCAATATGGTTTATTTGTGCAGTTAATCATGCACAAAGAAATATGACCTAAACACACAGAAAGATGTTAAAGATGATGCTGACTAACACAGATCTAGATTTAGGCCACATTTTGATGACAGAGATGAGGGAGCACTATTTTGTCCAAACATTTTTTCAATAAAATGTACTTTTACACGTCATGATTGTCAAACTGAACATTTTTTTTAGTGATCAACAGTCCATTTTAGTGCCCATTACATCATTAGAATCATCCTGGGTTCCTTTATGACATCATTAGAATGTTCCTGGGTTCCTTTGAGACATCACGTCTATATCAGACTGTTGAGTGATAAAGTGAGAATCCAGATCCTGTCAGATGACCGTTGAACCTGTTGAGAGCCACTACTCACAGTTTTGATTACGTCTACAATTGCGTCCCAGTTATCGTTCTGATACTCTTGTTGGCGATTTCGTTCCAGTTATCTTTCTGTTACTCATGGCTAACCGAAAGACATCAAACACCTTCCTGCAACAGCAGAACAACTTCACTGATCACAATGTAAGTAACCAACTCTGTCAATCTCCTTCTGTTCATAGATACATGACATAATTGATTTTTCAGACATTCATGTCTACAACAAGGTTATATATCAGAATACAATAACAGATTAGGAAATTAGAAAGCTTTACACAGTACAATATTTTATTCAACCTTTGTGCATTATGTGCCAAAGTTTTAAGCATAAGTGTAGTTTCCTTAGATTACTGTGCCAAGTGACATAGTGTAGTGTGGTATGATGAAATGTAGTATGCAATGGTATAGTAATAAAGTATATCAAATTTAGAGTACCATTTAATATAATATAATATAATTCAACTGTGTAACTACTCCCAATGACTCAATGTATACTTTTTTTCACAGGCACCTGAGAGCCACAGGAGAGGATGTGGCTCCGACTGTCAGTCCATCACCCTGGCCAACCAAACAGCACAAATGTTTCGCAGGGCTGTGCTGATTAAAAGCTCAGAGAGGCTGTGCGCATTAGAGAAAGCCACCGGCGAAGCTGTGTTGAAGAGACTGAGAATCTCCAACCAGCATGACACCCTCCCCTCACCTCAGCCCCCAGCTGTACCGAGAAGGAGCCCTGGATCCTCTCAGCGAGGAAGGAGGATCAGGCTACCCCCGATTGTGCAGAGAAACAGCAGCCAGGGGACCAGCACCAACCAGACGTTTGAGGAAAGCGCAGAGAACCATTCAGTTCTGGAGAGACTGGAGCTGAATGAAGAAGACGAGGAGAAGTTGCGTCTGGGCAGCGAGAGGGCAGTGCTTGCCTGTCAAATGGCTAAGACTGAAGCCAGGAGGCCAAGCTCAGTCAGCTCCATCTGCTCCGTGGACAGCCTCAGCTCTGTGGACACACACACTCCTACGGAGCTGAGGGCTATTCCAAAGATGTGCCCCTTCACCCCTACTCCTCCCCCCACAGCAGCTCCAGCAACCAGGAGACCGTCTCGTCTCCCGGTGTTGTCTGCAAACCACGGTGGACAATGTAAGTTTATACTGTTAAGTGATAATGACTAACATTATGCAAGCTTGAATGGAAATAGGTGAAGATGTGATAACAGGTGGAAATTTCAGTCATAATAAATATTTTCTTTTTAATCTAAACAGACAAGGAGGTAGCTGAGGGATGCAGGCTAAGGTCACATAAAGGAAAGGTTGAGGAGTTTGTGCAACAATTCCAGCTCGTCAGCCTCCCTTCACCTCGACCCCCAGCAGCTCCCAGAAAGATCGCAGCAAGGACACCTGCTGTTCCAGCACCTCCACCAAAAGCTGCCCCACCTAAGAGGGAACCTCGTCGCGGGACAAACCTCCGCCCCCTAAAGGCTGACAAAAGAGCGTGCCAGGATGAGCTCCATCCTCTGGCCATGCCTGCAGAGAGCCTCTCCCTCTGCTTCGAGCAGCTCAAATCGGATGACTGGTAAGACACCGACACTACAGAAGTGTAGAGAAAGATTTTAAACAGTTTATTCAGCAGCATTTGTTTCTGAAGCAATGATTAACACTTTTCAAAAATGTTTGTCATCTAAATACAGGATGAAGAAAATGGATGGACTGAAATCTGTTCAAGCTCTCATCAAACACCATCCACAACTTCTGCAGACTAAACTGCATGAAGTCTGCCTGGCCCTCGTAGAAGAGGTAGCGTAGACATTTTCCTCTTTGTCTCTGTTTGTCTTTGTGTTACAAGCAGTTCTCATTTTTTTACAAGTGCATCTACCTTTACTGTGCACGCAGAAGTACTGACTGATGTTCTTTCTTTTTATCTAGGTGAACAATCTGCGGTCTAGTGTGGCGTGTGCTGCCATGGAGACAATAGCTGAACTCCACATCAACCTGGGGAAAGCCATGGACCCAGAGGCAGAGAGGACAGGACGCACCCTGCTGCAGAAGCTGGCATCGACAACCAACAGCTTCATTCACCAGCACGCCAACCTCGCCTTGGATGCGCTGGTGGACGGGTGCAGTCCTGGAAGAGTCATTCCCGCTCTACTCAACACAGGGCTGAGGTAAGAGTAGATACAGTGATCAGAATTTAGTGGGAAGTGTAGTACAAGCAACATTTAAAGTAAATGAAATGAAACATAGTCGCAGGATTATTCTCACATTTCCCTGTCTGTCTTTGTTCTTTCTCAGTCACCTTTGTGCTGCAGTGAGGGGGAGCACAGCCCAGCACCTCCACCAGCTGGGAGAAATTGTCGGGGAGGAGCGCATCTTGACAGGAGGGAAGACCTTTGCAGAGCGTTTCCTGTCTGCTGTGGGTAAAATGTCTTTGGATGCTGCACCAGAAGTCAGGTGGGTAACTAAGTTTTGCATGATCTAATGTTAGTGGTTCTTGTGAAAAATGTCTTTCAGTCTTAGTCTTATATCTTTCTGTTCATGCTCTGAAATGCTAACTGAGAAATGTATTTCTGTACAGGCAATACGGACATAAGATGCTCCAGAGTCTTGTCCACCAGAGGGAGTTTACCGGCCTGTGGAATAAGGTGATCCCAGTGAAAGACAGGACCCCACTGGAGAAGATCCTTAGGAAAATGGTGCAGTAGTGGTCTTTAGGCTGGCACGGAGGTGCAGTGGTTAGCACTGTCACCTTACAGGAAGCAGATTTTAGCAGATTTTAATAAGAACCTGCTGGAGTCTGTCTGTGTGGAGTTTGCATGTTCTCCCCGTGCCAGGTAGGTTTTCTCCGGGTGCTCCGGTTTCCTCCTACAGTCCCAAAGACATGCAGATTAGGTTAATTGGCCTCACTAAAATAATACAATCATGAACAAGTCGCCAGTCTATCACACAGCTTAAAGTTAGCTGGGATAGGCTATAGCCACTACACAAAAAAATTGGCCTAAGTAATAAAAAATCTAACTAAATGTTCTGTTTATATATTTGTCATCATTCAATTATTTAGTAAGGTAATATTCTCTTTCAGTGCTTTTAATTGTCTTGACTGGTGTTCAACAACAATTTAATTTCAACAGTGATCAATTTTTGGGAAAGTAGCAAGGTGGTTCTTTTATATGCTGGTTTTCTGTGTTGCTTTACTATTAAATCCAATCCTAATATCACAATTCTTACAGTATCTTTCACTTAAAATCATTTCAAAGGAGTGATAGTTGGTGATCATTACCTTTTGGAGAGACTTTCTCATTTTTTAGTAATGACAGAAACTAACAACCAACCAAAATTGTGGCTTAACCCTCACTCATACAAAAACAAACACAGTGTGACGCAGCATAACTTGTCCATTCATTGTACAGTTTATTACCTTCTTTGAATGTGGAGTATTATTGCTGTTTACCTCAGTGATAAATTGTATCCACAGTCCCTGACAGTCATGACATGATTATAACAAGGCAGCATACTGAAAGGCTGAAGTCACTCTTTTATAAAGAGAACATGTGATCACAAGGTTGTGACCCTGGAGTCATAATGTTGACTGGATAAACAAATACTTGAGCAACTTTTGACCTTTTGAAAAAGTTCACTTTCATCCCTGATCCTTTTCTCTCCAGTAGTCCATACTGACATCATCCAAAAGAGCAGTTTTTAAAGTCTCTAAATAAAAGTGTTTTTGCATAACTGCTACAGCAGTTGATTGAGTGCAGCACTGCAATAAAAGGCACTTTGGTAAATGCTGAGATGCAACAGAACATAATGATATAAATCTTTAGTCTGACACCGACACCATGTAAATAACAACTGTGATAATGACAAGAGAAAAATGTACCCTAAAGGATAAACATAATAAATGGAAACAAAACCAACACAAGTCCTAAAAGAGGAAGCAGGAAGTCCATATTGGTTTGATTACCATGACATTGAGTGATTCATGTTAACCAGGTCAGGACACTTCAAGGCTGGTCTCTGGTCAGTTTTATACTTCCCTCTCTATGAGAAGTTGTAGTGGAGAGGTTTGGTTAAATCCAGAGGTCACCACAACACAGGGAAGTCCATTTTACTGAAGCCAGGGTCTCTGCGCTGCTCCCAGTACGTGTTGTAAACTGATTGTAAATGTAAAATGTAGCTATAACAGAATATTGGTACAAAATCTGCAGATTGCATTTACATGAAGGGTTGACAAATTTTCTTTAACACTTATTCCACTAATGTATTTTATTTATGTGCTTCTGTGGACTAACTGAAGATAGTTGCCATTAAATAAGTTTTATATGAGTGTTCTTCATCCAACCTGAATTGTTTAATCTTACTAATATAAATTCTGTCTCTGAGTGGACGTTGATATTCTTGTGACTTCATTCCCATGGATCTTAACTCTGTGGTCTGTTGCCAGACCATGGAGCTCTAACTATGAGCTTTATCAGAAAGGAATATTTTAAGCCTACTCTTAAATGTAGAGAGGCTGTCTGCCCCCCAGACCAAATCTGGAAGATGGTTCAACAGGAGAAGAGCCTGACAGCTGAAGTCTGCCTCCTATTCTACTTTTGGAGACTTTAGGAACCACAAGTAAGTAAGTCTGCCTTCTGGGAGCTCAGTGTTCTAGTGGGGTAATAGGGTACTATGAGCTCTTTAAGATACGATGGTGTCTGACCATTAAGAGCTTTGTAGGTGATGAAAAGGACTTTAAATTCTATTCTGGATTTTACATGAAGCCAGTGCAGCAAAGCTAAAATGGGAGAAATATGATCTCTTTTTCTAGTTTTCGTCAGTACGCGTGCAGCTGCACTCTGGACCAGCTGGAAAGTCTTTAGAGACTTGTTGGGGCAGCCTGATAATAAGGAATTGCAATAATCCAGCCTAGAAGTAAGAAATGTGTGGACTAGTTTTTCTGCATCATTTTGAGACAGGATGTACCTGATTTTTGCAATGTTACGTATGTGAAAAAAGGCAGTCCTTGAAACTTGTTTTATGCAGGAGTTGAAGGACACATCCTGATCAAAGATGACCCCCAGATTCCTTACGGTGGTGCTGAAGGCCAGGGTAATACCATAGGGTGGAGATGTGTGATGTCCATGACAGGTTCTCTGTGATGCTGATTCCCAGTAACTTAAAACTGTTCACCTGCTCCACCTCAGCTCCACTGATGTAGACAGCGGTGTGTGTCTTTGCCTCCTTTTTTCTAAAATCAACAATCGGCTCCTTGGTTTTGTTGACATTGAGCAGTAGGTTGTTCCACATTGAGCACTATATAAACCATTATATAAATTAAACAAAACATTAAATATGTTATAACGCCGTGTTGTGTCTAGTCCTTGGCCACAGCAAAGAAACCAAGATTAAAACGGACTTCATTCTGTGTTTGAGCGTGGGCCAGATTGCATCAATAAATCACAGGAATTCTAAAAACAAACAAAAAAAAAACACACTTTTCAAAGAATTGTTTTCCACCACTTTCAATATATATGATATTTTATATGATATAGATATGAGTAGTTGTAAACGTCACTGTTATCACTTTGTTATACTGTACAGTACAGTATTGCTGTTAAATTCCTTGAACAGCTATCAGGACACCACACTGTAATTATGGTCATTATCTAAACCAGCAGAGGCTTTTATAATTGGCTGTTCACTTAAGTGCTAACATATAAATGCAATCACCCTATTTTTTCCCTTTTCTTTTTGTTCTAATTCAATTATTATTGCACAACATACAAGAAAAACAGAGGCGCAGCTGCAAACTGCAGGGTCCTATAAAGTTATTTGCTTTGATGGCTGCACTGTACCACCTTTCTCAGTCCTCCATAAGTGACATTATCTAATAACAGGGTTATAATATTTCAACATGTTGGACTGTACTGATCTTGTAACAGGATTTTTAGCTACTGTAATGTGATTGTAGTTCCTATCTCAAGTTTCTTCCAGAAATATTTAAAATTGGTTCTATATAATATAAATCAGGCATATTCCACACTATATAAGAGCTATATAACTATAAGAGCATCCCACTGTTTCAATCCTGATCCTGATTTCTTAAACTCAGGATACCAGCTGACACAAAGCATCAATTTACCACTGCTATTTTTTCTCCTCACTTTACAGACTGGGACTGATTAGGATCTTTATTCTATATGTAAGGTATCATGACATTTTAACTACACCTTACTTCTTCTTAGCAGTGAGTGGAGACATTGGTACAACGGCATTCACATTGTAAAGCTGGTCTCACACGTTTATCATGGTTGCGAAGTCACTGCATACTCAGTTATTGAGAAATGTTGTTCGTCCTGCCATGACCTGCCAAGGTTATAGCAGTTTTAATTTACAATACCAATAAAGTCCAATTGAGCCAAAGCCAGTACAATTAAAGCAAAGTGTTTCACATCATATTTGTATTTTCATGCATCCCAATCAAGCACAAATCTGGCAGTATCACACTTCAGCAGCTGTGGTGCTGTGCAAGTTTTGCAAACACTGAGTCAGATTTAATGTTTCTATACAATCATCAAAACAAAAAGAAAAAAAATCACCTTTTCTGTTGACTTCTGGGTGTTGCACAGAGAAATTATCTGCAGAAGGTTTTACTAACTCTAGTCTTACACTGGATCCATGACCTTTTTTACAATTGCAAATATGTGCATGTTTTAAGTGACTTTATTCATTAGAGGTTCAACCTAATCAAATTACACTTACAATATAACTTGACAGATAGTTTGTGATGAGTCACGTGATGTCACGTTTTGGTATCAAGCCAATAAGGGCACGGTGACCGAGACACACGAGTCATAAAAACAGTTATAAACAAGCCTTCAGCTTCATCATTAATCCGTGTCAGTCGATGTGAAGAAGTTACAGTTTTCATGGTCCTGGAAATTCATACACCTGTTGTAACAAGCAGGTTTACTAAGTTATCTGGATAACTTTGCTGATCAAAACACAGGGCAGGACTTTTTACGTCAGTCCAAGTTCCAGACTTACAGGGGGTTTCACTTGGAAAGTTATCTGTATGGAACAGACCCCAGGTTAGCGTTTAACAAATACTGATTAAAAGCACAACCAATATTTATATTAGATTCAAGTGGTTATGGAGACTCCAGGGGAAGCCAGGGGAATGTAAGCTGTAGGGATGAGCCCTATTGTACCTGAATTCACATACCAGGCAGGTACACCCTCTATAAACATTTAAATGAAGTCATATATAATCGCTTTAAAAAACTATTGACACACCTATGACTTAAACTTGTATTCACATCAAGTACAACATGTTATTGTGTGTGTACCTGGGCCTTTGGGTGGGGCCTGGCAGCCATTTGTCTGGGTCTCATCATAGGAGGGGTTGCAGGGGAGGTAAGAGCTCATCTTTTTGGTCTCACTGTGGGAGTCCATCATCAACCTCTAACAGTCGGCCTAGTGGGTGAAACACAGACATGCGTACAAAAAAAAAAACAACATCATTCGCTCTGCAAAGTAAACATGAAAACATCTAACTCATTTCCCTTGGTGTCAAGCATCAATTCAATTAAACTTGTAGGGAAGATCTTTCAATAAATACAAAGACCTGACTATGGAGTAGGATGATACTTTGACCTCATATGCTGCCATACCCAGCCCTGAGCTGTGTGGAAACTGTCCACTTCATTAGGGATGAAGCAGGTACTATCTACTACCATGATCATAGAAGCAAATCAACAATTTGACAAATCTGAATAGACATCCAATGTCAGAAAAGTACTGAGGTTTGATACCCTGCAATACCAATGGAATTAACAGAAAAGGCTTCAGTTCATTGTGGTGCAGAGTGCATGCCCCATAACTCTGAATATATAGGAACATAATGCGGGAACAGTGTGCTGCTCACAGTTAATGTTTCCATAAAATTGCTTCATATACTGTAAGATTAACCACAACGCCCAACAGGCGCTAACAGTCATCAACTTACTTTCACAAAAATGCACTTTATCCAATCCTGGTGCAAGAAAATGGATGAACAATAACTGATGATCAGTTCCCCTTTTTCCATTTCTCGGCAGTAGTCCAAGGTTAACTGATATCGTTTGGTGGGCCTGGATACAAGCAAATGAAAGCCCTGTCATAAATACCAGCTCTGTGAAGCTCACAATGGAGAGTGTTGAGTAAATCTGGTGAGTTTCGAGCTTTAACCTCTCTTGTTTTACTGTTTTGTTGCCTCTGCTTTATAGGATTTGAGACTTTTCCATGCACTTCCCTACACCTGCAATAGCATCTTTATGGTTGTCATAATTTATAGGCTAAATGAGACGACTGAATGAGACCACGTCCTTTTCCATTGTGTCTTATTGTGTTTTTCTGTCCCATGCTACTCCATGCCTTGAGCTAAAATGTTGTAAGGTCATTCTGTGAAGGCCAGGAACAAATACCACGAAAGAAACACAACGTATTTATGGCAAAAATCAAAGGTAACAGCTTCAAGTATGGGCTTGTCTACTACAGCTTGTTGTTTCACGCAAAAAAGTTTGAGTAAAGAAGTTTTGAATTTGCAGTATCAGCTGTATGCGGTGACACTTCCCTACCTGACGCCCCAGCTGTGTCTCTGTTGTTAATTTAGGTTCGTGTTTGTCGGTCCATTCGTTTTCTGACTGGTCAAACTTTTCCTCGCTGTCAGCTCCTCCTAGCTCGTGTCGGTGCACGCACGCTGCTTGTTTTGGTAAAGGCACTTGTTTAGCCCCGCCCATATCTACCCAGAGCACCAATAGGAAGCGTCGATTCGGCTTCAGAAAGCCCTAAGGTGAACTCCTATTGGTCCAAACGGTAGTAATCAGGTAATGCCCGTAATATACAGTATTTATAATCAAACAATGTATTTCTGTAGGATAACATTTTTTCTATTGTGGTAGCCTACTCTATAAAAAGAAACCAGTACAGTTATATTTCTCTGTGCTATTTTGTATGGATTCCAGCTGCAATTACAGGTACTCAGGTCATGTCATGTTTTTTTTGTTTTTTTTTGCTATAATCATCATTATGAGGCCAAAAACCACTAATAAAATACACCTGTATCAATAGTGCTCTTTCACTCTGCATACTGCATGTGAAAACAAATGGGGTGGCCACCCGCTGTTTTGCTCGGTTCCCATGTCCTATTTCTACGAATGTTGCAGCAGGACCTGTCACACCTGCTTTGCTGCTACTTTTCCAGAGATGTATTTAGATGTTCAGACATATAGGATCCAAAGTTTGACCTGTTTTAAACCACTGTCATTTGAACCTCAGTTAAGTTTACCAAAGGCGGATGTGCAAGTCTGTGTGTGTGTCTCTGTGTTTGTGTGTGTCTGTGTTATGTAATGACTCAGTAACCAAGATTACTATGGGTGTCCTACTTGTTGAAGACTGGCCTTTACTGTCAGCAAATATTCACCCTGCCAAACTGTTCTTTAGCGAATCACAGATTTCTTATCGAGGTTTGGAAGGAGTTACTCAATTTTAAAATTCATAAACACAACCGTGCAATACAAAAGTGTTAAGTTTGTGTTTCAAGACTTCTTTTTTTTTCATTCAATTCAGTCAATTGCTTGATGGTAGCCTGGCTTATATTGACAGAATGGTACAGTTTTAATTAAATGCAGGATAAAAGTTAGAAACTGTCAATCCAGCAGGAAAATATTGGCCACATAATCATTAGGCCCACCGATTGATAGTCTAAAGGTCAGACATTGCATCATTTCGGTTTGTGTTAACGGGTCGGTTTCGACCCGTGTCTTAAATCAGCTTTAAAATACACTAAAAACAATAACCTACCATCCAATTTTTTTGTCATCTCTTGGTTACCTTGTTAGGCTTCCTTATCCATGAAAATGTTGGGTTTAATATTTTTGGTGTGGGTCTCTGGACCCATATATATTTTCTTCAAGAAAATGCAAAAAAAATTATTTTTGTCAGCAATAGAACTTAATATAAACACATTGAAACACAGAACAGGTCACACAACACACAAAATATTGATTTGCAAGTTCAAACAAACAACAACCAATCAAACAAATCAAACCAATAGAAATCAATAGAAATCAATTACTACTTCCAAAACTATTAGAAAGCTAAATCAGAGTAAAAGTCTCTGTGTGCAAGTGAGAGACATGCAGACCTACAAGTGAGACTACTTGGACCGGCCACCTGTGTACAGAAAGCAATGAGACGTATGGATCCTGTTTCCAGGGAAAATGTTAAGAGAATGTTAAATGTAATCTGGCACAACTATGGACACATAACAGTCATTAGAGACTTTCAATGAATTAGGTGATCAGCAGGAGCAGCCTCAGCACCAGTGACCTCCTCATCAGACTCAGATGTGTCTGTGTCTTCTGGCTGGTACTCCACATTGTCCACTTCCTCAGAAACTTGCTCCTCTGCATCGCTATGCTGATCTGTGTCTTCTGCCTCATTTTCTCCAAAAATGTTATCTAGAACTAAGCTCACCGTAAATATTCTTTTCATTTTTGCATGCTGCAAATTAGAGATGTGCCCTCTGCAAGTCAAATGAGTGAAGTGACCTCACATGTCTGGACATTCCCGTCTTTGTTTGTTTTGTTTTTTTGCAGCTATACTGGTCAAATGAGCATCCCCTGAAGCTCACATGATTGGGAGAGGAGGTGGCTGTCACTGATGATTTCAATTTATGGCTCTAATTATTGCTTTATAATTTTATTTTTATAACCAGGTCGAAACCGACCCTAACACCACAAAGGACATAATTTCAACCAGAGCATTTTATAATGTAGTGAAAAAAAATGTTTTTGTTTAATTTTGTTGAAATCAAGGTTCCTGACAAAGTCAAAAAGCTTTGATGCAATAAACAAATTTTAAGTGATTCTTTTATGCGTTCTAAAACTAAAACGGGTCGGTGCCGACCCTAACACAAGAGGAAGGTTAAAGTGATGAGAAAAGTATTCAGTATTCCTTTTACTTAATTAGAAGAAGGCTACAGAAGTATCATCAGTAAAAATGTACTTAAGTGCTCATTATGCAGCATAATTGGATTATTATTACTGATGCATAAATGTGCAATTAGCCCTTTAATGTTGATGCCAAGGTCGAGCTGATTTTAACTACTTTATATACTTATTGGATAGTTTGATAACAATGCATCATATTTTATAATGTATCATATTTTGTGTGTGATATTTTAATTTAAGTAGCTAGTCAGTAACTTATAGAGTTAAAAGTATAATTTTTCCCTCTAAAATGTAGTGGAGTAGGTATAAAGTGTAAATATTCAAGTAAAATGTAAGTACCAGAAAACATTACACCCCTGGAAGTAGAAGTTTTACATTTTTATTAAAATTTATTTATGTTTTTAAAGATGCACAGAGTGTATACAGATGTGCCTCAACAAAACAAGCAATGATCTTTGCCTATACACACATGATCCCGTGCACAACTTGTGACTGGAGGGTCGCCGGTTCAATCCCCCAGACCTACAGGACAAATCTGGGCAGCAGATGCTTCCTCCTACTTCATTACCACCACTGAGGTGCCCTTGTGCAAAGCATTTAACCTCAACTTCTCCAGTAGCTGCTGAGTGGCTGGCAGATCAAACTGTGGTTGTCTCAGCAGCTTCCAGGTATGAATGTGCAACTGTGTGAATGTGATCAGGGCATTCCTGAAAAAGATTTTCAAAGCATTGCTGTCAGAGAAACTCCCATGAATAAATAAAGGTTAAAAAAAAGACTCATAGATTCATAGAAACACAGCCTATTTTTCTCACTCCTTCTCTCACCACCTCACACGCAAGCCCAAAATACAGAGGATCAAGTGAAATTTGTGAGAAAACCATCATGTCATAGCTGTTCTTACCAAATATGTGGGATGATTGAATTTTGCCATAGAACTTCAGGACTCAATGATGTGTAATCTCAAGGTTATAGAGAAAAGTGTGGAGGTTGTTCTAGTCCAGTGTGGGTCAACAGTTGGATATCATGACGTCAGCTATAGACTGGTTGAAGGTGGTAGGAAAGTAATAAATATGAGGAACAGTCTCTGACATGTAAGTTCAGACAAAATATACAACTACATAATAAGTCTGATGAGGACCCAAGTGTGGCTTAATGAGTATCATGGCAGGTAGGGCCAGCCTCATCAACGAGTTCACATTTCAGAGGCTGAAAATTATGCAGCAAACAATCACAAACAAGACAAACTTGGTGTGATCAAATGAGGATGCAGTGATGTTGCAAATATAGGGCAGAATCATGTATGTGAAGGGAAGTAAAACAGTGCCATCTTGTGGAATTACTGTTGCTTTACATTAAGTGGTGTGGTGCTATTTAACCAACAATATCTTGGAAACATTTTAAAGTAAACACAAGACTGCAAAGCTATCCTACTGCAGCTAATATTTCCTGCTACAACTGCCAAATCACATAACAAAATGTACCAGTATACATCATAATGGTTAGATGTTCAGGTTGAGGACCCCAGACTCTACAAACGTGTGCAAACTTCCAAATTCTTCTTACATGCATGTCATTATTATAAGTGTCTCTGTAAATCTTGTATCTTAAAGATTTAATTGCATCTGTTCGTGTTCACTTTTAAACATTTCAGGATGGCACATCTCTTTTGTACCATCCCACCATCAGTTGGCATGTCAGCAACAGATATTTAGTTGTATCTTGTATCATTTTACCTTTTTTACCTTTTCATCTGATGGGGGCTAAGAGTGGGCTGGTGATTTGTTAATGGTTCCATCTGTCTGTTACTTTTTCTTGCATTTGGTTTGTGAGCTTGGAGTACATGGGATTTTATTTGTTTGTAGAAGGTGTCGACACTTTTCACGCTTCTTCATACTGCTCATTGCTTCCCCTCTTGCTAGAGCTCCCAGGCAGTGAGTCTTCTTCAGAGTCGCTGGAAGCAAACTCATCCCACCATCTGAAACATTTGCTGCCAGTGCTCTCCTCATCTTCATCGTCCTTTTCTCTAGACTTCCTCTTGGTTCCTCTGGACAGTGACTCTTCTTCTGAGTCTGTCAAATTCCTTCCACACTCTGAATCTCTTGCTGCGACTCTCCTCATTTTTTCCAACCAAATTCCAAACAACAACCTGAACCTGCAGCTGCAGCCTCTGCCAGAAACCTGCACCGCCACCTCCACCTGCAGATTCTGATAGACTGTATCAACCTGAATCTCCACCTGTAGCCTCTGCCAGCAACCTGCAGCTGCCGTCTACATCTGCAAGTTGCTGGCAAAGGCTACAGGTGGAGATTTGGGATGCAGCCATCGCCTCCACCTGGAGGTTCTGACAGGGTGCTGCAGACTGAATCTCCACCTACATCTACACCAGGTGTGTATGTCTTGCACATAAAACTCATTCACAGCATTAGTATTGTAGTTAGTGCTGCACCATGGAATGTATTGTAACCTTCAGCAGCAGCCTCTTCCAGTGACCTGCACCACCCCCTCCACCTGCAGAATCCAGCAGACAGCTCCAGACCAAACCTCCATCTCGCAACCTAAACCTCCACCAACAGATGCTTCCAGCTCATCTCTGAAATATCTGCTTCCACCTGCAGATTATGACAGCTCCAGCCCAAACCTCCACCTCCAGCTCCAGATTCTGCAAGCTACCTGTACTGCTGCCTCCACCTGCAGATTCTCACAGACAGCTGCAGCCAGAACCTACACCAACTTCTTCTACTAGAAAGTTGAAGAGTCCCACTCCACCTGAAAGTTCTGCCAAACTCCACTAACAGCTTCTTCCAGTCATCCACAGAACCAGCCTCCTCCTCCAGCCCACAGTAACCATCTGCTCCTCCAGCCAGTGACTAAAAACATGTCATTTATCCATGTCTGAGCCATGTTGTAGCTAAAACGATGTTTGAACATTTGGGAAGAGAAAAACAAAACAAAACGGGCAAATGTATTGTAAGTGTTTGCTGAATTTTTGGAAATATCAAAACAAACTACCAGTATTTTTTGTAATTAAATGTGTAGAGAATTTTCATTCTATCTCAGGGAAGGGTACCTTAAGGGAATTGCATATTGTTAAAAATGGACCTCCAGCACTTAAATGCACCTTTATTTCTTTTATTGTATTGAAGTGAATTTGCCTTATTCATTATTAGACCCCTATTAAACTTAAACCATTTTACTTATTCTGTGTTTCTTTGTACATATGAGTAATTTTAATGTTTTTCTCATGTGTCATATTCTGATTCAAAGATAAAATAAAATGCTGTATTTTCACTGTCAAATGATTTTTTGTCATTGCTATAATCTGAACATTATGACAACAATTGACCAACATGATGTAAAAAATTCAGAGGGATGTCTGTGTACACTATTACTACATTAAAAGATATTATTATTGTCAAGCTTTTCTCATGTTATGTTTACATTTCTTTATTTCTGAAGATCTTAAAGGTTGAAAAGTGAGTCGAAGTGAGCAAAACATTTATCTCATAGGCAGGGTCTATGTCCCATCCCAAACTGAAGGAAATGAACAGAGAGTCATTAACAAGTGTAAAGACAAAACTAAAGACATTTTCTACTATGACAAATATACAGAGATAAGACTCAGGATTCATGACTACATCCAGTTGTTTTGTAGTTTGTAGGTTCACTATAACTCCTGCTGGTTTTACACATCCATGGGGAATATGAAAATGTTGATTATAGCTGCTTTAAGTTGAAATAACCGTTGTATTCTCATATTTATTCAGTTCCTCTGAAATAAAATGGATTTTATTTTTCCCCATCAGAAGAATAATTGACTCTAATCAGCTAAAAGACTTCAGAGTTGCATATATAAATATCCACACATTATTTCTTTAAGCATTATAGCCTCTATGCTGTGTCTTTAAGCACAATATCATTTAATATCATTAAAATAAATGGAGTAAATTTTAGGTATATTTTCCACTATATATACAAAAGCTAATTAGTTATATGATAACTAGTTATTTAAAAGAATGAAAGAGAAAAGATTTGTCATATGATACGACAAATGAATATGATAATTAGATATAGACTAGAGTTGATTGAAAAACTCAGCTGGCTGATATACAATTCTACTAGTTTCCTTGGTATAAAATCCAACTAAAATCTACGTTTTGAAACGTAAATTTGGGCTGAATTGATTCTTAATTGATCTTGTATAAATATGATTTAATTTAACGTTTGCTAAAATAATGTTTGTAAGCCTGCTTGTCTTCTACTTGTACTGATCTATATACCTAGATATACAACATTTATTTTAATCCTTATTGCAGATGGAAATTAACCAAATTGAAACATTTTAAAGCTTTTTAACCGTTTGGATGCGAGAGAGGGAAACAGTGTAGATGTGTTGTAAACTTTGATCAACTGGCTGCAGCTAGTTTACGACAGTCGGCAAGTTAGAGTGTTATTAGAGAGACATTTTTGATTTTTTAGGAGTGAAATATTGATCAAAGCAAGGTGAGGCTGTCGCGTCAGTCTGCTTCATTTTATTGTCCATGTTCTAAGATATCGGTCTCTGAAATGTCTGCCTCCATTACAACAGAAGTGACTATGGACAGTTTTCATAGGAATGATTTCTTCAGTAGAAATGTTCCAAATGTTTTTACCGGATAAACCTGGAATCAGTGTGTAACAGCAAGCCTGTCTGATGTGTAAAAAGTACTGAAGATCAATTAACGTTAGATCCTCACTGATCCTTTTTGGGGATAAAAAATAGGAATGAAATGATCGGTGCTGTGCCACGTGCGTAAAATGCGCATGGCACGTCTCTGAGACGCACGTATCTGCTGCTGTATATTAGCTACAAGTAGGCTATTTCATGAACTTAAAGGAAAGAATACTAACAAACATTGCAGGGAACAAACAGAAGTATTGACGTTTCTGCAAAAAAGGGGAAACAACGGATTACGCTCAGTGAACCACATTATTGGTAAAACTCATTAATGTAACCCGTCACAGACTCTGCATCACATCAAAAGTTGAATTTGACGGACATTATAATATATGTAAAATAGTAGAGATAGTAAAACAGACAAAACGTAATATACATAAAAAGGTGTTTTATGATTTTGGAGAGGTCTCTGTGTGTGCGCCTCGGTCAATTAAAGCCATTTAAAATTGCCTTTTACACTCTCTGTAATGTTTATGGACCAATGTCTGCGCTGAGATGGGAAAAAGCCCGACGATCAGACGTTGTCCTGTGTGACCATGAAACCCATATAGCTCTATGTTTTATCCAGGAGGGACTTATTTGGCGTGAGATTTGTTTGGGTGGTGTGAGAGCGGACAGAGCCTCAACAAGGGCGCAAAAAGCGCAAGAGGTGGCAACCCAGATTAAATAGACTAGAACCTGTTTGAAAAATCTTGCAATTTAGCCTATTAGTCAGATTAAAATGTGGCAGGAGCCTGCTCTGATAATGTAATCACATAAGGAGCTGTTCAAATACTTTAGGCCTTAAACCTGAAACCAAACGTATTGCCATAGAGGAGAGTATGACAGGATCTAAAGTCTGAGTCAGATCTAAACATTTCTTCATAGTTAGATATGGACTTGATCTCAGGCCTTTTGCAGGTTGATTGGATACAACTTTAGATTACAGAGGTGAGATGTGACTGTAAAAACAGATGTGTACAAAATGGACGCTGAGGATTCCATGGTTGCTATGTTTTATCTCCAGGTGCATCATTTCTATATGATCCTCATTCAAACGCAAACAAAACCAAACGGTCAAGAAAAGTTTTTCACAACTTTCACTCGACGATTTCTTCCAAATAAACGCTTCTGCTGAGGACTTCTTACATCCTGTTAAGGACTAAAGACTCAGTGAGACTGACGAGAAAGAGAAAGCAAACTTCCATCATGGAAAATGTGAGATTTGAACACTTTGAAAGTCGGTGGTGTTTTCAATGTATTTTACCGTCGAGACTTTCAGAGCCCTCAAAGGTCACTGATGTTTTGCCAAAAGGCTCTGACATGAACACTCCCCCAACCCGGGGTCACATAAAAATAATATGTTGAAGGGCAAATTCGGATTAACTATGAATGACACGCATGTGCGTGTTATTTTACGGCAGTGATGCACATTGTCAGTACTGGACTGTACCAGCTCCATTTATACTGTATATTCATTAAAAATGAACAAAGATGCGCATAAAATAACGAAAATCACTGCCTCACTGACAATAATGTCATTATCTAATATATCTAATAAGATCATTAATATCGCCCAGCTCCCAGCTGAATTTAACTGCAGCACTGGAGTACCTGAAGTTAGTATATAATTCCCAGCAGATATGTGACATTATATTTTCAGACAGTGTGGCAACATATTGATTTAAGGCTCTGTCCTGAAGAAGACCCCTGTGTCAAAATGTGCTTTTAAGACCTTCATTATTTCATTTTTGTACTTACAAGTTGCATATTCTTAATTAAATACATTTATTCAGGTTACCACTGCAAATCTGCAGCACAGAAAAAGGGTACACACTGCACAGAGAGTGCAGATAATGTTTTCTCTGGGGTCTCCTGGCTCTGTTTATAGGCACATTTTAGGGAACAGAACTTTCCCTCATTTTGAGGGGGAAAGTTCAATTTTTTGCAGAAACGGTGAAATGAAATTCACATTATTCAGTGCCTTTTGTTGCATTTACTGTACTTGTGGAGCCTTGTTCTAACGTGTGTATTGTTGCAGTGTAATGTGTCCATTGCCCTGCAAGACCACAACTACTCGAGAAGCAGGAGAATCTCTGCACGCCGGGCAAGTGCCCCGAGCAAGTGTCCATGCTGCAGGAATGACCAGGTTAGACTTTTGAAGTTTCTTTTTTTTAAAGCCTTACAAAACATTTCATCATTTACTATTAAAGAATTATTAAAAAAATCAAAGAAATTAAATTCTTCCTGCATCCAGACTTGAATAAACTAAGGGTTATACCTCTAAAGTCCTGTAAATTGTGAAGGGTTTGTTACTTTTTAAAAGTCTTCATCAGTGCATCTAACACAGATTTTTCTCTTGTGAGACTGAAAAAGTATCCTCTGCTGAACTTCCCCAGGAGCAGAAGCAGCAGCACTCTGCTACTGCTGCCAAACCTCCCCAGAAGAGGAAGCGGACCTCTGTGGCCCGTCCTTCCAAACCTTCTGCTGAACCCCCAGAGGTTTTGGCGTCCACTCCTCGGCCCTCCAGCCCAGCTGCTGACATTCCAGGGTTTCTGAATTTGATCCCTCGGTCCACCGTCCCACCTGCCGACCTGCCAGCGGTCTCAAATGTGGCCCCCGTCAGCCCCGGGCCCTCCGCTGCTCCCCTGCAAGATGACGGCCCTCTGATGATACACAACCGCTCAGTAGAAGAGTACCAGCAGATCTACCATGAAGTGGTAGATGACATGCTGAAGTATGTGTGAAAAATCATGACTCTTTCAATTAAATCATTGTCACATTTTTATTATCACTTAAAATCTATTGGTCATTTTTTCAATATATAAAAGCTTTTTAATCCCACATATCATGATTATTAAATGTTTGTTTCTTTATATCTTTACAGATACAAGAACGGCCGCTTGCGTCCGTACACTTTGGAGCTTGGCCGTCGTATCAAGCAGAAGCTGTGGGAGAGGCTGAATCGTCCCACGATTACGACATCAGCCAATGAAGACGGGCTTGAGAATGTTGACGTATCATACGGGGTTGGAGTCTATCCTCCCCGTTTTGATGTTGACATTTCAAGAGAACCAGAGCCTGAGCAGCCACCAAAAAAAAGGGCTAAGAAACGAAACTGAACTGAAAGTATCAGTAGTGTGTAAATAGTTAAAGACATTAGAATAGTTCAATAAGATCAAATCTGTAAATAATATTGTAGTTTTAAGTTTTCTTAATGAGTAGAATTGTCTTGTTTCATCAGTAAATGCAGCTTCTGTCTGAACTCTTTTCCAGTTACACATCCAACCTGATTCCATCTGCTGTTCCAGCCTCCACCTGCAGTCTCAAGCTCCACCTGCAGATTCTGGAAGAAAATTACAGACACCTTCATCTACAACCTCTGCAAACCACCCAAAGTGCCCTGTTTCGTCCTCCACCAATAGCCTGTTTCAGCCTCCATCAGATCTAAACTGTGCCTCCAACTGACACCAGCCATCTGCTGTCCTAGCCTCCACCTGCAGACAGCAGATAACTGCAAACACATGCTCCACCTAAAACCTTTTCCAGCCAAATTCCAAACAACAACCTGAACCTCCAGCTGCAGCTTCTGCCAGCAATCTGCACCGCCGCCTGCACCTGCAGATTCTGGCAGACAATTGCAACCCAAACCTCCGCCTGCAGCCTCTACCAGATATCTGCACCATCGCCTCCACCTGCAGATTCTGGCAGACAATTGCAACCCAAACCTCCACCTGTGGGCTCTGTTAGCAATCTGCACCGCCGCCTCCACCTGCAGATTCTGGCAGACAATTGCAGCCTAATCCTCCACCTACAGCTTCTGCCACAAACCTGTAGCCTCCGCCTCCACCTGCAGATTGTGGCAGACAGCTGCAGCCTGGGTCTCCACCTAAGAAATTTACAGACACCTTCATCTACATCCTCCTCTGCAAACCACCCAAAGTGCCCTGTTTTGTCCTCCACCAATAGCCTGTTTCAGCCTCCATCAGATCTAAACTGTGCCTCCAACTGACACCAGCCATCTGTTGTCCTAGCTTCCACCTGCAGACAGCAGATAGCTGCAAACACATGCTCCACCTAAAACCTTTTCCAGCCAAATTCCAAACAACAACAACCTGAACCTCCAGCTTCAGCTTCTGCCAGCAATCTGCACCACCGCCTCCACCTGCAGATTCTGGCAGAGCACTGCAATCCAAACCTCCGCCTACAGCCTCCGTTAGCAATCTATACTGCCGCCTCCACCTGCAGATGGAGGCGGCAGAAGAGAGCTGCAGACTGAATCTCCACCTGCAGCCTCTGCCAGAAATCTGTCTCACCACCTCCACCTGCAGGTTCTGACAGACACCTCCAGCCTTCAGCCTTCAGTCTCTGCCAGCAAGCTGCACTGCCACCTCCACCTGCAGATTCTGATAGACTGTAACAACCTGAATCTCCACCAACAGCCTCTGCCAGCAACCTGCAGCTGCCGTCTACATCTGCAAGTTGCTGGCAAAGGCTACAGGTGGAGATTTGGGATGCAGCCATCGCCTCCACCTGGAGGTTCTGGCAGGGTGCTGCAGACTGAATCTCCACCTACATCTACACCAGGTGTGTATGTCTTGCACATAAAACTCATTCACAGCATTAGTATTGTAGTTAGTGCTGCACCATGGAATGTATTGTAACCTTCAGCAGCAGCCTCTTCCAGTGACCTGCACCACCCCCTCCACCTGCAGAATCCAGCAGACAGCTCCAGACCAAACCTCCATCTCCTGCCTCAACCAGCAAACTGCACCACCTCCTCCACCTACAGGTTGTGGCATAACGTTGCAACCTGAACCTCCACCAACAGATGCTTCCAGCTCATCTCTGAAATATCTGCTTCCACCTGCAGATTATGACAGCTCCAGCCCAAACCTCCACCTCCAGCCTCCAGTGTCCAGCACCAGCCTCTGCCAGCAACCTGCACTGCCGCCTCCACCTCCAGATTCTAGCAGACAGTTCCAGCCCAGCCTCCAGCCTCCAACATCTGCCAGCAAGCTGCACCACCCTCCACCTGCAGGTTCTGGCAGAGAGCTGCAGACTGAATCTCCACCTACACCTACACCAGGTATGTATGTCTTGCACATAAAACTCATTCACAGCATTAGTATTCACAGCAGTATTGTAGTTAGTGCTGCACCATGGAATGTATTGTATTATGTATATTTCTGGGCTGCATTGTGTCTTCTCACATTGAACCTTTGTACATCATGAGCACTACTAGATGGTGCTGTGTAGTTTTTTGTGTATTTTTAATAAGGATTTATGCCATGTGTGGAATATTTCTTGGATTATTACCGATTGTTTCTCTTTCTTTCTTAGTTTGAATATTTTTATTGTGTATGTTGGGTTTTGTGCACACGCTGCAAACAACTTTCCCTCTGAGATAATAATAAAGTTCATCTTAATCCTCCACTTGCAGATACTGGCAGACAGCTGCAGCCCAAACCTCCACCTCCAGCCTCCAGCTTCTGCAAGCTACCTGTACTGCTGCCTCCACCTGCAGATTCTGACAGACAGCTGCAGCCAGAACCTACACCAACTTCTTCTACTAGAAAGTTGAAGAGTCCCACTCCACCTGAAAGTTCTGCCAAACTCCACTAACAGCTTCTTCCAGTCATCCACAGAACCAGCCTCCTCCTCCAGCCCACAGTAACCATCTGCTCCTCCAGCCAGTGACTAAAAACATGTCATTTATCCATGTCTGAGCCATGTTGTAGCTAAAACGATGTTTGAACATTTGGGAAGATAAAAAAAAAACAAAAAAACAAACAAACGGGTATTTATGTCATGTATATTGTTTTGGCAAATGTATTGTAAGTGTTTGCTCAATTTTTGGAAATATCAAAACAAACTACCAGTATTTTTTGTAATTAAATGTGTAGAGAATTTTCATTCTATCTCAGGGAAGGGTACCTTAAGGGAATTGCATATTGTTAAAAATGAACCTCCAGCACTTAAATGAACTTTTATTTATTTTATTGTTATTGAAGTGAATTTGCCTGATTCATTATTAGACCCCTATTCAACTTAAACCATTTTTACTTATTCTGAGTTTCTTTGCACATATGACTAATTTTAATGTTTTTCTCATGTGTCATATTCTGATTCAAAGATAAAATAAAATGCTGTATTTTCACTGTCAAATGGTTTTTTGTCATTGCTATAATCTGAACATTATGACAACAATTGACCAACATGATGTAAAAATTCAGAGGGATGTCTGTGTACACTATTACTACATTAAAAGATATTATTATTGTCAAGCTTTTGTCATGTTATGTATACATTTCTTTATTTCTGAAGATCTCAAAGGTTGAAAAGTGAGTCGAAGTGAGCCAAACATTTATCTCATAGGCAGGGTCTATGTCCCATCCCAAACTGAAGGAAATGAACAGAGAGTCATTGACAAGTGTAAAGACAAAACTAAAGGCATGTTCTACTATGACAAATATACAGAGATAAGACTCAGGATTCATGACTAAATTCAGTTGTTTTGTAGTTTGTAGGTTCACTATAACTCCT
Organism: Scomberomorus guttatus; assembly: GCA_038419695.1. Lineage (NCBI taxonomy): Eukaryota > Metazoa > Chordata > Actinopteri > Scombriformes > Scombridae > Scomberomorus > Scomberomorus guttatus. The sequence goes on from CM076461.1 coordinate 23,722,799, forward strand.
GCTGGTTTTACACATCCATGGGGAATATGAAAATGTTGATTATAGCTGCTTTAAGTTGAAATAACCGTTGTATTCTCATATTTATTCAGTTCCTCTGAAATAAAATGGATTTTATTTTTCCCCATCAGAAGAATAATTTACTCTAATCAGCTAAAAGACTTCAGAGTTGCATATATAAATATCCACACATTATTTCTTTAAGCATTATAGCCTCTATGCTGTGTCTTTAAGCACAATATCATTTAATATCATTAAAATAAATGGAGTAAATTTTAGGTATATTTTCCACTATATATACAAAAGCTAATTAGTTATATGATAACTAGTTATTTCAAAGAATGAAAGAGAAAAGATTTGTCATATGATACGACAAATGAATATGATAATTAGATATAGACTAGAGTTGATTGAAAAACTCAGCTGGCTGATATACAATTCTACTAGTTTCCTTGGTATAAAATCCAACTAAAATCTACGTTTTGAAACGTAAATTTAGGCTGAATTGATTCTTAATTGATCTTGTATAAATATGATTTAATTTAACGTTTGCTAAAATAATGTTTGTAAGCCTGCTTGTCTTCTACTTGTACTGATCTATATACCTAGATATACAACATTTATTTTAATCCTTATTGCAGATGGAAATTAACCAAATTGAAACATTTTAAAGCTTTTTAACCGTTTGGATGCGAGAGAGGGAAACAGTGTAGATGTGTTGTAAACTTTGATCAACTGTCTGCAGCTAGTTTACGACAGTCGGCAAGTTAGAGTGTTATTAGAGAGACATTTTTGATTTTTTAGGAGTGAGATATTGATCAAAGCAAGGTGAGGCTGTCGCGTCAGTCTGCTTCATTTTATTGTCCATGTTCTAAGATATCGGTCTCTGAAATGTCTGCCTCCATTACAACAGAAGTGACTACCTTTTGAGGTAGAAAGAGGTGTGAAGCAGGGCTGCCCACTGAGTGCTGCTCTTTAATGTTTTAGCAATCAGCCCTTTAATAAAACAAATAAATAAAAATAGTCTTATGGGAACTTATGTAGGTCACAGCTATAGCATATGCTGACGATATTACAGTCATCATAAAAAAATCAAGCAGAAATGAATGTTTTAACTAATCTTTTAGCTTTATATGAAAGTGCTTCAGGAGCCAAATTAAACCATAACAAATCAGAAGGAGTTTGGATCAGAGCTGATGGTGACAAACAAAACAATAATATACAAGTCAAACAAGAAATTCAAATACTTGGTCTAACCGTCTGTAACAGTGGATGTAGTGAAAGAAACTGGGAGAAAAAACTGTGTGAAATTAAAGAAGAGGTAAAGAAATGGGAAAACAAAAACACTCATTATAAATCAAGAGTAAATATTGTCAAAACCTTCATCCTATCCAAACTCCTTTTCCTTGCAAATATCTTTCCTCCACCCAACAAAATAATAAACCAGCTAAACAAACAGCGTGTCGACTTAATCTGGGGAACAACCAGAGAAGTAACCAAGAGAGATTTAATGTATAAAAGTAAAAAATATGGAGGTTTGGGTGCAGTAGAACTTGGTGACAGACTGAAAATAGCCTTTGTCAAAAACATATCTGCTGCCATCATCAGAAATGCTCTCTGGATTGATGATTTATCAAAATGGAAAAAAAGAAGAGGCAGGGCAAGACATGACCCTTATTATAAATGATTATATGGTGATTTTACAGCACAATACCAACATCTATAAATAGACTGGGGTGGTTTACCCAGTAAAATGATTTCTAATAAAATAAATGATTTTAAATATGGTGGGTTTATAAATGATAAAAATGTAAATACTAATGAGAGCACAGAGGTGATAAAAAATCTCAAATGTAAGAACCTGTCAGAGAGCATTAGAGACGTCCGGTGGCTGATGTCTGTAGGAAGACTTCCTGTTAAAGCTGTTGTGTCTTGGAGTTGTTACGTTACTACCAAAAAATGTCCAATGATTTTCTGCAATGATGATGAGACACAACAGCATCTCTTAATGGACTGTTACAGAGCTCAGGAAGTCTGGGATAAACTAAAAGCTGTCGGTGTACACTTTAATTTATGTTATAAATCTGTTATGTATTGTATTGTTGATGATAATTTACATACTGAACTGTTACAATTAATTATTTGTGTGGTGTGTTCAAAATTGTGGAAAACCAGATGTGCCATGATAATACAGCAGACAGTGATCTACAGTGACACTGTAGTCAAACAGATTCTTACTGACCTCCGGAGGAGAAGAACTATGGACAAATCTCAGCGCCTCCCCTGGAACATACTGGACTTATGAGCTAACAGCACTTTAAACAGGGTTACTGGCCTCTATGCACTTTACTGATGTTTAAAAAAAATCACTTTGGCACTGTATGCACTTTTTGTTAATGTAAATTACTGTTCTTTGTAAATTTTAATTATGTGAAATTCAATAAATAAAGTTCCCCAGTAGTGCTTAATCATTCTTTTTCACTTCTTTGTCAAACACTGTGAGTGATTTATGTTCTGCTCTGTCACTTTGGTCTGACACAACAGGCTCTCAGTTTCACATTATTAAAAGCCACCAAGCAGGAAGAATACAGAGTCCGGTTTCAAAGAAACTGCCACAGGTCAAGATGTTTCTTACCATGGTAGTAATCTATTCAGCTGGACTTTGCCGCTTGCAATACTTGAGCAACTTTTGACCTTTTGAAAAAGTTCACTTTCATCCCTGATCCTTTTCTCTCCAGTAGTCCATACTGACATCATCCAAAAGAGCAGTTTTTAAAGTCTCTAAATAAAAGTCTTATTGCTACAGCAGTTGATTGAGTGATGAGGATGCTAACCTATGGCTGGAGATGTACCTTTAATTTTCATCGTTTATGTATACAACATATCAAATGCATGTACCCATCAAATGTATACTCATTATCCTTGTCCTATACAGGTTACTCAGGTTAAAAATGAAAACATTAAAAAGTTTGTAACATACTGTGGAGCTAATGTTACGTAATTAGCTAGCTGCAGATGCTAAAATCTGCTAGTGATTTTCACCAGCTAAAGACGCCAGCTTTTGTCTGTCTGTATGAAACCAAAGACCGATGGTTTAGAAATTCACTAAAATTTTCACTAAAAAAGTTAAAAATATTAAATTGAACTGAACTAAATACATTAATAAATACTACTGTTAAATTAAATTATTAAATGATGTGTTTAAAGCACTGTTTTAATCTTTAGCTTTTTAAAGTAACATTTATTTATTCATGAATAAATGCACTGTACCACCGCCATTTTCAGCGGCTGCTGTTGGACATTGAGGCGGAATAAAGAAATGTTGAATGAATCTACCACAAAGACATGAGATGGTTCAGCCAGGGGTCAGCACTTTTTTTCTTTTAAGAAGAGGCCACAGTCAATGTTCATGAGTCCACTATCAGGAGAACATTGAACATCAATGGTGTGCATGGCAGAGTCCCCAAGTTGAGACTAAGGAGGAATGGGCTAAAATTCCTCCAAGCCGACATGCAGAACTGATAAACAGTTAACGAAACATCTGGTTGAAGTTATTGCTGCAAAAGGGGGTGACCAGTTACCAGTTACTGAAAGCAAGAGTTCACATATTTTTGCCTCACACAAATATGTAAGATTGGATCTCATTTGTTTATTTGGGTTCCCTCTTATCTAGTTTTAGGACTTGTGTTAAAATGTGATCATGTTTTAGGTCATATTTATGCAGAAATAGAGAAAATTCTTAAGGGGTTCAACAAAGTTTCAAGCAGCACTGTATAGTATAACATAACCCATAAGATGAATTAGTACATAGCAGGGGGAACAGAAAGGCTGGCTTTGTCTAAATAAAATATGCCTATCAGCACCTCTAAAGCTAATCACTTAACACATATCGTATCTGTTTCCTCTGTATACAAACAGAAATGTAAAAATGTAAAAACAACTTGTGGTTTTACGGGGAGCTAGTGCTGTAATTATTTTGTGGTGAATAACTAACTAGTGTCCCTGCATCCAGTTGGCTAAGCTAACTAACAGCTGTTTATTGTTTGAAAATACAATTAATAATAATTCTTAATGATTAATCATCTCTGCTTGCTGTACAATAATACTGAGCTATCCTGCAATACAAGAACAATATACTGCTTCTTATTGACAAGGTTTCTACCAGCATCATCAACTGATGAGGATGCTAACCTATGGCTGGAAATGGAGCTTTAATTATCATCATTTATGTATACAACATATCAAATGCATGTACCCATCAAATGTATACTCATTATCCTTGTCCTATACAGGTTACTCAGGTTAAAAATGAAAACATTAAAAAGTTTGTAACATACTGTGGAGCTAATGTTACGTAATTAGCTAGCTGCAGATGCTAAAATCTGCTAGTGATTTTCACCAGCTAAAGACACCAGCTTTTGTCTGTCTGTATGAAACCAAAGACCGATGGTTTAGAAATTCACTAAAATTTTCACTAACTAACTAACTGAACTAAATACATTAATAAATACTACTGTTAAATTAAATTATTAAATGATGTGTTTAAAGCACTGTTTTAATCTTTAGCTTTTTAAAGTAACATTTATTTATTCATGAATAAAAGCACTGTACCACCGCCATTTTCAACGGCTGCTGTTGGACATTGAGGTGGAATAAAGAAATGTTGAATGAATCTACCACAAAGACATGAGATGGCTCAGCCAGGGGTCAGCACTTTTTTTCTTTTAAGAAGAGGCCACAGTCAATGTTCGTGAGTCCACTATCAGGAGAACATTGAACATCAATGGTGTGCATGGCAGAGTCCCCAAGTTGAGACTAAGGAGGAATGGGCTAAAATTCCTCCAAGCCGACATGCAGAACTGATAAACAGTTAACGAAACATCTGGTTGAAGTTATTGCTGCAAAAGGGGGTGACCAGTTACCAGTTACTGAAAGCAAGAGTTCACATATTTTTGCCTCACACAAATATGTAAGATTGGATCTCATTTGTTTATTTGGGTTCCCTCTTATCTAGTTTTAGGACTTGTGTTAAAATGTGATCATGTTTTAGGTCATATTTATGCAGAAATAGAGAAAATTCTTAAGGGGTTCAACAAAGTTTCAAGCAGCACTGTATAGTATAACATAACCCATAAGATTAATTAGTACATAGCAGGGGGAACAGAAAGGCTGGCTTTGTCTAAATAAAATATGCCTATCAGCACCTCTAAAGCTAATCACTTAACACATATCGTATCTGTTTCCTCTGTATACAAACAGAAATGTAAAAACAACTTGTGGTTTTACGGGGAGCTAGTGCTGTAATTATTTTGTGGTGAATAACTAACTAGTGTCCCTGCATCCAGTTGGCTAAGCTAACTAACAGCTGTTTATTGTTTGAAAATACAATTAATAATAATTCTTAATGATTAATCATCTCTGCTTGCTGTACAATAATACTGAGCTATCCTGCAATACAAGAACAATATACTGCTTCTTATTGACAAGGTTTCTACCAGCATCATCAACTGATGAGGATGCTAACCTATGGCTGGAAATGGAGCTTTAATTTTCATCGTTTATGTATACAATATATATCAAATGCATGTACCCATCAAATGTATACTCATTATCCTTGTCCTATACAGGTTACTCGGGTTAAAAATAAAAAAATATTTAAAAGTCCAATACGTGAAGCTAACGTCACATAATTAGCTAGCTACAGCTACCAAAATCTGCTAGTGATTTTCAGCGGCTACAGATAAGACGCCAGCTTTTGTCTGTCTGTATGAAACCAAAGACCAATGGTTTAGTAATTCACTAAAATGTTGGAGTGGTAAATCTGACACTGGCATCATTAAACTGCATAATATTTACATATGTACAGAGCCCCGAAATTGACAAAAGGTAGTAAAAGGTTTTCAGACAAAGTTAGAAATATTGAATTGAACTGAACTAAATACATTAATAAATACCACTGTTAATTAAATTATTAAATTATGTGTAAAAAGAACTGTTTTAGTCTTTAACTTTTTTAAGTAACATTTATTTATTCATGAATAAAAGCACTGTACCACCGCCATTTTCAGCGGCTGCGGTTGGACATCAAGGCGGAATAAAGAAATGTTGAATGAATCTACCACAACGACGTGAGATGGTTCAGCCAGCACTTTTTCTCTTTTAAGATTAAGATTAACTTTATTATTATCCCAGAGAGAAATTGGTCTGCAGTGTTACACAAAAACTTAACATACACAATAAAAGAAACATAGAGACTAAGAAGAATAAAGCAATCTGAAAGATAGTCGGCACATGGCACACAGCCTTCGTAAAATACATAAAAACTACTACACAGCACCGTCCAGCAGTGCTTATGGAGTACAGAGATTCAGTGTGGGAGAAGACACAATGCATCCCAGAGATATGATACTTTCCACTGTGCAGCACTGACTATAGCACTGCTATCAGGAGTTTTTATGTGCAAGACATACATACCCGTTCCCCTTCAGCTGCGTGTGTGTTATAGAGTGCTATGACTGATGGGATAAAGGAAATCCTCACTCTGTTACTTTTGCAGCTGGGGGCCCGAAGTCGTCGGCCTGATGGAAGGGGCTGAAGCTCACTAAACAGGGGGTGTTGTGGGTGAAGTAGCAGGATGTCAATTTTTGAAAGGGAACAGATTTTGTAGATGTCGCACAATTTTGCTGAGCAAGTTTTTCTGGGCAGCAATAGCGTCACCATGCCAACAGAGGACGCAGAATGTCATAATACTATAATAATAATAATAATATATAGTGTCCTTGTCTCTTTTTTTAAAAGTTACCTATGTTCATATGTATTTGGTATGCCTATCATTGTTTATATTTGGATACAAGACAAGACATGCAAGACAAATATGATTTTTTCATATGTGGACTACATGCGCCTGAGCACTCAACATAAAACATTGTGAACTTACTGTAAAAATGAATTAACTTGTGTTCTATTGTAAATATACAAACTCTTGTTTCTTTTTATGCTTTGAAAAGCATTTCAACAATTTTTGGGAAATTTCAACACTGTATAGGCGCAATGTTTGGGCCTGAATAAGAAAACCAACGACACTCATAGCCGTGAATCTTACACCTAAATGTGTCAAACCATCCCCAACAGGAGAAACATTATTGTGAGTCTCCACAGTTCTATAAGGACACAGGACAGTATTACCAAGCCCAGGTGCCATGTGCCCATCTTCCACAGCTCCCTGATCATGCTGACCATCCTCTGCATCCTACCCCTCATCATCCTCACTTTCTGCATCTTGACTGTCTGTATCTCCATCATCCTCAGCTCCTATGTCTCTGTTCTTCTCTGGCAGCCACTCATCATCACTGTTGTCACTACACTCATCATCACTGGAGCTGGACGGAATTTCCTGGACAAATCTGTGAGCTGCCTTATTCTTTGCTGCGTTTGAAGGCTACAAAATAAGATAAAAATAATTATTATAGTAACTCAAACTACAGCTAATCTGCACAAAAATGTATATTTTAAATTAATCTTATAAATACAACAATTATACACTGACTTATAACCAAAACAGTCACAAGAAACAGTGAAGCAATTATATGACTTGTGTTAAAAAATATACTGGGTGATGCATGATGTCCACTTCATTGGACACATGGTTAATCATAATTTTCTACATATTGGACATAAAAATGTCATATTCCAAACAGATAATATCCTTCCCTAGACGTTACTGTATATCATCATGTGTTTTTTTAACACTGGGGCTCTTCCAGTATAGAAGGATTGACAGGATATGCCAGCAGTGGTCGGCAGGGGGGGCTGTTTATCGGCCATCTTGGAGTCAGAGGAAATTTACTTGCAGTTACAATGACTGACCACTGAATTGACCTCAAAGGACTATGGCAGCAGAGAGCACTCGAGAGGCTGATATGCAGTTTCACCATAGAAACAAATGCATTAAAGAGAAAGTTACTTTTTAGTAGCTGTCCACTGTAGTGACCGCTATGCACCAGAGGGTTAACATTTGTGAAGCAATTTAGAAATGTTTTACAGCTGGATTTTGACTTTATTTCACCAGGATAATATGCAGGGTGGTGACAGAGCGCAGTACCATGTTTTTAACAGACCAGAACAAAAACATCTGAAGCAGACACCTGTGTGGGCCCTGTCCTTGGTCCTATGAATCAATTCAGGTGTCGTGCCAGAAAGTTATTGATCGTCCCCCAGAAACTGATTGCCGTCCATGGGAGCGCTCACAGCCTGTTTAAGCTGTTATCTGGATCAAACCGTTATAAAGTGCAAAATACGACTTTATCCTTGTGGTAATAGTGAAGTTATATCTTTGTGAAACTTTGTAGCAACTGAATAATCGCCAAAGGAAGTCTCTGCAGTTTAGATGGTAATCAGGCTTTACTCAGTGGTTGGCTGGATGCGTATCCCATACAGGATATATTTACATGATTATAGGCAATATTTGCCTGTGACGAATGCCGATTTCTTTCAGTGAGCTGTGGTGATTTACTCAATTATGAATATAGCAATTTGGATGTACACATATTCAGTTACCCAGCCAGTTTCAGAAGCAAAATATTTATGTTTAAAGTACATTTATTTTGGCTGTAATGGCAAATATGGATGATAAATAAAATATTAAATTGTATATAGTGTCCTTGTCTCATTTTTTTAAAAGTTACCTATGTTCATATGTATTTGGTATGCCTACTATCATTGTTTATATTTGGATACAAGACTCAGATTAACATGACTTGATGGATGTAAGTTACATATGAAATAAAGAAATTGATCCCCTTTGCAATCATTCTAATGAGTAAGCATATTTTTCCTGCTTTATGTTCCAGATAAACCAGAAAAACCTCTAAAGGGCCAATATAACCAGTATCAGGCAGTTTTCTCTTTGCCACAAAGTGATTGCAGCCTATAACTAGTCACTTTTTTCTGCCTCAAATTAACTTTCACTCAACTGGGTTATATTTTAAAGGCTGATGTGTGTGTATGTGTGCACATGTGCACATATGAACAAGAAAAGAGAGATAGAGAGCAAGTGTACTTACACAAGTGTTTATTTCAGCAATCTGACAAAAAATGTCCCTACCAAAGATCAAACCAAATCTACACCGTTGTTTGAGCGTCACTGTGCAGAATGATGTCTGTGCAGAGTTTGACACTAGAAGGCTGTTTTCACATTGATCTGCTGAGAGTGGAAAGTTTCTCTGTGCTCACCTTAAATCTCAGTTTAAGGTATGAACCTAACATTATGAGCAGGGTTTGTGACATCGCAAATAGTGATGTGGACACTTGGAGCCTCCAGTGGACATACACTGAGAATGGACTTTTCTGTTGGACATCTTGTGCACAACAAGATGTCCAGCAGTTAAAATACTGAAATGAAAATATTTGCATATTCATAGATTCTGTATTTTTCCAGTGAGGAATAAAGAGTAGATGTCAGAGTAGATTCTGCTTTGAAAGAGTAGATTCAAAGCAGAATAATTTGATGTCTTCAAACATGCCTGGAGGGGTTATTTAAGGTTTCAGCAGACAGAAGGCAACAAAGATTTCCTGCACTAAGCAGGAGAAGTAAAAAAAAAAAAGCCATATAACCCTGTTTATATCTCAATAACATTTCCAGGCAATTTGAAGTGAAGAAAGCATACAGGTGATGCAAAATGTGTTAATGTATTGCCTTATAATGAGATATGGTCATAAATTTAACTTTGTTGGTCACTCAATATGTCAATATGGTTTATTTGTGCAGTTAATCATGCACAAAGAAACGTGACCTAAACACACAGACAGATGTTAAAGCTGATGCTGACTAACACAGATCTAGATTTAGGCCACATTTTGATGACAGAGATGAGGGAGCACTATTTTGTCCAAAAATGTTTTCAATAAAATGTACTTTTACACGTCATGATTGTCAAACTGAACATTTTTTTTAGTGATCAACAGTCCATTTTAGTGCCCATTACATCATTAGAATCATCCTGGGTTCCTTTATGACATCATTAGAATGTTCCTGGGTTCCTTTGAGACATCACGTCTATATCAGACTGTTGAGTGATAAAGTGAGAATCCAGATCCTGTCAGATGACCGTTGAACCTGTTGAGAGCCACTACTCACAGTTTTGATTACGTCTACAATTGCGTCCCAGTTATCGTTCTGATACTCTTGTTGGCGATTTCGTTCCAGTTATCTTTCTGTTACTCATGGCTAACCGAAAGACATCAAACACCTTCCTGCAACAGCAGAAGAACTTCACTGATCACAATGTAAGTAACCAACTCTGTCAATCTCCTTCTGTTCATAGATACAGTTTTGATTTTGATCAAATGTCAACACAAGCATTTTCAAATTTTACTACAAAAAATTAAGAACACCAATTCAGATAAATGACAGAATTGATTTTTCAGACATTCATGTCTACAACAAGGTTATATATCAGAATACAATAACAGTTTAGGAAATTAGAAAGCTTTACACAGTACAATATTTTATTCAACCTTTGTGCATTATGTGCCAAAGTTTTAAGCATAAGTGTAGTTTCCTTAGATTACTGTGCCAAGTGACATAGTGTAGTGTGGTATAATGAAATGTAGTATGCAATGGTATAGTAATAAAGTATATCAAATTTAGAGTACCATTTAATATAATATAATATAATTCAACTGTGTAATTATTCCCAATGACTCAATCTATATTTTTTTCACAGGCACCTGATAGCCACAGGAGAGGATGTGGCTCCGGCTGTCAGTCCATCACCCTGGCCAACCAAAATGCTCAAATGGTTCGCATGGCTGTGCTGATTGAAAGCGCAGAGAGGCTGTGCGCATCACAGAAAGCCATCTGCGATGCTGTGTTGAAGAGACTGGGAATCTCCAACCAGCATGACACCCTCCCCTCACCTCAGCCCCCAGCTTTACCGAGAAGGAGCCCTGGATCCTCTCAGCGAGGAAGGAGGATCAGGCTACCCCCGATTGTGGAGAGAAACAGCAGCCAGAGGACCAGCACCAACCAGATGTTGGAGGAAAGCGCAGAGAGTCTGTGCGCTTCACAGGATGCCCTCTACCATTTGGTTATGGAGAGATTGCAACTGAATGAAGAGGATGACGAAAAGTTGCATCTGGGCAGCGAGAGGGCAGTGCTTGCCTCTCAGATGGCTACGACTGAAGCCAGGAGGCCAAGCTCAGTCAGCTCCATCTGCTCCGTGGACAGCCTCAGCTCTGTGGACACACACACTCCCACGGAGCTGAGGGCTATTCCAAAGATGTGCCCCTTCACCCCTACTCCTCCCCCCACAGCAGCTCCAGCAACCAGGAGACCGTCTCGTCTCCCGGTTTTGTCTGCAAACCACGGTGGACAATGTAAGTTTATACTGTTAAGTGATAATGACTAACATTATGCAAGCTTGAATGGAAATAGGTGAAGATGTGATAACAGGTGGAAATTTCAGTCATAATAAATATTTTCTTTTTAATCTAAACAGACAAGGAGGTAGCTGAGGGATGCAGGCTAAGGTCACATAAAGGAAAGGTTGAGGAGTTTGTGCAACAATTCCAGCTCGTCAGCCTCCCTTCACCTCGACCCCCAGCAGCTCCCAGAAAGATCGCAGCAAGGACACCTGCTGTTCCAGCGCCTCCACCTAAAGCTGCCCCAACTAAGAGGGAACCTCGTCGCGGGACAAACCTCCGCCCCCTAAAGGCTGACAAAAGAGCGTGCCAGGATGAGCTCCAGCCTCTGGCCATGCCTGCAGAGAGCCTCTCCCTCTGCTTCAAGCAGCTCAAATCGGATGACTGGTAAGACACCGACACTATAGAAGTGTAGAGAAAGATTTTAAACAGTTTATTCAGCAGCATTTGTTTCTGAAGCAATGATTAACACTTTTCAAAAATGTTTGTCATCTAAATACAGGATGAAGAAAATGGATGGACTGAAATCTGTTCAAGCGCTGGTCAAACACCATCCACAACTTCTGCAGACTAAACTGCATGAAGTCTGCCTGGCCCTCGTAGAAGAGGTAGCGTAGACATTTTCCTCTTTATCTCTGTTTGTCTTTGTGTTACATGCAGTTCTCATTTTTTTTACAAGTGCATCTACCTTTACTGTGCACGCAGAAGTACTGACTGATGTTCTTTCTTATTATCTAGGTGAACAATCTGCGCTCTAGTGTGGCGTGTGCTGCCATGGAGACAATAGCTGAACTCCACGTCAACCTGGGGAAGGCCATGGACCCAGAGGCAGAGAGGACAGGACGCACCCTGCTGCTGAAGCTGGCATCGACAACGAACAGCTTCATTCACCAGCACGCCAACCTTGCCTTGGATGCGCTGGTGGACGGGTGCAGTCCTGGTAGAGTTATTTCCGCTCTACTCAACACAGGGCTGAGGTAAGAGGAGATACAGTGATCAGAATTTAGTAGGAAGTGTAGTACAAGCAACATTTAAAGTAAATGAAATGAAACATAGTCGCAGGATTATTCTCACATTTCCCTGTCTGTCTTTGTTCTTTCTCAGTCACCTTTGTGCTGCAGTGAGGGGGAGCACAGCCCAGCACCTCCACCAGCTGGGAGAAATTGTCGGGGAGGACCACATTTTGACAGGAGGGAAGACCTTTGCAGAGCGTTTCCTGTCTGCTGTGGGTAAAATGTCTGTGGATGCTGCACCAGAAGTCAGGTGGGTAACTAAGTTTTGCATGATCTAATGTTAGTGGTTCTTGTGAAAAATGTCTTTCAGTCTTAGTCTTATATCTTTCTGTTCATACTCTGAAATGCTAACTGAGAAATGTATTTCTGTACAGGCACTACGGACATAAGATGCTCCAGAGTCTTGTCCACCAAAGGGAGTTTACCGGCCTGTGGAATAAGGTGATCCCAGTGAAAGACAGGACCCCACTGGAGAAGATCCTTAGAAAAATGGTGCAGTAGTGGTCTTTAGGCTGGCACGGAGGTGCAGTGGTTAGCACTGTTACCTTACAGGAAGCAGATTTTAGCAGATTTTAATAAGAACCTGCTGGAGTCTGTCTGTGTGGAGTTTGCATGTTCTCCCCGTGCCAGGTAGGTTTTCTCCGGGTGCTCCGGTTTCCTCCTACAGTCCCAAAGACATGCAGATTAGGTTAATTGGCCTCACTAAAATAATACAATCATGAACAAGTCGCCAGTCTATCACACAGCTTAAAGTTAGCTGGGATAGGCTATAGCCACTACACAAAAAAATTGGCCTAAGTAATAAAAAATCTAACTAAATGTTCTGTTTATATATTTGTCATCATTCAATTATTTAGTAAGGTAATATTATCTCTTTCAGTGCTTTTAATTGTCTTGACTGGTGTTCAACAACAATTTAATTTCAACAATGATCAATTTTTGGGAAAGTAGCAAGGTGGTTCTTTTATATGCTGGTTTTCTGTGTTGCTTTACTATTAAATCCAATCCTAATATCACAATTCTTACATTATGTTTCACTTAAAATCATTTCAAAGGAGTGATAGTTGGTGATCATTACCTTTTGGGGAGCCTTTCTCATTTTTTAGCAGTTACAGAAACTAACAAACAACCAAAATTGTGGCTTAACCCTCACTCATACAACAACAAACACAGTGTGACGCAGCATAACTTGTCCATTCATTGTACAGTTTATTACCTTCTTTGAATGTAGAGTATTATTGCTGTTTACCTCAGTGATAAATTGTATCCACAGTCCCTGACAGTCATGACATGATTATAACAAGGCAGCATACTGAAAGGCTGAAGTCACTCTTTTATAAAGAGAACATCTGATCACAAGGTTGTGACGCTGGAGTCATGATGTTGACTGGATAAACAAATACTTGAGCAACTTTTGACCTTTTGAAAAAGTTCACTTTCATCCCTGATCCTTTTCTCTCCAGTAGTCCATACTGACATCATCCAAAAGAGCAGTTTTTAAAGTCTCTAAATAAAAGTGTTTTTGCATAACTGCTACAGCAGTTGATTGAGTGCAGCACTGCAATAAAAGGCACTTTGGTAAATGTTGAGATGCGACAGAACATAATGATATAAATCTTTAGTCTGACACTGACACCATGTAAATAACAACTGTGATAATGACAAGAGAAAAATGTACCCTAAAGGATAAACATAATAAATGGAAACAAAACCAACACAAGTCCTAAAAGAGGAAGCAGGAAGTCCATATTGGTTTGATTACCATGACATTGAGTGATTCATGTTAACCAGGTCAGGACACTTCGAGGCTGGTCTCTGGTCAGTTTTATACTTCCCTCTCTATGAGAAGTTGTAGTGGAGAGGTTTGGTTAAATCCAGAGGTCACCACAACACAGAGAAGTCCATTTTACTGAAGCCAGGGTCTCTGCGCTGCTCCCAGTACGTGTTGTAAACTGATTGTAAATATAAAATGTAGCTACAACAGAATTTTGGTACAAAATCTGCAGATTGCATTTACATGAAAGGTTGACAAATTTTCTTTAACACTTATTCCACTAATGTATTTTATTTATGTGCTTCTGTGGACTAACTGAAGATAGTTGCCATTAAATAAGTTTTATATGAGTGTTCTTCATCCAACCTGAATTGTTTAATCTTACTAATATAAATTCTGTCTCTGAGTGGACGTTGATACTCTTGTGACTTCATTCCCATGGATCTTAACTCTGTGGTCTGTTGCCAGACCATGGAGCCCTAACTATGAGCTTTATCAAAAAGGAATATTTTAAGCCTACTCTTAAACGTAGAGAGGCTGTCTGCCCCCCAGACCAAATCTGGAAGATGGATCAACAGGAGAGGAGCCTGACAGCTGAAGTCTGCCTCCTATTCTACTTTTGGAGACTTTAAGAACCACAAGTAAGTAAGTCTTGTTGGGGCAGCCTGATAATAAGGAATTGCAATAATCCAGCCTAGAAGTAAGAAATGTGTGGACTAGTTTTTCTGCATCATTTTGAGACAGGATGTACCTGATTTTTGCAATGTTACGTAGGTGAAAAAAGGCAGTCCTTGAAACTTGTTTTATGTGGGAGTTGAAGTACACATCCTGATCAAAGATGACTCCCAGATTCCTTACGGTGGTGCTGAAGGCCAGGGTAATACCATCTAGAGTAGCTGTATCATTAGATAATGTGTTTCTAAAGTGTTTAGGGCCAAGCACGATAACTTCAGTTTTGAAGTTACTTCAGCATTGATAAATATAATTAAGACAATGATGGACAATGAATGATAATCCCCATCCCTGAAGTATTTTTATTAGTTTCTGTTTCTAAATGAACTCAAACCAACACCAAACTCAGTGCATCATTATCACAAGAAGAGAACCTGAGCAATGTCTTCTGTAACAATCCACTCCTGCTGGTGCACAGCACCATTTCCAGACTTACAGCATGTTTTGCATGACAGAACCAGCAGCTTTAATATTTGGGGTTTCAGTTCAGCACAACTTGCATAAAAAATAGTAACAATGGTCTGTTGAAAGTATTTTTGCTGTTTTTGCTACATTTGAAACATGTGAACACAAGGTTTCATTTGTTCAAGAAATCATGTATCAATTGTGGAAGAGCTATAACCTAAAAACACAGAAAGACATTTAACATTATTCTGACTGGAACTCTATCGAGAGCCCACACACGTCTACGTTTATCATAAACCTAAAACACAGGACCTTAATTGTAAGGAATGGATTGAACTGTGGTAAATCTGCTCTAACAGCTGTTTATTGTTTGAAAATACAATTAATAATAATTCTTAATGATTAATCATCTCTGCTTGCTGTACAATAATACTGAGCTATCCTGCAATACAAGAACAATATACTGCTTCTTATTGACAAGGTTTCTCCCAGCATCATCAACTGATGAGGATGCTAACCTATGGCTGGAGATGGAGCTTTAATTATCATCATTTATGTATACAACATATCAAATGCATGTACCCATCAAATGTATACTCATTATCCTTGTCCTATACAGGTTACTCGGGTTAAAAATGAAAACATTAAAAAGTTTGTAACATACTGTGGAGCTAATGTTACGTAATTAGCTAGCTGCAGATGCTAAAATCTGCTAGTGATTTTCACCAGCTAAAGACGCCAGCTTTTGTCTGTCTGTATGAAACCAAAGACCGATGGTTTAGAAATTCACTAAAATTTTCACTAACTAACTAACTGAACTAAATACATTAATAAATACTACTGTTAAATTAAATTATTAAATGATGTGTTTAAAGCACTGTTTTAATCTTTAGCTTTTTAAAGTAACATTTATTTATTCATGAATAAAAGCACTGTACCACCGCCATTTTCAGCGGCTGCTGTTGGACATTGAGGTGGAATAAAGAAATGTTGAATGAATCTACCACAAAGACATGAGATGGCTCAGCCAGGGGTCAGCACTTTTTTTCTTTTAAGAAGAGGCCACAGTCAATGTTCATGAGTCCACTATCAGGAGAACATTGAACATCAATGGTGTGCATGGCAGAGTCCCCAAGTTGAGACTAAGGAGGAATGGGCTAAAATTCCTCCAAGCCGACATGCAGAACTGATAAACAGTTAACGAAACATCTGGTTGAAGTTATTGCTGCAAAAGGGGGTGACCAGTTACCAGTTACTGAAAGCAAGAGTTCACATATTTTTGCCTCACACAAATATGTAAGATTGGATCTCATTTGTTTATTTGGGTTCCCTCTTATCTAGTTTTAGGACTTGTGTTAAAATGTGATCATGTTTTAGGTCATATTTATGCAGAAATAGAGAAAATTCTTAAGGGGTTCAACAAAGTTTCAAGCAGCACTGTATAGTATAACATAACCCATAAGATTAATTAGTACATAGCAGGGGGAACAGAAAGGCTGGCTTTGTCTAAATAAAATATGCCTATCAGCACCTCTAAAGCTAATCACTTAACACATATCGTATCTGTTTCCTCTGTATACAAACAGAAATGTAAAAACAACTTGTGGTTTTACGGGGAGCTAGTGCTGTAATTATTTTGTGGTGAATAACTAACTAGTGTCCCTGCATCCAGTTGGCTAAGCTAACTAACAGCTGTTTATTGTTTGAAAATACAATTAATAATAATTCTTAATGATTAATCATCTCTGCTTGCTGTACAATAATACTGAGCTATCCTGCAATACAAGAACAATATACTGCTTCTTATTGACAAGGTTTCTACCAGCATCATCAACTGATGAGGATGCTAACCTATGGCTGGAAATGGAGCTTTAATTTTCATCGTTTATGTATACAATATATATCAAATGCATGTACCCATCAAATGTATACTCATTATCCTTGTCCTATACAGGTTACTCGGGTTAAAAATAAAAAAATATTTAAAAGTCCAATACGTGAAGCTAACGTCACATAATTAGCTAGCTACAGCTACCAAAATCTGCTAGTGATTTTCACCGGCTACAGATAAGACGCCAGCTTTTGTCTGTCTGACTGTGTGAAACCAAAGACCAATGGTTTAGTAATTCACTAAAATGTTGTAGTGGTAAATCTGACACTGGCATCATTAAACTGCATAATATTTGCATATGTACAGAGCCCCGAAATTGACAAAAGGTAGTAAAAGGTTTTCAGACAAAGTTAGAAATATTAAATTGAACTGAACTAAATACATTAATAAATACCACTGTTAATTAAATTATTAAATTATGTGTAAAAAGAACTGTTTTAGTCTTTAACTTTTTTAAATAACATGTATTTATTCATGAATAAAAGCACTGTATCACCGCCATTTTCAGCGGCTGCGGTTGGACATCGAGGCGGAATAAAGAAATGTTGAATAAATCTACCACAAAGACATGAGATGGTTCAGCCAGCACTTTTTCTCTTTTAAGATTAAGATTAACTTTATTATTATCCCAGAGAGAAATTGGTCTGCAGTGTTACACAAAAACTTAACATACACAATAAAAGAAACATACAGACTAAGAAGAATAAAGCAATCTGAAAGATAGTCGGCACATGGCACACAGCCTTCGTAAAATACATAAAAACTACTACACAGCACCGTCCAGCAGTGCTTATGGAGTACAGAGATTCAGTGTGGGAGAAGACACAATGCATCCCAGAGATATGATACTTTCCATTGTGCAGCACTGACTATAGCACTGCTATCAGGAGTTTTTATGTGCAAGACATACATACCCGTTCCCCTTCAGCTGCGTGTGTGTTATAGAGTGCTATGACTGATGGGATAACGGAAATCCTCACTCTGTTACTTTTGCAGCTGGGGGCCCGAAGTCGTCGGCCTGATGGAAGGGGCTGAAGCTCACTAAACAGGGGGTGTTGTGGGTGAAGTAGCAGGATGTCAATTTTTGAAAGGGAACAGATTTTGTAGATGTCGCACAATTTTGCTGAGCAAGTTTTTCTGGGCAGCAATAGCGTCACCATGCCAACAGAGGACGCAGAATGTCATAATACTATAATAATAATAATAATATATAGTGTCCTTGTCTCTTTTTTTAAAAGTTACCTATGTTCATATGTATTTGGTATGCCTATCATTGTTTATATTTGGATACAAGACAAGACATGCAAGACAAATATGATTTTTTCATATGTGGACTACATGCGCCTGAGCACTCAACATAAAACATTGTGAACTTATTGTAAAAATGAATTAAATTGTGTTCTATTGTAAATATACAAACTCTTGTTTCTTTTTATGCTTTGAAAAGCATTTCAACAATTTTTGGGAAATTTCAACACTGTATAGGCGCAATGTTTGGGCCTGAATAAGAAAACCAATGACACTCATAGCCGTGAATCTTACACCTAAATGTGTCAAACCATCCCCAACAGGAGAAACATTATTGTGAGTCTCCACAGTTCTATAAGGATGCAGGACAGTATTACCAAGCCCAGGTGCCATGTGCCCATCTTCCACAGCTCCCTGATCATGCTGACCATCCTCTGCATCCTGCCCCTCATCATCCTCACTTTCTGCATCTTGACTGTCTGTATCTCCATCATCCTCAGCTCCTATGTCTCTGTTCTTCTCTGGCAGCCACTCATCATCACTGTTGTCACTACACTCATCATCACTGGAGCTGGACGGAATTTCCTGGACAAATCTGTGAGCTGCCTTATTCTTTGCTGCGTTTGAAGGCTACAAAATAAGATAAAAATAATTATTATAGTAACTCAAACTACAGCTAATCTGCACAAAAATGTATATTTTAAATTAATCTTATAAATACAACAATTATACACTGACTTATAACCAAAACAGTCACAAGAAACAGTGAAGCAATTATATGACTTGTGTTAAAAAATATACTGGGTGATGCATGATGTCCACTTCATTGGACACATGGTTAATCATAATTTTCTACATATTGGACATAAAAATGTCATATTCCAAACAGATAATATCCTTCCCTAGATGTTACTGTATATCATCATATGTTTTTTTACCACTGGGGCTCTTCCAGTATAGAAGGATTGACAGGATATGCCAGCAGTGGTCGGCAGGGGGGGCTGTTTATCGGCCATCTTGGAGTCAGAGGAAATTTACTTGCAGTTACAATGACTGACCACTGAATTGACCTCAAAGGACTATGGCAGCAGAGAGCACTCGAGAGGCTGATATGCAGTTTCACCATAGAAACAAATGCATTAAAGAGAAAGTTACTTTTTAGTAGCTGTCCACTGTAGTGACCGCTATGCACCAGAGGGTTAACATTTGTGAAGCAATTTAGAAATGTTTTACAGCTGGATTTTGACTTTATTTCACCAGGATAATATGCAGGGTGGTCACAGAGCGCAGTACCATGTTTTTAACAGACCAGAACAAAAACATCTGAAGCAGACACCTGTGTGGGCCCTGTCCTTGGTCCTATGAATCAATTCAGGTGTCGTGCCAGAAAGTTATTGATCGTCCCCCAGAAACTGATTGCCATCCATGGGAGCGCTCACAGGCTGTTTAAGCTGTTATCTGGATCAAACTGTTATAAAGTGCAAAATACGACTTTATCCTTGTGGTAATAGTGAAGTTATATCTTTGTGAAACTTTGTAGCAACTGAATAATCGCCAAAGGAAGTCTCTGCAGTTTAGATGGTAATCAGGCTTTACTCAGTGGTTGGCTGGATGCGTATCCCATACAGGATATATTTACATGATTATAGGCAATATTTGCCTGTGACGAATGCCGATTTCTTTCAGTGAGCTGTGGTGATTTACTCAATTATGAATATAGCAATTTGGATGTACACATATTCAGTTACCCAGCCAGTTTCAGAAGCAAAATATTTATGTTTAAAGTACATTTATTTTGGCTGTAATGGCAAATATGGATGATAAATAAAATATTAAATTGTATATAGTGTCCTTGTCTCATTTTTTTAAAAGTTACCTATGTTCATATGTATTTGGTATGCCTACTATCATTGTTTATATTTGGATACAAGACTCGGATTAACATGACTTGATGGATGTAAGTTACATATGAAATAAAGAAATTGATCCCCTTTGCAATCATTCTAATGAGTAAGCATATTTTTCCTGCTTAATGTTCCAGATAAACCAGAAAAACCTCTAAAGGGCCAATACAACCAGTATCAGGCAGCTTTCTCTTTGCCACAAAGTGATTGCAGCCTATAACTAGTCACTTTTTTCTGCCTCAAATTAACTTTCACTCAACTGGGTTATATTTTAAAGGCTGATGTGTGTGTATTTGTGCACATGTACACATATGAACAAGAAAAGAGAGATAGAGAGCAAGTGTACTTACACAAGTGTTTATTTTAGCAATCTGACAAAAAATGTCCCTACCAAAGATCAAACCAAATCTACACCGTTGTTTGAGCGTCACTGTGCAGAATGATGTCTGTGCAGAGTTTGACACTAGAAGGCTGTTTTCACATTGATCTGCTGAGAGTGGAAAGTTTCTCTGTGCTCACCTTAAATCTCAGTTTAAGGTATGAACCTAACATTATGAGCAGGGTTTGTGACATTGCAAGTAGTGATGTGGACACTTGGAGCCTTCAGTGAACATACACTGAAAATGGACTTCTCTGTTGGACATCTTGTGTACAACTTGTGTAACTCTGTGGTCTGTTGCCAGACCATGGAGCCCTAACTATGAGCTTTATCAAAAAGGAATATTTTAAGCCTACTCTTAAACGTAGAGAGGCTGTCTGCCCCCCAGACCAAATCTGGAAGATGGTTGAACAGGAGAGGAGCCTGACAGCTGAAGTCTGTCTCCTATTCTACTTTTGGAGACTTTAGGAACCACAAGTAAGTAAGTCTGCCTTCTGGGAGCTCAGTGTTCTAGTGGGGTAATAGGGTACTATGAGCTCTTTAAGATACGATGGTGTCTGATTATTAAGAGCTTTGTAGGTGATGAAAAGGACTTTAAATTCAATTCTGGATTTTACAGGACGCTACAACAGCTGTTTATTGTTTGAAAATACAATTAATAATTCTTAATGATCAATCATCTCTGCTTGCTGTACAATAATACTGAGCTATCCTGCAATACAAGAACAATATACTGCTTCTTATTGACAAGGTTTCTCCCAGCATCATCAACTGATGACGCCAGCTTTTGTCTGTCTGTATGAAACCAAAGACCAATGGTTTAGTAATTCACTAAAATGTTGGAGTGGTAAATCTGACACTGTCATCATTAAACTACATAATATTTGCATATGTACAGAGCCCCAAAATTGACAAAAGGTAGTAAAAGGTTTTCAGACAAAGTTAGAAATATTGAATTGAACTGAACTAAATACATTAATAAATACCACTGTTAATTAAATTATTAAATGATGTGTAAAAAGAACTGTTTTAGTCTTTAACTTTTTAAAGTAACATTTATTTATTCATGAATAAAAGCACTGTACCACCGCCATTTTCAGCGGCTGCAGTTCGACATCAAGGCGGAATAAAGAAATGTTGAATGAATCTACCACAACGACATGAGATGTTTCAGCCAGCACTTTTTCTCTTTTAAAATTAACTTTATTATTATCCCAGAGAGAAATTGGTTTGCAGTGTTACACAAAAACTGAATATACACAATAAAAGAAACATAGAGACTAAGAAGAATAAAGCAATCTGAAATAAAAACTACTACACAGCACCGTCCAGCAGTGCTTATGGAGTACAGAGATTCAGTGTGGGAGAAGACACAATTCATCCCAGAGATATGATACTTTCCACTGTGCAGCACTGACTATAGCACTGCTATCAGGAGTTTTTATGTGCAAGACATACATCCCCTTCAGCTGCGTGTGTGTTATAGAGTGCTATGACTGATGGGATAAAGGAAATCCTCACTCTGTTACTTTTGCAGCTGGGGGCCCGAAGCCGTCGGCCTGATGGAAGGGGCTGAAGCTCACTAAACAGGGGGTGTTGTGGGTGAAGTAGCAGGATGTCAATCTTTGAAAGGGAACAGATTTTGTAGATGTCGCTATGGCTGTCTTGCTTAATGCCTTTTGTTTTTCCGGCAATGCTCGCAATTTTGCTGAGCAAGTTTTTCTGGGCAGCAATAGCATCACCATGCCAACAGAGGATGCTGAATGTCATAATACCCTCAATGTTGGTTGTGCTGGTGATTAATTATTTCTAAAATCAATGTACATTTCTTTTGTTTTATTAGTGTTGAGGATTAGATTAGAGTCAAAGTAAAGCTGTAGCATCAGTGTACTTGATCAAAAATCTGTTGGACTGCTGACTTATACAGTTGTTGGTGTATAAAATAAATAAGAGTGGAGACAGACAAAATGCATTTTTAATTCAAGTCTCATTAAAAGTAGGTTGCAGGTACAAAAATTAAGTCATGTCATAAAAAAAAAAAAACACTGTCAAATACCTGCTTGTGAAGTAATAAATCTCTGGATCTCAGTTTGAAGAAGTTTTAGATATCCCAAAAATCAGCTCAGGAAAAACTTCTCTTTGGTGTCCAAAAAATCATCAGGGGTCATAGCTCAGAGCAGCAAAATGTTCTTTAATGCCAGTCAAATAAAGGAGAGCAGTTTTGAAGTGTTCACAAGGTTCACCAAAAACACTCTGAGTTGGTAAGGGCCTGTGCTCCTTTATTTATACTGTTGGGCCTTCACAGGTTACGCCTCTTGACCAACCCCTTATACTGGCAAGTTACACTATTACAAATCTCTTACATCTGCTGTTACTGGGCGTGAGATCTCGGGCAGGCTTCAGGCAAGTCTGAACATGTCAGAATTTGTCCCTGTGCTCTTTTAAAAAAAAGGCTATTCTGGTTTATTTTTCACTATTATTTCCACAACTCCCTTTTGCCTTATTTTTTTAAAAGTTATTCTTGCCTGTTTTACACCCTTATTTCTTAACCCTCTCTTGAGGTTATTTTTAAAAAATAAAGTTTAATACAAACACACAACAGCAGGAATTTCATACATGCTAATGTAATAATTAGCCCTGAACGAGAGGGTGTCACTGCCAGAAATTCATGCACGCATATGTTTGGGGGTGGAGGGTGGGCAGGGGGTGTTCTTAAAAAAATAATTTGAGAGGATGTGAAACTCTGTATTTGCTTTCTTGCCAAGAGTTACTTAAGGAGACAGAATACCACTTTTTGTGTGTGTGGCTGGAGCCAGGGTGGTTAGCCTAGCTTAATCAGTACATAGCAGGGGGAACAGAAAGGCTGGCTTTGTCCAAATAAAATATGCCTATCAGCACCTCTAAAGCTAATCACTTAACACATATCTTACTTGTAACAACACGGGGAGCTAGTGCTGTAATTATGCTGTAAAAATTTTTGCCGAATAACTGACTAGTGTCCCTGCATCCAGTTGGCTAAGCTAACTAAGCTAATCATCCAGGCTCCAGGTTCCTTGAGCCAGTGCTGTCTTGTTGGTCTGGGACACACACACAGGTCATTTCTCATTACCTGCAAGTGCTAATTTTGTGTAACCTGAGTTAGTGTAATTACAGCTACTAACTTTTACTAACCATTTCTCACTGGGATTTCATGTGTCATGTTAGTTAGAGTCAACAGATGTCTATCAATGCCTGTGGTGTCTAGTAAACATTTTTTGGAAATAAGAGGACAAGTGCTACACACAAATGTGCTGCTAAAAAGTGATTATAATATTTGTACGTGCTAAAAAGACTAAATAATAAAATATAAAATAGTAATAAGGATGAAAAGGAGATTGGAGATAAAAACATTATATATATAGCACTATAGCACTATATAGCAATTTAGAAATGTTTTACAGCTGGATTTTGGCTTTATTTCACCAGGATAATATGCAGGGTGGTCACAGAGCGCAGTACCATGTTTTTAACAGACCAGAACAAAAACATCTGAAGCAGACACCTGAAAGTGCCAGTGAGAGCCCTAAAATATGAAAGTGCCAGTGAGAGCCCTAAAATATGAAAGTGCCAGTGAGAGCCCTAGCTCTGACTTCAGCACTGACATATTGACAGCTGGTCAGCGAGCCAGCAGCACTCCACTCCATCCTCCGTCTGTTACAGAGGCAGCTCCGCCTGAAAGTAATTCAGGCCCCTCTCCCCCACACCTGAGTTTTCTGCCCCTACAATGAGTGAGCCACAGAGTGAAATGCCTTTCGAGGTAGTTAGAAGGAGGAAGCGACGACTTCAGATTCCCTCTCATAAAAATGAGAAACGCTTTGATGATAAATCTTCACCTTAGAGCTGACATCCTCTCCTCTCCACCATGAGCTTCCTTAAAGTTGCCACCTGGAATACTCGTGGTATTCAGACAAGTGCTTTTAGAAAAGAAAAGATGAAATATTTATGTGATATGGTCTTTGACATTTTGTGTACTCAAGAACTGAGACTGAATACCAACAAAGATGTCGACGATGTAAATAATTTGTGGTCAAAAGGGAAATGCGTCATTTCAATAGGTGAGAATAAGGCTGAGGATGGTGTCGGTATATTCTTTAAAAATCATGAAGTAAATATAATCAGGAGAAGAGATATAATACCAGGTAGATTACTTATGGTTGATTGTTTTTATCTAAGTAAAAAATATCGTATTATTAATGTTTATACAGCTCCAGAAACTACGAAGAAATGTCAATTATTTAAAAGACTTAGAGAACTATTGTTGGTAGGTTATAGTATTATTTTATGTGGAGATTTTAATACAGTTACTGAAGAAAATGACCGAGTCACCAGCACAGTGTTTAAACTGCGTCCAGAGGGTAAACTCTTAAAATAAATCTGTCAACAAGCAAAGTTAACTGATGTGTTTAGAGCCGTTAACCCCTCTGAACTGATTTTACCAGGTTTGACTCTAAAACTAAAACATGAGTCGATCGCATATATGCGTCATATAACTTCAAATTAATTTAATATGGGACAGTTTTAATGATTTTTCTGATCATCTTTTGATAAAAACTTCTCTGTCATCTGGAACCTCAGTGAACAGAGGTTTCTGGAAATTAAATACACAGAGTTTAAAAGATAAAGACTTGATAACTGACTTAAAACAGGAAATACATAAAGTAACTCAATTAAATATTTTTGCCAAATCTCATATCAAACTATGGGAAATACTGAAATATAGAATAAAAGATTTCTTCAAATGTAAATGTAAGGAATTAAATAAAGTTACAAACAAATACAAAATATGATGCTTTAATAAATCAGTATATTAGTCTGAAGCAGAAGAAACAAAGATCAACTCCGGGGAACTCCTTTTATGAGGATGTTCTTTGTTTATTATATAAAAAAGGGGATGAGTCTGATGTAGATAATTATAGACATCTTAATATTAGGAATACTGATTATAAAATATTTGCCAAGATAATTATGAACAGAATCAATGATATACTAGATGAAATCATAGAAAAAGAACAAACGTGTGCAATTAAAGGTCGGTTTATGTGGGATAATCTCTGTACTTTAAGAGAAATCTTACATAAACCTGAAGATGAAAAAGGTTTTTATATTGTTGGACTAGATCAAAAAAAAGCTTTTGATTATATTTCCAGAGATTATCTCTGGTCTGTGATGAAGGCATCCGGCTTTCCTGATGCCTTTATTCACATGGTAAGATGTCTATACTTTAAATCAAGTGTCCGTGTCAATGTAAATGGTGTTTTAACTGAGCCTTTTGAGGTAGAAAGAGGTGTGAAGCAAGCCTGCCCACTGAGTGCTGCTCTTTATGTTTTGGCAGTCAGCCCTTTAATTAATCAAATAAATAAAAATAGTAGTTTTATGGGAACTTATGTAGGAAACACGCACAAGGTCACAGCTATAGCATATGCTGACGATATTACAGTCATCATAAAAAATCAAGCAGAAATGAATGTCTTAACTAATCTTTTAGCTTTATACAAAAGTGCTTCTGGAGCCAAATTAAACCATAACAAATGAGAAGGAGTTTGGAGCTGATGGTGACAAACAAAGCATTAATATACAAGTCAAACAAGAAATTAAAAACTTGGTCTAACCGTCTGTAACAGTGGATGTAGTGAAAGAAACTGGGAGAAAAAACTGTGTGAAATTAAAGAAGAGGTAAAGAAATGGGAAAACAAATACACTAATTATAAATCAAGAGTAAATATTGTCAAAATCTCAAATGTAAGAACCTGTCAGAGAGCATTAGAGACATCCGGTGGCTGATGTCTGTAGGAAGACTTCCTCTTAGAGCTGTTGTGTCTTGGAGTTGTTATGTTGCCACAAAAAAAATGTCCTATGATTTTCTGCAATGATGATGAGACACAGCAGCATCTCTTAATGGACTGTTACAGAGCTCAGGAAGTCTGGGATAAACTAAAAGCTGTCAGTGTACACTTTAATTTATGTTATAAATCTGTTGTGTATTGTATTGTTGATGTGCCATGATAATACAGCAGACAGTGATCTACAGTGACACTGTAGTCAAACAGATTCTTACTGACCTCTGGAGGAGAAGAACTATGGACAAATCTCAGCGCCTCCCCTGGAACATACTGGACTTATGAGCTAACAGCACTTTAAACAAGGTTACTGGACTCTATGCACTTTATAGATGTTTAAAAAATCACTTTAGCACTGTATGCACTTTATTGTTAATGTAAATTACTGTTCTTACTGTAAATTTTAATTATGTGAAATTCAATAAAGACCTTTTTAAAAAGATAAACAAATACTTGAGCAACTTTTGACCTTTTGAAAAAGTTCACTTTCATCCCTGATCCTTTTCTCTCCAGTAGTCCATACTGACATCATCCAAAAGAGCAGTTTTTAAAGTCTCTAAATAAAAGTGTTTTTGCATAACTGCTACAGCAGTTGATTGAATCCTGATCAAAGATGACTCCCAGATTCCTTACGGTGGTACTGAAGGCCAGGGTAATACCATCTAGAGTAGCTATATCATTAGATAATGTGTTTCTAAGGTGTTTAGGGCCAAAAATGATAACTTCAGTTTTGTCTGAGTTAAGTAGCAGAAAATCCAGGTCATCCAGGTCTTTATGCCCTTAAGGCATGCTTGGAGTTTAGCTAACTGATTGGATTCATCTGGATTCATTGATGAATATAATTGAGACCATGACGGACAATGAATGATAATCCCCATCCCTGAAGTATTTTTATTAGTTTCCGTTTCTAAATGAACTCAAACCAACACCAAACTCAGTGCATCATTATCACAAGAAGAGAACCTGAGCAATGTCTTCTGTAACAATCCACTCCTGCTGGTGCACAGCACCATTTCCAGACTTACAGCATGTTTTGCGTGACAGAACCAGCAGCTTTAATATTTGGGGTTTCAGTTCAGCACAACTTGCATAAAAAATAGTAACAATGGTCTGTTGAAAGTATTTTTGCTGTTTTTGCTACATTTGAAACATGTGAACACAAGGTTTCATTTGTTCAAGAAATCATGTACCAATTGTGGAAGAGCTATAACCTAAAAACACAGGAAGACATTTAACATTATTCTGACTGGAACTCTATCGAGAGCCCACACACGTCTACGTTTATCATAAACCTAAAACACAGGACCTTAATTGTAAGGAATGGATTGAACTGTGGTAAATCTGCTCTAACAGCTGTTTATTGTTTGAAAATACAATTAATAATAATTCTTAATGATTAATCATCTCTGCTTGCTGTACAATAATACTGAGCTATCCTGCAATACAAGAACAATATACTGCTTCTTATTGACAAGGTTTCTCCCAGCATCATCAACTGATGAGGATGCTAACCTATGGCTGGAAATGGAGCTTTAATTTTCATCGTTTATGTATACAACATATCAAATGCATGTACCCATCAAATGTATACTCATTATCCTTGTCCTATACAGGTTACTCAGGTTAAAAATAAAAATATATTTAAAAGTCCAATACGTGAAGCTAACGTCACATAATTAGCTAGCTACAGCTACCAAAATCTGCTAGTGATTTTCACCGGCTACAGATAAGATGCCAGCTTTTGTCTGTCTGACTGTGTGAAACCAAAGACCAATGGTTTAGTAATTCACTAAAATGTTGGAGTGGTAAATCTGACACTGGCATCATTAAACTGCATAATATTTGCATATGTACAGAGCCCCGAAATTGACAAAATGTAGTAAAAGGTTTTCAGACAAAGTTAGAAATATTGAATTGAACTGAACTAAATACATTAATAAATACCACTGTTAATTAAATTATTAAATTATGTGTAAAAAGAACTGTTTTAGTCTTTAACTTTTTTAAGTAACATTTATTTATTCATGAATAAAAGCACTGTACAAGTGCTACACACAAATGTGCTGCTAAAAAGTGATTTGACGTGTGAGAGCGCAGTACCATGTTTTTAACAGACCAGAACAAAAACATCTGAAGCAGACACCTGTGTGGGCCCTGTCCTTGGTCCTATGAATCAATTCAGGTGTCGTGCCAGAAAGTTATTGATCGTCCCTCAGAAACTGATTGCCGTCCGTTCACAGCCTGTTTAAGCTGTTATCTGGATCAAACTGTTATAAAGTGCAAAATACAGACACAACTTTATCCTAAAAGTTACCTATGTTCATATGTATTTGGTATGCCTACTATCATTGTTTATATTTGGATACAAGACTCAGATTAACATGACTTGATGGATGTAAGTTACATATGAAATAAAGAAATTGATCCCCTTTGCAATCATTCTAATGAGTAAGCATATTTTTCCTGCTTTATGTTCCAGATAAACCCGAAAAACCTCTAAAGGGCCAATACAACCAGTATCAGGCAGCTTTCTCTTTGCCACAAAGTGATTGCAGCCTATAACTAGTCACTTTTTTCTGCCTCAAATTAACTTTCACTCAACTGGGTTATATTTTAAAGGCTGATGTGTGTGTATTTGTGCACATGTGCACATATGAACAAGAAAAGAGAGATAGAGAGCAAGTGTACTTACACAAGTGTTTATTTTAGCAATCTGACAAAAAATGTCCCTACCAAAGATCAAACCAAATCTACACCGTTGTTTGAGCGTCACTGTGCAGAATGATGTCTGTGCAGAGTTTGACACTAGAAGGCTGTTTTCACATTGATCTGCTGAGAGTGGAAAGTTTCTCTGTGCTCACCTTAAATCTCAGTTTAAGGTATGAACCTAACATTATGAGCAGGGTTTGTGACATCGCAAGTAGTCATGTAGACACTTGGAGCCTCCAGTGGACATACACTGAGAATGGACTTTTCTGTTGGACATCTTGTGATGAAGAAATGAAAATATTTATATATTAATAGATTCTGTATTTTTCCAATGAGGAATAAAGAGTAGATGTCAGAGTAGATTCTGCTTCGAAAGAGTAGATTCAAAGCAGATTAATTTGATGTCTTCAAACATGCCTGGAGGGGTTATTTAAGGTTTCAGCAGACAGAAGGCAACAAAGATTTCCTGCACTAAGCAGGAGAAGTAAAAAAAAGCCATATAACCCTGTTTATATCTCAATAACATTTCCGGGCAATTTGAAGTGAAGAATGCATACAGGTGATGCAAAATGTGTTAATGTATTGCCTTATAATGAGATATGGTCATAAATTTAACTTTGTTGGTCACTCAATATGTCAATATGGTTTATTTGTGCAGTTAATCATGCACAAAGAAACATGACCTAAACACACAGAAAGATGTTAAAGATGATGCTGACTAACACAGATCTAGATTTAGGCCACATTTTGATGACAGAGATGAGGGAGCACTATTTTGTCCAAACATTTTTTCAATAAAATGTACTTTTACACGTCATGATTGTCAAACTGAACATTTTTTTTGGTGATCACCAACAGTCCATTTTAGTGCCCATTACATCATTAGAATCATCCTGGGTTCCTTTATGACATCATTAGAATGTTCCTGGGTTCCTTTGAGACATCACGTCTATATCAGACTGTTGAGTGATAAAGTGAGAATCCAGATCCTGTCAGATGACCGTTGAACCTGTTGAGAGCCACTACTCACAGTTTTGATTACGTCTACAATTGCGTCCCAGTTATCGTTCTGATACTCTTGTTGGCGATTTCGTTCCAGTTATCTTTCTGTTACTCATGGCTAACCGAAAGACATCAAACACCTTCCTGCAACAGCAGAAGAACTTCACTGATCACAATGTAAGTAACCAACTCTGTCAATCTCCTTCTGTTCATAGATACATGACATAATTGATTTTTCAGACATTCATGTCTACAACAAGGTTATATATCAGAATACAATAACAGATTAGGAAATTAGAAAGCTTTACACAGTACAATATTTTATTCAACCTTTGTGCATTATGTGCCAAAGTTTTAAGCATAAGTGTAGTTTCCTTAGATTACTGTGCCAAGTCACATAGTGTAGTGTGGTATGATGAAATGTAGTATGCAATGGTATAGTAATAAAGTATATCAAATTTAGAGTACCATTTAATATAATATAATATAATTCAACTGTGTAACTATTCCCAATGACTCAATGTATACTTTTTTCACAGGCACCTGAGAGCCACAGGAGAGGATGTGGCTCCGACTGTCAGTCCATCACCCTGGCCAACCAAACAGCACAAATGTTTCGCAGGGCTGTGCTGATTAAAAGCTCAGAGAGGCTGTGCGCATTAGAGAAAGCCACCGGCGAAGCTGTGTTGAAGAGACTGAGAATCTCCAACCAGCATGACACCCTCCCCTCACCTCAGCCCCCAGCTGTACCGAGAAGGAGCCCTGGATCCTCTCAGCGAGGAAGGAGGATCAGGCTACCCCCGATTGTGCAGAGAAACAGCAGCCAGGGGACCAGCACCAACCAGACGTTTGAGGAAAGCGCAGAGAACCATTCAGTTCTGGAGAGACTGGAGCTGAATGAAGAAGACGAGGAGAAGTTGCGTCTGGGCAGCGAGAGGGCAGTGCTTGCCTGTCAAATGGCTAAGACTGAAGCCAGGAGGCCAAGCTCAGTCAGCTCCATCTGCTCCGTGGACAGCCTCAGCTCTGTGGACACACACACTCCTACGGAGCTGAGGGCTATTCCAAAGATGTGCCCCTTCACCCCTACTCCTCCCCCCACAGCAGCTCCAGCAACCAGGAGACCGTCTCGTCTCCCGGTGTTGTCTGCAACCCACGGTGGACAATGTAAGTTTATACTGTTAAGTGATAATGACTAACATTATGCAAGCTTGAATGGAAATAGGTGAAGATGTGATAACAGGTGGAAATTTCAGTCATAATAAATATTTTCTTTTTAATCTAAACAGACAAGGAGGTAGCTGAGGGATGCAGGCTAAGGTCACATAAAGGAAAGGTTGAGGAGTTTGTGCAACAATTCCAGCTCGTCAGCCTCCCTTCACCTCAACCCCCAGCAGCTCCCAGAAAGATCGCAGCAAGGACACCTGCTGTTTCAGCACCTCCACCAAAAGCTGCCCCACCTAAGAGGGAACCTCGTCGCGGGACAAACCTCCGCCCCCTAAAGGCTGACAAAAGAGCGTGCCAGGATGAGCTCCAGCCTCTGGCCATGCCTGCAGAGAGCCTCTCCCTCTGCTTCGAGCAGCTCAAATCGGATGACTGGTAAGACACCGACACTACAGAAGTGTAGAGAAAGATTTTAAACAGTTTATTCAGCAGCATTTGTTTCTGAAGCAATGATTAACACTTTTCAAAAATGTTTGTCATCTAAATACAGGATGAAGAAAATGGATGGACTGAAATCAGTTCAAGCTCTCATCAAACACCATCCACAACTTCCGCAGACTAAACTGCATGAAGTCTGCCTGGCCCTCGTAGAAGAGGTAGCGTAGACATTTTCCTCTTTGTCTCTGTTTGTCTTTGTGTTACATGCAGTTCTCATTTTTTTACAAGTGCATCTACCTTTACTGTGCACGCAGAAGTACTGACTGATGTTCTTTCTTTTTATCTAGGTGAACAATCTGCGCTCTAGTGTGGCGTGTGCTGCCATGGAGACAATAGCTGAACTCCACATCAACCTGGGGAAAGCCATGGACCCAGAGGCAGAGAGGACAGGACGCACCCTGCTGCAGAAGCTGGCATCGACAACCAACAGCTTCATTCACCAGCACGCCAACCTCGCCTTGGATGCGCTGGTGGACGGGTGCAGTCCTGGTAGAGTTATTCCCGCTCTACTCAACACAGGGCTGAGGTAAGAGGAGATACAGTGATCAGAATTTAGTGGGAAGTGTAGTACAAGCAACATTTAAAGTAAATGAAATGAAACATAGTCGCAGGATTATTCTCACATTTCCCTGTCTGTCTTTGTTCTTTCTCAGTCACCTTTGTGCTGCAGTGAGGGGGAGCACAGCCCAGCACCTCCACCAGCTGGGAGAAATTGTCGGGGAGGACCACATCTTGACAGGAGGGAAGACCTTCACAGAGCGTTTCCTGTCTGCTGTGGGTAAAATGTCTTTGGATGCTGCACCAGAAGTCAGGTGGGTAACTAAGTTTTGCATGATCTAATGTTAGTGGTTCTTGTGAAAAATGTCTTTCAGTCTTAGTCTTATATCTTTCTGTTCATGCTCTGAAATGCTAACAGAAATGTATTTCTGTACAGGCAATACGGACATAAGATGCTCCAGACACTTGTCCACCAAAGGGAGTTTACCGGCCTGTGGAATAAGGTGATCCCAGTGAAAGACAGGACCCCACTGGAGAAGATCCTTAGGAAAATGGTGCGGTAGTGGTCCTTAGGCTGGCACGGAGGTGCAGTGGTTAGCACTGTTACCTAACAGGAAGCAGATTTTAGCAGATTTTAATAAGAACCTGCTGGAGTCTGTCTGTGTGGAGTTTGCATGTTCTCCCCGTGCCAGGTAGGTTTTCTCCGGGTGCTCCGGTTTCCTCCTACAGTCCCAAAGACATGCAGATTAGGTTAATTGGCCTCACTAAATTGCCCCATAGGTGTGAATGCGTATGTGATTGGTTGTCAGTCTATATGTGATAGACTGGCGACCTGTTCAGAGTGTACAATCATGAACAAGTTGCCAGTCTATCACACAGCTTAAAGTCAGCTGGGATAGGCTACAGCCACTGCACAACTGACCTAAAATAATTGGCCTAAGTAATAAAAAATCTAACTAAATGTTCTGTTTATATATTTGTCATCATTCAATTATTTAGTAAGGTAATATTATCTCTTTCAGTGCTTTTAATTGTCTTGACTGGTGTTCAACAACAATTTAATTTCAACAGTGATCAATTTTTGGGAAAGTAGCAAGGTGGTTCTTTTATATGCTGGTTTTCTGTGTTGCTTTACTATTAAATCCAATCCTAATATCACAATTCTTACAGTATCTTTCACTTAAAATCATTTCAAAGGAGTGATAGTTGGTGATCATTACCTTTTGGAGAGACTTTCTCATTTTTTAGTAATGACAGAAACTAACAACCAACCAAAATTGTGGCTTAACCCTCACTCATACAAAAACAAACACAGTGTGACGCAGCATAACTTGTCCATTCATTGTACAGTTTATTACCTTCTTTGAATGTAGAGTATTATTGCTGTTTACCTCAGTGATAAATTGTATCCACAGTCCCTGACAGTCATGACATGATTATAACAAGGCAGCATACTGAAAGGCTGAAGTCACTCTTTTATAAAGAGAACATGTGATCACAAGGTTGTGACCCTGGAGTCATGATGTTGACTGGATAAACAAATACTTGAGCAACTTTTGACCTTTTGAAAAAGTTCACTTTCATCCCTGATCCTTTTCTCTCCAGTAGTCCATACTGACATCATCCAAAAGAGCAGTTTTTAAAGTCTCTAAATAAAAGTGTTTTTGCATAACTGCTACAGCAGTTGATTGAGTGCAGCACTGCAATAAAAGGCACTTTGGTAAATGCTGAGATGCGACAGAACATAATGATATAAATCTTTAGTCTGACACCGACACCATGTAAATAACAACTGTGATAATGACAAGAGAAAAATGTACCCTAAAGGATAAACATAATAAATGGAAACAAAACCAACACAAGTCCTAAAAGAGGAAGCAGGAAGTACATATTGGTTTGATTACCATGACATTGAGTGATTCATGTTAACCAGGTCAGGACACTTCGAGGCTGGTCTCTGGTCAGTTTTATACTTCCCTCTCTATGAGAAGTTGTAGTGGAGAGGTTTGGTTAAATCCAGAGGTCACCACAACACAGGGAAGTCCATTTTACTGAAGCCAGGGTCTCTGCGCTGCTCCCAGTACGTGTTGTAAACTGATTGTAAATATAAAATGTAGCTATAACAGAATATTGGTACAAAATCTGCAGACTGCATTTACATGAAAGGTTGACAAATTTTCTTTAACACTTATTCCACTAATATATTTTATTTATGTGCTTCTGTGGACTAACTGAAGATAGTTGCCATTAAATAAGTTTTATATGAGTGTTCTTCATCCAACCTGAATTGTTTAATCTTACTAATATAAATTCTGTC
The DNA here is from genome assembly GCA_038419695.1 of Scomberomorus guttatus. Classification (NCBI taxonomy): domain Eukaryota; kingdom Metazoa; phylum Chordata; class Actinopteri; order Scombriformes; family Scombridae; genus Scomberomorus; species Scomberomorus guttatus. Next base: position 23,757,624 of record CM076461.1, read on the forward strand.
TCTGAGTGGACGTTGATATTCTTGTGACTTCATTCCCATGGATCTTAACTCTGTGGTCTGTTGCCAGACCATGGAGCCCTAACTATGAGCTTTATCAAAAAGGAATATTTTAAGCCTACTCTTAAACGTAGAGAGGCTGTCTGCCCCCCAGACCAAATCTGGAAGATGGTTCAACAGGAGAGGAGCCTGACAGCTGAAGTCTGTCTCCTATTCTACTTTTGGAGACTTTAGGAACCACAAGTAAGTAAGTCTGCCTTCTGGGAGCTCAGTGTTCTAGTGGGGTAATAGGGTACTATGAGCTCTTTAAGATACGATGGTGTCTGACCATTAAAAGCTTTGTAGGTGATGAAAAGGACTTTAAATTCTATTCTGGATTTTACATGAAGCCAGTGCAGCAAAGCTAAAATGGGTGAAATATGATCTCTTTTTCTAGTTTTCGTCAGTACGCGTGCAGCTGCACTCTGGACCAGTTGGAGAGTCTTTAGAGACTTGTTGGGGCAGCCTGATAATAAGGAATTGCAATAATCCAGCCTAGAAGTAAGAAATGTGTGGACTAGTTTTTCTGCATCATTTTGAGACAGGATGTACCTGATTTTTGCAATGTTACGTAGGTGAAAAAAGGCAGTCCTTGAAACTTGTTTTATGCAGGAGTTGAAGGACACATCCTGATCAAAGATGACCCCCAGATTCCTTACGGTGGTGCTGAAGGCCAGGGTAATACCATAGGGTGGAGATGTGTGATGTCCATGACAGGTTCTCTGTGATGCTGATTCCCAGTAACTTAAAACTGTTCACCTGCTCCACCTCAGCTCCACTGATGTAGACAGCGGTGTGTGTCTTTGCCTCCTTTTTTCTAAAATCAACAATCAGCTCCTTGGTTTTGTTGACATTGAGCAGTAGGTTGTTTCACATTGAGCACTATATAAACCATTATATAATTCAAACAAAACATTAAATATGTTATAACGCCGTGTTGTGTCTAGTCCTTGGCCACAGCAAAGAAACCAAGATTAAAACGGACTTCATTCTGTGTTTGAGCGTGGGCCAGATTGCATCAATAAATCACAGGAATTCTAAAAACAAACAAAAAAAAAACACATTTTTCAAAGAATTGTTTTCCACCACTTTCAATATATATGATATTTTATATGATATAGTTATGAGTAGTTGTAAACGTCACTGTTATCACTTTGTTATACTGTACAGTACAGTATTGCTGTTAAATTCCTTGAACAGCTATCAGGACACCACACTGTAATTATGGTCATTATCTAAACCAGCAGAGGCTTTTATAATTGGCTGTTCACTTAAGTGCTAACATATAAATGCAATCACCCTATTTTTTCCCTTTTCTTTTTGTTCTAATTCAATTATTATTGCACAACATACAAGAAAAACAGAGGCGCAGCTGCAAACTGCAGGGTCCTATAAAGTTATTTGCTTTGATGGCTGCACTGTACCACCTTTCTCAGTCCTCCATAAGTGACATTATCTAATAACAGGGTTATAATATTTCAACATGTTGGACTGTACTGATCTTGTAACAGGATTTTTAGCTACTGTAATGTGATTGTAGTTCCTATCTCAAGTTTCTTCCAGAAATATTTAAAATTGGTTTTATATAGATAATTAAACTTATGTTTTATCCAAAAAAAAAAAAGAAATCAGGCATATTCCACACTATATAAGAGCTATATAACTATAAGAGCATCCCACTGTTTCAATCCTGATCCTGATTTCTTAAACTCAGGATACCAGCTGACACAAAGCATCAATTTACCACTGCTATTTTTTCTCCTTACTTTACAGACTGGGACTGATTAGGATCTTTATTCTATATGTAAGGTATCATGACATTTTAACTACACCTTACTTCTTCTTAGCAGTGAGTGGAGACATTGGTACAACGGCATTCACATTGTAAAGCTGGTCTCACACGTTTATCATGGTTGCGAAGTCACTGCATACTCAGTTATTGAGAAATGTTGTTCGTCCTGCCATGACCTGCCAAGGTTATAGCAGTTTTAATTTACAATACCAATAAAGTCCAATTGAGCCAGAGCCAGTACAATTAAAGCAAAGTGTTTCACATCATATTTGTATTTTCATTAAAAGCACAACCAATATTTATATTAGATTCAAGTGGTTATGGAGACTCCAGGGGAAGCCAGGGGAATGTAAGCTGTAGGGATGAGCCCTATTGTACCTGAATTCACATACCAGGCAGCTACACCCTCTATAAACATTTAAATGAAGTCATATATAATCGCTTTAAAAAACTATTGACACACCTATGACTTAAACTTGTATTCACATCAAGTACAACATGTTATTGTGTGTGTACCTGGGCCTTTGGGTGGGGCCTGGCAGCCATTTGTCTGGGTCTCATCATAGGAGGGGTTGCAGGGGAGGTAAGAGCTCATCTTTTTGGTCTCACTGTGGGAGTCCATCATCAACCTCTAACAGTCGGCCTAGTGGGTGAAACACAGACATGCGTACAAAAAAAAAAAACAACATCATTCGCTCTGCAAAGTAAACATGAAAACATCTAACTCATTTCCCTTGGTGTCAAGCATCAATTCAATTAAACTTGTAGGGAAGATCTTTCAATAAATACAAAGACCTGACTATGGAGTAGGATGATACTTTGACCTCATATGCTGCCATACCCAGCCCTGAGCTGTGTGGAAACTGTCCACTTCATTAGGGATGAAGCAGGTACTATCTACTACCATGATCATAGAAGCAAAACAACAATTTGACAAATCTGAATAGACATCCAATGTCAGAAAAGTACTGAGGTTTGATACCCTGTCCTACCAATGGAATTAACAGAAAAGGCTTCAGTTCATTGTGGTGCAGAGTGCATGCCCCATAACTCTGAATATATAGGAACATAATGCGGGAACAGTGTGCTGCTCACAGTTAATGTTTCCATAAAATTGCTTCATATACTGTAAGATTAACCACAACGCCCAACAGGCGCTAACAGTCATCAACTTACTTTCACAAAAATGCACTTTATCCAATCCTGGTGCAAGAAAATGGATGAACAATAACTGATGATCAGTTCCCCTTTTTCCATTTCTCGGCAGTAGTCCAAGGTTAACTGATATCGTTTGGTGGGCCTGGATACAAGCAAATGAAAGCCCTGTCATAAATACCAGCTCTGTGAAGCTCACAATGGAGAGTGTTGAGTAAATCTGGTGAGTTTGGAGCTTTAACCTCTCTTGTTTTACTGTTTTGTTGCCTCTGCTTTATAGGATTTGAGACTTTTCCATGCACTTCCCTACACCTGCAATAGCATCTTTATGGTTGTCATAATTTATAGGCTAAATGAGACGACTGAATGAGACCACGTCCTTTTCCATTGTGTCTTATTGTGTTTTTCTGTCCCATGCTACTCCATGCCTTGAGCCAAAATGTTGTAAGGTCATTCTGTGAAGGCCAGGAACAAATACCACGAAAGAAACACAACGTATTTATGGTAAAAATCAAAGGTAACAGCTTCAAGTATGGGCTTGTCTACTACAGCTTGTTGTTTCACGCAAAAAAGTTTGAGTAAAGAAGTTCTGAATTTGCAGTATCAGCTGTATGCGGTGACACTTCCCTACCTGACGCCCCAGCTGTGTCTCTGTTGTTAATTTAGGTTCGTGTTTGTCGGTCCATTCGTTTTCTGACTGGTCAAACTTTTCCTCGCTGTCAGCTCCTCCTAGCTCGTGTCGGTGCACGCACGCTGCTTGTTTTGGTAAAGGCACTTGTTTAGCCCCGCCCAGAGCACCAATAGGAAGCGTCGATTCGGCTTCAGAAAGCCCTAAGGTGAACTCCTATTGGTCCAAACGGTAGTAATCAGGTAATGCCCGTAATATACAGTATTTATAATCAAACAATGTATTTCTGTAGGATAACATTTTTTCTATTGTGGTAGCCTACTCTATAAAAAGAAACCAGTACAGTTATATTTCTCTGTGCTATTTTGTATGGATTCCAGCTGCAATTACAGGTACTCATGTCATGTCATGTTTTTTTTTTTTTTTTTTTGCTATAATCATCATTATGAGGCCAAAAACCACTAATAAAATACACCTGTATCAATAATGCTCTTTCATTCTGCATACTGCATGTGAAAACAAATGGAGTGGCCACTCGCTGTTTTGCTCGGTTCCCATGTCCTATTTCTACGAATGTTGCAGCAGGACCTGTCACACCTGCCTTGCTGCTACTTTTCCAGAGATGTATTTAGATGTTCAGACATATAGGATCCAAAGTTTGACCTGTTTTAAACCACTGTCATTTGAACCTCAGTTTACCAAAGGCGGATGTGCAAGTCTGTGTGTGTGTCTCTGTGTTTGTGTGTGTCTGTGTTATGTAATGACTCAGTAACCAAGATTACTATGGGTGTCCTACTTGTTGAAGACTGGCCTTTACTGTCAGCAAATATTCACCCTGCCAAACTGTTCTTTAGCGAATCACAGATTTCTTATCGAGGTTTGGAAGGAGTTACTCAATTTTAAAATTCATAAACACAACCGTGCAATACAAAAGTGTTAAGTTTGTGTTTCAAGACTTCTTTTTTTTTTCATTCAATTCAGTCAATTGCTTGATGGTAGCCTGGCTTATATTGACAGAATGGTACAGTTTTAATTAAATGCAGGATAAAAGTTAGAAACTGTCAATCCAGCAGGAAAATATTGGCCACATAATCATTAGGCCCACCGATTGATAGTCTAAAGGTCAGACATTGCATCATTTCGGTTTGTGTTAACGGGTCGGTTTCGACCCGTGTCTTAAATCAGCTTTAAAATACACTAAAAACAATAACCTATCATCCAATTTTTTTGTCATCTCTTGGTTACCTTGTTAGGCTTCCTTATCCATGAAAATGTTGGGTTTAATATTTTTGGTGTGGGTCTCTGGACCCATATATATTTTCTTCAAGAAAATGCAAAAAAATATATTTTTGTCAGCAATAGAACTTAATATAAACACATTGAAACACAGAACAGGTCACACAACACACAAAATATTGATTTGCAAGTTCAAACAAACAACAACCAATCAAACAAATCAAACCAACAGAAATCAATAGAAATCAATTACTACTTCCAAAACTATTAGAAAGCTAAATCAGAGTAAAAGTCTCTGTGTGCAAGAACATGCTTGTGTGTGTGTGTGTGTGTGTGTGTGTGTGTGTGTGTGTGTGTGAGTGAGAGACATGCAGACCTACAAGTGAGACTACTTGGACCGGCCACCTGTGTACAGAAAGCAATGAGACGTATGGATCCTGTTTCCAGGGAAAATGTTAAGAGAATGTTAAATGTAATCTGGCACAACTATGGACACATAACAGTCATTAGAGACTTTCAATGAATTAGGTGATCAGCAGGAGCAGCCTCAGCACCAGTGACCTCCTCATCAGACTCAGATGTGTCTGTGTCTTCTGGCTGGTACTCCACATTGTCCACTTCCTCAGAAACTTGCTCCTCTGCATCGTTATGCTGATCTGTGTCTTCTGCCTCATTTTCTCCAAAAATGTTATCTAGAACTAAGCTCACCGTAAATATTCTTTTCATTTTTGCATGCTGCAAATTAGAGATGTGCCCTCTGCAAGTCAAATGAGTGAAGTGACCTCACATGTCTGGACATTCCCGTCTTTGTTTGTTTAGTTTTTTTGCAGCTATACTGGACAAATGAGCATCCCCTGAAGCTCACATGATTGGGAGAGGAGGTGGCTGTCACTGATGATTTCAATTTTTGGCTCTAATTATTGCTTTATAATCTTATTTTTATAACCAGGTCGAAACCGACCCTAACACCACAAAGGACATAATTTCAACCAGAGCATTTTATAATGTAGTGAAAAAAATTGTTTTGTTTAATTTTGTTGAAATCAAGGTTCCTGACAAAGTCAAAAAGCTTTGATGCAATAAACAAATTTTAAGTGATTCTTTTATGCATTCTAAAACTAAAACGGGTCGGTGCCGACCCTAACACAAGAGGAAGGTTAAAGTGATGAGAAAAGTATTCAGTATTCCTTTTACTTAATTAGAAGAAGGCTACAGAAGTATCATCAGTAAAAATGTACTTAAGTGCTCATTATGCAGCACTATGGCCCTTGTCAAATTTTTTATAATATATATTATATAATTGGATTATTATTACTGATGCATAAATGTGCAATTAGCCCTTTAATGTTGATGCCAAGGTCGAGCTGATTTGAACTGCTTTATATACTTATTGGATAGTTTGATAACAATGCATCATATTTTATAATGTATCATATATTGTGTGTGAAATTTTAATTTAAGTAGCTAGTCAGTAACTTATAGAGTTAAAAGTATAATTTTTCCCTCTAAAATGTAGTGGAGTAGGTATAAAGTGTAAATATTCAAGTAAAATGTAAGTACCAGAAAACATTACACCCCTGGAAGTAGAAGTTTTAAAAAAAATTTTTATTTATTTATTTTTTAAAGATGCACAGAGTGTATACAGATGTGCCTCAACAAAACAAGCAATGACCTTTGCCTATACACACATGATCCTGTGCACAACTTGTGACCGGAGGGTCGCCGGTTCAATCCCCCAGACCTACAGGATAAATCTGGGCAGCAGATGCTTCCTCCTACTTCATTACCACCACTGAGGTGCCCTTGCGCAAAGCATTTAACCTCAACTTCTCCAGTAGCTGCTGAGTGGCTGGCAGATCAAACTGTGGTTGTCTCAGCAGCTTCCAGGTATGAATGTGCAACTGTGTGAATGTGATCAGGGCATTCCTGAAAAAGATTTTCAAAGCATTGCTGTCAGAGAAACTCCCATGAATAAATAAAGGTTAAAAAAAAGACTCATAGATTCATAGAAACACAGCCTATTTTTCTCACTCCTTCTCTCACCACCTCACACGCAAGCCCAAAATACAGAGGATCAAGTGAAATTTGTGAGAAAACCATCATGTCATAGCTGTTCTTACCAAATATGTGGGATGATTGAATTTTGCCATAGAACTTCAGGACTCAATGATGTGTAGTCTCAAGGTTATAGAGAAAAGTGTGGAGGTTGTTCTAGTCCAGTGTGGGTCAACAGTTGGATATTATGACGTCAGCTATAGACTGGTTGAAGGTGGTAGGAAAGTAATAAATATGAGGAACAGTCTCTGACATGTAAGTTCAGACAAAATATACAACTACATAATAAGTCTGATGAGGACCCAAGTGTGGCTTAATGAGTATCATGGCAGGTAGGGCCAGCCTCATCAACGAGTTCACATTTCAGAGGCTGAAAATTATGCAGCAAACAATCACAAACAAGACAAACTTGGTGTGATCAAATGAGGATGCAGTGATGTTGCAAATATAGGGCAGAATCATGTATGTGAAGGGAAGTAAAACAGTGCCATCTTGTGGAATTACTGTTGCTTTACAGTAAGTGATGTGGTGCTATTTAACCAACAATATCTTGGAAACATATTGTTAGCCACCGCCTCCACCTGCAGATTCTGACAGACAACTGCAACCCAAACCTCCACCTGCAGCCTCTACCAGCAATCTGCACCGCCGCCTCCACCTGCAGATTGTGGCAGACAGCTGTAGCCCGGGCCTCCACCTACAGCCTCTACCAGATATCTGCACCATCGCCTCCACCTGCAGATTCTGGCAGACAATTGCAACCCAAACCTCCACCTACAGCCTCTACCAGATATCTGCACCATCGCCTCCACCTGCAGATTCTGGCAGACAATTGCAACCCAAACCTCCACCTGTGGGCTCTGTTAGCAATCTGCACCGCCGCCTCCACCTGCAGATTCTGGCAGACAATTGCAGCCTAATCCTCCACCTACAGCCTCTGCCACAAACCTGTAGCCACCGCCTCCACCTGCAGATTGTGGCAGACAGTTGCAGCCTGGGTCTCCACCTAAGAAATTTACAGACACCTTCACATACAACCTCCTCTGCAAACCACCCAATGTGCCCTGTTTCATCTTCCACCAATAGCCTGTTTCAGCCTCCATCAGATCTAAATTGTGCCTCCAACTGACACCAGCCATCTGCTGTCCTAGCCTCCACCTGCAGACAGCAGATAGCTGCAAACACATGCTCCACCTAAAACCTTTTCCAGCCAAATTCCAAACAACAACTTGAACTGAGGGAAGGGTACCTTAAGGGAATTGCATATTGTTAAAAATGGACCTCCAGCACTTAAATGCACCTTTATTTCTTTTATTGTATTGAAGTGAATTTGCCTTATTCATTATAGACCCCTATTAAACTTAAACCATTTTTACTTATTCTGAGTTTATTTGCACATATGACTAATTTTAATGTTTTTCTCATGTGTCATATTCTGATTCAAAGATAAAATAAAATGCTGTATTTTCACTGTCAAATGGTTTTTTGTCATTGCTATAATCTGAACATTATGACAACAATTGACCAACATGATGTAAAAATTCAGAGGGATGTCTGTGTACACTATTACTACATTAAAAGATATTATTATTGTCAAGCTTTTGTCATGTTATGTATACATTTCTTTATTTCTGAAGATCTCAAAGGTTGAAAAGTGAGTCGAAGTGAGCCAAACATTTATCTCATAGGCAGGGTCTATGTCCCATCCCAAACTGAAGGAAATGAACAGAGAGTCATTGACAAGTGTAAAGACAAAACTAAAGGCATGTTCTACTATGACAAATATACAGAGATAAGACTCAGGATTCATGACTACATCCAGTTGTTTTGTAGTTTGTAGGTTCACTATAACTCCTGCTAGTTTTACACATCCATGGGGAATATGAAAATGTTGATTATAGCTGCTTTAAGTTGAAATAACCGTTGTATTCTCATATTTATTCAGTTCCTCTGAAATAAAATGGATTTTATTTTTCCCCATCAGAAGAATAATTGACTCTAATCAGCTAAAAGACTTCAGAGTTGCATATATAAATATCCACACATTATTTCTTTAAGCATTATAGCCTCTATGCTGTGTCTTTAAGCACAATATCATTTAATATCATTAAAATAAATGGAGTAAATTTTAGGTATATTTTCCACTATATATACAAAAGCTAATTAGTTATATGATAACTAGTTATTTAAAGAATGAAAGAGAAAAGATTTGTCATATGATACGACAAATGAATATGATAATTAGATATAGACTAGAGTTGATTGAAAAACTCAGCTGGCTGATATACAATTCTACTAGTTTCCTTGGTATAAAATCCAACTAAAATCTACGTTTTGAAACGTAAATTTGGGCTGAATTGATTCTTAATTGATCTTGTATAAATATGATTTAATTTAACTTTGCTAAAATAATGTTTGTAAGCCTGCTTGTCTTCTACTTGTACTGATCTATATACCTAGATATACAACATTTATTTTAATCCTTATTGCAGATGGAAATTAACCAAATTGAAACATTTTAAAGCTTTTTAACCGTTTGGATGCGAGAGAGGGAAACAGTGTAGATGTGTTGTAAACTTTGATCAACTGTCTGCAGCTAGTTTACGACAGTCGGCAAGTTAGAGTGTTATTAGAGAGACATTTTTGATTTTTTAGGAGTGAGATATTGATCAAAGCAAGGTGAGGCTGTCGCGTCAGTCTGCTTCATTTTATTGTCCATGTTCTAAGATATCGGTCTCTGAAATGTCTGCCTCCATTACAACAGAAGTGACTATGGACAGTTTTCATAGGAATGATTTCTTCAGTAGAAATGTTCCAAATGTTTTTACCGGATAAACCTGGAATCAGTGTGTAACAGCAAGCCTGTCTGATGTGTAAAAAGTACTGAAGATCAATTAACGTTAGATCCTCAATGATCCTTTTGGGGGATAAAAAAAGGAATGAAATGATCGGTGCTGTGCCACGTGCGTAAAATGCGCATGGCACGTCTCGGAGACGCACGTATCTGCTGCTGTATATTAGCTACAAGTAGGCTATTTCATGAACTTAAAGGAAAGAATACTAACAAACATTGCAGGGAACAAACAAAAGTATTGACGTTTCTGCAAAAAAGGGGAAAAAACGGATTACGCTCAGTGAACCACATTATTGGTAAAACTCATTAATGTAACCCGTCACAGACTCTGCATCACATCAAAAGTTGAATTTGACGGACATTATAATATATGTAAAATAGTAGAGATAGTAAAACAGACAAAACGTAATATACATAAAAAGGTGTTTTATGATTTTGGAGAGGTCTCTGTGTGTGCGCCTCGGTCAATTAAAGCCATTTAAAATTGCCTTTTACACTCTCTGTAATGTTTATGGACCAATGTCTGCGCTGAGATGGGAAAAAGCCCGACGATCAGACGTTGTCCTGTGTGACCATGAAACCCATATAGCTCTATGTTTTATCCAGGAGGGACTTATTTGGCGTGAGATTTGTTTGGGTGGTGTGAGAGCGGACAGCGCCTCAACAAGGGCGCAAAAAGCGCAAGAGGTGGCAACCCAGATTAAATAGACTAGAACCTGTTTGAAAAATCTTGCAATTTAGCCTATTAGTCATATTAAAATGTCGCAGGAGCCTGCTCTGATATAGTAATCACATAAGGAGCTGTTCAAATACTTTAGGCCTTAAGCCTGAAACCAAACGTATTGCCATAGAGGAGAGTATGACAGGATCTAAAGTCTGAGTCAGATCTAAACATTTCTTCATAGTTAGATATGGACTTGATCTCAGGCCTTGTGCAGGTTGATTGGATACAACTTTAGATTACAGAGGTGAGATGTGACTGTAAAAACAGATGTGTACAAAATGGACGCTGAGGATTCCATGGTTGCTATGTTTTATCTCCAGGTGCATCATTTCTATATGATCCTCATTCAAACGCAAACAAAACCAAACGGTCAAGAAAAGTTTTTCACAACTTTCACTCGACGATTTCTTCCAAATAAACGCTTCTGCTGAGGACTTCTTACATCCTGTTAAGGACTAAAGACTCACTGAGACTGACGAGAAAGAGAAAGCAAACTTCCATCATGGAAAATGTGAGATTTGAACACTTTGAAAGTCGGTGGTGTTTTCAATGTATTTTACCGTCGAGACTTTCAGAGCCCTCAAAGGTCACTGATGTTTTTCCAAAAGGCTCTGACATGAACACTCCCCCAACCCGGGGTCACATGATAAAAATAATATGTTGAAGGGCAAATTCGGATTAACTATGAATTACAGGAAAATGAAGCACCTGCGCATGTGCGTGTTATTTTACGGCAGTGATGCACATTGTCAGTACTGGACTGTACCAGCTCCATTTATACTGTATATTCATTAAAAATGAACAAAGATGCGCATAAAATAACGAAAATCACTGCCTCATTGACAATAATGTCATTATCTAATATATCTAATAAGATCATTAATATCGCCCAGCTCCCAGCTGAATTTAACTGCAGCACTGGAGTACCTGAAGTTAGTATATAATTCCCAGCAGATATGTGACATTATATTTTCAGACAGTATGGCAACATATTGATTTAAGGCTCTGTCCTGAAGAAGACCCCTGTGTCAAAATGTGCTTTTAAGACCTTCATTATTTCATTTTTGTCCTTACAAGTTGCATATTCTTAATTAAATACATTTATTCAGGTTACCACTGCAAATCTGCAGCACAGAAAAAGGGTACACACTGCACAGAGAGTGCAGATAATGTTTCTCTGGGGTCTCCTGGCTCTGTTTATAGGCACATTTTAGGGAACAGAACTTTCCCTCATTTTGAGGGGGAAAGTTCAATTTTTTGCAGAAATGGTGAAATGAAACTCACATTATTCAGTGCCTTTTGTTGCATTTACTGTACTTGTGGAGCCTTGTTCTAACGTGTGTATTGTTGCAGTGTAATGTGTCCATTGCCCTGCAAGACCACAACTACTCGAGAAGCAGGAGAATCTCTGCACGCCGGGCAAGTGCCCCGAGCAAGTGTCCATGCTGCAGGAATGACCAGGTTAGACTTTTGAAGTTTCTTTTTTTTAAAGCCTTACAAAACATTTACTATTTAAGAATTATAAAAAAAATCAAAGAAATTAAATTCTTCCTGCATCCAGACTTGAATAAACTAAGGGTTATACCTCTAAAGTCCTGTAAATTGTGAAGGGTTTTTTACTTTTGAAAAGTCTTCATCAGTGCATCTAACACAGATTTTTCTCTTGTGAGACTGAAAAAGTATCCTCTGCTGAACTTCCCCAGGAGCAGAAGCAGCAGCACTCTGCTACTGCTGCCAAACCTCCCCAGAAGAGGAAGCGGACCTCTGTGGCCCGTCCTTCCAAACCTTCTGCTGAACCCCCAGAGGTTTTGGCGTCCACTCCTCGGCCCTCCAGCCCAGCTGCTGACATTCCAGGGTTTCTGAATTTGATCCCTCGGTCCACCGTCCCACCTGCCGACCTGCCAGCGGTCTCAAATGTGGCCCCCGTCAGCCCCGGGCCCTCCGCTGCTCCCCTGCAAGATGACGGCCCTCTGATGATACACAACCGCTCAGTAGAAGAGTACCAGCAGATCTACCATGAAGTGGTAGATGACATGCTGAAGTATGTGTGAAAAATCATGACTCTTTCAATTAAATCATTGTCACATTTTTATTATCGCTTAAAATCTATTGGTCATTTTTTCAATATATAAAAGCTTTTTAATCCCACATATCATGATTATTAAATGTTTGTTTCTTTATATCTTTACAGATACAAGAACGGCCGCTTGCGTCCGTACACTTTGGTGCTTGGCCGTCGTATCAAGCAGAAGCTGTGGGAGAGGCTGAATCGTCCCACGATTACGACATCAGCCAATGAAGACGGGCTTGAGAATGTTGACGTATCATACGGGGTTGGAGTCTATCCTCCCCGTTTTGATGTTGACATTTCAAGAGAACCACAGCCTGAGCAGCCACCAAAAAAAAGGGCTAAGAAACGAAACTGAACTGAAAGTATCAGTAGTGTGTAAATAGTTAAAGACATTAGAATAGTTCAATAAGATCAAATCTGTAAATAATATTGTAGTTTTAAGTTTTCTTAATGAGTAGAATTGTCTTGTTTCATCAGTAAATGCAGCTTCTGTCTGAACTCTTTTCCAGTTACACATCCAACCTGATTCCATCTGCTGTTCCAGCCTCCACCTGCAGTCTCAAGCTCCACCTGCAGATTCTGGAAGAAAATTACAGACACCTTCATCTACAACCTCTGCAAACCACCCAAAGTGCCCTGTTTCGTCCTCCACCAATAGCCTGTTTCAGCCTCCATCAGATCTAAACTGTGCCTCCAACTGACACCAGCCATCTGCTGTCCTAGCCTCCACCTGCAGACAATTCCAAACAACATCCTGAACCTCCAGCTGCAGCCTCTGCCAGCAATCTGCACCGCCACCTCCACCTGCAGATTCTGGCAGACAGCTGTAGCCCGGGCCTCCACCTGCAGCCTCTGCCAGCAATCTGCACCGCCTCCTCCACCTACAGATTCTGACAGACAACTGCAACCCAAACCTCCACCTACAGCCTCTACCAGATATCTGCACCATCGCCTCCACCTGCAGATTCTGGCAGACAATTGCAACCCAAACCTCCACCTGTGGGCTCTGTTAGCAATCTGCACCGCCGCCTCCACCTGCAGATTCTGGCAGACAATTGCAGCCTAATCCTCCACCTACAGCTTCTGCCACAAACCTGTAGCCACCGCCTCCACCTGCAGATTGTGGCAGACAGCTGCAGCCTGGGTCTCCACCTAAGAAATTTACAGACACCTTCATCTACAACCTCCTCTGCAAACCACCCAAAGTGCCCTGTTTTGTCCTCCACCAATAGCCTGTTTCAGCCTCCATCAGATCTAAACTGTGCCTCCAACTGACACCAGCCATCTGCTGTCCTAGCCTCCACCTGCAGACAGCAGATAACTGCAAACACATGCTCCACCTAAAACCTTTTCCAGCCAAATTCCAAACAACAACCTGAACCTCCAGCTGCAGCCTCTGCCAGCAATCTGCACCGCCGCCTCCACCTGCAGATTCTGGCAGACAGCTGTAGCCCGGGCCTCCACCTGTGGCCTCTGTTAGCAATCTGCACCGCCGCCTCCACCTGCAGATTCTGGCAGACAATTGCAGCCTAATCCTCCACCTACAGCCTCTGCCACAAACCTGTAGCCACCGCCTCCACCTGCAGATTGTGGCAGACAGCTGTATCCCAGGCCTCCACCTACAGCCTCTACCAGATATCTGCAACATCGCCTCCACCTGCAGATTCTGGCAGACAATTGCAACCGAAACCTCCACCTGCAGTCCCTGTTAGCAATCTGCACTGCCGCCTCCACCTGCAGACTGTGGCAGACAGCTGCAGCCTGGGTCTCCAGCCTTCAGTCTCTGCCAGCAAGCTGCACTGCCACCTCCACCTGCAGATTCTTATAAACTGTAACAACCTGAATCTCCACCAACAGCCTCTGCCAGCAACCTGCAGCTGCCGTCTACATCTGCAAGTTGCTGGCAAAGGCTACAGGTGGAGATTTGGGATGCAGCCATCGCCTCCACCTGGAGGTTCTGGCAGGGTGCTGCAGACTGAATCTCCACCTACATCTACACCAGGTGTGTATGTTTTGCACATAAAACTCATTCACAGCATTAGTATTGTAGTTAGTGCTGCATCATGGAATGTATTGTAACCTTCAGCAGCAGCCGCACCACCCCCTCCACCTGCAGAATCCAGCAGACAGCTCCAGACCAAACCTCCATCTCCTGCCTCAATCAGCAAACTGCACCACCTCCTCCACCTACAGTTTGTGGCAGAATGTTGCAACCTGAACCTCCACCAACAGATGCTTCCAGCTCATCTCTGAAATATCTGCTTCCACCTGCAGATTATGACAGCTCCAGCCCAAACCTCCACCTCCAGCCTCCAGTGTCCAGCACCAGCCTCTGCCAGCAACCTGCACTGCCGCCTCCACCTCCAGATTCTAGCAGACAGTTCCAGCCCAGCCTCCAGCCTCCAACATCTGCCAGCAAGCTGCACCACCCTCCACCTGCAGGTTCTGGCAGAGAGCTGCAGACTGAATCTCCACCTACACCTACACCAGGTATGTATGTCTTGCACATAAAACTCATTCACAGCATTAGTATTCACAGCAGTATTGTAGTTAGTGCTGCACCATGGAATGAATTGTATTATGTATATTTCTGGGCTGCATTGTGTCTTCTCACATTGAACCTTTGTACATTATGAGCA